>CM059429.1:43958730-44558730 GCA_030390025.1 Squalus acanthias | reverse complement strand
TCTCCTCTCTCTCTCTCCCTCTCTCCCTCTCTCCCTCTCTCCCTCTCTCCCTCTCTCTCCCCCCCCCCCCATTTTTGCATCCAGGTCCACTCACATCAAAAGCAAGCTACGCAGGTCCTCTCTCACCAACAGTCTCTGAGACTAGGCAGTCAGCAATGATGACATCATCAGAGGCGACTTTCAGACTGAAAACACTAATTAGTTCATGGGTTCCCACATGCTGGAACTCAATTGCCCAATTAAGTGAAAATTGCATCATTCATCCACATTAATCTGGAGTCGGGGGGGAACCACGAAATGCGGATGACACGACCCCAACCCGACCCCAAGACAAAATCCAGCCCAGTGGATGCATTGGTTGCAATATACCAAAATTCCCTGGACGCTGGAGAGGTCCCAGCGGATTGGAAAACCACAAATGTAACACCCCTATTTAAGAAAGGAGGGAGACAGAAAGCAGGAAACTATACACCAGTTAGCCTAACATCTGTCGTTGGGAAAATGCTGGAGTCCTTCATTAACGAAGTAATAGCAGGGCATTTGGAAAATCATAATGCAGTCAAGCAGAGTCAGCATGGTTTTATGAAAGGGAAATCATGTTTAACAAATTTGCTGGAGTTCTTTGAGGAGGTAACGAGCAGGGTGGACAAAGGTGAACCAGTGGATGTGGTGTATTTGGATTTCCAGAAGGCATTCGATAAGATGCCACATAAAAGGTTACTGCATAAGATAAGAGCTCACGGAATTGGGGGTAATATATTAGCATGGATAGAGAATTGGCTAACTAACAGAAAGCAGAGAGTCGGGATAAATGGGTCATTTTCCGGTTGGCAAACGGTAACTAGTGGGGTGCCACAGGGATTGGTGCTCGGGCCTGAACTATTTACAATTTACATTAATGACTTGGATGAAGGGACCGAGTGTAATGTAGCCAAGTTTGCGGATGATACAAAGATGGGTGGGAAAGCAAGTTGTACAGAGGACTCAGAGAACCTGCAAAGGGATATAGACAGGCTAAGTGAGTGGGCAAACATCTGACAGATGGAGTATAATGTGGGAAAGTGCGAGGTTATACACTTTGGCAGGAAAAATAAAAAAGCAAATTATTATTTAAATGGAGAGAGATTACAAAATGCTACAGTTCAGAGGGACCAGGGGGTCCTTGTGCATGAAACACACAAAGTTAGCATGCAGGTACAGCAAGTAATCAAAAAGGCAAATGGAATGTTGGCCTTTATTTCAAAGGGGTTGGAGTATAAAAGCAGGGAAGTCCTGCTACAACTGTACAGGGTATTGGTGAGACCACACCTCGAGTACTGCGTACAGTTTTGGTCTCCTTATTTAAGGAAGGATATACTTGCATTGGAGGCAGTTCAGAGACAATTCACTAGGTTAATTCCAGAGATGAGGGGGTTGACTTATGAGGAAAGGTTGAGCAGGCTGGGCCTATACTCATTGGAATTTAGAAGAATGAGAGGTGATCTTATTGAAACATATAAGATACTGAGGGGGCTCGACAAGGTAGATGCAGAGAGGATGTTTCCCCTCGTGGGGAAATCTAGAACGCGGGGGCACAGTTTTAGAATAAAGGGTCGCCCTTTTAGAAATGAGATGAGGTGGAATTTCTTCTCTCAGAGGGTCGTAAATCTGTGGAATTCTCTGCCCCAGAGAGCTGTGGAGACTCAGTCATTAAATACATTTAAGGTGGAGATAGACAGATTTTTGCAAGATAAGGGAGTGAAGGGTTATGGGGAGCAGGCGGGGAAGTGGCTTTGAGCCCAAGATCAGCCATGATCTTAATGAATGGCGGAGCAGGCTCGAGGGGCCAAGTGGCCTATTCCTGCTCCTATTTCTTATGTTCTTTAATGTGTACCCCTCGCCCCATGAGTGATACTTCCCATGCATACAGCGATCCCAGGTCCAAGTCTCCTGAGATTGTGGAATCAGCCCTATGGGTCGAAATGCTGACTATCAGCTTAACATGTTTACACTTGGCATGCATGCACTACTACCTGTCAGGTGTATTGGTGAAAATGAAATGTAGCACTAAGTGGATGAGTTTAATAAGGACACAAAAAGCCCCAGCTTGAGGATAAAGCTTGAACATTCATTGATACACATACAGAGCTACGTGCTGAAAAGTTATTAGCCAAGATTTCCCAATTGCGGTTATTTTAGCATTGGTGATAACCAAATGGTCTGCCACCACCAGCATGGAAAATCTAGGCTGTTATGACCTGACTACACACTGATTCTGCTAATCAGTTCATGCTGCTTTGCTATTTTCCATTTTCCACATACTGTTTTGCAATTTTCCATTTCCTTATGTCCTCTCTGAATTAGGCTGCTAATGTAGTAGCACGCTGTATGAATCATAAACAGTTTTGTGTTGTGAACCTATTCCCAATAAAAGCTTATTTGAAACTAACCAAACAAATTTAAAAAAATTCATTCACAGGATTTGGGTGTCACTAGCAATGCCAGCATTTATTGCCCATCCCTAATTGCCCTTGAGAAGGTGGTGGTGAGCCACCTTCTTGAACCGCTGCAGTCCGTGTGGTGAAGTTACTCCCACAGTGCTGTTAGGTAGGGAGTTCCAGGATTTTGACCCAGTAATGATGAAGGAACGGCGATATATTTCCAAGTCAGGATAGTGTGTGACTTGGAGGGAACTTGGAGGTGGTGGTGTTCCCATGCGCCTGCTGCCCTTGTCCTTCTAGGTGGTAGAGGTCGCGGGTTTGGGAAGTGCTGTCGAAAAAGCCTTGGCGAGTTGCTGCAGTGCATCTTGTAGATGGTGCACACTGCAGCCACGGAGCACTGATGGTGGAGGGAGTGAATGTTTAAGGTGCTGGATGGGGTGCCAATCAAGCGGGCTGCTTTTATCTTGGATGGTGTCGAGCTTCTTGCGTGTTGTTGGACCTGCACTCATCCAGGCAAGTGGAGAGTATTCCATCACACTCCTGACCAGTGCATTGTAGGTGGTGGAAAGGCTTTGGGGAGTCAGGAGGTGAGTCACTCGCCGCTGACTACCCAGCCTCTAACCTTCTCTTGTAGCCACAGTATTTATGTGGCTGGTCCAGTTAAGTTTCTGGTCAGTGGTGACCCCTAGGATGTTGATGGTGGGGGATTCAACGATGGTAATGCTGTTGAATGTCAAGAGGAAATGGTTCAACTCTCTTGTTGGAGATAGTCATTGCCTGGCACTTGTGTGGTGTGAATATTATTTGCCACTTATCAACCTAAGCCAGAATGTTGTCCAAGTCTTGCTGCATGCGGGCATGGACTGCTTCATTATCTGAGGAGTTGCGAATGGAACTGAACACTGTGCAATCATCAGCGAACATCCCCACTTCTGACCTTATGTTGGAGGGAAGATCATTGATGAAGCAGCTGAAGATGGTTGGGCCTAGGACACTGCCCTGAGGAGCTCCTGCAGTGATGTCCTGGGGCTGAGATGATTGGCCTCCAACAACCACAACCATCTTCCTTTGTGCTAGGTATGACTCCAGCCAGTGGAGAGTTTTCCCCCTGATTCCCATTGACTTCAATTTTATTAGGGCTCTTTGATGCCACACTCGGTCAAATGCTGCCTTGATGTCAAGGGCAGTCACTCTCACCTCACCTCTGGAATTCAGCTCCTTTGTCCACGTTTGGACCAAGGCTGTAATGAGGTCTGGAGTCGAGTGGCCGGATTATATTTGTCCTGCATTTTGTGGACAGGACATACCTGGGCAATTTTCCACTTTCTTGGGTAGATGCCAGTGTTGTAGCTGTACTGGAACAGCTTGGCTAGAGGCGCAGCTAGTTCTGGAGCACAAGTCCATAGCACTACAGCTGAGATGTTGTTGGGGCCCATAGCCTTTGCTGTATCCAGTGCACTCAGCCATTTCTTGATATCACGTGGAGTGAATTGAATTGGCTGAAGACTGGCTTCTGTGATGGTGGGGATCTAAGGAGGAGGCCGAGATGTATCATCTACTCAGCAATTCTGGCTGAAGATCGTTGCAAATCCTTCAGCCATGTCTTTTGCACTCACGTGCTGGGCTCCACCATCATTGAGGATGGGGATGTTCATGGAGCCTCCTACTCCCATTAGTTGTTTAATTGTCCACCACCATTCATGACTGGATGTAGCAGGACTGATGAGCTTTGATCTGACCGTTAGTTGTGGGATCACTTATAGCATGCTGCTTCCACTGTTTAGCATGCATGTAGTTCTGTGTTGTAGCTTCCCCTTATTGGCACCTCATTTTTAGGTATGCCTGGTGCTGCTCCTGGCATGCTCTTCTGCACTCCTTGTTGAACCAGGTTTGATCCCCTGGCTTGATGGTAATGGTAGAATGAGGGCCATGAGGTGGAATACAATTCTGCTGCTACTGATGGCCCACAGCACCTCATGGATGCCCAGTTTTGAGCTGCTCGATCTGTTCTGAATCATTTAGCACGGTGGTAGAGCCACAAAACAAAATGGAGGGTGTCCTCAGTGTGAAGACGGGACTTTGTCTCCACAAGGATTGTGCAGTGGTCATTCCTACCAATACTGTCATGGACAGATGCATCTGTGCCAGGACGAGGTCAAGTACGTTTTTCCCTCATGTTGGTTCTCTCACCACCTGCCGCAGGCCCTGTTTGGCAGCTGTGTCCTTCAGGACTCAGCCAGCTCTATCAGTAGTGGTGCTACCGAACCATTCTTGGTGATAGACATTGAAGTCCCCCACCCAGAGTACTTTCTGTGCCCTTGCCAGGAAGCATTGGAATAGTCAAGTCTAGAGGTAACAAAGTCATGGAAGAGGATTTCAGCAGCAGATGAGCTGAGGCAGGGGCGGAGTCAGGCGATGTTACAGTGGTGGAAGTAGGCAGTCCAGATGTTGGAGTGGATATGTGGTCGGAAGCTCATCTCAGGGTCAAGTATGACACCAGTGTTGTGAACAGTTTGGTTCAGCCTCAGACAGTTGCAAGAGAGAGGGATGGAGTCGGTGGCTAGGGAACAGAGTGCGAGGTGCTCATGCACTTCTTTGACACTAAGATTGAGACCATCCGATCAGCTGCCGCTGCTGCTTCCCTCCCTTCCCCTAATCCACTGTGCCAAACTTCCTCTAAGGTTCCCCCTGCCCTAGCTCTGAACTTGCATCTTTCTCTAATTTCTCTCCTATCTCCCTTCATGCCCTCTCTGAGCTCATCTTGTCCATGAAACTCACCTCTTGTTCCCTCGACCCTCTTCCCACTAAACAGCTGAACACCCAATTTCCCTTCCTGGCTCTCATGTTAGCTGATACTGTTAACGGTTCTCTCTCCTCAGGTACAGTCCCCCTCTCCTTTAGATCTGCCTGTTTTAAGCTCCTTGTATACCAGGAGAAGCAGGTGCCTCCCCAGGACCTCAAAAGGAAGCCTTTGGCCTCCCGAGCCCCGGCTGTCAGCCAATCGTGCCCAGACCTCCACTGTCCCGATCGTGCCCGGAGACTTCCTCCCCCTCCCCGATCGTGATCATGCCCAGAGACTTCCTCCACCCTCCCTCCTGATTGCGATCGATCCCGGAGACTTTCCTCTCTCAATCGCGATCGAGCCTGAAGCCTTTCCTCTCCCGATCGCGATCGAGCTCGGAGCCTTCCTCCCCCCTCCCCCCTCGATCGCAATCGAGCCCGGAGCCTTCCTCCCCCCCCACCGATTGCGATCAAGCCTCAAGCCTTTCATCTCCCGATCGAGCTCGGAGCCTTCCTCCACCCTCCCCCCTCTATCATGATGGAACCCGGAGCCTTTCTCCACCCACCTCCTGATCGTGATCATGCCCGGAGACTTCCTCCACCCTCCCCCCTCTATCGTGATGGAACCCGGAGCCTTTCTCCACCCACCTCCTGATCGTGATCATGCTCGGAGCCTTCCTCCACCCTCCCCCCTCTATCGTGATGGAACCCGGAGCCTTTCTCCACCCACCTCCTGATCGTGATCATGCCCGGAGCCTTCCTCCACCCTCCCCCCTCTATTGTGATGGAACCCGGAGCCTTTCTCCACCCACCTCCTGATCGTGATCATGCCCGGAGACTTCCTCCACCCTCCCCCCTCTATCGTGATGGAACCCGGAGCCTTTCTCCACCCACCTCCTGATCGTGATCATGCCCGGAGACTTCCTCCACCCTCCCCCCTCTATCGTGATGGAGCCCAGAGCCTTCCTCCACCCACCTCCTGATCGCGATCATGCCCAGGGCCTTCCTCCTTCCCCTCTCACTGCCAGAGACCATTCCTATTTTCTCAAAATATTGCCTAAACCATGCTAAAATTTTGATGTTTGACTAATGCTTTTTTGAAAAATCCTGTGAGAGAACCCTTTCTTAACTCTAATAAAGCTTATGGACTGTTCGATTTTTAACAATGTTCTTTTGAAGAAGAATGGCAATCTAAAGTTATTTCATTATTTATGAAATTAATTGATATTATATTAACGTGAAACTTATTTATCAATGATTTTGGTATGTAATATAAGCATTGGTTTTTTTGTGGAATGCAATTCCTGTCCCGTGATTGCATATCAGATATTGTACTTTTCTTATTTGTTCATGGACGTTGGATAATGCTTGCAAGGCCATGTTTATGCCCATTCCTAGTTGCCATGAAATGTGGTGCTCCAATAGTTTAATATTCCATATTTGCTTGTGTGGAGAACAAGACATTTATTGAACCTGAGTTCAGAAAGATTTGGGGACCAACATTTGTCAGCCTTGGCTCAGAGGTAGCACTCTCACCTGAGTCAGAAGGCTGTGGGTTTAAGCCCCACTCAACATAATCGAGGCTGTTCAGTATCTACTCCAGAGAAGTAATGATGGAGTGCTGTCAGAGGCACTGGTTTTTCTCCCTCAACCAATATCACCAAAACAGATTATTTGGTAATTTATCCCATTGCTGTTTGTGGGAATTGGCTACCGCTTTTCCCTGCATTGCAACAGTGACTACGCTTCAAAAGTACTTCATTGGCTGTGAAGTGCTTTGAGACATCTTGAGGTCATGAATTGTACTGAATAAATGCAACTTCATTCTTTTCCCTTTTAACAATTCAAAATGTAAACTGATCAGGATTTAGCCGATTGCATCAGGGTGAAAGTATGTTTTTTGCGAAATATTTGGAACGGAAATGGCATAGTTGTGCTCTGAATTTTGAAATGTGCAATATATGTTTTGTGTGGGTTGAAGTCATAAACTTGCTTTTAGATACTGAGATAATTGGGTGGTAAAAAGATGGGCATATCTGTAGCCTTTACAGCTTTTAAAGGGCAAACCAAAACGACTGGTTTAGTGATGCTGTGCAGAAACTCTTAGAGAATTGTTGTACACCATCAGTTAAGTGACAGTAATGAGGAAGAGATTACAATAGGCTACGAGAAATGCTCTCAAGATATTGTTTCACTGACATAACTTTGAATCTACCATACTTGTACCTTTATTATTTGTTATGTGTGCTTGTTTTTTTGCTGGCATTATTTTTCCTTGGAATGTGAGCCATGCGGGGACTTCATAAATTATAACAATTGCAATGGTACACAATCATATTCCCACTGCTTACTAGCCTACTGTCATCAAATAATCAAATAAAATGAATAATCGGGAAGTAATTATTTGCTTCAATATATAGTGTTCCTATTGCTTGAGGGTCTTGGCCAGACTTTTCAGTCTTTCTCGCATATGATCCTTCAATTGTGTGCTCACTTCCAAAATGTTAACAGCATGAGTGCTCGACCCACACCAAATATGAGGCAGAGTGATTTTTATACTAAAGGTGAAGTAGAAGTACATAGATGCCTAGGTTGCTGAGAAGAATCGGCCTGAATAACACTGCAAGCAGCTCGAAGGATTTTTGTTAATATATAATTTCAAGATAAACATTCTTTATCTTTAAGAGGCTTTTTGCATCTGTTTCTCTCTCGTGGACAACATTGGAAATAAAGATTAACGATAAATGCCAGTATCCCCTCACGCTGTAGGCTGTCTCAACATTTAGAGGAAAATGCTTGTATTGTGCATATACACATGACTTTAGGCATTTTGTGGGGCTTGTATTCTGAGGTGTAACATGGAGCCCATTTTCTCAAATGTGAAATTTTGTAGATTAAAGTAATGAATATGTTATTTTCCAAAAAATTAAATACTGATGAAGAATAGTTTTAGAACATCACTTAAGGGATCATCTCTCCTTGTCCCAACTGTATCTATTCTGTATAACAGTAATTTCACTAATTAGAGATGGTGGCTGGATCACTCCCTGTTGTGTATCCTATACATAATTAGAATCTACATCAAAGTCTTTTTTAAATAGTGAGTGCCAAACTCGAATGATAAAAACTCATTAATACTCCAACACAGTGTTAAGATTCAATGACTTATCCTCAACTGTCTTATCACTCCAGACACTCATCCCTGTCAATTACTCTTTCGTTTCACTTTTTGTACATAACCTTTTAAAAGGGGTTCAGCCTGACATGATAGCATTTGAAAAGGTGTTTGTGTTGCAGTTGCACCATGATAGATAGAATCATCTTTTTTGATGACTTAACTTCAATTCACTGTGGGGAAGATTTTAATTTATTTTTCAGTGAAGTAAAGGGACATACTTGGATTTGGCACAGCAGAATTGTAATGCATAGGGGAGAATGGAAACAATGTGGTACCCATTGCAAATATACTATTGCCCTGAAAGTTCTTGGAGGTTATGCCGGACTCATGCGATAACTCAGCCCACCCTTTGAAAGACAAATGACGCCAAGGAGGTGGTCCCAAAGCAGAGCCAGGGATGGAGGCTCCCTACGCTGAGAGTTCCCGTTTTTCTAGCTCATTCAGGACCAGATGTTGGACTGCACGTCAGTACACTGAGTAAGATGTGGCGTACGTGCATCCAGGTAGGTGTAAGTGGGCCCCACTGGGTGAGATCCAGGCAAGGGAGAAGCCTGGAAGCCCACCAGAAAGAATGATGTGGGACCACATCACCGAGGCTGTCACTGCCAGCATTGCCACCCCCACGACCTGGCACCAGTGCCCAAAGAAGCATCTTGACCTCAGACCAGTGGTCAAGGTCAGTGAATGCATCTTCAAAAGCCATCTCCTACAAACTGCACCACTAGCCTCACACACTTCTCAATGCACAACTCCCTGCACCCGCCCCCACCCCCCGCAACCCCAATCACTCACCTACCAACAATCTGTACCAAACACGAGGCACACCTCCCATTCCTAGCTTCACCTCACCCCCTTGGAGGAGACGGTGCTGGCCATTCTTGGCAGGGGCATGGCTGAGCCCTTGGCCAGCGGCGGGGCTGAAAGGATACGAGATGCTGGTATCTTCATACGTTCTACTGTTTCTCGCATGCACCTCTTCCTTTCCTGCCTGCCCCTCACCACAACTCCACCCTTGTGCCTTCCTCATTTCACACACCCAAGAAATGCAGCCTGCCCAGCCAGTGGTTGACCAAGAAGAAGGATAGGAGAGTGCAGAATAATAATAAGAAGAAACATTGTCACTCGATTTGACTCTCCAAGCCACCTGCTCCTCAAGGTTGACCAGCAAGGCCATTTGCAGTGCCCCCCACTGAAAGTCAGCAGCCTTCCACCAGCCATGCTGCAGCCACAAGGGTAGCACTGCATGACATCACTAGGATAGGCAAAGGCACACACAAGACAGTCACTAAGGGAATGCATTAGGGTGATTTGTTGATTTCTTGATGTCATATTGGATGGATAGATGTATAAAGTTGGATTGGAAAGTTTGCTTTGTGGTGGCTTTTATTTCAGCATTGTGGCCAAGAGGATGCTGTGATAGTTAGTAACAGAGGGAAGGCAGGCGGATGATTCCATCCTGGATATCCCGGGCAGAAAGGGGCTGTCTGGGTTGCATCCTTCCTTCTGCGTCTTCCTCTTCCCTCTGCAAGCGGATGCTGTAAATCTGAAATAAAAGCAGAAAATGCTGGAAATACTCAGCAAGTCAGGAAGCATCTGGACCTGAGATGTAAACTCTAGTTCTCTCTTCACGAATGCTGCCTGACCTGCTGAGTATTTCCAGCATTTTCTATCATCTCAGTGACCTTCCTTTACCACCTGAGGCCTTGTAAGCGTCCAGCTGCACTCCCTGCACACTTCAAAAACTGGGCTAAGCACCACTTCAAGAAAATAAATAAAATCTAGTCCCAAAGCTCAACTGCAAACTTACCTGAAAGATGTGTGTGTCCCTTTACGAAGTACTGACAGTGTTTCTGTCAGTCTGCTGAATGCTCGCTTTTCAGAGCGAGCTAAGGACCCAGTGCTAAACTCAGCGCTAAGGTCGAAGGGCCAACTAACGTCATGCTCTCGATATTTGCATCTCCATCACTGCTATCGGCAGCTCTAAGGCCCTCACCAAAGTGGCAGCTGCTGAGTCCCTCGCCAGAGAAGGACATTAGAGTTGCGGCCGCCATTTTTCGCCAGGATTGTGGCGCTAACTCGTGGCGATAAGGTAAGGAATTTCTGGGCCTTAATTTTTAGGTAAGGCCCCTTGCATAGAGAGCTGAAGAGGATGTGGCTGAGTTCTCGGAGTAGGAGGAGGGCCTGGGCACCACCGCCTCCCCCCCCCCCCACCCCACAATGGTTGACAGGCGGCAGATTTTCCAGCTGCATAGGAGTAGTGGGTGCTGGAGATGCACCCACTGGCCCCATGCACATTAGATACCCTCCCACCAACCCCACAAACTCCAGCGGGGTCAGCGCTAGAGGGTATTGATGGGTGTGATCCTGGCTGAACCTGCAGATTTTCATTCTCCTTCTTACTGATGTCTAGAGGAAAAAATCCCATAGCTTTTTGTATATTGCATCACAGATTTTTACTGAGAACAGGTATGTCTTATTAGAACAAAACAAAGCATAATTGCTTTTGTAACAACTTTCAGTTGTACTTTTGTATAAGCTGCTTTTACTTTAAACCTGTATGTTCATAGCTTTATTGTTCATGAGCTGACATAAAGGTTACCAAAACTGCTCTTTTCCTCTCTTTTTATTCACAAAAATGTTTGTCCCATTGAATAGTTTTAAGGTTGGTAAGTAATGGTGGTCCGTTGCAACGAAAACTCTTTAATCTTGTGATACAGGTGCACCATTGCTTTTAATTGTTAAACATCTGTCATCTTCACAAAAACGATGTCCTCTTAAACATCAGTTTTTAAGCATATTCCACTTTATTTGAATTTGCTTACTTGTACATATAAGATACTGTACCCAAAGGATTCTTTTATTTTATAAGTACAAGTAGCCCATTGACGAGTACTGGAGACATGAGTGAATTATGCTAAGTCTTTCTGCTGAGTGAAATAACCCCAGCAATAAACTTCCAGTGCAATAATCCATTCATTTGTTTAAATGGGGGTAAGGAGTGGGGGTGGGGGGTTGGGTTAGGGTGCTACTTAAAGTCATTTTTACACCGCCTAACTGCTTTGTAAGTAGCAGATCTGATATTTAAAGCTGCTTTGGACAAAGGCTAGTGGAAATCTGGAACTCTCACTCCCAAAAAGCTGTTTTGCTAGCTCAACTGAAAATTTCAAAACTGAGATTGATAGATTTTTGTTAGGCAAGGGTATTAAGGATTGCAGAACCAAGACGGGAAGATGGAGTTAAGATACAGATCATCCATGACCTAATTAAATAGCAGAACAGGCTCAAGGGGCTGAATGACCTATTCCTGTTCCTATGTTCCTATTATTGCCAAAACATGTATTCCGATGTTGCTTCAACATTGTGGCAAACATTTTATTGCATGAACTAAAAAAAAACCAACTAAGTCAATTAATGGGTTGAGGGGTCGGCTGGATTAATTTAATTTGCGTCATCCTGAATTTTAAAGTGATGCACTCCACCAATGCACCAGTCACACCTGAAACAAGCTTTATTATCACTAACAAACTTCACTTAATACTACTTGATCCTCCTTGAGGTTGCTCACAGGGGTCCAGGATCTGTCGTGCTGTTTTCTGTTTCCAACAAACCACTTCAGTCTAAAAATAACAGTGGTTCACCTATCACTGTAGTGCAGTAAATTACTTGCAGGAATTTATCACATGGATTGAGGTACAAATATTGCATACTTTACTGATATTGAAAAATAAAGGTCTCATACGTAAAATTTGTAATATTTATCTGCCACATTACAAAACCTGCTTACGAGACAAGTAACTTTGTTCTGCTTCAAAAATCTCTTAGTTAAGTTATTTACTTTAAAATATTTCTCTTTGTTCTAATCCGATCATGGATTTGCTTAAGAAACAAATACCTTGGGTAGATTTTAAATCAGAGCAGCCTTGAACATCTTATAGTGGCAAACTGTTGGTATCACCCTGTTAAAGTAGAGGAAAGGATTTTAAGGTTCTGCATGGAAGTAAATGGAAGCGAAGATGGTGACAATACAAAAATCCTAATTGGTGCCCTCGTGAGCTAAAGTGTACTATGAAGGGATAGCTGTACAGCTGTTATTTTTAGAGTGTGAATAGTTACTGTGCTCAGGATACACAAGGAAGAAGAGGGAGAGTGGCTGATCTGTTACTTTGTCATTGAACTTCTTGTGGCACTGGTCTGCAATTCTTCGAGTTGGCACTCATTACCAGTGTCCCCTCCCTCCACGTAGCACAAGAGATATTTTTTGTAGCCTCCTCCCATGGAGACCCAGCAGTCGCTCTTTCCGACGCTCATTGTCCTTGAAGAATATTTGAAAGTTGGTCTCACTGAAATTGTACTCTGTTCTTTTGTTCCTCCTTGCAATGCCCTTTGCCCTTTTTATGCTGTCCATACCATATCCTCCAGCAGGAGGCATTGTTGAATATTAGGTTGAAATGACACATTAATCATCCAGTGCAACTTCCTGACAGTGAACTCAGTGAGCCAAACATTTTCCTACTCTCCTGCTGATGTAATCTTCAGCCAAGCATAGCTTTTTATGGCTGCACTCTCTTTCCAAACCCAGTGTACACAGGATTTGCGCTGAAATTCCTCCAATGGCAATGCAAATGAACTGAACTGCAAAATTCTGGCGGTTTCAGCTCTGCAGAACATCAGGGGGCGAAACTCATGACTCATAGGCGGAAATCGGGCGCAGCCGGTAAAAAGATTTTTCTGATGGCTTCAGTTAAAGCTGTTATTTCAGGCAAAGTTTGTGGGCATTCAAAGCTTGTGAACTCAACCACTTCCTGGTTTGACAAATCATGCAGGTAACCTTCCTCTCTTTTCTACAGGCTTAATTTAAGTCAGGTAAAATGGGACAGCAGCTTCTGCCCTTATTATCCTGTCATTTGCGTACATGCACCACTTTGGAGTTGAGGCATCTTCTGCCATCAGCCAATTCCACCAGATTTTAGTGTGTATTTTAGAATGGGTTTAACTCTGGTGGAGCTTACATATGCCCTAAATTTCGGTCACCCACATCACAGGTACACCCATTTTGCACCAAAAAATATTGGCATTTCAGGCTCACGTTATTCTTTGATTTTTTTTTTACTTTGGCCTCCATTTCCTGCCCTTTACCACTACTGATGCACAAGACCACATTAATTAGCATGGAATTCCTGTGATGGTTCTCCTGATCTCCAACCATAACATTGGTGGAAGATCAGAGGAGCCTCTAGAGAAACAATGTAAATGGGTCAATTATGCTATTTCTCAAAGGTTTCTGCCAAAGCTACGACAGGAGATTGGGAGAACACCATGGAAATTTTACCCCTTATTCCAACTCATTGCAACAATAATTTTGATTAATTTCAACTAACATCTCATTGGGTTTTTAATCAAAGAAAAGTGTAGGGGAGTAGATTTTGTTACATAGAAATATAAATCTAAATTTTTCCGAGTCTGCCTCAGAGACAAGGTACCCACTGTATATTAGAAAATTGTAGGCAGTACACCTGAAATTGGGGCGCAAGGTACCTCGACACTGGCGTGGACGCAGAATCTTTACCCTATAAAGTACACATCAGAATTTTGATTGATGCTTTTCCACACAGAGACCCCAAAATCAGGTCCCCTCCCTGTTAACCCACTCCAGAGCTGTGGGAACCTGAGAATTCAGACTATAGGTTGAGAATGCAGAATTAGAGTGCAACAGCTCTGGAATGGCTCTCGGACTAGTCTAAAGTCACAGCCCCATTGTGTCCTGTTAAGATGCCCCCTATCGGTAATGTCACCAAGTGACCAAACAGGAAGGGAGAATAGAGTAAGCATCTCCCTGTGGGTAAGAAAAGTTTTTAAGTAAATCAAAATTTTGGTGCATACATTATATATGTCTTTAATAAGTGGCAGAGTAGTTTGAGGCACAAAAACTATTCTCCATATGCTTTATTTTCTCTTTAACTTAATTGACATGCGTTGATGTTCAGAAGTACAGAAATAGCCCTCTAAAAGGTTTGTCAAGATTTCATTATGAAGACGTGTCAGCAGTTGCCTTGCAGCTTAAAGTTTTAAAATACACCTGATTGCCTGATGTTTCCATGACGTTATTAGAGCACTCCTCACCCACTTAACTGATGTCTTCAAATGCACATAATGTGACTTTTGTTTTCAGTTGTGTGAAATTGCGTCAACCACAAAAATAAATGTAACCCAGGGTGCAGCTACTAAGTAATGGGCAATACGCAAACTGTTGCAGTTTACAAGAGAGTAACCCTTTGAGGAGTTGAGATGATGATTCATACCTTCAACAAGAACAACAACTTGCATTTATGTAGCGCCTTTAACATAGCAAAATGCGCCAAGGCACTTAAACAAGAGCGTTATCATTAAAAACATTTTTGACACTGAGCCACAGAAGGAGATATCAGGACGAATGACCAAAAGCTTGGTCAAAAAGGTAGGTTTTAAGGAGCATCTTAAAGGAAGAGAGAGAGGTAGAGAGGCAGAGAGGTTTAGGGAAGGAATTCCAGAGCTTAGGGCCAAGGCAGCTGAAAGCATGGCCGCCAATGGTGTAGCGATTAAAATCGGGGATGCGGAAGAGGCCAGAATTGGAGGAGCGCAGAGATCTCGAAGGCTTGTAGGGCTGAAGGAGGTTGCAGAGATAGGTAGGGGCGAGGCCATGGAGGGATTTGAAAAGAAGGATGAGGATTTTAAAACTGAGGCGATGTCAGACTGGGGGCCAGTGTAGGTCAGCAAGCACAGGGGCGATGGGTGAACGAGACTTGGTGCGAGTTAAGATACGGGCAGCAGAGCTTTGGATGAGCAGAAGTTTATGTAGGGTGGAAGATGGGAGGCCGGCCAGTGGAGCATTGGAATAGTCAAGTCTACAGGTAACAAAGGCATGAATGAGAGTTTCAGCAGCAGATGAGCTGAGGCAGTGTTACAGAGCTGGAAGTAGGCAGTCTTGGTAATGGAGCGGATATGTGGTTGGAAGCTCATCTCAGGGTCAAACACAACACCAAGATTACAAACGGTCTGGCTCAGCTTCAGACAGTTGCCAGGGATGAAAATGGTGGTCAGGGAAAAAGTTTGTGGTGGGGACCAAAGATAATGGGCGAAAAACTCGGCTCCGTAACACCCGATTTTTCAGCACTACGGGTGCCGTTTTGTGATAAAAATGGCATTCGCACCATGCGTGCACTCTTCTGGTGCATGCCGCGCCGGACACCATTTTGGTGAGGGCGTTAGCATCAGCGATGTGAGCGTGCGCCACAAGTACGTAGAGTAGGCAGAATGTGACGTCAATCAGCGTGCAATGCTGATTTGACGCCAGCACTGCATTTTCATCCACAACACTGAAGCTAACGCTCTGTGTTAACCTCGCACAACTGAACATGCATTCAGCAGCAGCAACAACGACCCCCTACCAGCGATAGTTAAATGGATCAGCAACCACTCTAATGTTAGTTGCTGATTCATTTCTACCGGCTTTGTGTAAGTTTGTGGAAGTGTTTGGAGCTTTCTAGAGTTGTTTAAAGTTGGTGAGGTAACAGGAAGTGGTGCTGCAAGTGGAGAAGGCCTTGGTTCTAACTTCAAGGGTTCTGGTCAGACCACCATGGGTGCTTTAGTTGTCATCCCCCTTGGCCTGCAGCATGACAGGGAGATAGAGCAGAGGCAGCGAAGAAGAGGACAAGCTGCTCGCAGAGGGAGCAGGAGGAGGGGAAAAATGGCTCTCAGCAGGAGGCCTTACCCACCTAGGGTCTTCCGAGATCAATTCTCTTATCTCAGCCTGAGCCACGAGTAGGATATGAGGCATCTGCACTTTACGAAGGAGGTGCTCACAAAATGCTGCCACCTCTTGCAACCAGACCTGCAGCCTCACACCAGGGCAAAGACAGCACTGCTAATGGCTATGAAGGTGACCGTGGCACTGAATTTCCTCGCGTCGGGATCCTTCCAGGCTGGAACAGGCAACATCTGTAACATCTCCCAGTTCTCCGTCCACTGCTGCATAAGGGAGGTGACAGACGCTCTTTATACCAGGAGAGGGGACTTCATTGTTTTCTCTCTGACCAGAGAGAAGCAAGGCACAGCGTGCACGTAGCTTTGCCAGGATAGCGGGCTTCTGCATGGTGCAGGCGCCATCGACTGTACGCACGTGGCTTTGCAGGTGCCACATCTAAATGCTGAGATGTATTGTAACCACAAAGATTACCACTCGCTGAATGTGCAGTTGGTGTGCAATCATGCTCAGCACATCATGATGGTGAATGCCCAGTATCCTGGCAGCAGTCATGATGCTTTTATTCTGCGCCAGTCCACTGTTGCCTCAGTCGTTGAGCCACCACAACAAGCCAGAGGGTGGCTACTGGACGACCAGGGCTATCCGCTGACCACCTGGCTCATGGCTCAGCTCCGCAACCCAACCACACGTGGGCAGTGTGCATACAATGAGAGCCATGCTGCCACATGGAATATGATCAAGCAGACCATTGGCATCCTTAAACAACGCCTCCGCTGCCTGGACCGCTCTGGAGGAGCCCTGCAGTACTCACCAGAGAGCGTCTCAAGATTCGTTGTGGTCTGCTGCATGCTCCAAAACCTCGCCATCATGAGGGCACAGCCCTTGCCATCAGGCATACCGCGACCAGCTGAGGAGGAAGCGGAAGAGAGGAGGCAAACCAGACAGCCCCTTTCTGCCTGAGCTGTCCATGAACGACTCATCCGACTGTGGTACCAGTGCATATAACCCGAATTCCTCATTCCTATCCAACTTTATACACCAATCCATCCAATATTACATTGCAAAGTTAACTAATCACTCTTGTGCATTCCCTTGGTGCCTGTCTTCAGTGACCTAGTTCTCCTACGAATTGCTACCCCAGTGGCTGCAGCATGGCTGGTGGAAGGCTGCTGACTTTCAGTGGGGGAGACTGTAGGTGACCTTGCAGGATGACCTTAAGTAGCTCTGGGCCTACAAAACCGAACTGCAAACTGCACCACCTCGGCATGGGTGGAGGTAGCTTGGCTGGGTATCTGACTGGCAACATCAAGGGCACTGGCGGAGTGGCAGGGGTGGGAGGACGAATGCTGTCATCCTGAGGGAGGACAGCAGGTTTGTGCTCCACGGAGCCACTGCCACTCCCCCCAGGCGGTGCCTCAGCATTCCTAGCCATATGTTGGAGGACAGATTGCTGGACTGCTGTGGCATCCTGTAAGCCCCTTTTCACACTAGCAAATGCAGCCACGATGGCAGTAGTCTGAGCTTGGTGGCAGCAAGCTGAGCCTGCATAAGAGCAGTCTGGGCTTGCATGACAGAAGTCTGAGCTTGCACTGCAGCACACAGACGTTGGGTGGCTTCTGCTTGTGCTACAATGGAAGCTGAGACATCAGCCATCAGACTCTGCATCATTGTTGGGCCCACAAGTGCGCTAATGGAGTTGGCCGTCACTTCCATGCTGCAAATCATGGGCTCCAAGCCCTATGCAAGGTTTGTGCCAGACTCCTCCATGCTCCTTGACATTGCACTCAGACTTTCTGGCTGACCTGCCAATGCACCAAGCATTTCATTGTGCATACCCATCAGCGTTCTTCTGTAGGCCGCCCCATTGAAGTCCTCATCTGATTCCTCTGCAACAGAACTCATGTGCGACCTTGCACTCCGGGGAGCTGGCACCTTCCCTACCCTTTCCCCCTGCCCTGGCTGCAGCCCAGTCATGCCCGGTGACTCACCACGTGCAGATTCCATCTCAGCTACCCTCTAAAGTCCACACAGTGCCAGTATCTGAGCTGGTGCTGCCAGTTTTGGATCAAGTGACGGTATTTCTTCATTATCACTCTCCTCTCCCAATTCTTCTTGTACCGCTGGCTGGGCAGGTTGGATTTCTTGGGTCTCTGAAATGAGAAAGGCATTAGGGTAGGGTTGTGGTGAGGGGAGGGGAGGAAAGCAAGAGGTTCATGCTTACACCATGTGCAGCTTGACAATCAGAAGAGATTCTGGGATGAGGGGATGTGAGAAGGAAGATTAGGTATGAGCATACCATCAGATTGGATTGCTTCAGCCCTGCTGCTGGCCACAGGCTCAGCGATTGCCCTCCCAAGAATGGCCAGCACCGTCTCCTCCATGGTGGTAAGCTTATGCAGGTGCCCCTTCGGGTAGCCCCTGCTGGCGCAAATTGTGAGCCACCTTGTTCTGCAAGAGAAAGGGAAGTGTGTCAGTGAGTGTGGTGCAATGTGTTTGGGTGATATGCCTGTCGTGGTTGAATAGCGGACTGTGTGCAAGCTGTGAGATGTGGGTGTGAGACTTGCAGCAGTGGTAAATGTGTGAGGGTGAGGTGAAGCTATGAATGTAAGGTCTGAGTCGTGTTTGGTAGAGATTGTTGGTAGGTGAGTGATGAAGGTGTGGTGCATTGAGCAGTGTGTGAGGCTAGTGGTGCAGATGGCAGGATATGACATTTGAAGGTGAATTCACTGACCTTGACCACTTGTGTGAGGTTATTAAACTGGTTCCTGCACTGCAGCCAGATCCTCGGGGCTATACTGCTGGCATTGACAGTTATGGCTATCTGCTCCCATTGCCTGGAGGGCCTCTTGGCCCCCTGCGGAAACATGACCTCTCTCCTCCTATCCACCTCCTGCACCAAAGTCTCCAGTGCTGCTTCTGAAAACCTTTATGCATGCTCTCTCCCCTGTTATGACATCATTAGTTGTTGTTCCTGCACACCCAGCCGGTTCAATGAGCTGCTGCAGGCAGAATGCACCTCCCCTTTAAAAGGTGCAGACTGTCTTTAAGTAGTGCAGGCTAGCTTTAAGTGGTGCTAGCCTCGCACGAACTTGGGCCCCCTGCTGAGCGTTCAGCCACTCAGCAGCGCATTCAACGCTGGGCTGAACACCGCAATCATGGAAATGAGCAGGCAGCACGAAGTTTGCATGCTGCCTGTATTCCTCTGAGCAAGAGCGGGTTGATCGCGCATCGCGATCCCTGCACCTGTTTTCGGGGCTAATGAATTTCTAGGCCAATGGCTTCAGTCTTCCCATTATTTAGTTGGAGCAAATTTCTGGTCATCCAATATTGGATATCGGACAAGTGGTGTGACAAATCAAAGATAATGGAGGGGTCAAGAGAGGTGGTGGTGAGATAGTGCTGAGTGTCATCAGCATACATTTGGAACCTTGAGCATAAAACTTTGTGGTTTCTCAACTCTTGAGTGTTACTGTATTGGAAAGCACTAAAGCAAATTTCTCTTATTCTGTACAAGTAATGCAGTTGGAATTCATGATTCATTGCATTTCCTGGAAGTTTTACTTTTGTGAGTATCACAGACATCAAGATTCTGCAATCTGATCACATAATTTGAACTGTGAATTTTTAAATCACTTCTCTTTACAGACAAATGATATGTGCTGTATGCACTGATTCTCTAACTCACACTGTCCTTGAGCGCAGGACAGGTAAATTTACCCAGTGGTGAGAAGGCTGATAGAGTTTAATCTGTGAAAAGGGGTTGGGTTTGCATGGGCCTTTTCTGAACCTAAAAATTCTATGTGCTTTTTTTTTGCATTTAAATTTTATTTTCCCTTTTCACTTAAAGTCTTTTACATCCTTGCTCCCAACACAACAGACATATTTCCCCAGCCTATGAGACTCTCAATCTGTTCCGAGATTCATAGAATCAGAGAAACTTGCAGCACAGAAGGAGGCCATTTGACCCATTGTACCTGTGCTGGCTCTTTGAAAGAGAAGTTGTGCTTAGTCCCACATCCCTGCTTTTTGTCCATAACCCTGTAAGTTCCTCATCCTCAAGTTCCTGTCCAACTCCCTTTAAAAATTATTTATGGAATCAGCTTCGACTACCTTTTCAGGTAGAGCATTCCAGATCTGGACAACTCTCTGAGTGGAAAAAAAAATCTCCTCATCTCCCCTCTAGATCTTTTTCCAATGATTTTGAATCTATGTCCGCTAGTTATTGACCCACTTGCCAGAGGGAATATTTTTTCCTTATTTACTCTATCAAAACCCCTCATCATCTTGAAAATCTCTATTAGGTCACCTCTTAACCTTCTCTGTTCCAAGGAGAACAGCCCTAACTTTTCCAACCTCTCCTCCTAACTGAAGTCCCTCATCCCTGGGAACATCCTGGTAAAACTCCTCTGTACCCTTTCTAATGCCTTTACATCTTTCCTGAAGTGTGGTGCCCAGAATTGTCCACAATACTCCAGCTGAGGCCTAACCAGTGATTTATAAAGTTCTAGCACGATCTCTTTGCCTTTATATTCTATTCCTCTATTTATAAACCCAAGTAACCCATATGCTTTATTAGCCACCTTATCAACTTGCCCTGCCACCTTTAAGGATTTGTGTATATGGACACCAAGGTCTCTCTGCTCATCTATACTTTTCAAAATTGTGTTATTTATAGTATACCATCTTTCCATGTTAGTCCTCCCAAAGTGCATTACTTCATACTTCTCCGCTTTGAACTCCATTTGCCAAGCTTCTGCCCATTTCACCATCCTGTCTATGTCATCCTGAAGCCTATAACTATCTTCATCATAATCTACTCCTTTGCCAAGTTTCGTATCATCTGCAAACTTTACAATGCTGCTCCCTACACCCGAGTCGAGGTCATTCATAAAAATTTCAAAGAGTAATGGATCCAAAACTGACCCTTGGGGAACAGCACTGCAAACCGCCTCCCAGTCTGAAAAACATCCATTCACCACCACCCTGTGCTTCCTGTCACTGAGCCAATTCCGTATCCATACTGCCACTTTCGCCTTCATTCCATGGGCTTTCATCTTCTTAATAAGCCTCCAGTGTGGTACTTTGTCGAATGCCTTCCGAAAGTCCATATATACAACATCTACTACACTACCTTGATCAACTTTCTCTGTTACCACATCAAAGAGTTCAATCAAATTGGTTCGACACAATTTACCTTCAACAAATCCATGCTGGCTCTCCTTGAAAGTTCCAAATGAAAGTTTATTTTGTCCCTGATAATGGTTTCCAATAACTTCCCCACCATCAGTATTAGGCCAACTGGCCTGCAGTTTCCTGGTTTATCCCTCTCCCCTTTCTTGAATAATGGTATAACATTAGCAAACCTCCATTCCTCCGGCACTACTCCTGTGTCCAATGAGAATTGAAATATTTTGACCGATACCTCTGCTATTTCTACCTTTGCTTTTTTCAGCAACCTAGGATGCATTCCATTTGGACCAGGTGACTTACCAACCTTCAGTAATGCTAATCTTTTTAGTACGTCTTCTCTATTATTATCCTGTCCATAACTTCCCTCTCTTTTAGTACAACTTTCACATCATCCACTTCCTTTGTGAAGACAGATGCAAAGCACTTTTGCCATGTCCTCTGCCTCTACATGAAGATTTCCCTTTGGGTCCTTAATGGGCCCAACTTTTTCCCTAGCAAACCGCTTACACTTTATGGGGGAAAAATTCGATTGCTTTGCGCCTCCCATTAGCGCCCTAAGAGGGCGAAATTCAGCGGGAGGTTAGTGGCGCCGGTAACCATTAGCGCCCCGTGGCGCTGCGCCACCGGCGATGACGTCATCACCGTGCGCAGCGCCCTGCTCGCGCCCCGGCCGCGATCTTCAGTAGCGCCCCCTGACTTACCGCCGGACGCAATGTCCGACGGGGTCAGGGGGGGCCTACCTGCGGCCGGGGTGGCGCTAATTACAGGCGAGGTGCCGGGCGGCCATTTTTGTTGCTGGCCGCCTGCCAGCACCTGCCCCCGTTGCCGTCCCCGGCCTCTTCTGCAGCCCCCACCCCCCACCGCGGAGTGCCGGCTGCGCTCCGTGAGCTCGGCACTTCTCTTGAGTGCCGGGCTCTTTTGCCAGCACTCCGATCCCTGGTGGCCCAGCTGGGCCCCGGGTCGTGCTGCGCAAGGCCCCTCCCCTTTAAGAAGGGGAGGAAGGCCTGCAGTACCGCGGTGCAACGTGCCACGATATTCCCTCGCAGTGCCCCATTGGGGCGCTACCGATGAATTTCGGCTGCAGGGGGGCGCTAAAAGTAGCCCCCAGCTAAGTTAGCGCCCCAAAGGGGGCGCGACTCAATTTTTCTCCCCTATATGTTTATAAAAAGTTTTGGGGTTCAATTTAATGTTGCCTGATAATCTTTTCTCGTAACCTCTCTGTGCCTCCTGTATTCACTTTTTCAATTCCCTCCTGTACTTTCCATAATTTCAGATTATAATTCCAGATTCATGCCAGTACATCCTCGGCTGGCACTAAAACACACACAAAGGAATTATTAGATAATCCATCCTACATTTTTCCCATCTATGCCCCAGGTGAGCAGGACCATAACCAACTGTACACACTGTGTGTATATAGATGCTGTTTTTAACTCCCGAGGCAGCAAATCACTGTCACAAGGCATCTTGGTGGGAACTCACTGACCCTCCGCTCTCTGATGATCCTTTCACTGCTGATGCTCTCTGCAGCTTGTAACTAACATTGCTGCTTCACTCCAGAGCAATTTCTTTGCTGCAGGTTGCAAGTGGAAAATCCTGATCTCCCAATAAATAAGATTGGAGGAGGAAGCGTTCTTCTGAAATATGGGGGTCAGATGTGGGAAGGGTTCCTTGTCAAGGCAGAGTAACTTGGAAGTAAGAGGAAGCTTTTGGTTGATCAGTTGAATATGGATAAATTTAAATGCCACTAATGTTTCTCTGATTGTTTTTAAAATTAAAAATCTATGAATTGTGAAATTCAAATGTTTAAAATTAACCAGAACAAATCATTTTTGATGCAAGAATGCAACATTTTTTACGGGAGCATGCACTTGGACTTTTCCCGAATTGTATGTACCAGTGCCAGGGAAGGTGGGGCAGCATTTACAAAGAATGTATAAGGAATGTATAGAATTCTAAACTTTCTGCCTGTGATTCTAATATGGAGAAATTACAGAATTAATAATTTGCCACCATGGGGTGGAGTATCACTGTCATCTAACACTGAAATTTTTGCTGGAGCTGCGAATGGATACATACTGGAGCATTCGCAATGCTGAGGACATCGTGGATAGCACATTTAATGAGTTGGTCACACCGCAGGTAAAGGCTGCACAGGCAGGAAGGGAATGGGTGACTGCCAGGCAGAGTAGTAGGCGCAGGCAGGTACTGCAGGGGTCCCCTGTGGCCATCCCCCTCTCAAACAGATATACCACTTTGGATATTGTTGAGGGAGATGGCTTATCGGGGGAAGGCAGCAGCAGCTAACTTCCTGGCACCATGGGTGGTTCTGCTGCACAGGACGGGAGGAAAAAGAGCGGGAGAGTTATAGTGATAGGGGATTCCATTGTAAGGGGAGTAGATAGGGGTTTCTGCGGCCGCAAACGAGACTCCAGGATGGTATGTTGCCTCCCTGGTGCAAGGGTCAAGGATATCTCGGGGCGGCTGCAGGGCATTCTGGAGGGGGAGGGTGAACAGCCAGTTGTCGTGGTGCATATAGGTACCAACGATATAGGTAGAAAACGGGATGAGGTCCTAAAAGCTGAATATAGGGAGTTAGGAGGTAAATTAAAAAATAGGACCTCAAAGGTAGTAACCTCAGGATTGCTACCAGTGCCACGTGCTAGTCAGAGTAGAAATAGAAGGATATTTCAGATGAATACGTGGCTAGAGGAATGGTGAAAGGGGGAGGGATTCAAATTCCTGGGACATTGGAACCGGTTCTGGGGGAGGTGGGACCAGTACAAACTGGACGGTTTGCACCTGGGCGGGACCGGGACCGATGTCCTCGGGGGAGTGTTTGCTAGTGCTGTTGGATGGATTTAAACTAAAATGGCAGGGGGTTGCGAACCTGTGCAGGGAGACAGAGGAAAGGGAAGCAAGGATAGAAACAAAAGACAGGAAGGAGAAAAGCAAAAGTGGCAGTCAGAGAAATCAAGGGTGTAAATCAAACAGGGCTTCAGTAAATAATAATTCTAAAAGGACTAAGAATGTTAAAAAAACAAGCCTGAAAGCTTTGTGTCTTAATGCGAGGAGCATTCGTAATAAGGTGGATGAATTAGCTGCGCAAATAGATGTAAACGGATATAATATAATTGGGATTACGGAGACATGGCTCCAGGGTGACCAAGGCTGGGAATTCAACATTCAGGGGTATTCAATATTCAGGAAAGACAGGCAAAAAGGAAAAGGAGGTGGGGTAGCATTGCTGGTTAAAGAGGAGATTAACACAATAGTAAGGAAGGATATTAGCTCTGATGATGTGGAATCTGTATGGGTAGAGCTGAGAAATACCAAGGGGCAGAAAATGTTAGTGTGAGTTGTATACAGACCCCCAAACAGTAATGCTGAGGTTGGGGATGGCATTAAACGGGAAATTAGAGACGCGTGCAATAAGGGCACAGCAGTTATCATGGGTGACTTTAATCTACATATAGATTGGGCTAACCAAATTAGTAACAATACTGTGGAGGAGGAATTCCTAGAGTGTATACGCGATGGTTTCCTGGACCAATATGTCGAGGAACCAACTAGAGATCAGGCCATCTTAGATTGGGTATTATGTAATGAGAAAGGATTAATCAGCAATCTTGTTGTGCGAGGCCCCTTGGGGAGGAGCGATCATAATATGATAGAATTCTTCATTAAGATGGAGAGTGAAGTAGTTGACTCAGATACTAGGGTCCTGAATTTAAATAAAGGAAACTACGATGGTATGAGGCGCGAGTTGGCTAGGATGGATTGGGGAGCGTTACTTAAAGGGTTGACGGTGGATAGGCAATGGCAAACATTTAAAGATCGCATGGATGAACTACAGAATTTGTTCATCCCTGTTTGGCATAAAAATAAAACAAAAAAAGGTGACTCAACCGTGGCTAACAAGGGAAATTTGGGATAGCATAAGATCCAAGGAGAGAACATATAAATTGGCCAGAAAAAGCAGCAAACCTGAGATTGGGAGCAGTTTAGGATTCAGCAAAGGAGGATAAAGGGATTAATTAAGAGGGGGAAAATAGAATATGAGAGTAAGCTTTCAGGGAACATAAAAACTGACTGTAAAAGCTTCTATAGATATGTGAAGAGAAAAAGATTGGTGAAGTCAAGCGCAGGTCCCTTGCAGTCAGAATCAGGGGAATTTATAATGGGGAACAAAGAAATGGCAGACCAATTAAATACATACAGGAAACTCTTTATTAACCGGCACCGACGGGACCAGCGTGGTGCCGGTTAATCAAAAAGTCCGGATAACAGAGAGTTATATCTCCCAATGTACGAGAGCCCTGTACACATTGACATGCGCCTGCATTCGGAGCTCCGTCTCCCCGGGGACCGCCAGCTGACCATCTGTCGTGTCCGCTGCCTACCCGGGCTGCACATTCCCCTCCCAATCTACACGCTCCGATACAAGGCAAACGCCTCGGGGTTTTTTTAAAAGTTAATTTTAAACGAGAGATGAAGGAAAACCCCGGTTACCTACTCAAGAATTTTGCCGGTTAAGAGAAATTTCCGGATATTTGGGTGCCGGTTACTAAAGAGTTTCCTGTACTTTGGTTCTGTCTTCACAAAGGAGGACACAAATAACCTCCCAGAGATGTCGGGGAACATAGGGTCTAATGAGAGGGAGGAATTGAATGAAATCAGTATTTGTAGGGAAATGGTGTTAGGGAAATTGACGGGATTGAAGGCCGATAAATCCCCAGGGCCTGATAATCTACATCCTAGGGTACTTAAGGAAGTGGCCCTAGAAATAGTAGATGCATTGCTGGTCATCTTCCAAAATTCTACAGACTCTGGAACAGTTCCCATGGATTGGAGGGTAGTTAATGTAACCCCACTATTTAAAAAAGGTGGTAGAGAAAAACTGGGGAATTATTAAGCCTGACATCGGTAGTGGGGAAAATGCTAGAGTCCATTATAAAAGATGTAATAGCAGAGCACTTGGAAAACAGTGACAGGATCGGACAAAGTCAACATGGATTTACAAAAGGTAAATCATGCTTGATTAATCTACTGGAATTTTTTGAGGATGTAACTGGTAGAATAGATAAGGGAGAACCAGTGGATGTGGTGTATTTGGACTTTCAGAAGGCTTTTGATAAGGTCCCGCATAACAGATTAGCTTGCAAAGTTAAAGCACATGGGATTGGGGGTAAGGTACTGACTTGGATAGAGAACTGGTTGGCAGACAGGAAGCAAAGAGTTGGAATAAATGGGTCTTTTTCCGAGTGGCAGGCAGTGACTAGTGGGGTACCGCAGGGATCGGTGCTAGGACCCCAGCTATTCACAATATATATTAATGATCTAGACGAGGGAACTAGATGTAATATCTCTAAGTTTGCAGACGACACAAAGCTGGGTGGGCGTGTGTGCTGTGAGGAGAATGCAGAGAAACTCCAGTATGATTTGGACAGGTTGGGTGATTGGGCAGATGCATGGCAGATGCAGTATAATGAGGATAAATGCGAGGTTATCCACTTTGGTGGCAAAAACAGGAAGACAGATTATTATCTGAACGGCAATAGATTGGGAAAAGGGGAAGTGCAACGAAACCTGGGTGTCCTTGTGCACCAGTCGTTGAAGGTAAGCATGCAGGTGCAGCAGGCGGTTAAGAAGGCAAATGGTATGTTGGCCTTCATAGCGAGAGGATTCGAGTACAGGAGCAAGGATGTCTTGCTGCAGTTGTGCAGGGCCTTGGTGAGACCACACCTTGAGTATTGTGTGCCGTTTTGGTCGCCTTATCTGAGGAAGGATGTTCTTACCATGGAGGGAGTGCAGCGAAGATTCACCAGACTGATACCTGGGATGGCAGGAATGACTTATGAAGAGAGATTGGGTCGATTAGGCTTATATTCGCTAGAGTTTCGAAGAATGAGAGGGGATCTCATTGAAACTTATAAAATTCTAACAGGACTCGACAGACTAGATGCAGGAAGGATGTCCACCGATGGCGGGGGAGTCCAGAACCAGGGGTCACAGTCTAAGGATAAGGGATAAGCCATTTAGGACTGAGATGAGGAGGAATTTCTTCACCCAGAGAGTGGTGATCCTGTGGAATTCTCTACCACAGAAAGCAGTTGAGGCCAATTCATTAAATATATTCAAGAAGGAGTTAGATATATTTCTTAAGGCTAAAGGGATCAAGGGATATGGGGAGAAAGCAGGGACAGGGTACTGAATTTGGATGATCAGCCATGATTTCATTGAATGGCGGAGCAGGCTCGAGGGGCCGAATCGCCTACTCCTGCTCCTATCTTCTATGTTTCTATGTTAGACTCTATGGGAATTGGACCATACATTGGCAAAAGACTCTGATTATTATTTTTGCCCTATACTATTTATTTATACCTTATAGTATTGTACTGCAGTTAGCCAATTGTCCTTTTAATTTCCAGCAATGTGTGGCGCAGTATTTCCCTGACAGTCCCAATAAATAAGCGGAATGTAAGCAGAGAGTCCGACCATTTACAGTTATTCTTTCAGTGGTATAGAATTCTGCTTTCTACTGAATGAAACTCACTTTTAAATAAAAGCACCGTTCTGCTAGAAATATTTGCTAGTGACGAATACAAGTATCAGTACCAAATGTTGTTACTTGTATTTTGAGATCACAGCAGTTTTAGAGGAATTATAATATCTGATTGGGCATATTAATGATTGCAAATCCTCTCATCAGCTTGTTCTGATCATGTTCTCAGAGAGACAGAGTTCTGGTTGTTGTGGTTGCATCTGAATGCCGCTTTATTTACTACTTACTATTCTAGATATATTTTTATTTTCCTAAAGGTCAAGGGAAACTGCATCTGT
This sequence comes from Squalus acanthias, assembly GCA_030390025.1. Classification (NCBI taxonomy): domain Eukaryota; kingdom Metazoa; phylum Chordata; class Chondrichthyes; order Squaliformes; family Squalidae; genus Squalus; species Squalus acanthias. The sequence continues at coordinate 44,530,577 of CM059429.1, read as the reverse complement.
TTCATTCATCAAATGTTACATATTCACAGAATGTCACGATTTAAACAAAAACTGATGATAGTGCAAACAGCCACGCATCTAGCCAAGCTGTTCCAGTACAGCTACAACACTGGCATCTATCCGACAATGTGGAAAACTGCCCAGGTATGTCCTGTCCACAAAAAGCAGGACAAATCCAATCCGGCCAATTACCGCCCCATCAGTCTACTCTCAATCATCAGCAAAGTGATGGGAGGTGTCATCGACAGTGCTATCAAGCAGCACTTAATCACCAATAACCTGCTCACTGATGCCCAGTTTGGGTTCCGCCAAGACCACTCGGCTCCCGACCTTATTACAGCCTTGGTCCAAACATGGACAAAGGAGCTGAATTCCAGAGGTGAGGTGAGAATGACTGCCCTTGACATCAAGTCAGCATTTGACCGAGTGTGGCATCAAGGAGCCCTAGTAAAACTGAAGTCAATGGGAATCGGGGGGAAAACTCTCCACTGGCTGGAGTCATACCTAGCACAAAGGAAGATGGTTGTGGTGGTTGAAGGTCAATCATCACAGCCCCAGGACATCGCTACAGGAGTTCTTCAGGGCAGTGTCCTCGGCCCAACCATCTTCAGCTGCTTCATCAATGACCTTCCCTCCAACATAAGGGCAGAAATGGGGATGTTCGCTGATGATTGCACAGTGTTCAGTGCCATTCACAACTCCTCAGATAATGAAGCAGTCCATGCCCGCATGCAACAAGACCTGGATGACGTTCAGGCTTGGGCTGATAAGTGGCAGGTAACATTCGCACCACAGAAGTGCCAGGCAATGATTATCTCCAACAAGCGAGAGTCTAACCACCGCCCCTTGACATTCAATGGCATTACCATCGCCGAATTCCCTACCATCAATATCCTTGGGGTCACCATTGACCAGATACTTAACTGGACCAGCTACATAAATACTGTGGCAACAAGAGCAGGTCAGAGGCTAATTACTCTGCGGCGAGTGTCTCACCTCCTGACTCCCCAAAGCCTTTCCACCATCTACAGGGCACAAGTAAGGAGTGTGATGGAATACTCTCCACTTGCCTGGATGAGTGCAGCTCCAACAACACTCAAGAAGCTCGACACCATCCAGGACAAAGCTGCCCGCTTGATTGGCACCCCATCCACCACCTTAAACATTCACTCCCTCCAACACCGGCGTACCGTGTTTGCAGTGTGTACCATCTACAAGATGCACTGCAGCAAATCACCAAGGCTTCTTCGGCAGCACCTCCCAAACCTGCGACCTCTTCCACCTAGAAGGACAAGGGCAGCAGGCGCATGGGAACACCACCACCTCCAAGTTCCCCTCTAAGTCACACACCATCCTGACTTAGAAGTGTATCGCCGATCCTTCATCGTTGCTGGGTGAAAATCCTGGAAGTCCCTCCCTAACAGCACTGTGGGAGTACCTTCACCACACAGACTCCAGCGGTTCAAGAAGGCGGCTCACCACCACCTTCTCAAGAGCAATTAGGGATGGGCAATAAATGCTGGTCTTGCCAGTGACGCCCACATCCCATAAACGAATAAAAAAAATCTAACTTAATGTTATCAAAGTGTATATCCTCCAAATGGAAATACAGGTGGCAGTTATCTAAGTAAACACTGGTGGTGGGGAGCCTCACCAGCTGGAAGCACATAGCAGAAAATCATGGGCACGATATGCACTGCTGGTGGGCAAGATTGCTCACCATCACTGTGAACATGAAAAATTACAACTATAGTAAAAAAAAAGGGCTGCAGGTAAGTAAATAGGTTCATATCAGGTCATACATATACATATATTAATCACGGCAATCTTTCCTCATCTGAACCTCACAATTCATTTTTGCTATCCCATATACTACTGCTTTCCCTCTGTTTCTGTAATAAGAAATTATGGGGGCGATTTTTGTCTTAAGCGTACAGCAGGTGGGCAGTGGGCAAGGTGATCGCACCACCCTCCTGATATCACCGGTGAGAGGCCTGATCAATTTTTGTTGTCTGGCCTCATTAAAATACCATCGGTGAGCTGCCAGTGCTAAATGAATGTTGAGAACCACCTTGCCAATTCAGAGTGGTTGGGGGAGGGTGGTTGGATAACCTGTTGACTCCTCCATGGTGCCAAGCTGGCAGAATCATGTGAAAGGGAGGGATGCACTGAAGGGATTGGCAGTGGGCATGGCGATTTTTGTGTGCCCCACAAAAATTGGTTTAAAAAAGAACTTACTCGTGCTTTTTTCGAAGCGGTCTCCAGTGGTCCCTTTAAGGACCGTTGGTTGGGCTACTCTATGCTCAAAATTGCATCAGATTCCTAAATGCATTTTAGGACCCTGATTTAAATGTATCTTGCCTGTCATCGGTGGAAGCGCTGGCCGCCTAAATCGTGGCTTGCTCCAAAATCGCATTGGGTGGGGCTCAGGCAGCAAGTGAGCAGTAAGTTTTTTTCTCAAGATTTTGTCTTGCTACCGCCCCATTCACAGTGAAATATGGGGCGGTAACGAGGTTAAAATCTCCCCCTAAATTATAATCAAGTAAATTTGAATAAAATAATTAAGTTTCCTGTTTCTACACACATATCAAATTATTATGTCATACTTAAAGTACTTTTCTGGTGTTTTAAATTCCTTTAATTAAATTTCCTGTTGGGAGGGAAGAATGATCTGAAACTTTTCTGACAATATTAACACAATAATTTATATCATACAAAATCAGTAAGGAGTCCTACACACTGACAGAATGACAAGGGATTGTTGGGGAAACGGATTCAGTACTACTGTCAGGTGCATCACCTATCCCAGCAGTCAATTTCTTCCTCTGACCTTGCTGCATGCATCACTGTCGGCTCAAACCAACTCAGTAGTCTTGTTTTTTCTAAATCGGTTTCAGCTGAAAGACAAAGGCATCAAAATGCACCCCTGCTACAGGTTTAACAGTGATGATTATTACATTTGAATTTTAAAAATAAAACTTAATTTTCAACTCTCAACATTTTTCTAATTATAATTTATCATACGGAGTATTTTTAAAGTGTGTAAAATTTCCATTCCTGATGTTTGCAGACAGTCCTGTGGTATCATCACCAGTTAACTCAAAATCTTTCCAGAACCTAAAACATCATAATGCTTACCCTCAGTTTTCCTGTTTTAGAGCCACTGTGTTTGACAAATGTTACCATTAGAATGAGTCTCTCTCAGCAATGCCAGCATTGATGGACTTGGTCTGATCATTAACTATAAAGACACTATAGGAGGCAGTAGCCTGTCAAAGAAAGGCCACTCTTGTTTTTTTTCTGGGATGCTAGCTCACATGTGGAGACAGTATATATCTGTTGAAAAGCAAATGCAAGGCTTTGAGACACATAGATGCTTCTTAATTAATTTGCCTGGAGGATTTAAACATTTTAATGCAGGAAAATAAAATGCTCCTAGTATCATGGCAAGACTCAAGTGTCATAGCAGCAAACAAATAAGTTCCATTAGGAATTGGCTACAAATGAAAGCGCTTCAAGCAAGCACCTTGCAGGACATCTACGTGAACAGAATACTTAGCAGAAATCGGGTAATTCATCATAGTCCAGTTGCCAAGGCAACATGAGTTCTTGGAGATCATGTGACCTGAGGCTGTTTCTGTTGACTGGCTCTGACTGATTTCTCTTCAGCAAAGGCCTAGTGTTTTTCTACTGAAGGAGTATGTGTTGGTGTCTGTTGAAAGGCACAATAGAGCGCCTCCGCAGTTGTGAATGCACCTCTCATTGAATGACATTTGTTTTCACTCAGCAATGGAAAACCCCTAATTTTCAACATAATGTATTCCTGTAATTTGCCCATTTATTAGTTCTAGGTTCCTGTGTTTACTGGAAAAATTGTGAATTACAGGAGTAAGTCAGTGTTACACTGACAACAATTTTTAATAGATCTGCATTAAATTTAGTGCTATAGTAATATAAGTATTTTCCTTAGATTGTAATTGTACAGTTGTTTTGTGGAAACAGGAAAGAACTGTGTTTCAGTGTTCTTGAATAGAATCTTGAGTTCCCTTGATGGCTCATTGATAAAACTGAATTACTGAGCAATACAGGCCAGAAAGTTTCAGGTTCAATTCCTGATCTGTACTGAGCTCGCTGAACTCAGCTAGGGCTGTAGTAGGAGCATTACTATTGACTTCAGTCATCCTGGACCAGGGTTCCAGCTCCTGATAGCTATCCTATGGTCCCCATTGGAAGGTGCAGGTGTATGAACGTTGGATGATGATGATAGGAATCAGGCTGAGCTGTCAGGACCCCTGCAGCTAAATATAAACATATGAAAAAGAAAACGATCAGCTGGTCCATTGAGTCTGTCCCAATCAGTGGTGTTCCAACTAGGCAACATGACCCTCAATGCTCATCACCTACCAGCAGCAATGTCATTTCCCAGGAGAGGCGAAAAGCAAATTAAAAAGAAAATCCTAGACCAATTCAGGGAAAATAGAATTCTGGGAAATTCCAGGAGATAGCTTTAACCACAAGGTACATCTACCCCTCATTGTCTAGGCTCACAAATAAAGAATTACTATTTAGGTAAGGTACTGGAGGACTACTAGTGACCAAGGAGCCAACGCCTTCAGGAGAAGAGGAAGGGAGAAATGAAATGGAGAAAAGGAAAGCAAAAAAAGTATTTTTTCTCCCCCTCCACTTCAGTTATATTTTTGTTTCACTTTTAGGTCCCACTGCACCAAGTACCATTTCCAAGTGGCACACAATAAATTGCCTCCATTTTCCATTTCTTTCCCTTCCCTTCAGGGTACTGCATCCCCTTTGTTCTGCAACTTCCATTGGTGGCTTGTGTAAGAACACAAACTCGTTATAAATGTCCAATGACTTTGTAATGTCAGTACTGCAAGAACTGGGTTGCACAATCGGTTACAAAACTGTCACTTCACCTCTAGGGCCTGGGTTTTATCTCAGCCCAGACTGGATATGTGTCCTACTTGAAATGATTTGGGAACCCACTTTCCAGCTCAGAACATAAAACTGTCCATACATTGGAACTAAATTGGTTATTATAATTGGAGAAGATCCAGGATGACTGATTTAGGAAGAGGTGAACTTCACCTGTCTGTACTATACATGTTCTGAAAGTGCTTGATAATATCATATCTATATACCAGCATTCTGTGCCACAGCGTGATAGAGCATGGGTTCTTCCTGCATTTCAAAAATGACATCCCCATTCTTGTACTGTAGATGGCAGAATCAGAGACAAAACTTTTCTCCTATGTGAAGGAGAGAATATCGGTTGTCAGATTATATTAAATGTTCTCAAGCACCCCTTGGTAGCTGCCTCAAAAGTAGCATTGATCTTGCAGGTGGCTACATGCCCATTCTCCTGGCCGAGAAATGGTGTAATATACAGAGGATCTAAAGAAGAGGATCAAATACACTTTTAAAATGGGGTGGAGGATGGATAAGTTCAGTTAAAAAAATACAATGCCATTTTGGAGAGCAAGTATGAATTTAGTACAGGCAGCAAGGAGATTGTGGATTACTGCACAAAAGATCAAACTGCCACAGTAAGGAACTAGGCTTACTTAGATAAATGTCAATTAAAAGTAAAGTTCACATTAAAAGGATTTAATCAAATCTCCAAGAATTTGCGTACCTTCTGTATGTTCATATATTTTAGGTAATTCACACACTGATAATTAACCAATGTCAGTTTACAATGATGCCATGTGGAAGCATCAACAACAACAGAGCAGTAGAAAACTTTCAGTAGTGGATCTCCAATATGATGAATAGAAAAAGGCATGAAACCATCCTCTTGGGTGAAAAAATTTGAAAAATGAGAAGATACACGAGGAGAGTCTTGATGTATACAATGGAATTTCATTTATCTCAAATACTCCGAATGAAAGGTAATGTATTTGGATAACTGAGGTGTTCAGAATTACAAAGTTACATTAGTAGCTCCCTGCTAAATTAGAAATATAAAATTCTTTGTGAAGTGTTTTGAACCAAGTATGGCTGTTGTCGAGTAATATTGCCTTTGGGGACACTATTGTTTTTCTTTGTTGAAGGTAATTTCAGGTAATAGTCTGCAGTGATGTCATGACTGCATGTCTAGTTTTTGCAATACAGCTGAACACAGAATCCTGGCTGATTTAACAGAAATGTTTTGGTTTATTTTGATAGAAATGGAGTTTCCTTATGTTTTAATCATTTTCTCCCCTTAGGATCCTGCAGTCTGCACAATGGCTTAACTGAGAATTGGCAGGATAACTCAATGCAGGCCTCAAAACCAATCATTTGAAATAGCTTGTGTTAACATATCCTCTATTTATTCTTCTCTTCCATTGGACATTTGACAGCCGGTGCTAAATGTGAGCTTTTGCCATGCGGGAATTGAGAGTGTAAGTCCAGGTCCTACCTCTTTGGTGCATTTTCTGCACCACTTATGATCTAAAAAATGCACAATTTCTAGGTCACCAGTGGCGCAGCAAATGCGCTGCTTCACAGAGTAGGGCATAGATAAAGTAAAAAATTGTTTTATTTTTTTCTTTATCCTCATCAATTTTTTCTCCTTGTTTTCGCCACCAATTTTTTCTCTTTCCTTCCGCTTCTTCTGAAGTCAATTACTCCTTTCTTGGGTCCAGTTTCATAGTTGCCAACGATATGGGAGTAAGAACCTTGTAGCAATTATGTTCTCTTGTATTACTTTGTTATTCTTTGATGGAATATTCTAAAGGGTCGAGAAATAAAACCAGCTAGTTATTACCACACCAATATTGAGTGTTTCTGCAGACATAACAGCCAAGTGACCTTTGAATACCTTACACAATTGGCCATTATTCATGTATGAACCTTTAACAGTTTTGGAAACATTTGATGATAGGAGACATCACAGTGGAGCCTGATCCTGGCTCGGTTGTGATGTCACTTGCAGGTCCACATGTGCACATATACAGCAAGGGTCACTGGATAATGATCAGGAACGGGAACTCTTGGAAATTTTACCTTTGGTAACTCAAGTGTTGGAGGCCAACTGTAGCATTGTCAACTGGTTGCAATTAACCAACTCAGCGGAGACCAGGATCAAATCTGGAACTTATCTGTATGGCTTAACTACTCATTAGATTGATTCACTAAGCCATCAGGAACCATCTAAAATAAACGCTAAAAAAATCAAAATAAAATTTACAGAAAAGTTTTAAAATCACAAAATTGTTATAAATCAAAAATAATTTCTATTTTATGCTTCCTATTCTTTCTTATTCCTGTAGTTGAAGTGCTCGTGCTTATTTAGTCCACCTGGGTTGCCATGGTTATTTTTTTCCTCTTCAGAATTACTTGTATAACTAGAAACTTGTAGCTCCGTATAAATCTCATTCCCTGTCATGATGCTTTAAGTAATGGAACAGTTATTATCGGAGTAGATTTTATGCAGGGATGATTAGTCTCCAATTACTGATTTAGTAGGAAGAAATTATAATGGCGATCCACATAGCCTAAATAAAACATCACAATGTTCTGACCAGAAACAGCAGAGAAACATACTGGAATTAAATAGAAAGAAAAGTGATTAATTTAAGTAAAAAATTACTATTTCTCCACTAAGGTTAGTTTATTTTTCAATTTGACAGTTAAATAGGAAATGCATTTTATTTTCTGTTATATCTGTACAAAATTAATGTTCAACTATGGTTTAAGTGCAGCTCATATCAATAGATTTAACATCTCATTATGACAGCTGCTCGGTGTGAAGTAAAAATAAGTTTAGGCAGTCACTGTCTTGTTATTGGGGTATCATATACTCTTCTATTTTGTATCGTACAGCCATATTTTCCTTAACTGCGAACATGAGGGGAAAAAGTCAGTCCAAATATAGCACAAGTTTCATGTTTTATTTGTTCAATAACTTTTTGTTCACAGTGGTGACATAAAAAAATACACCCAGTTGTGCCCTAATCTTCCCGGCTCCAGATTCAGGTGTGATTGGTTGCGGCCTGGAGTGGTATATTTAAAGGCCACCTTTTAGGCCACATGTAGACCTGGTTTTCCTGAATGCAGCAGGCCCGGTGCCCATTGCGTTCAAGGCACCCCATATTGCAAAAGGGACTTCAAACGGGCGTAGGCCTTGCATGTTTCAGGCGGGAGCCCTGCATGCCGATTTGTCTTGCTGCACCAATATGGCAGGTGGCGCACTTCCGGCTCATAATGAGCGTACGCTTCCTGCCTGCCATATTAGAAGCATTGGAGATCGTTTGGAGCCTGAGAAACGGCTGCTTTGTGGTCAAATTTCTAAGCCTATATATTTAAGTCATGCAGTTGGGTTTAGCTTAATTAAAATGGTCTGATAAATAGGCCAACCACAGGTTCCCAAGTAAAAGATTTCAGCTGTTTTTCAAAAGCTACAGAGAGATTCAATGGTCATAATAATAATACAAAAAGAAAACACTGCAGATGCTGGAAATCTGAAATAAAAACAGAAAATGCTGGAGATACTCAGATAGGTCAGGCAGCATGTGAAGAGAGAAACAGAGTTAACGTTTCAGGTCGATGACCTTTCGTCAGAACAGGAAAAAAGCAGGAAATGGAACAGATTTTTAAGCAAGTTTAGGGGGTGGGAAATGGGGGAGGGGATGAAAGAACAAAAGGGAAGGTCTGTGATAGGATAGAAGGCAGGAGAGATTAAGAGACATTGAGAGATATTCAAGGCAAAAGGAGATGGTAATGGTACATTATGAAACACTGGATGACTCTGGATGAAGTGTAAATTGCGCTAGCGGAATGAAAGACAGCTGCCATGTGGGAGAGAAGAACAGAAGGCACAAACAAAAAGTGTGGATAAAAAATATATATATGATAGGGGCCGAGGTTATGATCTGAAATTGTTGAACTCTATGTTGAGTCCAGAAGGCTGTCTAGTGCCTAATCGAAAAATTAGGTGCTGTTCCTCGAGGAACAAAGATAAGTACACTTATCACCACAGAAAACACACATGCTCTTTGTAAGAGAGCTAGTGCACCAGAGGTGGGAGGCCCCTACCATGGCTCTATGGTAGAATAACCAAACTGGGATCAAAACCTCAATTAAAACAGAAAATGTTGGAGATACTCAGCAGGTCAGACAGCATCTGTGAAGAGAGAAACAGAGTTAACGTTTCAGGTCGATGACCTTTCGTTAGAACAGGAAAAATGCAGGGAATGCCACCTCCAGCGTGATCCCATCACCAAACACATCTTCCCCTCACCTCCCCTTTCAGCATTCCAAAGGGACCGCTCCCTCCACGACACCCTGGTCCACTTCTCTATCACCCCCAACACCCCTTCCCCTTTGCCCTCCCCCTTCCTACTGTCCAGGGCCCCAAACACCCCTTCCAGGTGAAACAGCGATTTACTTGTACTTCTTGCAATTTAGTATACTGTATTCGCTGCTCACGATGTGGTCTCCTCTACATTGGGGAGACCAAACGCAGATTGGGTGACTGCTTTGTGGAACACCTCCGTTCAGTCCGTAAGGGGGACCCCGAGCTTCCGGTCGCCTGTCACTTTAATTCTCCACTCCACTCCCACTCAGACCTCATCGTCCTCGGCCTCTTACATTGTTCCACTGAGGCTCAGCGTAAGCTCGAGGAACAGCACCTCATCTTTCGATTAGGCACTTTACAGCCTTCTGGACTCAACATAGAGTTCAACAATTTCAGATCATAACCTCGGCCCCTATCATATATATATTTTTTATCCACACTTTTTGTTTGTGCCTTCTGTTCTTCTCTCCCACCTGGCAGCTGTCTTTCATTCCGCCATCACAATTTACACTTCATCTAGAGCCATCCTTTGTTTCTTAACCTGTCCCATTACCATTTCCTTTTGCCTTGAATATCTCTTAATGTCTCTTAACTTCTCCTGTCATAATAATGCATGTTGATATTATTAATTAAAAAATGGTGTAGATTTTCACACATGACTCCTCAGTTATTATAAAGACCCACTAGCCCCGATTTTAACTTCAGGTGGGAGTTGAGAAGGCAATAAGCCAGGAGATTTTAACTCCTGGGCCTCATCTGCATAGCCTCTGTCATATTCTCGCACAGATCCTGCAGAAAGTGGCAGCTGACTGGCGAGCAGGAATGCAATGTCAAGTGGCAGGAAGTTGCCACCAGGGACTGAAGGCAAGGTCTCTGGCACTTGGGTAAGTCGCGGGGCGGGGTTCACAGAGGGCCTTCTGGCACCACAAAAAAGTACAAAAAATAAAATAAAAATACTTTTCTCTTTGGGCCTCTTCTGGTCCCGACTTCTCTTCCCCTGCCCCCGCCCCCCCCCCCCCCCACCCCGCCACATGTTGGTCTGGTGGGAAAGCCACAACGACATCCCCGTGCAGGCCTCTGGTTAAAATTGCAGACGGGCCCCGATTACATAATCGGAGCCCGATCTGCAATTTAAAGGACCCTGCAAGTGTCCGGTGGGTATCCTTCCAGTCTGCTCAGAAGAGCAGGTTAAAATCAAAGGCTGCAGAACAAGAGTGGGACCTCGGAGGGTAAGTCACTCGGGTGATTTCAACTGCCCGCCCGCCTGGTTTCCGCCAGGGTTAAAATTGCTCCGACTGTAACCAGGAATTGCTACCTTGAATAAACTGAAAAGAATCTTTTTCAATATTCATTGGATTGTGTGGCATGGAAAAATACATTTCAATACCTTGAACAGTGGAATGAAATCCCTTTGGCTGCAAAACGTAAGTTCATCTCAGAAACCTGGGTGGAATTTCTGATTTACTCTTTCACTCTGTAAAATGGATTGCTTAAACTTTCTGTATGCTTGTTTTGTAGAAAACTAGCAGCAGCGGAACAGCCACCTGTTGTACATCCATCCATCGGAAATGGTGTATAATGGCTGGCCAATCCTATGCCTAGGGCATCAGTAAGGAAATATTATGTTATGTGAAATATATTATGTGAAATATAGGGCTGGATTTTCTCAGTGGTCTCGGGATGGTGGCGGGATAGCTGTTTGCCAGGTTCCGGTCCCATTCCCGGCTGCAGCCGCTCTGTCAAACGGATTTTCCCTTGATTGGTCTTGTTAAGCCCGCCCTGCATACTTCCCAGCCAATTAAGAGGAAGCGGGTCTGATGACGTCATTTGATGACACGTCATCAGCCGGTTTCCTTAAAGGGTCCACGGCCACATTGAGTTTGACAGTTGTTCTGTCAGTGTTTGACACCTTTGAGGTGCTGCAAACACTGACAAGCACTGCACAAAGGTGGACGCTTGCACCCAGCGTCAAGTGAAGTAAATCTGGCCATGGTGATGCCATCGCTGGCCTCCCGGGCAGCAATGTTGTCAGGGGCTGATGACCTGTGTAGCATCAGGTGATGGCAGAGAAGGTTGATGATGTTGGTGTGCCTGGTGATGTTGGTGTTGGGACTGATCGTGAAAGGATTCAGAGGACCAAGGTCTAATTTTTTTCAAGGACAATGGTCAAATAGCTGACAGCTGCAGATGAGATGACAGAAGCGATCTGTCAATGGTGAGAGAGGTTGTTTCAATGAGGTGGCACTGGACATAGAGTTGACTCTAAACACTTGCAAGCTAAAGAAATCTCTATATGTATTACAAATGCAGTACCCAACAGTTTAGAGTCATAGGGGGAAAAATTCAGTTGGTTGCGCCTCCCGTTAGCGCCTTAAGAGGGCGCTAATGGGGCGCAAAGCATCTAGCGCCCAGGCGCGGCGATGTTCGCGCCGCTCGCGAAATTAACTAGACATTTTGCGGCGGCGCTAAACACTACCGCCACGATCTCCTGCGCCGGCAGATCGTGACGTCAGTCGAGTGCGCAACGCCCCGGTATCGTCCCAGAGCAGATATTGAGTGGCGCCCCCTGCCTTACCGCCTGACGCTAGCAACGACAGGTTGAGGGGAGCGTTTTGCAGTCATGAAGGGACTGGGGGAGCGCTATTTAAAGGTGACCGCTTCCTGCCTTTTATTGTTGGTGCCATTTTTGAACCACGCATTCTGAGAGAGAGAGAGAGACTTCTGGAGAGATTCAACGCTGTGTGAAGGAGTTTTGGGTACTGAGCAGCACTTTGCAGGTTCATTTTGATTTGCCATTCCTTGTATCGATTTAGAAGAGACTGTGGGGGCTGCACTCTAAGCTCTTTCCCAGGTACTCTCCATTGTTCTTTCCAGCAGATTTGATGTGCAGGTATCTCCAGGCCGGGATTCAAGACTGCAATGAGCAGGATGTGGATGGAAAGCAAGATCAACCATCCCCTTTAAGAACTGCCCGGTGCCATTGTGTGTGTGTTCCATTGCTGACTGACATCACATGAGCTTCGCCAGCGCTCTGAGGTAGCGCCTCGCTCCTCGGCCTTTGCACCTTAAGACAGGTGTGAAGCGCCTGATTTAGCGCTCCAATCACCTCCAGGGGCGATAAAAGTCAAGTTTGCAGTCGGTGGCGATAATTAGCGCCAGGCGCTAATCTTTGCGCCCGGCCGATAATTGCGCCCTAAATGGGGCAATACTGAATTTCTCCCCCATAGAGTTATACAGCACAGAAAGAGGCCCTTCGGCCCATCGTGTCTGCGCCGGCCATCAAGCCCTATCTCTTCTAATCCCATTTTCCAGCACTTGGTCCGTAGACTTGTATGCTATGGCGTTTCAAGTGCTCATCTAAATGCTTCTTGAATGTTGTGAGGGTTCCTGCCTCTACCACCCTTTCAAGCAGTGAGTTCCAGATTCCAACCAACCTCTGGGTGAAAAAGTATTTCCTCAAATCCCCTCTAAACCTCCTGCCCCTTACCTTGAAACTATGCCCCTGGTTATTGACCCCTCTACTAAGGGGAAAAGTTCCTTTCTATCTACCCTATCTATGCCCCTCATAATTTTGTACACCTCAATCAGGTCCCCCCTCAGCCTTCTCTGCTCTAAGGAAAACAACCCCAGCCTGTCCAGTCTCTCTTCATAGCTGAAGCGCTGCAACCCAGGTAACATCCTGGTGAATCTCCTCTGCACCCTCTCCAATGCAATCACATCCTTCCTATAGTGTGGCGACCAGAACTGTACACAGTATTCCAGCTGTGGCCTAACTAGCATTTTGTACAGCTCCATCATAACCTCCCTGCTCTTATATTCTATGCTTCGGCTAATGAAGGCAAGTATCCCATATGCCTTCTTAACCTACCTGTCCTTCTGCCTTCAGGGATCTATGTACATGCATACCAAGGTGCCTCTGATCCTCTGTCCTTCCTAGGGTCCTACCATTCAATGTGCATTCCCTTGCCTTGTTTGTCCTCCCAAAATGCATCACCTCACACTTTTCAGGGTTAAATTCCATTTGCCACTGTTCTGCCCATCTGACCAACCCGTTTATATCGTCCTGTAACCTGAGGCTTCCCTCCTCGCTATTTACCACTCCACCAATTTTCGTGTCATCTGCGAACTTACTGATCATACTTTCCATACCTCGGGAGCCTACTGTCAACAAGAGCAGACGTCGACGTCGTGTGCCAGTGCAGCCTTCGGTCGCCTGAGGAAGAGAGTATTTGAAGACCAGGACCTCAAACCCGGTACTAAGCTCATGGTCTACAGAGCAGCAGTGATTCCCGCCCTGCTGTATGCCTCAGAGACATGGACCATGTACAGTAGGCACCTCAAAGCACTGGAGAGGTACCACCAACGCTGCCTCCGTAAGATCCTGCAAATCCATTGGCATGATAGGCGCACCAATGTCAGTTTTCTTGCTCAGGCCAACATCCCCAGCATCGAAGCTTTGACCACACTCGATCAGCTCCGATGGGCGGGTCACATTGTCCGCATGCCCGATACAAGACTCCCAAAACAAGTGCTCTACTCGGAGCTCCGGCACGGCAAGAGAGCCCCAGGTGGGCAGAGGAAACGCTTCAAGGACACCCTCAAAGCCTCCTTGAAAAAGTGTAACATCCCCACCGACACCTGGGAATCCCTGGCTCAAGACCTTACAAAGTGGAGGAGAAGCATCCGGGAAGGCGCCGAACACCTCGAGTCTCTTCGCCGGAAGCCAAGCGCAGGCAGCGCAAGGAGCACACTTCAACCCAAGCACCCCACCCACCTGCCCCTTCAACCACCGTCTGCCCCACCTGTAACAGAGACTGTAGGTCCCGCATTGGACTCATCAGTCACCTGCAAACTCATTTTTAATGTGGAAGCAAGTCATCCTCAGTTCCGAGAGACTGCCTAAGAGAAGAGAGACACAGTATTCCAGCTGTGGCCTAACTAGCGTTTTGTACAGCTCCATCATAACCTCCCTGCTCTTATATTCTATGCCTCGGCTAATGAAGGCAAGTATCCCATATGCCTTTTTAACCACCTTATCTTCCTGTCCTGCTGCCTTCAGGGATCTATGTACATGCACACCAAGGTCCCTCTGATCTTCTGTCCTTCCTAGGGTCCTACCATTCATTGTGTATTCCCTTGCCTTGTTTGTCCTCCCAAAATGCATCACGTCACACTTTTCAGGGTTAAATTCCATTTGCCACTGTTCTGCCCATCCCGTCTATATCGTCCTGTAACCTGAGGCTTCCCTCCTCGCTATTTACCACTCCACCAATCTTCGTGTCATCTGCAATCTTACTGATCATACCTCCTACATTCATATCTAAATCATTAATGTACACTACAAACAGCAAAGGACCCAGCACCGATCCCTGTGGTACACCACTGGACACAGGCTTCCAGTCACAAAAACAACCTTCGAGCATCACCCTCTGCCTCCTGCCACTAAGCCAATTTTGGATCCAATGTGCCAAATTGCCCTGGATCCCATGGGCTCTTACCTTCTTGACCATCTCCCATGTGGGACTTTGTCAAAAGCCTTACTGAAGTCCATGTAGACTACATCAACTGCACTACCCTCATCCGCACACCTAGTCACCCCCTCGAAAAATTCAATCAAATTGGTTAGACATGATCTCCCCCTGACAAAGCCATGCTGACTATCCTTGATTAATCCTTGCCTCTCCAAGTGGAGACTAATTCTGTCTCTCAGAATTTTTTCCAATAATTTCCCTACCACTGATGTTAGGCTCACTGGCGTGTAATTCCCTGGTTTATCCCTACTACCCTTCTTGAATAATGGTACTACGTTAGCTGTCCTCCAGTCCTCTGGCACCTCCCATGTGGCCAGAGAGGTTCTGAAAATCTGTGTCAGAGCCCCTGAAATCTCCTCCCTTGCCTCACACAGCAGCCTGGGATACATCTCGTCTGGGCCTGGGAATTTATCCACTTTTAAGCCCGCTAAAACCGCTAGTACCTCCTCCCTCTCAATGCTAATTTGTTCACGTATATCACAATCCCCCTGCCTGATTTCTATGCCTACATCGTCCTTCTCCATAGTGAACACAGATGCAAAATATTCATTTAAAATCTCACCTACATCTTCCGGCTCTACACACAGATTGCCACTTTGGTCCCTAATGGGCCCTATTCTTTCCCTGGTTATCCTCTTGCCCTTAATATATTTATAAAACACTTTGGGATTTTCCTTTATTTTGCCCGCCAGTGTTTTTTCATGCCCCCTCTTCGCTCTCCTAATTTCTTTTTTAAGTACCCCCCTGCACTTTCTATACTCCTCTCGGGCTTCCACTGTTTTTAGTCCTTTGTATCTGCCAAAAGACTCCCTTTTTTTCCTAATCCATTCTTGTATATCCCTTGACATCCAGGGTTCCCTGGACTTGTTGGCCCCACCCTTAACCTTTACGGGAACATGTTGGGGCTGTACTCTCTCTATTTCCTTTCTGAATGATTCCCACTGCTCTGATGTGGATTTTCCTACAAGTAGCTGATCCCAGTCCACTTTGGCCAGATCCTGCCTTATCATATTAAAATCGACCTTCCCCCAATTTAGAACCTTTATTTCCGGTCCATCTTTGTCCTTTTCCATGACTACCTTAAATCTCACCGAATTACGGTCACTGTCACCAAAATGCTCTCCTACTGACACTTCTACCACTTGCCTAGAATTCGGTCCTGTACCGCCCCCTCTCTTGTAGGACTTTCTACATGCTGGCTCAAAAAGCTCTCCTGGATGCACTTTAAGAATTCCGCACCCTCTAAGCCTTTCACACTCTGACTATCCCAGTTAATATTGGGGAAGTTGAAATCCCCTACTATTATTACCCTATTATTTCTACACTTCTCTGACATTTGCCTACATATCTGTTCCTCTATCTCCCCCTGACTGTTTGGGGGCCTATAGTACACTCCTAGCAAAGTGCTTGCCCCCTTTTTGTTTTTAAGTTCTACCCATATGGCCTCATTAGAGGAACCTGCCAAGATATCATCCCTGCTTACTGCAGTAATTGACTCCTTGATTAATATTGCAACACCCCTCCTCTTTTACACCCCCCTCTGTCTCGCCTGAAGATTCTATACCCCGGAATATTGAGCTGCCAGTCCTGCCCCTCCCTCAACCATGTCTCTGTGATAGCAACAATATCATACTCCCATGTGTTCATCAACACCTTTAATTCATCTGCCTTACTCGTAAGACTCCTTGCATTAAAATAAATGCCATCCAGCCTTGCCATACTCCCTTGTGCCGTTACATATTTGCTCTGCCTTCCAGACTGACTTGTTTTTTCCTCTATATTTGGCTGTGCATCACCCCCTACTCTCGCTCCACTCTGTATCCCATCCCCCTGCCAAGTTAGTTTAAACCCCTCCCAACAGCACTAGCAAACCTCCCCGCAAGGATGTTGGTCCCGTTCCGGTTCAGGTGCAACCCGTCCGACTTGTACAGGTCCCACCTTCCCCAGAAACAGACCCAGTGATCCAAGAAACTAAAGCCCTCCCTCCTGCACCAACTCTTTAGCCACGCATTCATCTGCTCTATCCTCCTATTCCTATACTCAGTAGCACGTGGCACCGAGAGTAATCCAGAGATTACAACCTTTGAGGTCCTGCTTTTTAATCTGCTACCTAGCTCCCTAAATTCTTGTTGCAGGACCTCATCCCTGTTTCTACCTATGTCGTTAGTACCAATGTGAACCACGACCTCTGACTGTTCGCCCTCCCCCTTCAGAATGCCCTGCAGCCGTTAAGTGACATCCTTGACCCTGGCACCAGGGAGGCAACATACCATCCTGGAGTCATGTCTGCGGCCGCAGAAACGCCCGTCTGCACCCCTCACTATTGAGTCTCCTACCATTATTGCCCTTCCACTCTTACTCCTCCCCCCTTGTGCAGCTGAGCCACCCACAGTGCCGTGAACTTGGCTCTGGCTGCACTCCCCAGAGGAACCGTCACTTTCACCGTTTTCCAACACAGAAAAATGGTTGTTGAGTGAGATGCACTCTGGGGCTTTCCTGACTACCTGCCTGCCCCCCTTCTTCTGACTGGTGGTCACCCATTCCCTCTCTGACTGCACTTTCTTAAGCTGCGGGGTGACCACGTCTAAAAACGTGCTCTCCACGTAACTCTCAGCCTCGCGGATACACCGCAGTGCCGCCAGCTGATGCTTGAGCTCCGAAAACCGGATCTCAAGTTGGCTAAACCGTTGGCACTTACTGCACATGTGGTCATCCTGACTGCAAGAAGCGTCTAGGAATTCCCACATGCTGCAGGCCGTGCAACACACGGGACGGAGGTCCCCTGCCATACTTTTAATTAAAAAACTCTTACCTCAAATTTAAACACTCGGATTCTCGTTCTCCTGAACTACCTTAACTATGAACTACCTTAAAAGAAATAAACTTAAAATTGAAGAAAAAAAAAGCACTCACCCACTACTCACCAATCAGCTTCTTCCCCTGCGCCGGCGTCACTTTCTATACTGTGACGTCACTCTCGAATTCTGCCGCCGCTCCCACTGTTGCCGCTGCTCGACTGGGCCTGAAAATCACCGACCTTTATTTTCTCCCACAGCCGCTGCTCCCTCGCAGGTCCGCCGCTCCCGCTGCTGCCGCTGCTCCAGTTTCTGCACTCTGAAACTGACCATCTGCAACATGGCACCCTTACACCACTTCTGCAGCTGTCAGATTATCAGATACATCAGAGCAGATTCAACTCACACCAGGGTGAGCTGGCGTGTTTCCCGAGCAGTGGGTAACCCGTGGAGGAGGACGTAAAATTGGAAGGAAGCCTCAAAATACCATTTAATGTGCTCAATTGTCTCCCCCGCCGCTTGGTGTCGGGTCAGTTCTCCGCTGACAGACCCGACACCTGGGAGACTCGCGTGGAGGCGGGTTGACAGCGGGTTTCCTACCCGCTGTCAATCTTTGCTATTTTGACAGCGGACCCGCCTCCAAACCCGCACTCTGAGCGCCGGCATAATTCCAGCCATACAAGTTTGTTGGTTTGCAATTGTACCCTGTCTCGATAGATTAATTTTCAGCCCGCCTTCCATAAAGATACAATACACCTGATGATACATATGATATTACAATAGTCTGTATCTGCAACAAGGGTTCTGTGTTATGGTTTCTGGATCATGCTATTATTTATCTAGATATTGGGCAGTAAAACATGTACTCTGGATCGTAGGGAACACAAGTTATCTAATAGGAGTGACTGGTGACACCAAACTCGAGGGAATACCTAATGTAAAACCCAAAAATTGTTTTGTTAAATTGTTTTTAACACAATCTGTTTTGCTTTGGGGTAGTTTTCTGTAAATTATGCCAATGTTTTCATCAGAATTAAGAAATGATCTTGACAATGCACGAATATCCTTAGCCTTTGTCTTTTGGATTTATTACACTATCCATCATTCAAGCAACCATTTGGTGATTATTTTCGTGCTTTGGTTACCATAGTATCAAAACACAAAAAAACAGACAATTTGGCTTCTATTTGTCTGAAATTCTGTGTTCTCCAGACCACATTTCTGCATTTGCACTTATCTCAGTATGGCGTTGTTAAAGTGCTTCAAAATATTTCAAGCTTTAGTTTTTTCCTTCTCTATGACTACAGGCACACTTTTTGAGGATTAAACATGTATATAAGTCTCTGCTCCGTCTACCAGAAAATCCAACTTCACCCTTGAGAAATATTAAGATGTTTACAATTGGCCTCTTGAATCCACTCCTTTCACCAAACCTTGCACAATTTTCAGTGGGGTCAATTATAACCCTAAATACCTGGCAGAAAACAAGCAGGTTACTTGTCTGCAAGATTTTTCAGGTGGATGAGGCATTCGCCTAAAGCAGATGGGAGCCTCCTAAATTTATGCAAATTTTGATTCTAACGTGTCAATGGGACCCGATGCAATTTTTAACCGGGACCTTAGCGGGGAACATAAGAACATAAGAAATAAGAGCAGGAGTAGGCTATGCGGCCCCTCGAGCCTGCTCCGCCATTCAATAAGATCATGGCTGATCATCGACCTCAACTCCACTTTCCCGCCTGATCTCCATATCCCTTGATTCCCCTACAGTCCAAAAATCTATCTATCTTAGCCTTGAATATACTCAAAGACTCAGCATTCACAGCCCTCTGGGGCAGAGAATTCCAAAGATTCACAACCCTGCTGAGTGAAGAAATTCCTCCTCATCCCGGTCTTAAATGGCCTACCCCTTATCCTGAGACTATGCCCCCTAGTTCTAGACACTCCAGACAGGGGAAACAACCTCTCAGCATCTACCCTGTCAATCCTCTTCAGAATCTTGTATGTTTCAATGAGATCACCTCTCATTCTTCTAAACTCCAGAGAGTAAAGGCCCATTCTACACAATCTCTCATCACAGGACAGCCCTCTCATCCCAGGAATCAATCTAGTGAACCTTCGTTGCACCGCCTCCAAGGAAAGTATATCCTTCCTCAGATAAGGAGACCAGAACTGTGCACAGTGTGGTCTCACCAAGGCTGTGTGCAATTGTAGCAAGACATCACAGTTTTTCTGTTCAGCAGAAGCAGGTCTGCATCTGGTCTGAAGACAGTGAAGCCCTTTTGTAAATCTAAATCTTTCCTTTTTGGGGCCAGGAAGAGCAGGAGTGCTCCTCGGAGCCCCACAATGAAAGATGTGGCCTCTGCTGGCTCTGGACTCTCTCCCTTTCCCTCCTGCGAGAGTCTCCAGAAAACCCCTTCCCACCACTTAACTAGAAGCCAGCAGGCGGCCAAGGGCCACCCGATTTTCACCTGCCGGCATCCATTCTGTGCCTTCGTCGTGCCCGTTTTGGATGGAAAGTGAACTGATGGTATTTAAATGGAAAAATCGCTGTGGCCTCCTACTCATCTGTTGGATTGGTTTCCCACCAGAACCGCACTCCGAGCTAAAATCCATCCCAGTGTATTTAGTATTGCAACAAGTTGCAGCCATTAACTTGACTTACACATAACATGTAGGACATCTCCAGCACGCAAGGGACCATCCTTCAATTTATCATTTTAAGGTCACTTTATCACATAATTTGCACTGAGATCAGTCGCTAGGCTACAGTCTCAATGCAAGCAGAAGAATGCTAAAAATGTCTCTTTTAAAAAAAAAAAATGGGCCAGAAATTCAGCTTTCAGGCTTCCTGCGGGTGCAAGCATTGCGCGCATACTTGCCTACCGCGCCTGCAGTTGTGCTTTGGGCCCACGAGGACTTCGGGTCCTGGGCCTCCTCCAGCTGCTGGCGCGCAGTGCTTGTGTATCCCAGGGGCGCAGTTAGTTCGAAGCATCTCCTGGGATCACATGGGCCATGGAGAGCCAATCCTAGCAGGGCGTTTTCATTCATAGATTTGACAGGAAGACCTGTCAAATCTATGAATAGAGATCGGCCCCAAAACTACACTTAAACTTCAAATTAATTTTTAAAAAAACATCACATTTTTAAAATAACTATAAGTTAAATAAATTAACTACTTTAAACAAAAATTTACATTTTTGAAAAAATTAATTATACTTTGTAACGGTGCTAAAAATAAACTTACCTTTCTTTAAAGTATCTAAAAAAGATAAACCTGTTGAAAAATGTTTTAAATTATAATTAATTAACCACTTACCTTGTTAAAAACAGGCCTTGCGCTTCCTTTTTAAAAGCGCAGCTTCTTCATACTTACTTTCCCGGAGAAACCTGAAAAAAAAATCGAAGTTCGCTGCGTGCGCGCAGCCTCTCCCGCGCACGCGTTCGACTTCTGAACCCCTCCCTTCAGGGGAACGGAAGTTCCGGTTTCCCGCGCATGCGCCGTGCATGCAGGAAACCGACACTTCAGATGGCCTTACGGGTGAGTACACAGCGCGTACTCACCCGACAACAGCCGAATTTCTGGCCCAATGTAATTGTAATAATCAGTCCCATCACTGTTGTGCGCAGCTTACATTTCACCTGCACTCTGCAGTCATAATCCCTTTGAATGATGAGGGGATTTAGTAACATCCAAACACAATGCATTACCGTATTTTATTTTGGAAATTTACATTATGGGGATGAAAATGGAGTCCTTGTACAGCAGCACCAGGAACACAGCATGTTGGGTGCTTGCATGCTAAGAGGCTTACCTCACCCGATAATGTAAGATGAGCTAATTATTACACTTGCTCAGGAGTCCCAATGTATAGCGTATTATGTGCCAAGTTCAGGTGTGGGATTTCCTGTGCCAGCACCCTAAAATATTGGACACCTTTAAGGGGAGCTGCTGGTTACAAAATGGAGCCAGCTCAAGGTGTCTTTCAGCTGCTGTACCCAATGATTCAGACCTCACAAACCCAATCTACAAACGTTCTTTGGTAGCTCAACAACAGCACTTCAAGGAGTCATTTGAAATTATGCAACACAGCCTGTACACTTTGAGAGCATCCACAGAGAAGTGCACAACCTGCATCTGCACAGTGCTACATAACCACCTGACCAAACTGCAGAGCACCATGGGAATGTGGCCATTCCATGGTCCTCTGCAGCAGAACACCTTGGCTGAGGTTTTAAGCTCAGGCTGAACATCTCTCACCAGTGTTTTGATTGGAGCTATGGAGACCTTTATCTTTAATCTACAGCATTTTGTCTTTTCTGGATTCACTATATTGGGGAATCACATTGAAAAAGCCATAACACAAGACTTCAATGACCTCATCCCTGCCAGAGGTCTGCTCCCACTCAGATCTCTGGTCATGCTGAGGAAGTGCCTAGCAGTAGGGAACTGGCAGGAGTTGGAAAGGATGATGGAGCTGATTCGCAAGGCATTGCTACTTCCAACCACCCTGCTAATCCACTGAAATGATTGTTGGTATGCTCCCGAACATACAAGTCCAGATTGCCACTTCATCACTCACTGTGATACCTGCAGGTACAAGACTATCTATTGACCCAACAGATAAAAGCACCAAGCCTCCTCCATCCTGAGAGGCAAGCTATGACACCCAGCAGTCATCCACCTCACTTTGTTTTTCCACCATACTAATTCTTAGAAGGGGCACATGATTAGGAAGTAGAAAGTGAAAGCCATGGGAAAAACCAACTGAACACAGCAGCACCATATAATATCTGGATTATTAAAAATTGCACTGACTGAAACTAGAGTGTGTGCTGTTAGTTCATTCCGTATGAGCTTAATTCAAGTCGTTGGGGAGAACCAAGGTTGCATTCTCAGATCCTGTTTGATGACTGCAATCTGAGCAGTTCTTTCAAAAGACAATTCTCTCGTGAGCAGCCTTGTCTTCTTCAGTTTCATGCTGCCTTTCTTCTCTTAGCAGTTCCTTTATTAGTTCTCTTTGCAGGCAAAGTTGTGAAGAACACAACAGACAACAATAATCTTACAGACTATGATTGGGCTATACTGTAGAGCTCACTGAGAATGGTCAGAGCAATAGAATCACAGTTTGAGGATCCGAAAGGTGTATCCCACTATGGATTCATGAGCCACATTGTACTTCCCTGAGCTCTGGTCTCGGCAACTGCACTGATGTCATGAACCATGGCTGCAGGGCAAATGCTTCCTTTTCCTGAAAGCCATCCCTGGAATTTTCTTGGCTCTTCAAATATGGTTGGCTTCATTGACTGCTACATGATTAACGAATGGTGGGAGCTGCTAGGGAAATGTACATTCATGTACACAATTCTATTGTGATTACTGACCACCTCTGCATTGATGAATTTCCATTTATGTATGGTGCAAAGTTTGGGTTAAGGGCATGTAGAGTCATAGGGGTAAAAATTCAGTTGGTTGCGCCTCCCGTTAGCGCCTTAAGAGGGCGCTCATGGGGCGCAAAGCCGCTAGCACCCGGGCGCAGCGATGGTTGCGCCGCTCGGGAACTTAACTAGAGATTGTGCGGCGGCGCTAAAACTTACCGCTGCGACCACCTGCGCGCGCAGATTGTGACGTCATTCCATGGTGCAACGCCCTTGTGGCGCCCCGGAGCGGAAATTGAGTGGCGCCCCCTGCCTTACCGCCTGGCGCATCCAGAAGACTGGAACGCTATCAATCGCTGTGGGGCTGGGGGGGGCGCTATTTAAAGGGGGCCTCTTCCTGTCTTTTATTGTTGGTGGCATTTTTGAACTACGCATTCTGAGAGAGAGAGGGAGAGACTTCTGGAGAGATTCAACGTTGTGTGAAGGAGTTTTGGGT
Source organism: Squalus acanthias (assembly GCA_030390025.1). Taxonomy (NCBI): domain Eukaryota; kingdom Metazoa; phylum Chordata; class Chondrichthyes; order Squaliformes; family Squalidae; genus Squalus; species Squalus acanthias. The sequence goes on along the minus strand of CM059429.1, from coordinate 44,507,078 downwards.
ACTGAGCAGCACTTTGCAGGTTCATTTTGATTTGCCATTCCTTGTATCGATTTAGCAGAGACTGTGGGAGCTGCACTCTGAGCTCTTTGCCTGGTACTCTCCATTGTTCTTTCCAGCACATTTGATGTGCAAGTCTCTCCAGGCCGAGATTCAAGGCTACAATGAACAGGATGTGGATGGAAAGCAAGATTAACCATCCCCTTTAAGAACTGGCCCGTGCCATTGTGTGTGTGTTCCATTGCTGACTGACATTACATGAGCTTTGCCAGCGCTCTGAGTTAGCGCCTCACTCCTTGGCCTTTGCGCCTTAAGACAGGTGTGCAGCGCCTGATTTAGCGCTCCACTCACCTCCCGGGGCGGTAAAAGTGAAGTTTCCAGTCAGTGCCGATAATTAGCGCCAGGCGCTAATATTTGCGTCCAGACGATATTTGCGCCCCAAATAGGGCACGACCTAATTTTTACCCCATAGAGTTATACAGCACAGAAAGAGGCCCTTCGGCCAATCGTGTACACGCCAGCCATCAAGCCCTGTCTTTTCTAATCCCATTTTCCAGCACTTGGTCCGTAGCCTTGTATGCTATGGCATTTCAAGTGCTCATCTAAATGCTTCTTGAATGTTATGAGGGTTCCTGCCTCTACCACCCTTTCAGGCAGTGAGTTCCAGATTCCAACCACCCTCTGGGTGAAAAAGTTTTTCCTCAAATCCCCTCTAAACCTCCTGCCCCTTACCTTGAAACTATGCCCCCTGGTTATTGACCCCTCTACTAAGGGGAAAAGTTCCTTTCTATCTACCCTATCTATGCCCCTCATAATTTTGTACACCTCAATCAGGTCCCCCTCAGCCTTCTCTGCTCTAAGGAAAACAACCCCAGCCTGTCCAGTCTCTCTTCATAGCTGAAGCGCTGCAGCCCAGGTAACATCCTGGTGAATCTCCTCTGCACCCTCTCCAATGCAATCACATCCTTCCTGTAGTGTGGCGACCAAAACTGCACACAGTTCGGAGCCAGGGATCGCGAGAATATCAGTGCTAATTTGATCCTGTGAGAGACAACATCATTCATGTCCGAGGCTGGGACCCAGGAGCGAGGACGAGCCCAGCAGCGAGGCCAAGGCCCAGGAGTGGCACAGTGTGGACCAGCAGCAGGGTCGGGGCCCAGGGAAGGTGCGGCACGGGCCAACAGCGAGGTCGGGAGGACCACAATGCATCCTACGAAACCCAGGCAGAGAGGACCTGCGGGAAGGAGGGAGGAGGACAGTAGCATTATGATTGTGTGTGTGTGTGCTAGGCCGTTGTAGCAGAGCCTGGTCTCCAGTCGTCTTGGATCCCCTTGCCATTGGACCAAGACCTTGCTCTGTCAAGCCCATGTGGTAGCTGGTGTGCAACGGCCACCCCACGTTAAAAGAATTCACGCACAGGCATCTTCCACCCTTTAAAATGAAGTTCGGGACCTGGAATGTCAGGACCCTCATGGACAACCCCAACAGTGACAGACCGGAACGCCGTACTGCTATCGTTGCCCGGGAGCTCAGACGTTTCGACATTGACATCGCTGCCCTAAGTGAGACCCGGTGGGCAGGGGAAGGCCAGCTCAAGGAGCAAGGTGGTGGCTACACCTTCTTCTGGAAAGGCAAAGCTGAAGAAGAACGCCGGCTCCATGGGGTAAGCTTCGCCATAAAAAATGAACTAGTTGGGCGTCTCAGAGACTCCCCAAGAGGTATAAACGAGCGCCTCATGACTCTTCGGCTCACCCTAACCCGGAACCAACGCGCGACGGTCATTAGTGCGTGCGCCCCAACACTGGAAGCCACAGACGAGACCAAAGAGGAATTCTACTCCAGCCTCAAACAAGCCCTGTCCCGAGTCCCAACGGGCGACAAGCTGATCCTCCTTGGCGACTTTAACGCCAGAGTTGGAAGGACACAGACCTCTGGGGAGGTGTGATCAGCAGAGAGGGGGTAGGGAAAGCCAACTCCAACGGTACCCTCCTCCTGTCGAAATGCTTAGAACATGGCCTTGTCATAACCAACACCTTGTTCCGTCAGAGAGACAAGTACAAGGCTTCATGGCAGCACCCTCGCTCCAAGCAGTGGCACCTGCTGGACTACGTCATCGTCCGAGCGAGGGACCGCAAGGACGTCCGCATCACCCGCGCCATGACAGGAGCTGACGACTGCTGGACAGACCACCACCTAATCCGCTCTGTCATCTCCATCAATGTAGCCCCAAAACAGCGGCGGCAACAGAAACAGTGCCGCAGGAAAGTTAACGCTGGAGCACTCAAAGACCCCGCTAAGAAAGCCCTATTCAGCCTGCACCTCACAAACAACCTGATGACTCCCAGTGATTCAGAGACACAGAGTGCCCACTGTGCCTGGTCTGCACTCAAGGCCTCCATAATCAGCAACTGTGAAGAGACGCTAGGTCACTCGACCAGGAAACACCAAGACTGGTTCGACGAGAACGACCAGGAGATCCAGGAGCTAATAAGCCGCAAGCGCAAGGCATTCCTGATCTGGAAACAGCAACAGAACTCGAGAGCAAGAAAGCAGCTCTACAGACGCCTGAAGGCCGAGGTCCAACAAAAATTTCGCGACCTAAAGAACAGATGGTGGGTGGAGAAAGCGCAGGAGATCCAGCAGCTAGCCGACAACCACGACGTGCGTGGATTCTTTAGCGCAGTCAAGACCATCTACGGCCCAAGCACCCAAGGCCCTACCCCAATACGGGCCAAGAACGGAGAGGTACTCATCAAGGACAGAGAGGCAGTCAGTGCCCGCTGGAAGGAGCACTTTGAAGATCTCCTTAACCGCGACTCTGTCTTCGACGCGAGTGTCCTCAACTCCATCCCGCAGCATGCTACCCGCCACCATCTCAGCACAACCCCAGAGGTTGAAAAGGCCATCCGACAACTGAAGAACAACAAGGCCTCAGGAGCAGATGGAATCCCCGCCGAGGCACTAAAGCATGGCAGAGAAGCACTACTGGCGTGAATTCATGAACTAATTTCTCTTATCTGGAAGGAGGAGAGCATGCCAGGGGATCTCAGAGATGCCGTAATTGTGACCATCTTCAAGAAAGGTGACAAGTCCGATTGCGATAATTACAGAGGAGTTTTCCTGCTGTCTGCCACAGGGAAAGTCATCGCAAGAATCCTCCTCAATCGCCTTCTCCCAGTGGCCGAAGAGCTGCTCCCAGAGTCGCAATGCGGATTCCGCCCACTAAGGGACACAATGGACATGATCTTCACCGCACGCCAATTACAAGAGAAATGCAGGGAACAGCACCAACCGCTGTACATGCCCTTCTTTGATCTCACAAAGGCCTTCAACACTGTCAACCGTGAGGGATTATGGAGTGTCCTCCGCAAATTCGGCTGCCCTCAAAAGTTTGTCACCATCCTCCGCCAGCTTCACGATGACATGCAAGCCGTGATCCTGACCAACGGTTCCACCACAGACCCAATTCACGTACGAACCGGGGTCAAGCAAGGCTGTGTCATCGCACCAACGCTCTTCTCGATCTTCCTTGCTGCAATGCTCCATCTCACCCTCAGTAAGCTGCCCGCTGGAGTGGAGCTAATTTACAGAACAAACGGGAAACTGTTCAACCTCCGTCGCCTCCAGTCCAGATCCAAGGTCGTCCCATCCTCTGTCGTCGAATTACAGTACGCAGACGATGCTTGCGTCTGCGCTCACTCGGAGGTCGAACTCCAAACCATCGTCAACACCTTCACCGAAGCGTACGAGAGCATGGGCCTTACACTAAACATCCGTAAGACAAAGGTCCTCTACCAATCTGCCCGCGCCACACAGTACTGCCCCCCGATTATCAAAATCTACGACAAGGCCTTGGACAACGTGGATCACTTTCCATACCTCGGGAGCCTACTGTCAACAAGAGCAGACGTCGACATCGTGTGCCAGTGCAGCCTTCGGTCGCCTGAGGAAGAGAGTGTTTGAAGACCAGGACCTCAAACCCGGTACTAAGCTCATGGTCTACAGAGCAGCAGTGATTCCCGCCCTGCTGTATGCCTCAGAGACATGGACCATGTACAGCAGGCACCTCAAAGCACTGGAGAGGTACCACCAACGCTGCCTCCGTAAGATCCTGCAAATCCATTGGCAGGATAGGCGCACCAATGTCAGTGTTCTTGCTCAGGCCAACATCCCCAGCATCGAAGCTTTGACCACACTCGATCAGCTCTGATGGGCGGGTCACATTGTCCGCATGCCCGATACAAGACTCCCAAAACAAGCGCTCTACTCGGAGCTCCGGCACGGCAAGAGAGCCCCAGGTGGGAAGAGGAAACGCTTCAAGGACACCCTCAAAGCCTCCTTGAAAAAGTGTAACATCCCCACCGACACCTGGGAATCCCTGGCTCAAGACCTTACAAAGTGGAGGAGAAGCATCCGGGAAGGCGCCGAACACCTCGAGTCTCTTCGCCGGAAGCCAAGCACAGGCAGCGCAAGGAGCGCACTTCAACCCAAGCACCCCACCCACCTGCCCCTTCAACCACCGTCTGCCCCACCTGTAACAGAGACTGTAGGTCCCGCGTTGGACTCATCAGTCACCTGCAAACTCATTTTTAATGTGGAAGCAAGTCATCCTCGGTTCCGAGAGACTGCCTAAGAGAAGAGAGACACAGTATTCCAGCTGTGGCCTAACTAGCATTTTGTACAGCTCCATCATAACCTCCCTGCTCTTATATTCTATGCCTCGGCTAATGAAGGCAAGTATCCCATATGCCTTTTTAACCACCTTATCTTCCTGTCCTGCTGCCTTCAGGGATCTATGTACATGCACACCAAGGTCCCTCTGATCCTCTGTCCTTCCTAGGGTCCTACCATTCATTGTGTATTCCCTTGCCTTGTTTGTCCTCCCAAAATGCATCACGTCACACTTTTCAGGGTTAAATTCCATTTGCCACTGTTCTGCCCATCCCGTCTATATCGTCCTGTAGCCTGAGGCTTCCCTCCTCGCTATTTACCACTCCACCAATCTTCGTGTCATCTGCAATCTTACTGATCATACCTCCTACATTCATATCTAAATCATTAACGTACACTACAAACAGCAAAGGACCCAGCACCGATCCTTGCGGTACACCACTGGACACAGGCTTCCAGTCACAAAAACAACCTTCGACCATCACCCTCTGCCTCCTGCCACTAAGCCAATTTTGGATCCAATGTGCCAAATCGCCCTGGATCCCATGGCTCTTACCTTCTTGACCAGTCTCCCATGTGGGACTTTGTCAAAAGCCTTACTGTTTGGCCACATAATTGCAGTCAGTTATGCCCTACAATTGTTGGAATTCTGTCACACAGTAGGAATGAAGGATTCTTTCTTGCCACCTTCCACAGGAAAAGGTTGAAATTGCTGGCTCTGGTAAATAATAGCCTAGAAATTGGTTCATGCCGGCAGACCGATCTCGGGCCTTGGGTCTCATTGACATCAGACCGGCGAGCTGCAGGCGACTGCTGACATGAACCAATTTTAATTTCGGGCCGCTGCCAGCAACACTGGTAGGTCTTAGAAGTGGTGGTCGATCAGAAGACGCAGCGATCAGGAGGTGGGCAAGCAGTAACCGGCAGTGACCCGTGGTTTTAATGTGGAAACCGGAGGAACACTCCTGCACAGTTATATAGCGACTGACAAACGAAATGGTACGGTTTTAAAGTAGCTTTCAGGAATGCTCTAACAAATCTCAATTATTTCCTTATCTGAAATAGTGCAGAAACAATCAGTTGCTAAGAGATACGGTAAACTGACGCTGTGTTTTCGGATATTGTTGCCAAGGGGCAACATGTGGATGAGAAATAGGAGGGGGCCAAGGATAGATCCTTGGGGGGACACCAGAGGTAACGATGCGGGAGCAGGAAGAGAAGCCGTTGCAGGTGATTCTCTGGTTACAATCAGATAGATAAGAATGGAACCAGGCGAGTGCAGTCCCATCCAGCTGGACGACGGTGGAGAAGCATTGGAGAAGGATGGAGTGGTCAACCGTGTCAAAAGCTGCAAACAATTCAAGAAGGACAAGGAGGGATAGTTTACCTTTGTCACCGTCACAAAGAATGTCATTTGTGACTTTGATGAGAGCCGTTTCGGTACTGTGGCAAGGGCGGAAACCTGATGGAGGGATTCAAACATGGAATTGCGGGAAAGATGGGCACGGATTTGGGAGGCGACAACACGTTCAAGGACTTCGGAGAAGAAAGGGAGGTTGGAGATGGGGCGGTAGTTTGCAAGGACGGAGGGATCAAGGGTTGTTTTTTTGAGAGGGGTGATGATGGCAGATTTGAGGGAGAGGGGGACAGTACCTGAGGAGAGAGAACTGTTAACAATATCAGCTAACATGGGAGCCAGAAAAGGAAGTTGGGTGGTCAGCAGTTTGGTGGGAATAGGGTTGAAGATACAGTGGGACAGTTTAGAGCTGACCTTGAGAGTCCCCTTTGGCCTGCTATTGAACCCTTCAGTCTGAGAGCAATCTGGGGACAAGCTCAGCGCCAACTTCTTGGGCATCCTACCATTGGGCACCCCAAGGCGGTTACTACAAGAAATAGAGGTGTAAGGCTGGGAACACCCACTTCTGCCTCATTTACATGTGAGCAATGTGTTTGTGCCTATTGCAAACACAGGCCCAGCTTCTCCGCCCTAGGGAAGCCTCAGAAATTCTGGAGAAACATAAATGGGGTGGAGACCTGGCGTAACAGGTTTCTGCCCCCGTTTTCCTGAAGCTTGATTCCGGAAAATGAGTCGTGAGCACCAAGTATTCATAATGTATTTTGGCACATTATGTTCATTGGGTGTCTGGTAGACCTCAGACTCCACGTCCAATAATATGGGTGGCCACTGCTTGTTGTGCATCCACGCATTAGGTGCCTGCTATTGCAATCTCTTAGCTTATTTTTATGGGCAGCCATGAATCTAAGTATTGAAGATGGATTGTGTTTGTATGTATCTAATAAATCAAGGATAGAATTATGGATATGTGCACCCAGATTGAGAGTTGTTATTTCTGTTTATCCTTTTTTCTGATGACACTCAAGCAGGCCTTACAGCATTTTGTTCAGTCGAACGTAGACAATGTTTCCGACCCCAGTTTTCTTCACTGTCCATCAACACCTTAGTTGTTTGCCAATGAACTCTATTTTCTGCGAGTTATTTATTTATTATCTTTGCTCTTTGCATAAAAGTTTTTCAATATGAACAACAAGGGGCAATTGTAGTATCAACAGTTTTAGTGTTTACAGTAAAGCTACTTCAAAACCCATTGTAGGTAAATGTGAGATATGCTACTGTACAGAGTTCTGATTTTGCATTGACACAAGATGTGCAGTGTAATTTGGGTGCTAAATTGTACTAATTGAATTTAAGGTCTTAGTATGAGACCACCTGCAGGAGATAATCTCACGCCACATCAGCTTCACACAAAGTGCAGTAGTGCAGCTACTGATGTGAAGCAAAATGTATACAAAATTCCCAGCTGCCATCACCGTGTTTAATTACAAGGTTATCCTTACTGTCATGTTATGCATTTTTTCAAACCACAGAATTACTTCTGTTTCCTATTGAAACATCGACCGGAATTTTAATCTGGAGGCGGGTCGGGAGCTGGGGGGCTAGAAAGCTGTCGGGAAACCCGGGAGAATGGGTTTCCCCGCAGGCCCTGCCGAATTTAATGGCAGGCTCTAATTAGCATTTGAAAGCTCAGTTTCCCGCCCGCAACGAGCCAGGTGGAGAAGCTGGCTGGCCGTGGGTGGGTAGGCCTGCAGCACCAGGCCCCAGAGAGAAGGGAGGAAGCGATCAGGGCAGCGGGGCGGCGGGGGGGGGGTTAATCGGAGGGCGATCAGGGGCTGGAGGAGCATGGGTGGGGGGCAGGGGTGGTTGTGGTCGGGAGCCAGAGGAGCATCGGTGGGGAGGGAGGGGTGGTCAGGAGCCGGAGGTGCACTGGGGGCCGGAGGAGCATCGGGGAGGGAGTGGCCGGGACTCGGGCGTCGGAGGAGCATCAGGAGCCAGAGGAGGATCGGGGAGGGGGGTGGTCGGGATTCGGGCGCCGGAGGAGCATCGGGGGGGTGGGGTGAGTGGTCGGGACTCGGGAGCCGGAGGAGCACCAGGAGCCGGAGGAGCATCGGGGAGGGAGTGGTCAGGATTCGAGCATCGGAGGAGCATCGGAGGGGTGGGGTGGCTGGTCGGGACTCGGGAGCCGGAAGAGCATTATGGGCCGGAGGAACACTGGGGAGGGGGGTTGTCGGGACATGGGAGCTGGAGGAGCACCAGGAGCCGGAGGAGCATCGGGGGTGGGGTGGGTTGTCGGGACTCAGGAGCCAGAAGAGCACCAGGAGCCGGAGGAGCAGTGGGGGTGGTTCAGGATTTGGGAGCCGGAGGAGCGTCGGGACTGGAGGGGGGAGGCCGGGAAGGCAATTGTGGGCCGGGGGTGGTGGGGGAATCGGAAGCCTCGGGGCGGGGGGAGGTTGGGGGGAGATCGGAGGCCTCGTAGGGGGGAGATCGGGGGCCTTGGAGGGGGGCGATCAGAGGCCTGGGGGTGTGGAATTGGAGGCCTTGGGGGGGGTGGGGGGCGGTTCGGAGGTCTCGGCGGGGGGTGGTGTCCGATCGCGGGGGGCGGTGAGGCAGGGATGCTGGATCCAGGAGGAAAGTGGAAAGGCACGTACCTCCTGGATCCAAAAGTCCTCGCCTTCCTTTAGCTGCAGGTTACCCGAGGCCTGGGAAACCCGATCAGCCAGAGTTGAATTTGGAATGGTGGATCACCATGAGGCATGCAAGCCTCATTATAATATTTAAATGGGAGACCTGCCTCCTGGGAGCAGGTTGGTTGCCCGCCCCCAGTCTCACTCTGTTAAAACCGGAAGTGGGCGGGTTGGGGTCGGGATTCAGTTTTTTAACTCTTTAATCTCTCCCTTGACCCCAACTCACCCGTTTTTTGGGGTTAGAATTCTCCCCATCAATTCAGCAAGTGTTTTTTTTTAACTTATTGGTGCTATTTAATCATGGGAACTTAAATCCAACCATGTAAATCATTTCCAGATTTGAAAATGTTTATAAGAAAAATTAATGTCTTTTTACAGCAATATGCAATTACAGGTTTATAATATTTTCATTTGAAAAACTTTTTTATGGTTTTGCATTTTTTTATTTTAGACGTGTCTTTTATTCCTTTTTGTAGTCTTGCTGAAAGCATCTCACCTTAGGTAGATGAGTTTCATAACTAAATTGGTTATCAATGTGAAAGAAGACAGAAAGAACTCGCATTTATATAGCGGCTTTCATGATCTCAGGACACACCAAAGAGCTTCACAGCGAATAAAGTACTTTTGAACTGTAGTTACTGTTGTAATATAGAAACAAGTGGCAGCCAATTTGTGCACAGCATGGTCCCACAAATATAAATGAGATAAATTACTAAATAATCTGTTTTAGCAGTTGAGTAATAAATGTTGTCCAGAACACTAGGTGAACATAAGAACATAAGAAATAGGAGCAGGAGTAGGCCATTTGGCCCATCGAGCCTTCTCCGCCATTCAATTAGATCATGGCTGATCTTCTACCTCATCTCCACTTTCCTGCACTATCCCCATATCCCTTGATTCCCTTAATATCCAAAAATCTATCAATCTCTGTCTTGAATATACTCAACGACTGAGCCTCCACAGCCCTCTGGGGTAGAGAATTCCAAAGATTCACCACCCTCTGAGTGAAGAAATTTCTCCTCATCTCTGTCTTAAATGGCCGACCCCTTATTTTGAGACTGTGACCCCTGGTTCTAGACTCCCCAGCCAGGGGAAACATCCTCCCTGCATCTACCCTGTCAAGCCCTGTAAGAATGTTGTATGTTTCAATGAGATCACCGCTCATTCTTCTAAACTCTAGCGAATATAGGCCTAGTCTACTCAATCTCTCCTCATAGGACAGTCCCCCATCCCAGAAGCCAGTCTGGTGAACCTTTGTTGCACTCCCTCTATGGCAAGTATATCCTTCTTCAGGTAAGGAGACCAAAACTGTACACAATACTCCAGGTGTGGTCTCACCAGGGCCATATATAATTGCAGTAAGACGTCTTTATTCTTATACTCAAATCCTCTTGTAATAAAGGCCAACATACCATTTGCTTTCCTAATTGCTTGCTGTACCTGCATGTTAACTTTCAGTGATTCGTGTACAAGGACACCCAGGTCCCTCTGAATACCAACATTTCCCAATCTCTCACCATTGAAAAAATATTCTGCTTCTCTATTTTTCCGACCAAAGTGATAACTTCACATTTCTCCACATTATATTCCATTTGCCATGTTGTTGCCCACTCACTTAGCTTGTCTATATCCCCTTGAAGCCTCTTTGCATCCTCCTCACAACTTACATTCCCACCCAGCTTTGTTTCATCAGCAAACTTGGATATATTACATTTGGTCCCCTCATCCAAATCATTGATACTCCCCTGCTCTTCTTCAAAAAATGCCATGGAATCTTTTCCATCCACTTGAAAATGCAGGCAGGGCCTCAGTTTAATGTCTCATTTGATAAACCACCTTGAACAGTGCAGTGCTCCCTCAGTACTGCACTGGAGTATCAGCCTAGATTATATGCTTGAGTCTCTGGAGTGGGTACAACCTTCTTAACTCAGCGGTGAGAGTACTAGCTCTGAGCCAAGGCTGACGTCTATGTGGGAATTTTTTTTTATACAGTGTCCAAGCACTAAAACAGGTAGGGGTAAAAATTAGGTCGCGCCCCATTTGGGGCGCAAATATCGTCTGGACGCAAATATTAGCGCCTGGCGCTAATTATCGGCACTGACTGGAAACTTCACTTTTACCGCCCCGGGAGGTGAGTGGAGCGCTAAATCAGGCGCTGCACACCTGTCTTAAGGCGCAAAGGCCAAGGAGTGAGGCGCTAACTCAGAGCGCTGGCGAAGCTCATGTAATGTCAGTCAGCAATGGAACACACACACAATGGCACGGGCCAGTTCTTAAAGGGGATGGTTAATCTTGCTTTCCATCCACATCCTGTTCATTGCAGCCTTGAATCTCGGCCTGGAGAGACTTGCACATCAAATGTGCTGGAAAGAACAATGGAGAGTACCAGGCAAAGAGCTCAGAGTGCAGCTCCCACAGTCTCTGCTAAATCGATACAAGGAATGGCAAATCAAAATGAACCTGCAAAGTGCTGCTCAGTACCCAAAACTCCTTCACACAACGTTGAATCTCTCCAGAAGTCTCTCCCTCTCGCTCTCAGAATGCGTAGTTCAAAAATGCCACCAACAATAAAAGACAGGAAGAGGCCCCCTTTAAATAGCGCCCCCCCCCAGCCCCACAGCGATTGATAGCGTTCCAGTCTTCTGGTCGTTGGATGCGCCAGGCGGTAAGGCAGGGGGCGCCACTCAATTTCCGCTCCGGGGCGCCACAAGGGCGTTGCACCATGGAATGACGTCACAATCTGCGCGCGCAGGTGGTCGCAGCGGTAAAGTTTAGCGCCGCCGCACAATGTCTAGTTAAGTTCCCGAGCGGCGCAAACATCGCTGCGCCCGGGCGTTAGCGGCTTTGCGCCCCATTAGCGCCCTCTTAAGGCGCTAACGGGAGGCGCAACCAACTGAATTTTTACCCCGTACATTTTAACCACTTGTGCATGTGTTATCTATTCATTTTTGGAGATGATAGTATTAAAATTACAATTTTAAGAAGACCTAACAGTTAATGTCGCAACATTAAAATAGTGCTAGTTCACGCATATCCCAGATGTCATTTGAAACTGGAAGCACCATTGCGCATGCAAATGCACAGTGGGTCTCAGAGTTTCAGAAGAAATGTGAGTGCTCCATGCCTTTGTGCCTTCTAACAGCCTCGCAAGCACATCAACCTTATTATCAGTCCCATCAGCTCTGAGGAGGCAGGCTTCATGCTGGTAACAAGGTTGCTTGGACTTAATCACATTGGGCTCGATTTTGCCAGGCCCGAGGAGGCGGGAATGGAGGCGTGTGAGTTGTCAAAATCGCAAAAAATGGCGGGTGGGTCCGATCCCACCTCCATCCCGCATCTGAGCAATTTTTCCACATTCGTGGTTTCAGACCCCGTTTCCATCCCGCCTCCAAGAGGCGGGATAGGCCCTTAAGTCCCTTAACAACCAGTTAATTGCCTCTATAATCCCATTTTGAGAGGCCTTTCTGATTTTAACACATTTCCCCCGTCGTGCATGTCTCCTCTAAACACGCCAGTTAATCCTGGTGGCCTCACAAGTGGATTGCTTACTAACAGCTGCAATTCCACCATTAAAAAGGAGTTTTCACCAATGATCATTTGCAGGTGGCAGAACTTTGTTGCCTCAGGTCTGGGGGAACTTTTAGCAGGCCTACTGATTGTTGTGGAAGTTTGGAGCCTGACACCCATTTCCAGTGTGACCTCCTGGGAAACCCCTCTCCCCACCTTGACTGCGCGCTTCCTGAACTGAGGTATATACCAGAAGCATACGAACCATTTATTTCCTTTCCTCCTGGACATCAGATTTGGACGAAGACCAGCCGTGGCAGCAGCAGAACCCTGAACAACAGCACCACCAACAGCAGGAGCAACAACAGGAGCGCCAACCTGCTGCTCACCCACCTGAAGCTGCACAGGCCAGAAGGCGCCAGCGCGCGACCACATTGCTGCCCGGAATGCATGGGACGCACTCATGTTGGCCAGATTTGCTTAGCCTGCAGAATCAAACACTTTTGCCTCGCACCTTCTTACCAGAGCATCGACAATGGACAAGAACCTGTGGATTCCTATCACTCTGACCACCATACTGACAATTACAAGTCGCCCTAAGCCCTCAATATGGAAGTCCTATTTGCAAAATGACACAGGCCACAACTTCAACAGTTTGCCATCAAATCTGTTTATCATAACAATTCAAGGATGGCGTGTCAAAAATCAGTACAACAGAACACCCAAGTGACTACCCTTGTGACTACTTGTGCTTTATTTTTCACTTACGCGTGCTCCTACGTGGTGCTTCCCCTGTGGCTTCAGCAGACGTGGAGGCCCCTTGCTCACTTTCTTGCTGCTCCTGTCTTGACACCTTTGGCGGCCGTCCTCTGGGGTTGCGAACCTGTGAGGGCTCGGCAACAGTCTGCTGCTCCTGCGGCTGTGCAGGGACTGAGACGCCCATCTCAGTTGGGTGAGGACTCTGGTGGGGCTCTGACAGAGGGCTTTGCAGTGGCATGGTCGTTGGAGAGGAGCCCCCCGTTGGAGTGGAGCCCCCACTTTCTTGTTCTCTGCCACCAACATCCCTCTCATGGGTCAGCCCCACTTCAGAGCTAGCAAGTGGCTTGACAGCACATTGCTGCACATCAGGGGGGCCATGCGGACCCGTTTCTGCACTGGAAGTCCTACTCCAGAGGACTTCCATGAAGGTCTGGTTTTTATGCTCAATAGCTGACCATCGCTCCTCAAGAGATGTCAGTCTATTCTGAACAATGACCATGTTTTCAAGACCCTGGCGACTTAGCTCCTCCATGGCCGTAGCCATCCTCTCCTCTACCGTAGCCATCCTCTCCTCTATGGTAGCCAGCCTTACCACGGAGATAGCCATCCTTTCCACAGAGGTTGTCATCCTTTCCGTGGTAATGCGTTCATGCACCAATGCCTCCACAAAGGCTCTGCTCATGTTCGCCATGAACTCCTCCATTTGCTCCACACTCGCAGCGACCCTGGAGACAAAACCTGCCAGAGACCCCTGCATCTGTTCCTGGAGTTCCAGCACCGCTCTCCTTCTGGATGGACCTGGAGGCACAGGGTCGACATGCAGCTGAGCCGAGCTGGCAGAGTCCTGCGCCCTCCGACGAGGACTCTCCACTGCTGTCCCTGTCTCCACCATCTGCTGATGCTCACTTGTGAGCTGTGATACACCAGGTGACAACACTACTCTATCTCGCGAAGGTCCCACCGAGGTGTGAGTGTCTGCGCTGTTTCTGGGTGCGCTGAATTCTGCTGACGCTGCGCCCTCAGAGGTTGCAGCTTCCTCTGAGGAGTCTTGAGGCTCAGACTGTTCGTCCTGGACATTGGGGACAGGGGCTGTCGATGGTCCTGTGGGGGAGTAAAGGAAAGAGTTAGAGATGTGAGGTAAAGGTTGCATGCACATTGAATTGTGCAGATGATCATAAGTCAATCTGTTAGAGCATCAGAATTATTATCAGTCACTCATGCAATGTCAATGAGAGAGATGCCAAACTATTCTGTCACCAGCTTGCTGTGATGTGGCTGTCTGTCCGTCTCGCACTTGCGAATCGTCCTCGACACCGGCGATTTCCAGAGCCGCCTCCTCCGAGGTGGTGAGCTGGGCTACTGAGGGTTGCCCTCCTCCTGTCCTCTCTCTTTCCCTCTTATTGTGGGCTCTCTTTTCCTGCAATGAGGGACACAAGTGGAGTTTGAGTGAGAATGAAGGAGTGAGTGTAGAGAATCCATAGCATAGATGCTTAGAAGGAGACAAAGGGCCCTCCCTGTGTGTTGTAAGTTGTTGTCATTGCATCACAATGATAGGGAGTGTGTGGGCTGCATGGTAGAATAGTTAAGTGAATGTGACATAGAGAGAGAGGGAATGGGTAAGGGTGCAGGGATGTAAGTGTCAAGTGGGATGTGGAGGAAGAGGTTGGCAAAGCAGAGTGCTGGTGAGGAGAGGCGATGGGGATCAGATTGAGGGTGATGGAAAGTCATACTCACTTTTCCTGTGCGGAGAAGGTCATGAAACCTCTTCCTGCACTGCAGCCAGGTTCTGCGGCACATAGAGATTGAGTTGACCTCCTGGGCCACTTGCAGCCACACAGCTTTAGTCTGCTGGGGAGGCTTTTTCCTCCCTGAGGAAGGGAAGAGCACCTCCTTATTTGATCTTGCTCCCTCCACCAGAGCTTGGAGGGAGGCCTCATCGAACCTTGGAGCACACTTTGGCCTACTGGTGGATATAGTGGCTGAATGAAGCGACCACAACAATGGCCATAATGTTTAAAGTCTCCAAAAGAAACAAGGCTGCTTGCAGACCTTAAATCCAGCAGCATTGATGATGTCATCGGAGGCGACTTTCTGTATGAAAATACTCATTAGGCCAAGGGTTTCCACACGCTGGAAATCAAGTGCCCAATTAGCGCAAAATCGCACTTTTTTCCCACTTCACATCGGAGTCGGGGTCTTGACATGAAAACCACCTGACACGCCCCAGCCCGCCCCCATTGGCAAAATCGAGCCCATTCTGTCAACTTCACCTGTGTGTAAAAAGTGCATTTAAATGCTTATTTTTTGGAGGCTCTGACAGGAATCAGGGTACTTGATTCCTGAAGAACTAGCACATCCTGTTATTCTCACAATTCAATACCGCATTTACACCGGAAACAAATTAATTCAGCCCCAAGTGGTGATGCACCAGCACATAAGTTCCCATAGATGGCCTGCCTGTGTTTCCCCCCACTCCCCCAGACCTCTGGCGCTTGGGATGTTTCTTTATATTAAAGGTGCTATAGAAATGCAAGTTGTTGATGAATCTAAAAAAGTTAGTCTCAAATTTCAGATCATGCTGATTTCATAATTTACAAATATTAATCTTGAAAATAATTGCCGTACAGATACTTTGCATTATACTCCATTATGATGCCAATATAACCATGAACACAAATTGAAAACTGAAGGTATTTTGTCACTATTTGTTTTGCAATCCTGAAAGCCAATTACGAGATTATGGATAAATTTTCTGAGTTAGTGCTGCTAGTGCAAAACCTCACTCAAGAGGACGATGAGAAATAACAACAGAAAACGCTGGAAAAACTCAGCAGGCCAGGCAGCATCCATGGAGAGAGAAACAGAGTTAACGTTTCAGGTCGAAGACACTTCGTCAGAACTGCAAAAAAGCTTTTTTCCAGTTCTGACGAAGGGTCTTCGACCTGAAACGTTAACTCTGTTTCTCTCTCCATGGATGCTGCCTGGCCTGCTGAGTTTTTCCAGCGTTTTCTGTTGTTATTTCGGATTTCTAGCATCCGCAGTATTTTGCTATCGTATTAGAGGACGATGAGGTACGGCGATCAGTGCATCTAATTCACTGCCCTCTTCTTGAGATAATGGGAGGGCCAGGAATTGGGTACACTAACCTCTACACCCAGTTATCTGATCTGCCTTCCAATTGAGCATGGCTCTGTGTCAGGTAGGCTAACTCATAAAATTTACCTGATATGCTCTGGAGTACAGAAGTTCAACCTCATCAAATAGCAGCAGTAGGTTATTCATATCATATCACTGGCTTTATTATAAATTAACACTGGACCATCTTGTGTTTTTGACAAATTCATTTTAAAAAAACAGTCCGGTTTATAAATTTGCACGCCTGACATCTTTAGCATTTATTTTGATTTGCAGTAATTACTCTACCCTTGAAATACATAATAAATAATGTGCACAAATATTGAGCATAGAATAACCTAGTAATGAACTGTAGATTATTTCGTTATAAATATTTATGACGATGCTGCAATCATTAACCCTGTAATATCAGCACACTTCAGTGAGATAGAATGTATTGACTGCTGATGTCAGTACTTTACAACAATTGCCAGCTCAAAAATGGACCCAAAACTCAATAAAATTTCCACATTAAATTTCACCAATATGTAAGTAGATTTAGATTCAATCTCTAAATTCTAAAAATGATTAAAAACTCTGCACTTACAATTTATATTTGAACTCAGATGAAATACTATCTTGTAATTATCCATGCTGTATGTTACTCTATGTATTTTGTTGTTTAATGTAATTATAAACTTTACAAGTTTGGAAACTGGTTATTTATCTAATTTTCTATAAACTTCCATACTATTTCTGGTTTACTCAGACATGTCGGGGAGATATTTAACCCACCACCACCTGGCGGAAACCGTGTGGGAAGGGGCAGTTAAAATGGAATGAGGACCTTCCCGTCAAAATCTAACCAACTGCAATTCTAAAAAGCCTGGGGAACTGCCCAAAGCCAGCAGGGTCCTTCTTTAAATATGCAGATCGGGCTCTGATGATGCCACTGTGGCGCACGGTGATGTTACTGTGGCACGATTGCAATATAAACCTGAGGCCTGAGCTGGGCAGCAGTAGTGACTTGTCCACCATGCCAAACCTGCTGGGAGCTGGATCAAGGGCCAGATGAGGCCCAGGTAAGTTCAGAATTTTTTTTTTTTAAATGTCTCCTTATGAGCCAGGAGGAGCAGCGACCTCCAGTCTGCTTGCCAAGTAGTGATTCCCGCCAGGTTCATCTGGAGTCTGATCTATGCTATGAAAATGAGGCCCGGGAGCTAAAATCTCTCCGGGTCTCAAATGGCGCTGCGATATGAGCTTCCCGCTTGCCCTGCCCCTCCCCCCATGCACTGATCCTGCCTCTCAGTATAATTGTCCCATCTTTTTAAAAATAAAATTAAGTCTCTTAGATGTGCACATTGCCTATCAAATGGTACATGGCATTTTATCAGAAGTGCACATGACAAATTCAGAAGAAATTTAGAAATTAATTTAGAGCATTATTAAAACAGCATGTCATTAAACTGATTGGGGTAAGTTTAACTTCTATCAACCAGTGATAAAAGTTAAAATTATCCCCCTATATAATTTAATAATAAGACGTCATGGCTTATATGTCCAGATTTGAACCATTAATGCTAATAGATCTTCATGATTGATGTTTTGTTTTGTAATATCCTATGGAAATTAGGACTAGTACCTGACAGTAAATTGCACCAGGGTGAGAATTTATCAACGTTCAGTTCATGCGCTGTAATCTATCCAGTGCCTTAACATTTGACATTTAAAACAAAAGGCACATTGTTCCTCATGCTGACTACTTAATAAATCTAGAATTAGCCAAGGTGGTTTCATTAATAATGTCTTGGATTGTTACATCAATTACTGTGTCCAATGTCCCTATTGAAGGGAGGTTTTAATAAATTGGGCCTCCTGCAGTTGATGAGTATTGGCTATTCATTTATCGTCCTTTTTATCTAGAAAATTATGATGTGACGTGATCCTACTGCTTATTAGCTATGTGTTTTTTTAAACTAAACTTTGGATTATGAATAATTTGCTTTAGGTTGGAAATGAAAAGGTGGCTAGATGGATCTTGCATTGTTCAGTCATCTCATTTTAAATTTATTTCAGCAGGGACTACGGTGTTGTGTAAAGCAGTGCAGGAATATAATGAGCAGGTTTCGTTCTTAGTCTTCAAGGGCCTTTTTTACATGAAAAATTCATTGAAACATTTCAACTATTTTTTTTGATGTGTTCCCCAAAGGATTTTATTTCTCGTTTATGATGGGAAATATAAAAAACAGGGAACCTTTCTCAATGGTTTTAAAATGCTGTGCTGCCATGAGCATCAAAAATTATTTTGAAAAGTGAAGGCTTTTTCAGTCAAAAATAGAAAACAGGATGAAATCTACCAAAATGAGAAACTGTCAATATTTCATCAACTTTTGTAAGGATTGTCCATGTTAATTTGCTACATGGAATAGAAATCAATTTGTATGCTTCTCAATCAGTAGCTATATTTCAGAACTATGAAAGAGTAAAGAGCCCCAAATTTATATTAATCACTCTGATGGACTCCAGCAGGAGTCTGGTGGAGTGGCTGGAAACTCTACTGAGACCCAGGTGCACCATGCATAGAAGTTTCTAGTGGCCTTGTTTGGGGGGCAAAGTGTCTGCCCACCCTAAATAAGACCACTGATGCAGAAGTGGCAGAGTTGAGGGTAGGGACTCCCTATGCTGAGTGTTCCTAGCCCTAATGGAGCTCAGTGTATATTTGGAGGCCAGTATATTTGGAGTGACTCCAGAAGGGTACAAGTGGGCTCCACTGACAGGGAGACAGGAGGTCAGGGAAGTGGCCTGGATCCCCTGAAGACAAAATGTTATCAGCCCTCTTACAAAGGGTGCTGAAAGAGGTCCATACATTGTTTCTCAGTGAGGGAAAATACAGCCACCCGCCCCTGCACCTGAGATAGCAGCAAACCCCATGGTTTCTGGCACCATGGGGCTGGCAGGCGCCCGAGATTCGCCTGGTGCGGGCACCAACTGGCCCGATACAAATGAGGTGTCCTCCCGCTGACACTATATACTCTGGCAAGATTAACATTAGAGGGCATCTGGCTTTACTGTCAGGATTGTGGCCTGTGTAAATTTGGGACCTGGTAAGATATTTCATCTACCAATTTAAAAATATAACTTTGAAATATATCATGTTTTTACTACTAACAAATGTAATGTTACACGAATTTAGAGTTAAAGACAAATACAGTTTTTAAATAAGCAGATTGTATGATTTACTGCATGAAGTAATAGTTCATTTACAGCATTTCAACTATTTGATTTTAATTAAAATTTTGATTTTAGAGTGAAGTCACAACTGCAAAAGCACTTTTTCTTTTGAATAAAAAAGCAGATCATTGCATTACCATTTTTTAAATTTGGATATTCTACACAAGGTACATATGGCGGGTTATATGATATATTAATTATCAATGAGAAACATGAAAGGCACATGATAATTTAATAGACCTGCATTAACAAAGACATTTGAGAGACCACGACACATCAAAAAGTAATTGTGAAGGTAGGCAAATTTCTAAAAACCTGTACAGACATAATTAAACTGGAGAATTTATTAGAATGCAGATCTCTTGCAAGATTTCATAGATTCAAAGAATGATACAGCACAGAAGGAGGCCATTCGGCCGATCATGCCTGTGCGAGCTCTTTGGTAGAGCTATCCAATTAATGCCACTCCCTACTCTTTCCCCATAGCCCTGTAATTTTTTTTCCTGAAAATATTTATCCAATTATCTTTTGAATGTTACTGTTGAACGTGCTTCCACCACCCTTTCAGGCAGTGCATTCTAGATCATAACAACTCATTGGGCTGGATTTTGAATGACCCATGGAGTCGGGTTTGGAGACGTGTGGGGGGTTAAATTTGCGGGGTCGGGGTTTCCGACCCCATCCCGACTCCATCCCGCCTCCACGCAATTTTGACAAAATCAGTCGCGGGGTTCCGGACTCTCTCCCGCCTCTATTACAGCCCTTAACAAGCCCTAAATTGGGTCTGTAATGCTATTTTGAATCGTTGTAGCTAGTTTAACCCTTTTCTGACGTGAAGTACGCCTGGTGTGAAACACTCCAGTGAAACCTGGCGGGAGCACAAGTGGATAGCTGACTATGAGCTGCAGGTCCACTATTACAATGGAGATGTGATGAAGGTAGTAGTAGTATTAGGTCTGAAAGTCGCCTCTGATGCTGCTCCATTGAATGTCTTCAGAGACTGCCTGGCCTTTGCTGCGAGAGGACTTGGATGGAAAAAAAAATTCTCATTCTCTCTCTCTCTCTGTCTCTCTCTCTCTCTCTCTCTGTCTCATATATATATCAATTTTGCATCCAGGTCCAATCACATCAAAAGCCAGGCAGGTCCTCTCTCACCAGCAGCCAGACAATCTGTGAGAACAGGCAGTCAGCAATGATGACATCATCAGAGGCGGGTTTCAGGCTGAAACCACTAATTGGTTCATGGGTTCCCACATGCTGGAACTCAATTGCCCAATTAAGTTAAAATTGCATCATTCATCCACATTAATCTGGAGTCGGGGGGGGGGGGGACACGAAATGTGGAGGACACTACCCCAACCCGACCCCAAGATAAAATCCAGCCCGTTGTGTTTGAAAAAAAAAGTTTCCTCATGTCGCCTCTGATTCTTTTGCCAATCACCTTAAATCTGTGTCTTCTGGTTAATGACCCTTCTGCCACTTGAAACAGTTGCTCTTTATTTACTCTATTGAAACAAATAATGATTTTGAACACCTCTATAAAATCTCCTCTTAATCTTCTCTGTTCTAAGGGGAACAACCCCAGCTTCTCCAGTCTCTCCACAAAACTGAAGTCCCTCATCTCTGGTACCATTCTAGGCCTTGACATCCTTCCTAAAGTGTGGTGCCCAGAATTGGACACAATACTACTACTGAGGCCTAGCCAGTGTTTTATAAAGGTTTAGCTTAACTTCCTTGCTTTTGTACTCTATTCTTCTATTAATAAAGCCAAGGATCCTATATGCTTTTCTAAAAGCTTTCTAAATTTGTCCTGCCACCCTCAAAGATTTGTGTACATACATCCCCCATTGAAAATGTTTACTGATGTAGAGATTCACGTATCTCTGGTAAACAGGATCGAGTGCAAACCAATATGGTGGGTATATTGTGTTTAATCAGAGTTTAGGACGGAATACAACACACTAGTAATACAGCAAAAACATACGACCGTGACAAGCAGCTTGTACCGGACCCGATCGGACAAACGGCTGGCATGCGTGAACAGTTCTCTGGCTTCTGGCCTCTCTCTCTCTCTCTCTCTCTCTCGGGCCTTCGATGGTGAGCATGGGATCACTCTCAAAAGTGCGTTCGACCAGCCCAACTTCTCTTTGCAACTTCTGTTCGGCTCTCCCTTCCACCGTCTGTGTGAAAGCCCTTGGGGTGTCACTTTTATTCTCTTTTTAGGGGTGGGCCTGAGGCCAAGTTATTGACAAGACCATTTAACCTATAGAGGTTCCTCCAAAACTTCATCAACCAATGACAGCTCAAGTTCTTTGTCTTGGTTCTTGGATGAAAGCCCCCCCCCCCCAAAAAGGGTCTCATTACTTCATCCAATTTATCTTTCTAGTTTTTACATTTTGAAGGTTCCTCCACTGGAATCCATCTTATCTCTTTTGACACTATCCTCCTTAACCCAGCAAGTACAAGGCCCTGTCCTTCTTAATGGCCCCAGCCATAGCTGTCGCACATTAACCAGTCGCTATCTCACTATTCTGACCTTCACAAGTAAGGTCTGATTCCCTCCCCTTTTCTGCTGTGATCTTTTCTCTGAGAACTTTTACATAGCCAGACTTCCCATGAATTGCGCTGCTTTCGGTGTTCAATAGCTGTTGTTTTATACCTTTTTTTTCCCTTTCAAAATACATAGCAATTTGCAGCTGCTTGGGCTATCTCACCTTCATCTAGCAAATGGCCCATTCTAAGATGGATACCTTAGCCTCCTCAAATTCCTTTCATTCTATGTCTTTTCCTAATTAACTTTTAATTATCTTCGCAAGCAGTTCTGCTAAACAAACTCCAAATTCTATCTGTGGAGATTATAATATGGTTATTAGTAATAATGGAAGAAACATAGGTTGGGCCTTCACTGGCCAAATTAAAGATACATTAACAAAGTCAAAACCCTAACTTACAAACAACAGATAACTAGCCTGGCAGGGCCATCCTATGGGCCCCCGTGTGGAATGTTTATGTTTCACCTAATCTAACTGATTAAAAAGACTGTCTCAAATTCTAATGCAAGCTTTCCAGGAAAACAAAACTTATCATTTAAACACAGTATTATTCGTGTAGCCATATACATTTTTAGGCACCCCTAGTTTCTAACACTGATAGTCTGGGTGTCAAAATAAAATGTGGTCAGCTATTATAAATATTAATCACATGTCTCTGCTGGTCATGGAACTTTCAACTTTGGCGGGGGTGATAAATGGAACTAGACAATCGACCGCCAGTTATACATCTCACCCAATTGACTTCAATGCAAAGGAAAATTCGGTGGGATGTATAATGGGCAGCTGATCTGCTGCCACCCGTTTTACACCCCTGCCGAAGTTGGAAGTATTTATACAGTGTAGTGAAAATTTTATTTTATAGCAGTATACGTACAATATGACTCAGGCTATATAAATTTAGATACAGATAACTGAATTTGAGATGGGCAGGATGAGACAGTGCAAGATGCTGGAGAGGAAGTAGAAGGCAAGACAAAGAAAGTGAAGGGCAATAGAGAGAAAATTTTACCTTGCTTCATCTCACTGGAATTCTCTTCATATCCTTTATTGCCCAATCGTAAAACTATCACCGAGATGATGTGGGTGTAATCTTTGATTTTGAGAAAACCTGTACCTACATCTATCTATATAATTACAAATTTTGTGTCTGGTATGTGTCCAACATGTCCACGAGTTATGAAGAATTGCCCAGTATGTCTGTAGGGTGTTAGAAAACGTCTCATTGTCCACAGTGCACAAAATGTGTCGACTACTTCAAGTTTCACATTTACCAAAAACAATTAATAAAAAATTACACATTCACAAACACAAAGTGTACATCACTGCCTCTCAAAAAAACAACTGATTTTATTTTCAGAACTATTCAATCCTTTGAGTTGATATACTGTGGCTGAAATTTCTCAACCGTTCTGGCGCACCCCCACTACATCTCCGGTGGGAGTGCAGAAAAAGGGCTCAGGTATGCCATGTTCCAGCCTACACTGGAAGTTCTCACTTAGCCTTATAAGAGGTGGAAACTCTGCCCACACTTAGAAGACCAGTGATGCAAAGGCGGCAGGGCAAGGACTCCCAGATGAGGAGTTTCCTCAGCCTTGACCTATCTGAAGCCTGGCGGAAGGTTGGAGTCTGGTATACCCAGTGAGATAACGCATACTGGCTTTCAAAAGGATGTAAATGGGCCTTGCTCGGAGGGGCCCCGGTCTGGAAACTGGCCTGCCCCACCCCTGGAAATAAGATTTTAAATTTTTTTAAATTATTGGACCTCTTTCAAAAGGGTGCAAAAATCATCTGAACCGCCTCCCCCCACACCCCCCCCCCCCCCCCCCACACCAAATGAAGCACGCATTGGAGTTTCCACCAGTGTGCGGCTTTTGAGCATCTGATCAGGTGTCCTCCCACTGACCCTGCGTACTGAACTGGAGGGCATGGGTGCGGGCCCAGCTCAACTACTGGGATTGTAGCTCGTGTATTTTGGTGCCATTGGTCTAAAAATTGGTTGACCCCTAAACAGGTGGTCGCATGCACATTTAATGCTGGAAGTAGGCCACCTGCCATAATGGCGAAGGCAGAAAAAGAGGCGTCCAGGGCCCGTGCCTGTTGCAGGTACCCTTCCCGGTTCCACTGCAATGCCGATGACAGTTGCCGTTCCCCACCCATCCCCCTCCCAATTGCCAATCCCCCCGCCCACCCAGGACCTACCTGAGGGCCACTGCCCAAAATTCAAATCCAATTCACCTGGGGACACCCAACAGGCATCCACAGCTCACTTGTGTGTTATTTACTGAAACACAAGTTGGCCTTCAGGTTGGGCATATGTTTACCACAATGGTCCTTCAGTGTACAGCATCTCAAGACTACTGCTTGCATCACAAGATGACATAAAATTAAGTGAGCAAATCTGAACTGACAAGGCCCACAAATCAAAGGATCTCTTCACTCCCTTGGAGGAGAACATCCTGGCATTTCAGAGCCTGGAGGAATTAGGAAAGGTGAAACATCAGGTCTCCTCTAAGCTTGGGCCTGGCACCATCATGCTGTTATGGCTGAAATGATGGGACGTGAGTATGAGGCAAGGTGTGCAGTCAAATGGGAGGGAGAGACTATGTAGGCCACATAATGGAACAGAATGGGGACTGAATATGAGGGATGGAATATGGTTATGTCTTGAGTCACAGGAACAAATCTGTGCCTTGTCACTTCTGCTTCATCAAGGTTTCCTCTTGCCTTCTTTTTCTTTCCAATTTATTTTTAATGTGAAATAATAAAAATCTTTGATTAAAGATAAACACAGGAAATTTGTGCATATCCCCAGCTGTTTCAGCATTATCACAAAAGCAGAAGGGAACTGAATGGCATCTAGTTGCCATTGGAAACACTGTTAAACCATTACCTCATTCTTTGTTGACTTGTATTTTTCCTGGAAATAAATCAAGAAATGTATTGTGAAACAATGTTTGTTACAAAATATCGATGTAAAATCTGTTTTACAACTAAATTTGTTTGGTAATGGTATTATTTTAAGGACTATAAAAATATGAATTCTTATTAACGGCAACATAGTATCATGAAGGACTGCATAAAAGAATATAAATCATCTTGATCAAGGCATAAAAGAAAACAATTTTCATGTTTTAGCTAATCCAAGGTATTTGATTGTCAGCAAAAATAAAGAGCCGTCCATTTCCATCATTTCTGAGAAGAAACAAAACATATAAGGTTTGCATTTAATATTGAATCAAGAGGTGCCACAGTAGATGGTCAGGATGATTCATATTTTCATATGCAGGCCTTTGTTATGCTGTGTTGCATTTAAATCTTGCGGTTCTTATTATAATACTAACACTACAAATCTTCTGTCTTATTTATAATCCAGGTTTATATGCAAAAATACATCTTTAATTATTTCACAATATATTCTTAGTTTTATTCCCAAGAAAAAATGGAAAAGGGCAAACAGGCAGTGCAGCACTGAGTTTCCAATGGCAACAGGGTAGCAGTCATCTCTCCAAGTTTCACTGCTGTTGTGGTGAGGTCAGTTTAGTTGCAACTTCATGTGCTCGGAGCTGTTCTCAAATGTGTCTCCTGAATGTTGGCTGACTAAAAAAGATCTTTTGCCGCTCCTCCTGCTAAATCTAAGAACTTCACAGGGGCAGGAAAAAGAAATGGTAAAGGGCAACACGGTGGCATAGTGGTTAGCACTGTTACCTCACAGCGCCAGGGACCCGGGTTCGAATCCGGCCTCGGGTGACTGTCTGTGTGGAGTTTGCACATTCTCCCCGTGTCTGCGTGGGTTTCCTCCGGGTGCTCCGGTTTCCTCCCACAGTCCAAAGATGTGCGGGTTAGGTTGATTTGGCTATGATAAATTGATCCTTAGTGTTAGGGGGGATTAAATACGTGGGGTTACGGGGATAGGGTGGGATATGTTAGGGGGGATTAAAATACGTGGGGTTGGTGGGATATGTGTCGGTGCAGGCTCGATGGGCTGAAATGGCCTCTATCTGTACTGTGGGGATTCTGTGATACCAGCTAGAAATTCTAGTATCCTTTGTACAAATTCATAAAACACAAACAATGAAAGAAATAACTTTCTAGAAAATATTGAAACTGCTGGTGTGTAAAACCTGCTCAATATTTACAGTTCAAAATTGAATCAAGCCATCTTCAGCGTTCCTGAAATCAATCACTACATTCTAAAATTATTATTCATATAAGGAAATGATTAAAATATTTATA
Source organism: Squalus acanthias (assembly GCA_030390025.1). Lineage (NCBI taxonomy): Eukaryota > Metazoa > Chordata > Chondrichthyes > Squaliformes > Squalidae > Squalus > Squalus acanthias. The sequence goes on along the minus strand of CM059429.1, from coordinate 44,480,973 downwards.
TTGATTAAAAAAAAACACTTGGGGAAGATCTTATCTCTATGCTATGTCTGAGGGTATAATCAACCCATTAACAACTTTATTACATGTAGTACACAGAGGAAGCTTTCCCCACAATAACAACCAACATAAACTTTGAAGCCTTTGGCTTGAAGTTTAAATAGGAAGAATGAATGGTAAACTTCAACTTGAGTTACAGTGGATCCATGATTGAAGTGACCATTGCAGAGAGACTTTTAAATTGTGCTTAAAACAGGAGTTCTTCTTGTTCCTCAGGTATTAGCTAATCTTTTGGGGTCCGACTCTGCCACTCTTGGACAGTTTGATGCCATTTATCTCAATTGCTTACTGTTTAGTGAAGCTGCTATTTCATCTTCCCATTCCACTTGCCCACATTTTCTACCTCTAGCCATCGCTGTTGCCCCTCTTTTTCAATTCTGTTCTCAAGTTCCATTATTGTACATCTATAGCAAGGCATGAAAGTAACAAATATCAACTGTAGCTTCATTAAATGGGTTCTCTTCATGATGTTTTCTTCCTTGGCTTCAATGATTTGCCTTGGAGCTCTATTGAAGGTGGCCAAATTTTCCTCCCTCATCCAATATGTGGCATAAGCATGGCAGGGCAGGCTTTGTTCTTTCCTGACTGACCCGCTACTAAAATAAAAACAGAAAATGCTGGAAATACTCAGCAGGTATTTCCAGCATTTCCTGTTTTTATTTCAGATTTCCAGCATCTGTAGTATTTTGCTTTTGACCCGCTACTAACTCTGGTAAAGTTTCCAGGGTCAATGCTATGTCAATTTTTTTGGCAGGTTCACAACAGTTTTCCCACCTGCGCTTGTAAACTCACTGCTGGGGGTGGGACCGGGTAGGAAATGGGCACTGATGCAAGAGATGGATGCCTACAGCAGCTCAAAGAATCAGATAGCCTAGTCAGTAGGCTTTTTTCCCCAGGTTCCAGTGATTTGAAAAATCTACTGACATAGAACTGGCAATTCATTTCTCATCTTGCCTTGGCTCTTTAATTTTTTTCTGCCATTCCACCTCCCTTAGCAATACTGCATACCTGTTGAGTGCTGCTGTAAATAATGTCCAGTGATGTAACCTCATTAGAGTATGACTGCCCGTACTTTGAGGAAGTAATCTTTCAGAATATAGAATCATAGAAGTTTATGGCACAGAAGGAGGCCATTTGACCCATCGTGTGTGTGCCGGCCGAAAAACAGATACCTAACCTAATCCCATTTTCCAGCTCTTGGTCCGTACCCTTGTGGGTTACGGCACTTCAAGTGCATATCCAAGTACTTTTTAAATGCAATTAGGGTTTCTGCCTCTTCCACCCTTTCAGGCAGTGAGTTCCAGACCCCCATCACCCTCTGGGTAAGAATTTTCTCCCCAACTCCCCTCCATTCCTTCTACCAATTACTTTAAATCTATGCCCCCTGGTTATTGACCTCTCTGCTAAGGGAAATAGGTCCTTCCAATTCACCCTATCTAGGCCCCTCATAATTTTATACACCTCAATGATATCTCCCCTCAGCCTCCTCTATTCCAAGCCTATCCAATCTTTTCTCATAGCTAAAATTCTCCAGTCCTGGCAACACCCTCATAAATCTCCTCTGTACCCTCCCTAGTGTAATCACATCTTGTGGTGACCAGAACTGTACGCAGTACTGTAGTATTTTATATAGTTCTAGCATAACCTCCCTGCTCTTATATTCTATGCCTCGGCTAATAAAGGAAAGTATCCCATAACCTTAACCACCTTATCTACCTGTCCTGCTACCTTCAGAGATCTGTGGACATGCACTCCAAGATCCCTCTGTTCCTCTACACTTCTCAGTATCCTGCCATTTATTGTGTATTCCCTTTCCTTGTTAGCCCTCCCCAAATGCATTACCTCGCAGTTCTCCGGATTGAATTCTATTTGCCACTTTTCTACCCACCTGACCAGTCCATTGATATCGTCCTGCAGTCTACAGCTTTCTTCCTCACTATCAACCACACGGCCAATTTTTGAATCATCTGCAAACTTCTTAATCATGCCCCCTACATTGAAGTCTAAATCATTTACATATACCACAAAAAGCAAGGGACCTAGTACTGAGCTAAAAACAGAAAATGCTAGAGATACTCAGCAGGTCAGGCAGCATCTGTGAAGAGAGAAACAGAGTTAACGTTTCAGGTCGATGACCTTTCGTCAGAACTGGAAAAAAGCAGGAAATGGAACAGATTTTTAAGCAAGTGCAGAGGCTGGGAAAGGGGGGAGGGGATGGAAGAACAAAAGGGAAGGTCTGTGATAGGATGGAAGGCAGGAGAAGTTAAGAGACATTAAGGGATATTCAAGACAAAAGGAGATGGTAATGGGACAGGTTAAGAAACAAAGAATGGCTCTAGATGAAGTGTGAATTGCGCTGGCAGAATGAAAGACAGCTGCCATGAGGGAGAGAAGAAAAAAAGACACAGACAAAAAATGTGGATGAAAAATATATATATGAAAAAAATATATATTATACCTAGTACTGAGCCTTGCGCAACCCCACTGGAAACAGCCTTCCAATCATAAAAACACCAATCAACCATTACCCTTTGCTTCCTGCCACTGAGCCAATTTTGGATCCAACTTGCCATTTTCCCTTGGATCACATGAGCTTTTACTTTTCTGACCAGTCTGCCATGTAGGACCTTGTCAAAAAGCCTTGCTAAAATCCAGGTAGACTACATCAAACATTCTACCCTCATCGACCCTCCTTGTTACCTCCTCAAAAAATTCAATCAAGTTAGTCAGACACTACCTTCCCTTAACAAATCCATGCTGACTGTCCTTGATTAATCCGTGCCTTTCTAAATGACGATTAATACTGTCCCTCAAAATATTTATTATCTTTGCTCATCCTCAGGGTCCAACCCATTTGCATCTTTTAATGTTCTCACCTCTTCTCTGCTTGCCCTTTAAAAATTACTAATGTAATACTGAAAGAAGTTTTAACTGTTATATTTTGTTTCTACAGCTATTTTTTCTAGGTTTCGTTTACCCCTCCGATCAACCATTTGCCATGTTTCTGTGTATCCTATATTCATCCTAGTGCACCCCTTCCCCCTTTTCCTTGCAAAACTTGTATAGGTGGTTTTTCCTCTTTATTTCAGTTTTAATTTGTTAATTCATTTAGGTTCACACTTGTTTAGTCTCAGTTTGCTAATCATAGTTATGTGCCTGTCTTGCATGTCCAACATTGTTCTTTTACAGGTGTTAGGTTTGTCTTCTACTGTCCATCATTTATTTCAAGTTAGCCTTTTTAAAGTTATAAACCTAGCTTCTGGTCTTTGGTATAGCTGAATCCTAGGGGATCTGTGGCGTTCAGCAACAGGGCAGGCAGCAGGCAGGCTGATCAGCCAATCAGATTGAAGAATTTCCACAAACAGCAAAGCAGGAAGTAAAAAGCAGAGAATATAATCACATTTAAATCATTGTACAGAAAATGAAATAAAGATTGGGACATATACATGGGGTAAGGGAGAAACATAAATAACAGAACAAAAACTTTAAAAATATATATTTTATTAAAATGCTACAATTTTTAAATGTTCTTCTGAGGGAATGAGACACCATACTTGTAAAATTAGTTTTTCAGGGCCAGAGAGGTTGTTCAGCAATAATTATGACATACTACACCAATAAAAACTCAGTTACTCCTGACTGAACAAGGCTTAACATTTTCATTAGTTTTTACAGTGTGTAAATAGTTGATGTTCACAACAAATCAGTGATTTCTACTGATTCCATCGGCAAAGACTGAAACAGCGCACCCTGTGGAGGAGCAGGGTATCACTGGCAGCAACTTCCGAGTTTCCACGTTTACTGCGCAAGTGCAGATGCCAGAAGTTGCTGTCAGTTTTACACAGTAATAACGGCGAGCGCTGACAACCTCACTGTGAGTACTACCGCAAGTTACGGGCCATTGTTATTTCAAAGTTCAACAAGCAATTTTAAAATACACCATATTTTGATGAGTCTCCTGATTATATTGATTTGCTGGCATTTTGAAACCTTTCCAAAAAATTAGGATCCATTTGAAAATGGCTAACATTTAAGGAACAAATACATGAATTGCAACAGTTATACATTCCTTTCTGGTGCAAAAACACAAAAGGAAAAGCAGCCTAACCATGGCTAACAAAAGAAATTAAGGATAGTATTAGATCCAAGGAGGAGTCATAGAAAGTTGCCAGAAAAAGTAGCAAGCTTGAGGATTGGGAGCAGTTTAGAGTTCAGCAAAAAAGGACCAAGAGATTGATTAAGAGGGGAAAAATATAGTATGAGAGTAAACTTGCAAGGAAAATAAAAGCAGACTGTAAAAGCTTCTACAAGTATGTAAAAAGAAAAAGATTAGTGAAGACAAATGTAGGTCTCTTACAGTCAGAAACGGGAGAATTTATAATGGGGAACAAGGAAATGGCAGAGCAATTAAACAAATACTTTGGTTCTGTCTTCACGGAAGAGGGCACAAATAACTTCCCAGAAATGCTCGGGAACCAAGGGTCTAGTGAAAAGGAGGAATTAAAGGAAATTAGTATTAGTAAAAAAAATAGTGCTGGAGAAATTAATGGGACTGAAAGCCAATAAATCCCCAGGGCCTGATCATCCACATCCCAGAGTACTAAAAGAGGTAGCCATGGAAATAGTGGATGCATTGGTTGTCATCTTCCAAAATTCTATAGATTATGGAACAGTTCCTGCAGATTGGAGGGTGGCAAATGTAACCCCACTATTTAAAAAAGTAGGGAGAGAGAAAACAGGGAACTACAGACCGGTTAGCCTAACATCAGTAGTAGGGAAAATGCTAGAGTCTATTATAAAGGATGTGATAACAGGACACTTAGAAAATATCAACAGGATTAGACAAAGTCAACATGGATTTATGAAAGGGAAATCGTGTTTGACAAACCTACTGGAGTTTTTTGAGGATGTAACTGGTAGAATAGATAAGGGAAAACCAGTGGATGTGGTGTATTTGTATTTTCAGAAGGCCTTTGATAAAGTCCCACATAAGAGGTTAGTGTGCAAAATTAAAGCACATGGGATTGGGGGTAATATACTGGCATGGATTGAAAATTGGTTAACAGACAGGAAACAGAGAGTAGGAATAAATGGGTCTTTTTCGGGGTGGCAGGCAGTGACTAGTGGGGTACCGCAGGGATCAGTGCTTGGGCCCCAGCTATTCACAATATATATCAATGATTTGGATGAGGGAACCAAATGTAATATTTCCAAGTTTGCTGACGACACAAAACTAGGTGGGGTTGTGAGGAGGATGCAAAGAGGCTTCAAGGCGATTTAGACAAGTTGAGTGAGTGGGCAAATACATGGCAGATGCAGTATAACGTGGATAAATGTGAAGTTATCCACTTCAGTAGGAAAAACAGAAAGGCAGAGTATTATTTAAATGGTGATAGATTGGGAAATGTTGATGTACAGAGGGACCTAGGTGTCCTTGTACACCAGTCACTGAAAGCAAACATGCAGGTGCAGCAAGCAGTTAGGATGGCAAATGGTATGTTGGCCTTCATTGCAAGAGGATTTGAGTACAGGAGCAAGGATGTCTTACTACAGTTATACAGGGCCTTGGTGAGACCACACCTGGAGCACTGTGTGCAGTATTGGTCTCCTTACCTAAGAAAGGATATACTTGCCATGGAGGGAGTGCAGCGAAGGTTCACCAGACTGATTCCTGGGATGGCAGGACTGTCGTATGAGGAGAGATTGGGTCAACTAGACCTGTATTCACTAGAGTTCAGAAGGATGAGAGGGGATCTCATTGAAATGTATAAAATTCTGACCGGGCTAGACAGACTGGATGCAGGAAGGATGTTTCCCCTGGCTGGGTGGTCTAGAACGAGGCGTCACAGTCTCAGGATACGGGGTAGGACATTTAGGACTGAGATGAGGAGAAATTTCTTCACTCAGAGGGTGGTGAACCTGTGGAATTCTCTACCACAGAAGGCTGTGGAGGCTAAGTCACTGAATATATTTAAGAAGGAGATAGATAGATTTCTAGACACAAGGCATCAAGGGGTATGGGGAGAGAGCGGGAATATGGTATTGAGATAGAGGATCAGCCTTGATCATATTGAATGGTGGAGCAGGCTCGAAGGGCCGAATGGCCTACTCCTGCTCCTATTTTTCTATATTTCTTTATTTCTAAAATTCCATGGTTTAACATTTATATAAAAAAACTAAATTGTTCACTGTTTTTGCTCACAACGATATTTTTCTGTGTCACTTTTTTAACAGATAATGCTTGCACAAGTTCCACATTTTAAAACACATGGAAGTGTACCTAGCACTGAAAAAATAGTGTTACGGTTTTAAATTAGGCCCTTTTGCACTGCAGGACTGATTGCATGTGTATGTGCAGTTCATTCCCCTGACATTTTGACTATTTTTATATAATTCACACATCCTCCTCCACTGACACCTATTGTGCGAAATTTTGTGAGCAATGCTCACAGTTCCAGTTGAATTTATTTTCAATTGCTCTCTGTGTGTCTCTAAACAACAGTAGCTTTGATGCAGAGCAGTCCAGAATAATGACAGGTTCTGAAGGAAACTGAATTTTTTTAGGGTGCTTTTGAACAACGCTGTGCCAATTAGGATACTTCATTGGTCCTTTCCCATGTTCATAAGCAGCAGTGCTTTTTAGCATTTTAATTTGCCTCAGTTTGTTCATGTTGGGAATTGCCAAGAAAGAAATCATTTAGGATGTTAACAGAATAAACGGATACTGTAAGAAAAATTGACACTTCCATGCATCATTCATTAGCAATGTTGAAAAATCCCAAATGGCAGCCAGTAGTTAGGAGAGATAGGATGTAATTCTTCTGCTAGCAATCCAATGTACACTATTGATATTTGCTACATCACTTGTTACTTATGATGTCTGTCTTTTTTGATAAAGAACTCTGAAATGGTCTGATTGGAATTACATAAATCATTTGTTCGTAGTTGATATAACAAAAATCAGATGGGTGGGAGTTTATGAACAGTAAAATAAAAATTTTCAGTGGTGTTTGAAAAGCACTTTTGTGGATAATGGACTTCAACTTTTAAAAAGTCTTGATCATATTACTTTGGTTTGGTTACTGCATAATTCCAGCAATGCAGTAGCCAATGGACAAAATAATAGCAAAATGTTTTAAATGTGATTCAATCAACAATGAAACCAGAATTGGGTAGAAGAAATTACATTCCAGTAAAGTGGCTTTAATTTCATTCTAAATTTGATCAACCCAGTTTTTTTTTACATAACTAACCATATGCTACCTTTGCTGCCTTGAGTAAAGTAAATGCGGGGATAGGGGACTGGAGGTTCTAGGTGCTTTGCAAAAGAGCGGAAATCCGGGAATGGGAGGCCTACACTTTCCTTATGAGCCCCACAACAGAAAGTTTAAAGCTTACCAGGAAAGGCCCAATCGTTCAGCTGCTGAGATTTCAGCTATCAGGGCTGCCGTTGTGGGGACCATGCTAAATTCAGAGTAGAGATTATGTCGGGGCCCTACTGACGTAACAGGACTCCAATTTGCGTAAATGTATGAGGCTCCCACCTGAGTCAGGCGGGAGCCTCATTCATCTGACAAATTAGGCATTTTAAATTGCAGTCGAGTAGAAACAGAGTGGGCATTACTGCGCCCCCCACCCACTTTCCGCTGGGCAGAGGGAGTTAAAATTCCCACAAGAATCTTTCTTGGTACTGTTTTTAAATAGACTATTAAAAGCCTACCTTTTTTGCATTGTTGAGTGTAGAGTTTACCACCAGCCATCTGACAATTAAAATCCTATTAAGAAAAGATAAAATGATACTGCTGCTACCCTGCCAGGGTAGCCATTTATATATATTTTAGTTGACGGACTGCAGTTCACAGTTGAGGAACTGTTTGCAATCAGATTTGACAACAACTGATTTGAGAGAGTTTGGACCACAAGGTCAGGTTGTGCTGGAGAAACTGTGGCAAAAAGCAACATCCAGTGGTATGAAGCTACTATTTAATTTGAATATTTTTGTTGAAAAATAAGATATACGAGCCCTTTAAACATACAATGGGGGAAATTTTAACAGTAAAAAGCGTGCAGGTTGGGATTCGGGAGGGTTGTTAAAATCGGTAAAAATGTCAGCATGTCTGGAAGCCACTTTTTTTAAATGAGCCACTTTTGACGAGATTTTGACCAGTATTTCATTTTAACATCACATGCACAGGTTTCCCGGGCTTTCTGAAACTCGCCATCGGAAGGAAGGCGAGAAGATTGTATGGCAATTCATAGGGCTGATTAAAAGTCATGAATACGGACATCAATAAATACTAAGTGCTCTCAGCTGCTTTCTTACCTCCCACTGGGAAAGGGTTTGTTGAGAGTACTTGAGTTGAGAGGCTAATTTGTGGACTTTGGAGGTATTGAGACTCATAAAATCAGGATGGGAGGCACCATGGCTGCCTTAGATTGGATCTTGGCTGAGGTGCAAGATGGCCATGATCAGCAGCAACAGCCTGCTGTGGAGAAACCGGAAGGTGGTCTGTGGAGAGCGGAGCAGCAGCAGAGGTGTTGCTGGAGACCATCTTCACACTGAGGATACCCTCCATCGTGTTGTGTGGCACTACCACCGTGCTAAATGGGATAGATTCAGAACAGATCTAGCAGCTCAAAACTGGGCATCCATGAGACGCTGTGGGCCATCAGCTGAAGCAGAATTTTATTCCACCACAATCTGTAACCTCATGGCCCAGCATATCCCTCACTCTACCATTACCATCAAGCCAGGGGATCAACCCTGGTTCAATAAGGAGTGTAGAAGAGCATGCCAGGAGCAGCACCAGGTGTACCTAAAAATGAGGTGCCAACCTGGGGAAGCTGCAACACAGGGCTACATGCATGCTAAAAAGCGGAAGCAGCATGCTATAGACAGGGCTAAGCAATCCCACAATCAACGGATCAGATCAAAGCTCTGCAGTCCTGCCACATCCAGTTGTGAATGGTGGTGGACCATTAAACAACTAACGGGAGGAGGAGGCTCAATGAATATCCCCATCCTCAATGATGGTGGAGACCAGCACGTGAGTGCAAAAGACAAGGCTGACACGTTTGCAACCATCTTCAGACGTGCCGAGTGGATGATTCATATCGGCCACCTCCTGAGGTCCCCACCATCACAGAAGCCAGTCTTCAGCCAAATCGATTCACTCCACGTGATATCAAGAAACGGCTGAGCGCACTGGATACAGCATAGCCTATGGACCCCGACAACATCCCGGCTGTCGTGCTGAAGACTTGTGCTCCAGAACTAGCCGCGCCTCTAGCCAAGCTGTTCCAGTACAGCTACAACACTGGCATCTATCCGACAATGTGGAAAACTGCCCAGGTATGTCCTGTCCACAAAAAGCAGGACAAATCCAATCCGGCCAATTACCGCCCCATCAGTCTACTCTCAATCATCAGCAAAGTGATGGAAGATGTCATCGACAGTTCTATCATATGGCACTTACTTACCAATAACCTGCTCGCTGATGCCCAGTTTGGGTTCCGCCAAGATCACTCGGCTCCCAACCTCATTACAGCCTTGGTCCAAACATGGACAAATGAGCTGAATTCCATCGGTGAGGTGAGAGTCACTGCCCTTGACATCAAGGCAGCATTTGACCGAGTGTGGCATCCAGGAGCCCTAGTCAAACTGAAGTCAATGAGAATTGGGGAGAAAACTCTCCACTGGCTGGAGTCATACCTAGCACAAAGGAAGATGGTTGTGGTGGTTGAAGGTCAATCATCACAGCTCCAGGACATCGCTGCAGGAGTTCCACAGGGCAGTGTCCTAGACTCCACCATCTTCAGCTGCTTCATCAATGACCTTCCCTCCAACATAATGTCAAAATGGGGATGTTCGCTGATGACTGCACAGTATTCAGTGCCATTCACAACTCCTCAGATAATGAAGCCGTCCATGCCCACATGCAACAAGACCTGGACGACGTTAAGGCTTGGGCTGATAAGTGGCAGGTAACATTCGCGCCACACAAGTGCCAGGCAATGACTATCTCCAACAAGCGAGAGTCTAACCACCTCCCCTTGACATTTAACGGCATTACCATCCCCGAATCCCCCAAGATCAACATCCTGGGGGCCACCATTGACCAGAAACTTAACTGGACCAGCCACATAAATACTGTGGCAATAAGAGCAGGTCAGAGGCTAGGTATTCTGCGGCAAGTGTCTCACCTCCTGACTCCCCAAACCCTTTCCATCATCTGCAAGGCACAAGTAAGGAGTGTGATGGAATACTCTCCACTTGCCTGGATGAGTGCAGCTCCAACAACACTCAAGAAGCTCGACACCATCCACGACAAAGCAACCCACTTGATTGGCACCCCATCCACCACCTTAAACATTCACTCCCTCCACCACCGGCGTACCATGGCTGCAGTGTGTACCATCTACAAGATGCACTGCAGCAACTCGCCAAGGCTTCTTCGGCAGCACCTCCCAAACCCGCGACCTCTTCCACCTAGAAGGACAAGGGCAGCAGGCGCATGGGAACACCACCACCTCCAAATTCCCCTCCAAGTCACACACCATCCTGACTTAGAAGTATATCACTGTTCCTTCATCGCCGCTGGGTCAAAATTCTGGAACTCCCTCCCTAACAACACTGTGGGAGTATCTTCACCACACGGACTGCAACGGTTCAAGTAGGCAACTCACCACCACCTTCTCAAGGACAATTAGGGATGGGCAATAAATGCTTGCCTTGCCAGCGACGCCCACAGCCCATGAACGAATTAAAAAAAAACACTACCCACCTAACAAGGTGTACAGGCAGATGATCAACCTCCTTGACCTCTCGGAGGAGCAGTGCTTCCGGATGCTGAGATTATCATGTTAGGGTGTGGCAGACATCTGCAGCCTCCAAGAAGAAGACTTGCTCCCTGCTGGACCTGGTGGCCACGTATTACCAGTGGCTGTGAAAGTGAGTCCTCAGCTTTTTTGCCTCCGGTCCTTCCAGGGTGCTACCAGAGACATATCCAGGACCTCCCAGTCGGCTGCACATAAATGCATAAGGCAGGTGACTGATGGATTGTCTGCCAAATCCAGCAATTATGTCAATTTCACCTGTGATGACACTGGTCAAAATGAGCCGGCGCTCGGCTTTGCATCTCTGGCTGGCTTCCACAGGTGCAGGGCGTCATCCACAACACATACGTGGCAATCCGCGCACCACTAGATCAACCAGGAATATTTGTTAACTGCAAGGGATTCCATTCGATCAATGTGTAGCTGGTGTGCAACCACAAGAAAAGGTTTGTTGTGTGCTAGATTCCCGGGGAGCTTCCATGAAGCTGCCATCCTGCGGCAGTCCAAGCTCCCCAACCTCTTTGGACCTGCAAGCAACAACAACAACAACTTGTATTTATATAGAGCCTTTAACGTAATAAAACGTTCCAAGGCACTTCACAGGAGTGTTATAAGACAAAAATTTGACACCGAGCCACATAAGGAGAAGTTAGTGCAGATGACCAAAAGCTTGGTCAAAGAGGTAGGTTTTAAGGAGCGTCTTAAAGGAGGAAAGAGAGGCTTAGGGAGGGAATTCCAGAGCTTAGGGCCTAGGCAACAGAAGGCATGGCCTCCAATGGTTGAGCGATTATAATCAGGGATGCTCAAGAAGGCAGAATGAGAGGATCACAGATATCTCGGGGCAGTTGTGGGGCTGGAGGAGATTACAGAGATAGGGTGGGGCGAGGCCATGGAGGGATTTGAAAACAAGGATGAGAATTTTGAAATCCAGGCGTTGCTTAACCGGGAGCCAGTGTAGGTCAGCGAGCACAGGGGTGATGGATGAACAGGAGTTGGTGCGAGTTAGGACATGAGCAGCCGAGTTTTGGATGACCTCAAGTGTACGTAGGGTAGAATGTGGGAGGCCAGCCAGGAGTGCATTGGAATAGTCAAGTCTAAAGGTAACAAAGGCATGGATGAGGGTTTCAGCAGCGGATGAGCTGAGGCAAGGGCGGAGACGGGCGATGTTACAGAGGTGGTAATAGGTGGTCTTAGTTATGCCATGGATATGTGGTTGGAAGCTCATTTCAGGGTGAAATATGACACCAAGGTTGCGAACAGTGTGGTTCAGCCTCAGACAGATGTTAGGGAGAGGGATGGAGTCAGTGGCTAGGGAACGGAGTTTGTGGCAGGACCAAAAACAATGGCTTCGGTCTTCGGGTGGCTGCTAGGAGACAAGGGGAAAAAGTTGGGTTGATTTGCGCCTCTCGTTAGGATAATACTGTGAAAGACAGTATGAGGAGTTATGTGGATTTGTTTTATTTTATTTTTGTTTTGAAGAACCTGTCATTTATTCATTCAACGGATGTGGCCATCGCTGGCAAGGCTGGCATTTATTACCCATCCCTAGTTTCCTTGAACTGAGTGGCTTACTAGGCCTCTTCAGAGGGCAGTTAAGCGTCAACAGGCGCGAAATTTAGCTCAGTAGTGCCCGTTACTTGGGCGCTACGGGTGCCGTTCTGGGACCAAAATGGCTTCCGTTGCACATATGCATACTTCTGCTGTGAATCGCGCCAGATGCCAAAAGTATGCAGAGCAGACAGATCATGACATCAATCAGCGTGCAATGCTGATATGATGCCAGCGCTGCCATTTTGGAGCTCCACACTCCAGCCAACTTAAACTCGCACAGCTGAACATGCGTTAAGCAGCATGAAGGACCTCCCACTAACGTTATTTAAAGGGATCGTCAACTACTTACAGGTTAGTTGCTGTCTTATTTCTTCTGGCTGTTGCTACAATTCTACAAGTCTTTGGTGTTTTCCTTAGTTGTTTCAAGTTGCAAAAGTCTACAGGGAGGGTGTGGCAGGTGCTGAGGTACCTTTTGCTGACTACAAGGCTTCTGCACAAACCAGTTGCTCCCAGACATGGGTGCACTAGTAGGCTTTCCCCTTGGAATAGAGCATGTATGGCAGAATGAGCTGAGGCCATGCAGAGCAGGACAAGCTGCTACAAGAGGGAGGAGAAGTAGGGGGAGAAGGGCTCTCAGCAGGAGGCCATATCCACTCGGTGTCAGGGAGCAATTCCTCAGCGAGTAACAATGTGTGAGACATCTGCGCTTCAATAAGGACGTCCTCACTGAAATCTACCAACTGTTGCAGCCACAACTCCAACCTTTGAGCAGGGCAAGGACCGCATTGCCAGTGGCTGTGAAGGTGACCGTGGAGATGAAACTTCTGCATATGGCTCCTTCCACGCTGCAGCTATTTGCAACATCTCGCAGTTTGCCATCCACTGTTGCATAAGGGAGGTCACTGAGGCTCTCTATTCAAAGAGAGCTAACTACATTTCATTCTCTCTTGCCAGAGACCAGCAGGCGGAGCGAGCATGAGGGTTTGCTCGGATTGCAGGCTTCCCCGTGGTCCAGGGTGCCATTGACTAGACGCAAATCGCATGTCAATTCTGCCATGTACCGGAACCGAAAGGGATTCCACTCCCTCAACGTCCAGCTGGTGTGCAAATATAGGCAGCGAATCATGCAGGTCAATGTCCAGTATCCTGGCAGCAGTCATGATGCTTTCATTCTGCGGCAGTCCACTGTGCCAGCTGTATTTCAGCCACCACAGCAAACCAAAGGGTGGCTACTGGGCAACAAGGGCTATGTGCTGATGACATGGCTCATGACTCCGGTTCACAGCCTGCGCACATGTGGGCAGCATGCATACAATTAGAGCCATGCTGCCACAACAAATGTGATAGAGCAGACCATTGGCGTGGTGAAACAATGATTCTGCTGCCTGGACCGCTCTGGAGGAGCCCTGCAGTACTCGGCTGAGCAGGTCTCAGGATTCGTGGTGGTCTGCTGCATGCTGTAACATCGCCATCATGAGGGAACAGCCCTTGCCACCAGCTATCAGGCAAGCAGCTGAGGAGCAGGAGCATGAGGAGGAGGAGGAAGAGGCAGAGGAAGGGCCACAATGCAAAAATAAAAGCCACCACAAAATAAACAGTGTAAACAACATTTATAAATTAAATCATGCCAGATTCAATACACAATTAAACTAATCATGCTTGTGCATTCCCTTATTGCCTGCCTTCCATGTGCCTTTGCCTATCCTACTGCTCCTAAGCAGTGCTACCCGAGTGGCTACAGCATGGCTGGTGGAAGGCTGCTGACTTTCAGTGGAAGAGACTGCAGATGGCATTAGAAGATGACCTCGAGTAGCTCTGGGCATAGAAGGCCCAGCTTCAGACTGCACCATCTCGACATGGGCGGCAGCAGTCTGGGCTGACTGGCTGACAGGCAGCAGCAAGGGCACTGGCGGAGTGGCAGGGGTGGAAGCACGAATGCTGTCATCCTGAGAGAGGACAGCAGGTTCGTGCCTCCGCAATCTTAGTAATCTGTTGGAGGACAGATTGCTGGACTGCTAGGACACCCTGCAAGCCCCTTTGAACACTGGTACCCGCAGCCATGATGGCAGTAGTATGAGCTTGCATGGCAGCAAGCTGAGCTTGCATGACTTCAGTCTGAGCTCCCACTGCAACACTCAGACTTTTGGTGGAAGCTGCTTGTGCTGCAATGGAAGCTGAGACATTGGCCATCAGACGCTGCATCGTGGTTGGGTCGACAAGTGTGCTCATGGAGTTGGCCACCACTTCCATGCTGGAAAGGATGGGCTTCAAGCAATGCCCAGTGCCAAGTTGGAAAACCTTTGAGCCCGCTCTCTCCCATGTTGTGCTATTCTTCACCATTTCCCAGGCCACATTCACTTCCTGGACGACTCCCAGCACCTGCTCCAGCCACAAAGCACCTTCCCTTTAAGAGATGCAGGTTAGCTTTAAGCAGTGCAGGCTAGCTTTAAGTAGTGCTAGGAAGCTACAATTTTGGGCCCCCTGCTGATGCGTGCAGCCAATCAACAGCGCAGTTAGCGCTGGCTGCATGTAGAAATAATGCTAATAAGCAGGCAGCATGAAGATGTCGTGCTGCCTGCATTTCAAACAACGGGCGCAGGTTAATCGCGCATCGCGATCCCCACACCCGGTTTCATGGACTATCCACTTTAGCCCCCAACTACTTTGGTGCAAGACTGGAGTCATATATAGGCCAGAACAGGTAAGGGCGGTAGGTTTTCTTCCCTAAGAGACAACAGTGAACCAATTGGGTTTAATATGACGACCGTATAGCTTCATGGTCTCCTTTTGTTTTACTGATACTAGCATTTTATTTCCTTTACTTTTAAATATGTCAAACATTTAGCTAAGAATAGAAGATAATTTTGGTAATTATAGATGTTCAGCATGTTACTGTTTTTATTTGCAAACTGATATTAAAAAAAAACAGAACCAGATAAGTTACATGCTATAGAACTGAGTGTTTCCACCTCCGTAACATCACCCGACTCCACCCCTGTCTCAGCTCATCTGCTGCTGAAACCCTCATCCATGCCTTTGTTACCTCTAGACTTGACTATTCCATGGCCTCCCACGTTCTACCTTCCGTAAACTTGACGTCATCCAAAACTCTGCTACCCATGTCCTAGCTCTCACCAAGTCCCGTTCACCCATCACCCCTGTGCTTGCTGACCTACATTGGCTCCTGGTTAAGTAACACCTCAATTTTAAAATTCTCATCCTTGTTTTCAAATCCCTCCATGGCCTCACCCCTCCCTACCTCTGTAATCTCCTCCAGCCCTACAACCCTCCGAGATATTTGCACTCCTCCAATTCTGGCTTCTTGAGCATCCCCCGTCTTAATTGCTCTACCATTGATGGCCATGCCTTCAGCCGCCAAGGCCCTGAGCTCTGGATTTCCCTCCCTAAACCTCTCCGCCTCTCTACCTCTCTTTCCTCCTTTAAGCTGCTCCTTAAAACCTACCCCTTTGACCAAGTCTGCCCTAATATCTTCTTATGTGGCTCGGTGTCAAATTTTGTTTGATAACACTCCTGTGGAGCGCCTTGGGACGTTTTACTATGTTAACAATGCTATATAAATACAAGTTGTTGTTGTGTTTTGTTTCAACTTCAGAAAAAGCCAACGTGAAACCATTCAGATTGTAGCATTGGAAAGATCTATTTTCTCTGTCAGCATGCTGCTGGAGTCTCTCTTGGTGGAATCCCTCTTTTATATGCTGTTGCTTTGTTCTTTTTTTTATTCTGTATTGTCCTACAGCTTCACAGGTCCTTATGCAGGCCCCTTTAGAGACCAATGTTAGTACACTATCTGACTGCTTTTTGCCTGTCATTCACTTGCTCCAGAGAGCGCATACAACAGGCAAGATAGCCTATCAGGATTGAGTCAAAATAGCCATATTCAAGCTGCTTGGTGATATTGGAATAGGGTTGCCGACTCTGGTTGGACATTTTCCTGGAGGTTTAATCACTTGACATTTAATGGGGGAGGAGAGAGTACGAATATGCTGGGGTGAGTAAATCTGAAATTCTGCAGTGCTGATGTCCATCCGACCACGTTACCAGTAACACATTTTGACGGTCCTTGAGGATGCTATCATAACCCCATCGAGCGAGACAAAGAATCTGAACGATTTTTAGTTTAGGTTTTGTTGTTTCTGCAGATATTCACAAAGAGAAGTTAAATTTAGACCAGTGTTAAATTTAACAAGTTTCCTCACCCCCTTCTTACAGATTCAAATGTCGATTCCAATCTTGATGATATGTGGAATGGTCGTTTATGTAGGGTGGAAGTAGCAAATTCACTGGAATCATTCGATAGGTGGATAGAGATTGTGATGGATGAAATGCAGGTTTCTAAGGATGCGACAAGCTAGACGAGACAAATGGGCTCATCTGTACTTGGTGACCTTTGTTTAAGATCCTCTGGCATTGTTTGAAAAAATATGGTGGGAATGACACTTGTGAGCAATGACTAGTTGAAAAGTCACTTAAACATATGGAGCTGTGTTTATTTTTAGCAGTGAAATACATAATTAAAGAGACTTTGCCGGTTTGCATACACTAAGTGATAAGGTAGGGCTGACGCTTTCTGCTGCACTTTCCATCACCAAGATGGCGATCAGGTGGCTTCGGCCAAGCTCCAGTTGGTACTGTGCAGGCGCCACGGACTCTGCACCCAGCATCCGATATCCTGCAGTCGTCCTGTTGTGTCTCCACATGCCTAATACAGCTGCTCTGATAGACTAGCTCCCGCCCAAGGCTAATTGCCTACTTGTAGGGATTGAAGAACTTCAACATAGCAACGTCGCCATTTCATTTTTGTATCTGTAAAGTGCGGAACTGGAATGAAAAACCCTGAACAGTAGCCACAGTAAGGCCTGCAGTAACGACGGACGCTTGTGTGCGTCAATTCAACAGATGCGGCTGAGGTGCAAAAGGGCAAAATGCTTTTATCCCAGGTTGCTAGCAGCAGTGTCCCGGGAGAGCAACCCTCAATTCTGGGAGACTCTCGAACAATCCAGGAGGGCTGGCAACCCTATACTGGAATGTTGCAGCTTTCCCATTGTGGCCCTCTCTCTTCTGTTAATTAAAACAACATTCTGTGAATATAGATTTTTCTCTAAGATTACTTTAATATGAATGATTCTCAGATGCTAGATAATATAAAGAATAATAAATAAAAAATAAATGCCACTTACCACTCAAACCGTAAATATTGAAAATTAGGCCTAATCCCGCTTAATAAACTGGAGCTCCATATGGTTTACACAACATATCAGCTGAATATTGCTTAATATACAGATAGGTCAATATTGAACTAATCAGGCACCAGGTAAGGAAGAGCATGACTTCAGAGGCAAAATATTAGCATATTGAAGCTTGAAGAAGGCAATAAAATAATAAAAAAGAACTTTTATAGTTTCAGGATTTATTATTAAAAAAAAACTTGCAAAGAGGAAATTTGGCAGTGAGCCCAGGTTTGATTGTGTCACGGAGCGAAGTGACTAAGGATTTTATGAGTTCCAAGCTGACCTCGATTTATACTGAATTCCATAAGAGTCCTTTTACTCATCCCGACCACAGAACTAAGTACCATTACCTAAAAGATGCAGTAACCTCTCCATGCAAGATTCAATGAAGTACCACACTCTGATATAATATGCATTATTACATGCTCCCTCACTGATAGAGCAACAATATAAAAGAGGCTTATCCATAAGTAACTCCCAAAGATAAGGTTAGATGTTGACAGGTTCCAATCGTTTTACAGAGATGGCAGCTTGCTATTTGTTAACTCTTTACTGCTGCTGAACATTGCTTCAGTTATTCTTATTTTATCTTCTCTTTCATTGGAGTCTTCTTGCATCATATAACATTGTCAATAGAAAGAGTTGAAAGATGACTTGCTTCCATTCCTTCAGCAATACCATTCTTGTTATCAAATAACGAGGATGCTCCAGATGATGTGTAAACAGAAGTATGCAATTTGAGTAAATTATTACCAAATATACATGAATAATGCAAACCTCCATGATCCTACTTAAATATTGTATAAAAAATAAAACATTGTGCCTTTCCTAATTCAATTTGTAACTTGCATACTGTTCTAGAGGTTAAATAAGGTCCTGCAAGAGATTAAAGAAGGCCTTGTATTCTGACAGCAGAATAAAATACTGTTTGCATAAGGATTGTTGTCTCAGTGGTACTAGCAGTATGAGGTACTCTAACTGAATGCACCACTGAGCTCAGAAGGTGCCATGTTGATAATATACGGGGATGTTTTTAAAGTTGTCATGAGAAAATGTTGCTATGGAACATTAGCAAGCATGGGAAGATGCTTGAGGCCAATTTTCCATCGGTCATTGTGACAAGTTCCAAACCTTTTAAAACAGAAATGTCAGTCCTACATTGATTTTTTTTTAAATGTCTGCTTTCTTTGATGTATAACATTCTGAAAATGAGAGGTGTTCATCATTATTCATAACATTAATAGATGCAGGCTGTTTCCGAAATGAATTTGGAATGGAATGCTTACTCTTGTGGATCTCACAAATAATTTGTAATTAGGTTTTTATTTGTAGACTACAAAATGTGTTGATCAATGGGTATAAGTATCATACAAAACTTACAAGATGTTAATTATTAGACAAAATTATTTCACATTCTTTTTAATTCTTTGCCTTAATTGGGTTACAGTTTGGCTTTGCAGGTACTTGAATGAGAATTTTCCTTTCATTGGTGAAAATCAGTTTGGAATTTTATTTTCGTGAGGCTTCAGATCACTTCTAAACTGTCCCGTAACTGTCCGAATTACTCTATCTGTAACCTAAAGAAAAACAGTGCTCTGAGAAGTATTTTAAATTTAGAATACTACCTGCATAAGCACTGCACCTAAGGGGTCAAATTCCCCATTTGCCCTATGGGAAAGCAGTGTGCTGAAGACCGATTGTTTCAGCTCATCCAAATTATCTGCTGGGGTGGCAAATACAGTGGCTGTTACATACAAACATAGGAAAATGTCAGACAGGAAAAGATCAGATGGTCCATCAAGCCAGTCCCATACTGTCATGATGCTTTATGCAGTTTTATGTTTTATGCAGTAGGCCCATCTTTGGTTGTATAATGCTGAAAAGGTTCCTTCTTGATCCTGGATATAGATCCTGACCTTTTGAATCAATTACTGGCTTGGACTGAAGCACTAAACAATCTTGAACATTTTAATTGTGTTGGAGCACAAGGATCAACAACTAATTTCCTAAAACTAAGTGCAGGAAGTATTTGGCTGTGATCATCATAATAAAGCCATTAGAGACTTTGAAATCTGTGTTTGATTTAAATTTAATTTAATTTAAATCAGTTTTTTATGGAAGTTTTTCCTTTAAGTAGAAAATGAGAGCTAAGGGAAGTAAATGAGGAAGACAGATTATATTACATTAAAGCTATTCAGTTATCAGATATAAAACTCAAAAGAATAAATGGGACCCATTGAAGCAGGCCTCACCTTGGTCTGGCATTAGTTTAGCTTAACAGCAGCGGTGATATTTATGAACTGAGAAAGTAGAAAAACATGAAATGTATCATAAGGTAATTTTTGATTGTGCTATTTTTGTGGGGAGTTGCAGAAACACAAAGCTGTATTGTGGTCTGCACTGTGATCTCGATTAACACATGAAACAAGGTCAACACCACAGTCTTTTTCATTAGTTCATTTCTGCAACAACCCTTTAAGCACAAAATCTGCTACATAAATAGAATGCTGTTTGTCATTGTTAATGACATTTAAGTCTTTAAAACTCATTTTTCTAACGCTATGGTTCAACTGTATTCATTAACCTTTTGTTGGAAAAAACAGAATATTTTAATACTAAGGAGTATTTCACAAGCAGCATATTAAATATTGTGTGGATAGGTTTCTTGACCTTACCGTATTCAAAGGAATGCATTTTACTACCTGCTGATGTAAACATTCTTTTTGAACTACAGATTAGATTGCCTGCCTGTGGCACTTACCAACTACCCTTTGGCTTTTAGTTTCTATATATTGTGTATTCTTATCTGTATGCCTAACATAATTGCATTATATTGAACATTACAGTGTAACAGCCTCACCATATAGTTGCAGAACTGCTACTGAATAAAAAAATAAACTCATAAAATGTAGTAGAACAGATAATTTTATGTATTTAACTTTAATTTGCTCAAACTTGGTATGTTCACAGAAGCATAAAGAACTTCTCATTGAAAAAAATTGGTGAACCCTTGGGCTTAGAAAGGGAATAGATAATTAAAGCACTACGATGTAGGTTATTGTTACGCTGGATAAAAATACTTACGTAGGGGGAGGGATAAAATTAAAAGCCTTATGCCATTGTTCTCAAAATGTACAAAGTAGCATATCCAATGACACAGAATCTAAGCACTATTTTGTAAGGCTGAAACCAGGCGGGCGGGCAGTTAAAATTGGCTGGCTAACTTAACCTACCGATGGCTTGCACCAATCCCGCTGTCTTGAATTTTAACCTGCTTCTCTGAGCAGACGGCAAGGACACCCACTTGAAACCGGCCAGCGTGGTCCTTATTTAAATATGAGACTGTGGTTTGATGACACCTTCGGGCGCCAACTGCAATTTTAACTGGTGGCTTGAGCAGGGAAGCTGTTGTGGCTTTCCCGCCAGGTGAACATAGCAGGAAGAGGATTCTGGGCCAAAAGAGGCCCAAACAGTTAAGTTGTTTTTATTTCTATTGTGGATCCAGGAGGAGCAGGGTTAAAATTCTGGTTAATTACTTTTGTGCTAATTTGTGTTATAATGGGAATAGGTTTGGTGCAAAATTTATAGCATTACGGGTACAAGAATTTTACTTTGTGTTCATTTTAAATATATACTCCATCGCTGATGGGTAAGCAGCTCCAATGCCAGAGCATTGAACTCTTAATGAGAAGATTATGAGGTCAAATCCCAGTCTTAACTAAAGTTCAAATTTGCCTGCTCTTATTGGATTATTTTCTCCTGATCTCTGTTGCCCTGTTTAATGGAGCAGAAGGGCACTGTGTCCTATGGGATGGGAATATGTGCCACTACAGGCTTTGACCTTGCAGAAGAACTTCTCCTGACCATTTACAGAGCAGCTGTGATAACAGTTAGGGAGAAGTCTACAATCCAAACTGCCTCTTATGTCTGAAGGAGAAAACATAGTTGTGATGAAGGATTGAAAGGACAATTTTTAAAAATAATAATATTTTGTATATTCTAGCTCATTGTTAGAATATCGTTTTACACAATTGAAGGAAGTATTCAGTTGCATGTTGCTTGTTGTGGATGTAATTAACATTTGAAATTGGGATTTTTCCCATATTGAAGAATGGCTCAACTGAAAGTTAACTGGACCTGCATTTTTTGACATGCATGATTCACTTCCAAACCAGCAAAACTGTCAAAGGTCCCTGTAATTTCCCGAACAGTTGTACTGCTCGACTATCTTACATTAAAGATTCTAAAGTGCAGTTTTTTAGCTTTTTCCATTACTGGGATGCCGTGAAAAATACTGTGATCTTGAGGATAGAGGCTTTTATTAACTGAAATAGCATGTTTTTTCTGCCGTTGATGCTGTACAGTGTTTTTCTTCTAAGTCAATAAATGTAAAATATGCTTACACAAAAGATTAACATAGAAGATAGTTAAAGGAAACACGAAAACTTTCATGTTTCTGAGCTAGGCAAGGGAGGACTACATAAACTTTATTTTAAGATTGAATGCAGTGTGATATCCTAAGAACAATATTTATTAAGCACTGCAACAGAAGAAGGTCAGTCATTGCAGTGTTCTGATTGTATCACATTTATGCTGTTTGGCACATGATAAAGACCAGTGCTCTGAGTAATCCTAAAATCCACTGAATACATATGAGAAATAATGTAGGAAATTTACAGTGATATCAGGAATATTCCTAATGAATTATTCATAATTCTGTGAAATGAAACAAAATGTCAAGACACAAAATGTTTATTGAAGATTATTAGCCTCTTGATTATTTCACTGCTCACCTTATCTACATGGCCATGCATTAGAAATCCATCTTTGGCTTGATACTTTTAATAATTACTTTTAATACGTTCCATCTAGTCAGATTTGAAGATCCTTAAACAGTGACTTTCCATCTGTTTCTCGTGTGTATGTTTCTCACAAATACATTGGCATTTGACTAAGGTGATATTGAGATATGAGGTAGAATTTTATACTTGCTATTAGCACTGGCATTAATAATGGCTGATTATGTTTGAATTAAAAATTGCTACTTATTCAGTGAAATGCTGTGTAAAGCAGTGGTGCCATCTATATCTGTAGATGGCAATATGCATGGCATGCTTATGTACCACTGCTGCCAAATTTTCAGCCCAAAAAGCTGGTAGGTCTGGAACTATCATAGTGTTTTGTATTAGTATTGTATAATATACAACGGCCCGGAAATTGCGGTCGACAGCATAGCTAAGAGTACACCGCCAACCTTCGAAAGAAATCCGTGCTTACCTGGTGCGAGGCCCCCTTCGAAAACTTGCGTTGTTTCGCTGCGGAGTTGTGCATAAGCGTACCTAGGATCACATGGGCCGGTGCGCCAATCAGGAAACAGAAATCTCCGATGCCTGACATCAATCAAATTTGAAATTCACACATTGCAACATTTATCTGACTCATGGGATAACAGTGGTAGTCCGTAACAATCAAGTGAACATGGTCTATTTATCCCTGGTTAAGCTCAGCACCTCATCACCCACAATATGGAAATGCAGTGGGTTTTTTTTCAATCTTCAATTAAATGCACTGAAACAACAGTACTGCTTAATTTAACTTAAATCTTGCAGTTCTGAGGAAGTTGATCATGACATGCAGTCAAACCCATTCATTGAATGTCATTGTCCTGATATGCTGTAAAACATGCCATTTCAGCAAAGCATATGGTAAAATAAACAATGCTTTTTGAGCACTCAAGCTGCTGTTTTGATACTTCACCCATATCCCCCCCTTCCCTTACGCTGTGCAAGCAGGCTCTTGCGACTGTTTGCACCAGCCGTAAAATTTTCCTGCGTAATTGCTGGGCAGTTAGTGGGCAATTAACCCAACTCTGCACCAGCAATGAGGATTTGACAATCGCAGCGGATAATTTGTCAAGTCGGAACTTGACAGATCGCAAGTTCGGGATGAAAATCCCGAATTGCGGTCAATTACAAAGGCCATATGACGGTATACTCTGAGAGGAAGTCTTATCCATAGTATCAGGCTGATGCTAGTACAGCAGGAGTAAATGCTGTTACCAATGATTTGTATGCTGCAAACAAATTTGAAATTACTGTCCCCATTGGTTTTTGCAATGGCAGCATGCTAAACCCCAGCTCCCTTTGATAAACTGAGAGCCATGTAAGAATGCTCAATGTCCAAAATTTATAAATAGGGGGATTATGTAGAATGAATTGCAATATGTAAATGAATCATAGGATCTAAATTAAGGGGGGTATTTTCCGGCGGGTCAGCCGGCGGGAACGGTGGCAGGTCGGGTGGGAAATTTGATTTTTTTGACAGCGAGTGGGGATCCCGCTGTCAACCCGCCGCAACGCGCCTTTTCCAATGGCACTTGTGTGATCTCCGATCCGACCCGCAGAGGCAGGCGACCCAATTAAACCAATTATTGTGTTGTTAATAGACTCTTAATAATGCTTTTAACCTTACCTTTTCACTTTAACTGCTCGCCCACGGGGTCCACGCTGCTCAGGGACCACGTCTGTGAACCTGACGCAGGAGTTGAATGGCTGATTAATTGACAGCTTCAAATGTACAGTAAAAGCTCCCACCTGACAGATCAGCACTTTCCTCAGCCACAAACCGTTTCTCAGTCCATTTCCAACACAGATTCTGCAGGCTTTCCACTTTCCACTCCCATCCACTCTCACCTCATTGGAAGAACTCTCTCACCATTGACAGAATGCTTCTGTCATCTCTACTGCACCTGCCATTTATTCCATCAACATGGGTGCCCTTTATACTGTCTCACCTTGGTCCTCAAAATCCGACCACGATCAGCCCCAACACCAGCAGCATGAGGCACACCAGCAGCACCAACAACAACACCAACCTTCTCCGCAATTACCTGATGCTGCACAGGACATAGATCATCAGCACCGACCACATTGCTGCCTGGGAGACCAGGGATGACCTCACCATGGCCAGATTTACTTCACTTCACGCTGTACACCCTGGCTGCCACCCCACACCAACACCATAAAGCATCCCTACAATGTCCAAGCCATTTCTTTCATACTCATCACCATTGTGGGGGGTATTGCTATGTCTCACCATTCACTGCAACTCACTAAGCCACTTCCAAAGGTGCACACAAATCTGTCCAAGAACGAAAAATGTTGAAAATAAAGGTTCCAATATTTGACAGCCCATTAACAGAAACTTTACATGAACATTGGATAAAACACCCAAGTGGCTACCCTTGTGTGTTGTTAGTTGATATGATTGCACTAGGATGAGGGTGAGTGTAAGGGGTGGCTAGTGAGATGGGAATGTGATAATATTGATAAAAGGGTAGTAAGAGAAGGGGTGGGGCCGATTAGGGACCAAAAAGGAGACCTATGCATGGAGGCAGAGGGTATAGCTGAGGTACGAAATGAGTACTTTGCATCTGTCTTCACCAAGGAAGATGATGCTGCCATAGACATAGTGAAGGAGGAGGTATTGGAGACACTTGATAGGATAAAAATTGATAAAGAAGAGGTATTAGAAAGGCTGGCTGTACTTAAAGTGGATAAATCACCAGGAGCGAATGGGATGCATCCTAGGATGCTGAGGGAATTGAGGGCGGAAATCGTGGAGGTACTGGCCATAATATTCCAATCCTTCATAGATACGGGGATGGTGCCAGAGGACTGGAGAATTGCAAATGTTACACTATTGTTCAAAAAAGGGTGTAAAGATAAACCCAGCAACTACAGCCCAGTCAGTTTAACCTCGGTAGTGGGGAAGCTTTTAGAAACAGTAATCAGGGACAAAATCAACAGTCACTTGGATACGGATGGATTAATTAAGGAAAGCCAGCACGGATTTGTTAAAGGCAAATCGTGTTTAACCAACTTGATCAAGTTTTTTGATTAGGTAACAGAGAGGGTTGATGAGGGTAATGCGGTTAACGTAGTGTACATGGATTTCCAAAAGGCTTTCGACAAAGTGCCACATAACAGGCTTGCCATTAAAATTGAAGCCCATGCAATAAAAGGGACAGTGGCAGCCTGGATACGAAATTGGCTAAGTGACAGGAAACAGAGAGTAGTGGTGAACGGTTGTTTTTCGGACTGGAGGAAGGTATACAGTGGTGTTCCCCAGGGGTCGGTTCTAGGACCACTGCTTTTCTTGATATATATTAATGATTTGGACATGGGTGTACAGGGCACAATTTCAAAATTTGCAGATGAAACAAAACTTGGATGTATAGTGAACAGTGAGGAGGAGAGTGATAGACTTCAGGAAGACATAGACAGGCTGGTGCAATGGGCAGACACGTGGCAGATGAAATTTAATGCAGAAAAGTGTGAAGTGATACATTTTGGTAGAAAGAATAAGGAGAGGACATATAAACTAAATGGTACAATCCTAAAGGGGGTGCACGAACAGAGAGACCTGGGGGTATGTGTGCATAAATCGTTGAAGGTGGCAGGGCAGGTTGAGAAAGCAGTTAAAAAGGCTTACGAGATCCTGGGCTTCATAAATAGAGGTATAGAGTACAAAAGTGTGGAAATTATGATGAACCTGTATAAAACACTGGTTCAGCCCCAACTGGAGTACTGTCCAATTCTGGGCACCACACTTTAGGAAGGATGTGAAGACCTTAGAGAGGGTGCAGAAAAGATTTATGAGAATGATTCCAGGAATGAGGGACTTCAGTTACGTTGATAGACTGGAGAAGCTGGGGTTGATCTCCTTGGAGCAGAGAAGATTGAGAGGAGATTTGATAGAGGTGTTCAAAATCGTGAGGGGTCTCGACAGGGTAGATAGAGAGAAACTGTTCCCATTGGCAGAAGGGTTGAGAACCAGAGGACACAGATTTAAGGTGATTGGCAAAAGAACCAAAGGCGACGCAAGAAAAAACTTTTTTACACAGCGAGTGGTTAAGATCTGGAATGCATTGCCTGAAAGGGTGGTGGAGGCAGACTCAACTTTATCTTTCAAAAGGGAGTTGGATAAGTATCTGAAGGAAAAAAAATTGCAGGGCTACGGGGAAAGGACAGGGGAGTGGGACTAGCTGAGAGTTGGCACGGGCTCGACGGGCCAAATGGCCTTTTTCTGTGCTGTAACCATTCTATGATTCTATGGAGAGAGAGAGAGGGATGGGTGGAGGTGCAAGGTAAGTTGGTGTGAATAAGGATGTACAGGAGTAGGGTAGGGAAGGCAGAGTAATGGGGATGTGATGAGAGGCACAGGAGGATGAAGGTGAGTGTGGCTTTGTCTTCATGTTTTGTGATCTTTGACAAGTTTGCGTCATTGCACCCAGGTCCTCCTGACGACATCCCTGCTTGTGCCCTCCTCTGCAATGTTCAACCAGGCTGTGTTGGTCTCCTGGGGAGGTCTCTTCCTCCCATGGGAAGGGAAGAGGACCTCCCTGCGTGCTGTGATTCCCTCCATAAGCGTTTGTGCTCAGTTGGTTGGTCTTGGCTAAAGTGACTTGAGATACAACAATTTGCTTCAATACCCCAGACTAGAAAGGAGAAAAAAAGAATTTGGATTTTTGTTCATGTGTTTTGATGGATACATGAATATTGAGTAAGAACAAGAATGAGTTTGACTATGATGGTTCCTAGAGGTGAATAGCTTATCAAAACTCTGTCCAGGTTCACAAATGAAGAATAGCCACTTGGGCAAGGGACATAGTACCACTTGGGCAGTCACAGATCTTGACATGAAACTCTAACCCAGCATTTGTTGTCAGTGTAAACTGTGTTTATTTTTTTTTATAAATAACTCATTATTGAAAAAGCATCTCATTAACAGAAAAGAAAATTGAAGTTTATGGATATGGAACAGAAGTCTTTCCTGACTCCTTAGAAATATGTGGCTTCTTAGCATAATTTATTTTTAAAACTAATCTAAATTATATAAATAGCTGTAAAACATGTAGGAACTATTGAGTTATATCCCTGAGTAATGTTAAATGTCTCGAATGAGCTTATGTTAATGCAATATTTAGAGAAAATAGTACCCTTACACTTTGCTTCACTTGTTTTCATCATAGCTCAATTGAAGCTTAATTCATATGCTCCTGTAATGGGTAATCTTTACCACATTTTAGCCCCGATTTTAACCTGGGGAAGGAGTGCGGCTTGTGGGGCCAGGGTGAGAGGAAAGCGTCCATGACATCGCCAGCGTGAGGCACACGCTATTTTAACTGCGGGGCCTCATTTAAATGTTGACATCCTGCCCGAAGCTGGTGGGGATGACAGGCTGGCAAGCGGGAGCAGGATTTCGGTTGGCAGGAGGCCATCACCGGGGACCCAAGGGAATGGTCTGCAGCAGTCAGGTAGATTGATTGGGGGGTTTTGGGAGGGCTTCGTGGTCAATGGGAAAGCCCGGGGCAGGGGAGGTGTTCTGTTGATGCACAGCCTTCTGTTTTGAAAAGAAAAGAGACCCTTTGAGCATTAAGAGGAACCAAGATGGGCACCCACTGAGCAGCCTATATTCCACTCCATTTCAAATGAGCACTCAGTGGCTGGCTGCTAAAATATATCAGGGCCAATTATCCATTGAGCCACAGAAACAGGTGTAGTACACTCACAGTGGACACTGCTTTTTTTTACATAAATTTTACAGCACAGAAACAGGCAATTCAGCCCGACAGGTCTATGCCGGTGTTTATGCTCCACACAAGCCTCCTTCCACCCCTCTTCATCTCACCCTGTCAACATAACCTTCTATTCCTCCTCCTTCATGTGTTTATCTAGCTTCCCCTTAAATGCATCTATGTGATTTGCCTCAACCACTCCCTGTGGTAGCGAGTTCCACATTCTCACCACTCTCTGGGTAAAGAAGTTTCTTCTGAATTCCCTATTGGATTTATTAGTAATTATCATATATATGGCCCCTAGTTCTAGTCTCCCCCACAAGTGGAAACATCCTATCAAACCCTTTCATAATCTTAATGACCTCTATCAGGTCACCCCTCAGCCTTCTCTTTTCTAGAGAAAGGAGCCACAGCCTGTTCAATTTTTCCTGATAGGTATAACCGCTCAGTTCTGGTATTACCCTTGTAAATCTTTTTTGCACCATCTCCAGTGCCTCGATATCCTTTTTGTAGTAACATTGGCTGATTTCACACCCCCCGCCTCCCCGAGGGCACTGAGCCAAGTGCAGCAACTTCCTGCCGTCACTCAGTTGTGAGTTTACAAGCACACTGGGGACAGGAGTGACACAAGCTGAACAGCAAAGGTTGGCACACTCGCACAGGAGGGTGGAAGCATGGTGCTGAGGGACCAGAGATCAAACTGGGGATCTTCCTGGCCTGTACAACTCGAGACGCAATCGTTACCTCCAAGGGATGAGGCACAAACAAAAGTTCAATCCCTGCTCTGCTCACTTCCCAATGTAGCCAACTGGAGACCGTGCCAAGCACCAAGCAGAGCAACGCCCGAGTGTCGAAAGGGGGAAGCAGAGGGCAGCGTCACGCCTGGCAGCTGCACTGGGAGCAGATCACAACACAAGAGCTCGCCAAGGGCCACGACTTTGGGTCAAATTTGTTGGATCACGTTTAAAAAGAAATGCGCGCTCTCCAACATTTTCCGACCAGTAGGAGGGAAATGAGAAAATGTTTGAGATTTTTGTTTCTGTTCAGATTTACAGATCTCGGTGTTGGGAATGAGACAGTTTTTGGCTCCTCTCTTCCCTTTTCAGCATCCAGCACACCCAGACACGGGTACAGCACGGGTTAGATACAGCGTAAAGCTCCCTCTACACTGTCCCATCAAACACTCCAAGGGCTGGTACAGCACGGGTGAGATACAGAGTAACGCTCCCTCTACACTGTCCCATCAAACACTCCCAGGGCAGGTACAGCACGGGTTAGATACAGATTGAGATTGCCAATTTATTGACAGATTCTGGGCAGGCTTTGACTTCGGGGCCCGTGTCAACACTGCACTGACTGCACTCACCGTCAAACTGTGCCATTTTGTCACACAGCTTCACCTCTTCCAGGACAGCTTTGAACTGCAGCTGGTTAATGCAGGCAACAAACCACCGGTTGACGTTGGTATCAGGCTGACGGAAAGAGGAGTCCAGAACCCGGGGAAGGATTTTTTTGAGGTTAACCCTCATTATTTATTAATAATAAGTTCCCCACCCAAATTAGATTTAGCATTGAGAGCTCACCAAGATGGGGGGTGGGAAATTACCCTTAAAGGGCTGCTGTGAAAATTAAAGGAATGTTGCCATTTAAAGGTAAGTGGAAACATATAGGAGTGTTCTATTTGCCCTTAAATAGCTGTAAATGTTTCTGTTGTATTTTCTAGCATTTTAGGGCAAAAATGTGAATATGGAGACAGGAAACCAAGTCTGTGGCAATGCAATGGAGCAATTTAGAACCCGAACCCCCATTTGATGACTGGCAAAATGGAGGTATTGCTCCATAAAGTGGGCTTGGTATTGTGGGGCACCCTCCCCAGAGGACAGCAGTGCAGCATACCTAGCAGAAGGCGGGCAAAAAAATGTTGATGCAGGAAGCAACCTTGACTTACCTGTGGTGCAGATTGGCTGCAGGTATCCTTGCAGCAGATCTGCAATGGCCCCGTGCTGACCTGGAGCTTACAGAACCAGCTTCCCACAATCATTGCTAAGTAGGTATGCCAGGGTCTGAATATATGGCAGATCTGGGCAGTTCAGCATTGGTGTCTGCTGATCTCCCTGGCATGCCTTTATTCACCTTGTACTGCTTCAGCCATTATTAACCTTACCTGCACATGCAACCTGCCAAGAGCCTCAACACCTTGCCACTAGATAACTTGTGACTCCCTGAGCTTCCATTAAAGTTGAAGACTACTTTTTCATGTGCTTTTTCTTTTTGTCTGTTTAAGTTCTGTAAGTGCTTCCCTTTCTGTTCTCCAGTAACTTAGCAGACATTAACGGACTATTTTGTGGGGGATGTTTATAAGTAAACTTACTGCTGTGAGTGAATAAAAATTGTCCCCAAAAATGATTTTAAATATACATGTTTATAATGTCATAAATATTGTAAAAATCTGCAATAAAAACAGTTCTAAAGAGATACTGTACAAATGATGACTAAATAAACATACAAAGCCTGTTTGCCTTTAAGAGGTCCATTGCATATGGAGCTTCCCTTGCATCCAAGGCAGAAAGTTCAAACCGGCACAAAAGCCGGAAATTGTGAGAAGTATTCATTTCAATATTTTTACATAATTCTGGGATCTTAATAAAGCTACTGCTCAAAATTATGTATAAGCACTCTAGTGCACAAAATGAGGCTGATCAGAAAATTGTGGGCAGCAAGAATTGGGCTGAAATCATGCCAAATGCCTACTCACCCAATTTTCCAATTTCCCTGCACCCATGCTGTGCCTGTGCAACCATGCAGCCGAGTGCAAAATCTACCCTATAATTGATTCACGTTGTGTAAATCATGTCCCCCTCCAAAAAAAAATTTGTTTCATGGCTTAAATGATGTGAGTCTCCAATGGCATAATTTATTCATTATTCTTCGCAAAATAATGTCATAGCATCCTTCTGTTCCAAATAAATGAGTGCTCTTGCTTGGGAAATTAAAAAAAATACTGAAACATATTCACTATAATTAAATAGAGACAAAAATGTCTGATGTAACCAATTAAATCACTTCATTTTTCATTTGGGGAGGTCTGCTTTTTGGGCACAAAGTAGGAGTTCCTAATTGAGAATCAGTAACACCAGATCTGTACCCATTTTGACTTCGTTGCGATTCGCTAATTGTTCCTTAAAGCAGTGCAGGAAGCACCCACCAGTTTGTGGACGGTCGCATGTTAATTTAATAATGACATGATGACATTATACACACATTTTCATCATTTTTGCCCATTTGCCCAAAGAAACTAGGTGTTTGAGATGTCCACTTGATGCACTGCCCAAGTTCTGGTCAGGCTTATGCCCGATCACAAAATTGAGGCTCATACTGAAGGATCAGTCCGGTAAGTTATAGGGAAAGGGTTTCAGGAGAGTCTCGTGATCGGGTTGAATGTGTCTGGGATGGGAGGCGTAAACTTTCCTTGTAGAGCGCAGAGGTAAAAAGACTTACCTGTTTAGGCCTCCTCTGGCCCCCAGTCCTCTTCCTGCTAGCTTCACCTGGCGGGAAAGCCACAAGAACTTCTCCACTCAAGCCTGTGATGTCATGGGAGCGCAATTTGCATATTTAAAGTAGGACCACACCGGTTTCAGGTGGATGCCCTTGCCACCAGCTCAGAAGAGTAGGTTAAAATTCCAAACTGCAGGAACAGAGTGGGGCGTTGTCTGGTAAGTCTCCCAAATCGCCCCTATAGTATAGATCCAAGGAGAGTTACATGCTAGCAATACAATTAAAGGGTTCTATTGCTGTAACAAACAGTGAAAATGTCATATAAATGCGGATTATACTTGAAATGAACTCAAAGCTCTGTGACCTTATTGTTTCTTGCATCTTCATGCTTTGTTATTCGTGAGCATGAAAGTATTAGTTATGTTAACACCCTAATGACGCAAAATTACATGAGCTGGAAAAGTGTATTACAAATTTTTTTTCGCTGTGTTATTCGAACACTGAATATCTTGTATAAAACAATGTTGTCATGCTCAATTCATTTTAATTAAAAAGATTCTGAAAAGATTTTAGTGCTCTTGGTAGGGAACTTTGCCCATCACCAGCAGCGAGCGTGCGCATGATTTTCCAACTATGGTGGTCAAGGCCCCCTGCCAAGAACTCGAAGTCAGTAAGTTACCCCTCTTGTGAACCCACTTCCAGATTATAACCACAATTTAAACATTCACATGACTTGTTTTTGAGTTGTATATTTTTATGCAAGGTAAGTATAAATTAATGCATTTTCATTAAAATTCCATTGAAATGTAACAGCTGTCAAAGTCTGTAGATTTTGAAAAGTGCAATTTGGTATTACTGGCCTAGAGAATTAAACACAATGCTAATTTTAATGGTTGATCTGGTTTGAAAAGGCTGGGAATATGCTCTGATGCAGTAGATTTCCACTTTATCCTAAACAATTGAGTTTAGTCAATTGTTGAAAATGTATAGTGTTTCATCATAGTTTAGTACATGGAATTTTTGAAGAAGGTATTAATCAAATTATACCATTAGAATAATTGTGCAGGATATTAAAATTGTATTTATTTTGAAGAAAATACATATTTTTTATTATCCTTTGATTTTTGAAACCAAGGTAAGCAGCTGTAGTTTTTTTGTATTTGATGACTTTTCTTTGGCGTTTTGTAATAAGATTTATTTAGCATTATGTTTAAATTGACTCAGTAGTATCTCATTCAACATAAATGCATTTAAGGAAACCTTCTGCTGATCTCTGTATTTAACGTAATCCTTTGATCACCG
The DNA here is from genome assembly GCA_030390025.1 of Squalus acanthias. Taxonomy (NCBI): domain Eukaryota; kingdom Metazoa; phylum Chordata; class Chondrichthyes; order Squaliformes; family Squalidae; genus Squalus; species Squalus acanthias. The sequence continues at coordinate 44,447,904 of CM059429.1, read as the reverse complement.
CATGCTGCATTCATCATCTTTTCATCACCTAGCAATGATAGACTTGTAATCGCAGTATAATCGCAGTACTTTTAAATTTGTTGCTTATGATCGCAGTACTGTCAAATTTTAACAAAGCTGTACTTAGAAATGTTAAGCTAAATCACATGGTGCAAGATTTACTTGGGGGATCGTCCTGACTCCAGCGAGAGCCCAGCAGAAGCTAGCAGGAAAGGACAGGGATCGGTTGCACTGGGCCCCCGCCAATTCCAGGAGCTTCCAGTTGACTTTGTAAGCTCAGTCAGAACCAGATGTAGGTACGCCAAGTGAGAGTAGGTGTACCAGCTTTCAGATGTGTACAAGTCGAACCCAGCTTGGGAGGGAGGGGGGCTGGAACCCTGAAGACAGGAGATTTTTTTTCCCCAAATCTGGAAAAATGACTTGTCAGGACATGAATACAACAGCACTTCTCCACAGCCACCTTGTTCTGTGCCATTCCAAATGAAATGCCACGACACATTAGCATATACGTTATGCCACTTTTTACGCAATTACAAAATGGTGACCATGAAAATAGAAATTTTCTTTTATTCCAATGCGAATTATATTCTGGGTTTATAGTAATTTTGTGGAATGACTGATGTTTCATTTTATGTGCTTCGTTGTGGATTATTACCAAGTAATTAGTATTGTAACTGATGAAGTAATTGCACGATTGGCCAAATTTGATACTTTATGCCAGTTCAAACGGAGAATAATGGCTGTTCAGGTGTAATTACAAGCTTCGGTGAGGTCATAAACCGCAGCAGTGAAATTCTAGTGGGTTATATATATAATACACACACACTAAGCGGCAAGTTAATATACTTGCTGTTATCTTATTGACTTATTTCAACTTTGACACCTTCACAATAGGACATCAAAATCAAATGCATCACAATCTTGTTTGCAGAATTCAATTATCTTGTCATTTTCTTCCATTTCTGCTCTCCTGTGTAATTTTGCTATTGATTTTCCTTTTGTATTACAGTGAGATTCAAGGTGCATTTCACATGTAAATAAAATTTACAGAATAATAATATTTTTCTTTCAATATTTTGATACATTTTCCAGGCAAAGTTAAGGTTTTAAGGGGTAAAAATTCAGTTGGTTGCGCCTCCCGTTAGCGCCTTAAGAGGGCGCTAATGGGGCGCAAAGCTGCTAACGCCCGGGCGCAGCGATGTTTGCGCCGCTCGTGAACTTAACTAGAGATTGTGCGGCGGCGCTAAACTTTACCGCTGCGACCACCTGCGCGCGCAGATTGTGACGTCATTCCATGGTGCAACGCCCTTGTGGCGCCCCGGAGCGGAAATTGAGTGGTGCCCCCTGCCTTACCGCCTGGCGCATCCAACGACCAGAAGACTGGAACGCTATCAATCGCTGTGGGGCTGGGGGGGGCGCTATTTAAAGGGGGCCTCTTCCTGTCTTTTATTGTTGGTGGCATTTTTGAACTACGCATTCTGAGAGAGAGAGGGAGAGACTTCTGGAGAGATTCAACGTTGTGTGAAGGAGTTTTGGGTACTGAGCAGCACTTTGCAGGTTCATTTTGATTTGCCTTCCTTGTATCGATTTAGCAGAGACTGTGGGAGCTGCACTCTGAGCTCTTTGCCTGGTACTCTCCATTGTTCTTTCCAGCACATTTGATGTGCAAGTCTCTCCAGGCCGAGATTCAAGGCTGCAATGAACAGGATGTGGATGGAAAGCAAGATTAACCATCCCCTTTAAGAACTGGCCCGTGCCATTGTGTGTGTGTTCCATTGCTGACTGACATTACATGAGCTTCGCCAGCGCTCTGAGTTAGCGCCTCACTCCTTGGCCTTTGCGCCTTAAGACAGGTGTGCAGCGCCTGCTTTAGCGCTCCACTCACCTCCTGGGGCGGTAAAAGTGAAGTTTCCAGTCAGTGCCGATAATTAGCGCCAGGCGCTAATATTTGCATCCAGACGATATTTGCGCCCCAAATGGGGCGCGACCTAATTTTTCCCCCTAAGTCTTTATTTTTAAATGCGATGCTGATAAATCTTTTTCTGAGATATTGGGGGTAAAATTGGTCTTGGGCGAAAGCGCGAAATAGGCTATAGAGAATCGGCAGCCTTGACTTCACTGGAAAAGAAAATCGTGCGGCTGCCGATTCGCTATCACCCGTTTTGCGTTATCGCCCAAGATCAATTTCCACCATTGAATTGATTTGTAGTTATTTTCAGATAAGAGGGCTTGCACATTGTTTCTTCTGCAAAAATTGGTGATAAAAATTGCAATCTGAAATGTACTGCTGATAAATAATTGCTTTAGAGATGTAGGGCAGAATGTGTTTCCATTTATATTACAATGCAGATAAGATTTGGAGCATTTAGCTTGTAAATGTTACTCTTTGATTGTAAGTGAGAAAATACTAGAACCACCATCAAATGTTGGGGCCTAAGTTTATACAGTGCCCAAGAAATTCACCCTCAGCACTTTTTAAGCACAGCTTGGAGTTGTACTCTACTCAGTGCAAACTCAAACATAGCTCACCAGTAATCCCTTAAAATGCACCAGTTTATAAGTCAGAACTGTAGTCACAAATTATAAAAATTCTCTTCAACTAAATGTCACCAAAACTGAGTCCATCTTCTCTGGCGTCTGTCAGCACCTATGAGCTGCTGGCCTCTAGTCTATCAACTTCCTGGCTGAGATCACAAGGTGAGTCTGGAAGTATGCAAGCTTGGCATCCAGAACTAGCCATGCCTCTAGCCAAGCTGTTCCAGTACAGCTACAACACTGACATCTACCCGACAATGTGGAAAACTGCCCAGGTATGTCCTGTCTACAAAAAGCAGGACAAATCCAATTCAGCCAATTACCGCCCCACCAGTCTACTCTCAATCACCAGCAAAGTGATGGAAGATGTCGTCGACAGTGCTATCAAGCGAAACTTACCAATAACCTGCTCACCGATGCTCAGTTTGGGTTCCATCAGGACCACTCGACTCCAGACCTCATTACAGCCTTGGTCCAAAAATGGACAAAAGAGCTGAATTCCAAAGGTGAGGTGAGAGTGACTGCCCTTGACATCAAGGCAGCATTTGACCGAGTGTGACATCAAGGAGCCCTAGTAAAATAAAAGTCAATGGGAATCAGGGGGAAACCTCTCCACTGGCTGGAGTCATACCTAGCACAAAGGAAGATGATTGTGGTGGTTGGAGGTCAATCATCTCAGCCCCAGGATATCGCTGCAGGAGTTCCTTAGGGCAGTGTCCTAGGCCCAACCATCTTCAGCTGCTTCATCAATGACCTTCCCTCCATCATAAGGTCAGAAGTAGGGATGTTCGCTGATAATTGCACAGTGTTCAGTTCCATTCACAACTCCACAGATAATGAAGCAGTCCATGCCTGCATGCAGCAAGACCTGGATGACATTCAGGCTTGGGCTGATAAGTGGCAAGTAACATTCGCGCCACAGAAGTGCCAGGCAATAACTATCTCCAACAAGCGAGAGTCTAACTACCGCCTCTTGACATTCAACGGCATCACCATTGCCGAATCCCCCACCAACAACATCCTGGGGGTCACCATTGACCTAAAACTTAACTGGACCAGCCACTTAAATACTGTGGCAACAAGAGCGGGTCAGAGGCTGGGTATTCTGTGACGAGTGTCTCACCTCCTGACTCCCCAAAGCCTTTCCACCATCTACAAGGCATAAGTCAGGAGTGTGATAGAATACTCTCCACTTGCCTGAATGAGTGCAGCTTCAACAACACTCAAGAAGCTCGACACCATCCAGGACAAAGCAGCCCGCTTGATTGGCACCCATCCACCACCTTAAACATTCACTCCCTCCACCACCGGCGCACTGTGGCTGCACTGTGTACTATCTACAAGATGCACTGCAGCAACTCGCCAAGGCTTCTTCGCCAGCACCTCCCAAACCTGCGACCTCTACCACCTAGAAGGACAAGGGCAGCAGGCGCATGGGAACACCATCACCTGCAAGTTCCCCACCAAGTTACACACCATCCTGACTTGGAAATATATTGCCGTTCCTTCATCGTCACTGGGTCAAAATCCTGGAACTCCCTCCCTAACAGCACTGTGGGCGTACCTTCACCGCAAGGACTGCAGCAGTTCAAGAAGGTGGCTCACCACCACCTTCTCAAGAACAATTAAGGATAGGCAATAAATGCTGGCCTTGCCAGCGCCACTCACATCCCAGGAACAAATGAAAAACAATCCTGTTTGGCTACAAGCTTGTCTTCCTCCCTATAATCCACTTCAATACCAAAATAATATCTTCCAGTTCTGCAATATCATTCCTATCTCATTGCTTCTACTGCAAAAACCCTATTCCATGCCTTCATCATGTCAAAGTTTGACTTGTTCAATGCTCTTTTAGCTGACCTGTCTGCATCAACCCTGTACAAGCTTCAACGCAGCTAAAACACCACAGCTGGTGTCTTCACCCACACAAGGTCCCATATTCCCATCACCCCCATGCTGTTCAAGCTCCATCAGTGCTCTATGTCACAGCATGCTGGTCTCAAAATTTTCCTCATTTTTCCATGGCCTCACTCCACCCTACCTCAATAATCTCCTCAGCCTAATGTCTTTGCATGCGTATGTGCTCTTCTAACAAAGTCTTGTCCTTGTTCCCTCTGATCCAACATTGGCAGCCGCTCATTCAGCCATTATGCTCCTTTCCCCTGGAATTCTCTACACAGTACCCTTTGCCTTGCCACATGTTTCTCTGATTTCAAAACTCTGCTTTTCCGTCATGTATTTTGTTCAGTCTGATCCATTGAATCATTCTGCACCAATCAGCATCGAAACTATGCACTTACTTAACTTACTGTTAAGATGGCGCTTTACTGATGAACTCTTGGTCAATAGGTACCTCTCGGTAGCTTGATTAAGTGCCAGACCTCAAGATCTTGTTCCAAAACATTTGTAGAGAAGTTAGCCCTAATATCAGATTGATTATAGACTATCGTTTTTCTTATCTCTTTTCCCAACATTATTTGTACCACCTGCAGTTGGAGACCAATTAGTAAAGCATTACACATTAATTTAAGTATACATGCTCAGAACTCTGCTTTCCCTGACTGGAAGGCAGTTTGAGCAGACAGTACAACTTGATGTTGTACACTCAGCTATTCTAAAACAGACAGCAGTGTTAAGTAGTACCTGCACTATAAGGATTACATTTTTCACATGGTATCTTTGGTCAACAACATGCCCCTTATATGAGTTAATCACATTAGAAATCAATTTTGAGGAAACAAATGAATTGAAACTGGCTTACTGCTGTCGTATACCACCAAGGTCAAGCCTGACTGTTGCTAAGAAAAGAGATTAGTTGAAGCAGCTTTGTAATGTTGCTGTATCAACTGCAGCTGACAGTTTTGAATGGATGCTAAAATATTTGGGATTATCTCTTGCTAAAATTAATTGTGATGAATAACCACAATTCATCAGCTATAATTTTTGTGACAGTGTTGCATGCAGTGGATGCTAACAAGAGGACCAGCACCGTTAACATGGGTGGAGATCCTGAAAGAGCCTTGTAGAAATTGTCACTGCCAAAATCTGAAATGTTTTTACATTGTTTTGGAACAGCACTTTTGGTAGCATCATTGTTATTGATGACTGTTAATTAAACAGTGCAACTGAAGGAGGACAATTCTCTCTTTATGTACCAAAAATTCATACAAATGTTTTCAGACAAGGTCACACTGTTTCCACAGTGATTGTTGTTAATGACTAGTCAGTAATTACAATGAAAAAATGATTACAGATTGGGTTCAGAAGTTAGCTTGTGGACAATAAAAAGGGAGATGCACGCAATTAATAGTGCAATCGAGGGAATAACATGCCTCCAAATTCTAACTGAAAATGGATCCAAAATAAATATTGCTGTTTTATTATGTAAAGTTAATATTCAATTCATCAAATTAATTGATAAAAAAATTGTTGTTAATGGTTGAGTTTCCTGGGGAGAATGATACAAAATTGACTGATTTTCTTTCATTTTCATCCATTAATCCACATTGAGATTAAATAGTTACTGATTGACATTTCAAGGCTAGTCCATTTTTCTCCTCCCTAATTATATCCATTATTTTAGTTTCCTTCCATAATTTGATGACAACGGTGTTGAGGGTACTGTGACGATGCATTGATGCACCAAACCATTCCCAGACATTTACAATTTGGATCCTATTAACAGCAGTGAAGAAAAACTCAGAACTTAATTGGCTTGAAATTGGAATCAAATTGTAATTATAGAATGGAAGTAGTGCAATTCATGTCTTTAGTATTTTTATATCAAAACAAATTTAAACTAGTTCATCATATAGAGTTTAGCAATGCATCAAATACGTCAGTAGACACCAGGGAGCTGCCAACTAAAGAGTGTAAGTGATTAAACACAGGAACATAATGAAAGTTTCATTCCTGTTCAGCTATGGATTTAAATATGCTCAGTCTAGTTCTAGTACTTAACCCTCCAAAACCAGTATTCACAGCTGGTCAGTGGAGCCTGTGATTGGTGCTGCTGCTTTCAAAAGCCCTAATGCCAGTACTTTAGAAATACAGGCCAGAATTTTAATTGGGAGGCGAGTTGGGAGCGGGGGTGGGGGGTCTAAGAAGCGGTCGTGCAACCCTGGTTTCCCACAGGCCCTGCCAAATTTAACGATAGGGCCTGATTAGCATTTCAAAGGTCTGTTTCCCACCGGGCGGGTAGACCTGCAACACTAGGTCGCAGAGAGGAGGGAGGGAAGGGCCAGAGGAGGATCGGGGTGGGGCAGTTAGGATTGGCGAGGAGGGAAGGATTGGGGCCGGAGGATCGGAGGAGAGGGAAGGATCGGGTCCGGAGGATTGGGAGAGGGAAGGATCAGGGCCAGAGGATTGGGGGGAGGGAAGAATTGGGGCCGGAGAATTGGGGGGGAGGGAAAGATCAGGGCAGGGAGGGAAGCATCGGGGATAGATGATCGGCGGGAGGGAAGGATTGGGGCAGAGGATCGGGGGGGAGGGCAGGATTGGGGGGAGGGCAGGATTGGGGCGGAGGATCGGGGGGAGGGAAGCATCGGGGACAGATGATCGGCGGGAGGGAAGGATTGGGGCGGAGGATCAGGGCGGAGGGAAGGATCGAGATCGGGGGGAGGGAAGCATTGGAGTGGGAGGGAAGGATCGGGGCGGAGGGAAGGATCGGGGTGGAGGGAAGCATCGAGTGGGATGGAAGGATCGGGGTGGAGGGAAGCATCGAGTGGGAGGGAAGGATCAGGGACAGAGGATCAGGGGGGAAGGAAGAATCGAGATCGGGGGGGAGGGAAGGATCGGGGCGGAGGGAAAGATCGGAGGGAGGGATCGGAGCGGAGGGAAGGATCGGAGCGGAGGGAAGGATCGGAGCGGAGGGAAGGATCGGGGCAGAGGGAAGGATCGGGCCGGAGGGAAGGATCGGGGCGGAGGGAAGCATCGAGTGAGTGGGAAGGATCGGGGCGGAGGGAAAGATCGGAGCGGAGGGAAGGATCGGAGCGGAGGGAAGGATCGAGTGGGAGGGAAGGATCGGGGCGGAGGGAAGCATCGAGTGAGTGGGAAGGATCGGGGCGGAGGGAAGGATCGGGGCGGAGGGAAGGATCGAGTGGGAGGGAAGGATCGGGGCGGAGGGAAGGATCGGGGCGGAGGGAAGGATCGGAGCGGAGGGAAGGATCGGGGCGGAGGGAAGGATCGGGGCGGAGGGAAGGATCGGGGCGGAGGGAAAGATCGGAGCGGAGGGAAGGATCGAGTGGGAGGGAAGGATCGGAGCGGAGGGAAGGATCGGGGCGGAGGGAAGGATCGGGGCGGAGGGAAGGATCGGGGGGGAGGGAAGGATCGGAGCGGAAGGAAGGATCGGAGCGGAGGGAAGGATCGGAGCGGAGGGAAGGATCGGGGCGGAGGGAAGGATCGGGGCGGAGGGAAGGATCGGGGCGGAGGGAAGGATCGGGGCGGAGGGAAGGATCGGGGCGGAGGGAAGGATCGGGGCGGAGGGAAGGATCGGAGCGGAGGGAAGGATCGAGTGGGAGGGAAGGATCGGGGCGGAGGGAAGGATCGAGTGGGAGGGAAGGATCGAGTGGGAGGGAAGGATCGGGGTGGAGGGAAGGATCGGGGCGGAGGGAAGGATCGGGGCGGAGGGAAGGATCGGGGCGGAGGGAAGGATCGGAGCGGAGGGAAGGATCGGGGCGGAGGGAAGGATCGGAGCGGAGGGAAGGATCGGGGCCGGAGGATCAGCAGGGAGAGCATTGGGGCCAGAGGGGGGAGTCCGGGAAGACGACCGGAGGCCTCGGGCGGGAGAGGGGGGGAATCGGAGGACTCATAGGGGAATTTGGAGGCCATGTTGGGGGGGGGGGGGCCAATCGGAGGCCTCGGTGGGGGGGGGGGGGCGTCTCCGATCGCGGGGGGTGGGTGAGGCAGCGACGCTGGATCCAGGAGGTAAGTGTAAAGGCACTTACCTCTTAGATCCAGCAGTCGTCGCCTTACTTTAGCTGGCGGGTTGCCTGAGGCCTGAGAAACCCGTCGAGTCTAAGAGTTAAATTTGAAATGCTGGTTAAATCTGAGGCACGCCAGCCTCATTATAATATTTAAATGACCGACCTGCCTCCTGGGAGCAGGCTGGCTGCCCGTCCCCATCCCGCCTCCATTAAAACCGGAAGTGGGTGGGTTGGGGGTCGGGATTCTTTTTTTTTACACTTTAACCTCCCACTTATAACTTTAAAATTCCCTCCCTGGTGTAGTTAAATGAGCAGTACTTTGGAAACTTTGTTTTGTAACATTACCTTTTGATGATGGTAAATAGATGAACCCACATGGGAAGCTTTATCTATCACTTTTATCTAGGATTTGAGGATAACATGTGTCCACTCATCGGTAAGATGAAAGTGGATTGACACTTGGCACAATGGGCTTCTTTTTCTGCATTTTGAATTTGTTTTCCAATCTGTAAGGAATAGAAAAACTTATTTTACTGTGGGGTAAAGAACGGCAAATCAGTTCAAATGGAGAAAGTCAGTGAGTTGGAACTGGATTGCATCTTTAACACAAAACATACAATGAGTGGAATTTAACGTGGCATAGTCTGGGAACGCCTATGGACACGTCCCCTTGATGTAGGGGGCGTTGGTGGAGGACATGGCCTCTCCTCCTGGCTGAAATTTACAGGGCAGGTTACATGTGATGGAATCCCAGCAGAAATGGGTTCTGCTCCAAATTCTGGCCCCTGGAATTTTGGGCCAGTAAATTTTAAGATGGAATTTGAAGTTAGGGAGAGATGTAACAAAATGAAGAAAGACTTCCAGAGTTTGTGGGCAAGATGGCTGAAGGCTGTGCTACCAATATAGCAGAGGGAGTGGAGAATACATAGTACACTAGCATTTAAAGACCAGAAACTGCAAGCAGGACCATAGGGATGGAGGAAGTTGCAAAAATAGGGCGGAGCAAGACAGTGGAGAAATTTGAAGATGAGGATAAGGATTTTGAAGTTAATGCATGAGGAGATGGTTAGAAAATGGAAGATGCCAAGGATTGTGGTGATAGGTAACCAGCATTATATGTAGGCTAGGATGCAGACAGCAAAGTTCTGGATGAGTTGGAATTTATGTAAGGTAGAGCTCAGGAGACCAATGAAGGGGACGTTGAGGTGTTAAGTCTGGACATGATAAAGACATAGATGTGTTTCAGCAATAGTGGGGGCAAAGTAAGGGCAGTATTTGAAAGATGAAATTAGGCAGGCTTGGTTATTGATGCAAGAGGGCATAACTTTAAGCTCAGAAGAGAGAGGGGAATAGGCAGTTTAGATTTAATTATTTTATGCAGAAGGTGGTGAATGTATGGAATGTAATGCCTAGAGGAGGCAGTGGAGGCTGGTTCTTTCAGAACATTCAAGAGAGAGCTAGTTAAGCACCTTGTGAAAAATCAGTGGTATCATGAGATATAATGGCAGGAATAACGGTGAGGCTGTCGGGACTCACCATTATTATAGAGTAAATCGGATGGCAACTTCTGGCATCCGCACGTATGCGGTAAAATGCAGAAATTAGGAAGTTGCTGTCCGAGTTGCCCTGCTCTTCTACAAGCTTCGCTATTCCTGTACCTCGCTGAGAGATTCGGCATTAAAACACATGAAGGGCGTGAAGTTGCGGTACTTACCCACTAGATACTCACTAAACATGCCTGAAAAGGTTAGGGCTTGTCCATTCAAGTGAATTTTTAACAGCATGATAAGTCTTAATTACTACCAAGCAACCTCTCTGGCACTGAAAATTTACTTTTACGAATATGGAGTCTCATTCCTTCAGATTAAAAATTTTTTTTTTTCCTTTTTCTTTCTGTCTCTTATCTCTCTCTCTCTCTCTTAACCCCATCTTTCTTTCCCTCTTTATTTTGCTTTCTGTACATGATTTTACGTTGAATTAAATATTCTAACTCATGCTTCCTGGTTTCAACTCTGCATGTCTCAGTAAGGATTCTTCAATCTGATTGGTTGAAGAGACACGCTGTTGCTTCTCCTGCTCACACAGGTCCCAGATCCCCTTTAGAGGGCGCCACGCTGAAATGGATCTCTAACTACCGTAAGTTGTGGCTCAAAAGCCCACAAAAAGTTTCTAGGCAGCTGTAAGCTGACGCCGTTCGTTCGCCAGTGACTGCAAAATCCGGGTCATTATTTCCAAGACACTAGGACCAGCCCAATGGTCTTTTCCAGTCCTGTACATTTCTATGTTCCAAATGCTGGTGTTCTTTCTTTAACCTTCGTGGGACTCCTGTTGCAATTTTGTGAATAAATCTATTTTATTGAAAGGCTGAAATGTAAAACTCATTAAGGTGGAATTGAATGGCGGAGGGTAAATCTGCATCACCTTAGATTTAAGGTCGGCTGGATTATTAACGGGTTGCAGTTATTCTGTGACATTTGCTTCACTGAAAAGCTGTCTCAGATCAATAGCAACAAGTATAAATGTAGCCACACTAAAAACTTGGTTCTGTTCTCTAGTTATTCTGTTTACTCTCAGTTTGGCAAGGCAGAACCTGCCCATATCTATTTTACCCTAAACTGGTGGTTCATGTTTTTATTTCCCAGAATGTTTTTCACACTGCTTCTTTAAGCCTTTTGCTAATGCAACAGATGGTGTCAATGACATCTCCATAATCACTATCAATGATATACCTCTGTGTTCTCTGAGCCTCTCTTATTGCACGTTCCCTCCTATTCCTCCACCCATGATTTTACTTATACAAAAGAAAAATCAGTATCCACTCAAATACAAAAAAAAAGACTGGGGCAGCCAGACTTGCTCATGAAAAAGGATGTCCAGATAAAAACCTGAATTTGCATGTAAAACTGACATTCTGAAAGCTCATTAGCATTGACATCCCACTTTTTTCCTAGTCGTCATCGTTGTCCTTTTCTATCAAAGAAGACAGCCAGTTTTCTCCAGTACAAAATTGCATCAGTCACACCCTCAGATCTGTTGTGAGCAAAAGGCGTGACTTAAACTCTGAATATTGTAATATGATCTCATTCAACAGATAGTATACCATCCACAGATTTTATGAGCAGCTCATTAAAGAGTAAAACAAGTAGTTACACAGACTTTGTGCTGGTTTACAGAATAGGCCTTCATTTATATTGGAGGAATAAAAGCTTGAAGGGGAAATCTAAATTTTGAAGCACAAAATTGGTGGTGTATTTCTAAGGGAGCTGGCCTGCTTCCCAACATAATTTTTGAATGTTTTTAGTAAAATTATGCATTCTGATTAATTTCAACTACTTTTATACTTCACAATTAATAGATTAAATTAGGAAAAACAAAGTGACATTTGGATTTTTAACAGACCAACCAGATCTCCACTTAACTCAAAAGTTATATCCACAGTCACTCTCTAATTTAGGGAGAATTGGCATACCTGAATGTAATCTCCACTTGAGAGTTTGTTTCTTAAAACATGTTAAATACCTCTTTTGGAAAGGAAATATTGTCCCAGTTCAAAAACAGTTTTGTGGAAAAGAGAGAGAACACCCACTCAGATGTCACATTAATGATTTTATTTCTCTCCTGGCTCTCATTACAGAGAGTGGGAATTGGAATTTTCCTAATTTCACAACAGTGCCGTTGAAAGGTTTGGTGCCTATTAAATAAGTTCTCATTGTCTGCTGCATACCCATTTCTCTGGCCTTTGGAGACATCCAACTTACCTTATTTTTTTTCCATAAGCAAGGAGACAATTCCTTTCCCTTCCAATTCTTTCAGTAGGATAACACAGCTAGTGAATAAGAAGAGATGTAAGGTTTTGGGTGGTTTGGATGTATTCCGCTGACTATGAAATTTGACTTGTTCATTTCATTTTGGGTTTGAACATTATAAGAGTTGTATTTCTGTTGGGGTTCCAACACTTGTCTGCTATACCTTTGGTGGTTTCCGTAGTGCTTCCAAGGGATATCAAAACTAACAGAAAACGTTTTTTATATTAAGAGAAAAAAAATACTATTTACAGTATAATTATTAAGGGATTCAATAGGGTAGATACAGAGAAACTATTTCCTCTGGTGAGGGAATCCAGAGCAAGGGCATAAGCTTAAAATTAGAGCTAGACTATAGAGTGAAATCAGGAAGAACTTCATTCACACAAAGGTTAGTGGAAATCTAGAACTCTCCCCCCCCAAAAGCCTGTGGATGCTAGATCCATTGAAAATTTAAAGACTGAAATCAATAGATTTGTTGGGTTATAGGATATCAAGAGGTATGGAACAAAGGTGGGTAAATGTCATTGAGGTGCACATCAGTCATGATCTAATAGAATGGTGGAACAGTAACGAAGGGCTGAATGGCCTACTCCTATTCCTATATAACATCCATAGACACTCCCTTAATTCACAATATCAGTGACACCCTCAAATAATTCAACTAGATTAGTCAGACATGGCCTACCCTTCACAAATCAATGAGACTCTCTTTGATCAGCTTATAATTGTCCAAGTGCTCAGTCACTCAGTCTCTAATGATAAATTCCAGCAATTTCCCCATATCTGATGGAGTGTTAGTGTTATTCAATTCACAGTCATTTAATGGGCCAGTCACTCAGCACATTGGTGGACTACAGTAATGCAATGCGAAGTAATTGTATGCTAGTTCATTTCCTACAGCTCCCCATGAATTCTAGATCTAAGCCACGCCAGCTGAGTGGTATTGAGTAGTCAAAGGACATCCGAATAGGAGGAATGGAAAATTAGAGAGTGGGTTGTATTGGCAGAAACCTGGGAGCAAGATGTTTGCCAACCAGTGTGGGGAATGGTGTGTGGGATGCAGAATCCTATATATTGTTTCATTTAATTATACAGTAAGTTAATTGGCATATTGGAATTTTGGCACCTTATATGGAGTTTCACAACAAACATGCTCCACTATTATTTGCAACAAAATTGCAAATTAATAGAATGTTTTGACATGCCAAAGCTTTTATTGGCTTTTGGACACACTCCAAAAACTTCTCTTTTAAGTAATTTTTTTTTCTCTATTTACCTCTATTCGAGGTTTTTGAAACCTTTGGGGGCGATTTTCCCAGCCCCGAGGAGGCGGGTTTGGAGGCGGGACAGTTGGCAAAATGGTAATTTTGCCGGAGGCGGGTTTGATGGATGCGATTCGGTCCAGCCTCCATCAGTCGGGAGAGGAAGTTAAGACCCTTAAATAGTCGTTAAGGGCCTCTATAATCCTATTTTGACAGGCCTTCGTTATTTTACCACATTTTCAGCGTGTTGCACGACCCTCCTAAACCACGCCAGCTAACCCTGGTGAGTTGACAAGTGGGTGGCCTCCTCACAGCTGCAGCTCCACCATTAAAATGGAGCTTTGTTCTGGGAGCAGTTGCAGGTGGCAGAACTTTTGTTCCAAGGGTCTTTCAGCACTTTTAGCAGGCCTACCGAAGTCGGAGGTGCTGCAGCTTCTATCTCTCAACTGTGGGACCTCCTTGGAAGACCCTCTCCCTGCTTGGACTGAGCACTTCCCCAACGGAGGTATCTGCCAGTAGCATGGGAAACATTTATTTCCTTTCACCATGGACCTCAGATTCGGATGAGGAGCAGCCACGGCAGCAGCAGCAGCAGGAGCCCCAACCTCCTGCTCACCCGCCTGATGCTGCACAGGGCAGAAGGCGCCAGCGCATGGAAGCACGTCGTGCAAGGAATGCACTCATCCTGGCCAGATTTGCATAGGTTGCCCATTGTGGCACATGTGCTTGGCTCCTTCTTAACACATGATAGACAATGGACATGACTCTCTGGCCTCCTTTCACTCTGACCACCAACCTGATCACGCAAGTGTCGCGGAGCCCGCATTGTGGAGCTGCCTAAGCCGAAATAACAGATGCCATCACGCCAACAGTTTGCCATCACCTAATTTTAATACATTCCCACAGGGATGGCATTTCATCAATAAACAGAAACAATCACCCAATCTGCACACAGATCTGGAGGTTATATACCTTGCCAGCTGGACCCACACAGCCTTGGTTTCTTTGGGAGGCCTCTTCCTCCCAGATGAGGGGAAGAGCACCTCCCTGCTAGCTCTCGCCCCCTCAACCAGCATACCCAGCACCTCATCCGAGAACCTCGGGGAGGCCCTTGCCTTGGAGCTGGCCATTATTCAAGGAGATATCAGCTTGGTGCAGCATCAACCAAAAACCAGTGGAATGAGCCAAGGCAGCAAGCAGCCCTTAAATGAAGCTGGATAAGTGACGTCAGCAGAGGCGAGTTTCAGTCCCAAAACACTAATTGGCCCAGGGGAACCCACACCGCTGAAATCAACTGACCAATTAGGGAAAAATCACAAATTTTTCCCACTTCTCAGTGGAGGCGGGTTTGGAACCCACCCAAACCGAAACCCGCCTCCATTGGGAAAATCGCACCCATTGTCTGCCGTTTCTCGTATAGGTAAATGTGTAGAGAGCCTTATCGTTACGAGGTATTATACGGCTGTAGCAGTAAAAAAAAAAACTCCCGAGTGAAATGTAATAAGATGTTGTTAGATTATCTTAAAGATTAGTGGGGTAGATTGTAACTCCTGAGCAGCCGGCCAGCAGAATGCATGGTCCTGCCGTTTGATCCTGGCATTTCCAGGGCCAGGTCTCATTACCATGCCACAAGAGAGCTGAATGCCCTGAATCGCTGTAGCTTGGGGCCGGCGCGATATTGGGCAGCCCAGAGGCCGACCCAACCAGCAAGAAGGTAGGTCTGGGGGAGCGAGAACTAATTGCGGAGGATGTGTCGGAGCCCAGGGTGACAGCGGCCCACATTATTTTTGTGGAGCCCAGAGCACTTCTGCTGCTCCTGGCCCCACATGAATAATTTTACCCTTACCTTTTTGGGGCTTTTCCCACTTTACTGCTTGGTACATCTGGATGGAGCATGCACATCCTAGGACCCTGATTTGCATGCAGTACTGAGGCTCTTGTCTGATTCAGGCAGGCACCTGGGCCACCCAACTGAGGACCCTTGTGACTATGACTTTGGAGCAGGAACGCAGTAGTAAGTTCACCACAGCTGTTTTAACTTTGCTTCTTCCCCTTTAACTTGGCCCTTATATGTCTCCACTTGAACCACTTATACTTAGTGGTCAAGAAAATAGGCTTTTTCAAAATCATTAACCAATCAATCAGAAACTAGAAATAATAAGAATGATCAGAAAATAGTTGTTCTTTTCTTAAGTTACACTGTGTTCTGGTTTGTCACCTTTCCTGCCATTTCCACTGTTAGACAGTTTCTATCTCATTTAGCTATGCAACATAGCACAATTTCAATCAGGTGTAGGAAATGTACTGACATAATTTCACAGCTTCTAGAAGAACATCTGCTGTCAGTAATGTAATGCTACTGGGTCCACTTACTGAAAAAGAGGAAGTGGAATGGAAGTCAAAATAAGAGTTATTCTGTGACAATCAGCTGTTTGTGTAAATCAATAGTGTATGATGTCAGACCATTTCTGTCTTTATGCATATTCGATCAATGAAGTGCCAAAAATATTTTTTTGATGTTTTATCAGAAGAGGAAACCATAAAATAAAATAATTATTTTTCTCAACTAAACGTTGACCATTATTGGGTTAGTTGTTTCACCAAAGTAAAGAAAGCAAAAATTGAATGAATATATTATAATTTTCTAAATATAATATTGATTCAACATGCAAAACTTTGGCCAGTGTTCACATCTGCCAATATAATTAGTGCCATATTTCTCATGGCATCATGCCACAATAACAGCTTTCTTGTTATTATAGGTGCAGGGTGCGTTCCTTCGACATGTTTAACTGGCTTCTCCAAACACTTCAATTTCAAAAGTACATGTAACAGAGTTGTAGTAATTATACAGAAGGCCAAATCCTATAACCTTCTGATATGCTGAACAAAATTATATGAAAGAATGACTTGCATTTATATAGCACCTTTCATGACTTCAGGATGTCCCAAAGCACTTTACAACCAATGAAGTACTTTTTGAAGTGTAGTCACCATTGTAATGTAGGAAACGCAGCAGCCTATATGTGCACAGCTAATTGTGGAGTTGAAAAGGTTAATGAATGTTAAACTGCATTATACAAAATATCTTAAGATTTGAGTATCAACTTTTAATGATAGTAGAATTTATTGACAATTATAAACCAAAGGTGTACACGATGTAGTAAGCTACCTGTAGCGCATCATGTGACATTAATTTAATGACTTAATTATCTTGTACTATTTATCCAGAGCAACTGAAGTCTGATTTGAAAATTAAACATCCTAACCTGACTGCAGCCAACATATGACAAATCATACAAAGAATTGCAGTACTGGGCATAAGACAGCACTGGCAATATGAAACATTTGATATCACTTTCTTCAACACAATTTGAGCAGGACTTTCTGCTTTGGCACTCCCTAACACTGACCCCACCAAAATTTATGGGGAATTAAGAGGGCACCTAATTAACATGGGCAGGCAGGTGGAAGCACCACCAGGGGCATATCTCTGGTGCCCACCTCCTGACTGGTAACTCAGCCCCCACACCGGCCAAATTCCCATCAGCCCCCTGAATAAGGGAGCTGATCCTGAAAAATTGTATTAAAAAATGTAACTCTCAGGTTCTTCAGGGGTCTACATCTGCCAGTACACCTCACCTCACAACTGGCCTCCACTGATACGGTTGGAGTCTGAACTGAGCCAAAGGAACAGGAACTCCCAGCATAGGGAGTCCCCAATCCTGGATGCTCTCCATTGTCCTCAATCCTGGATGCTCTCCATTGTCCTCATTTGTTATGTAAGGGGAAGAACTGGCACAACCGGGTCTCTGCTGTTTACCGAGGGGTTCTGCCACTCTCCCACCAGAGTTATGGTATAAGACCGGCAGAAGTCCTGAGGAATTTTGACTCCTCCATCTTAGTTTCATATCTGGCCATATATTAGCCATTGTTTGGAGAGCTTCTACTTTGTGATGCAGTGACCTTAATATCTTGTGCCATTCATGCATCATTAAAAGGTTGAAATGAAGTCCTTCCACAGATCTTCAAAGGTCAAGCAGAAAGTTGTGACCCAATGAGGTTCAGAAGAAAAATTGTGCTGCATGTTGAGGGATTCATTCTTAATGCTATAGGGGATTTGGCAGATAATAACTTGGTTAGTGGAAGAATATAAATCTCCTCAGCACTTAGACCTATGCCACAGCATTTGATTTGAAGGTCTGTTGTATTTCACAGTGATGAAAAAAATCTAAGAAATGGTATTATGTGCACATATGTAGTGAAAATGAATAAATGAACATCACCTGCTTCACTTCACATTTGTTATATTTAAAAAAAGGCTGAGTATATATACAAAACTTATATGTTAATATTTGTTTCCCATTGTTCGCAGTAGTGATCTGAAAGTGAATCATAGCATGGGAGTACCAGTAATTCATTTTATTTGACAGAATTAAATGTATAGGTGAATATTTAACGTTTAATTTAAATCTCCGTTTGCCATCATTTTGTAGCACTAACAGCATCAAAATGGAGCAAACCTGGCACTAGATGGTGAACTGTCCCTTGTCATTGTGTAACTGACAATATAATGGATGAAATTGATATAACGCCCATTTAGGTATTATGTACCATTAATGATGGTTAAAAGCGAGCTGAGAGATATTGTAATAAATAAAAAGAAAATATTAGAGAAGTTAGTTAAGCTAAAGGAGGACAAAGTACTGGGATCTGACAGGATACATCCAAGGATCCTGAGGGAAATGGGGGAAGAAATAACAGAGGCCCTAGAAATTATATTTCAAGGTTCTACTGAGAATGGATGTGTACTGGAGCAACCAATGTAATACACATTTTCAGTAAGGGAGACAGAGCTAACCTGGGTAATTACAGGCCAGTTAGTTTAACATGTGTGGTAAGGATAATTTTAGAATCATTAACAATGAAAGTACTAAATATCTAGATGAAGAGAAAATAATTGGAAGCAGCTAACACATATTTCAGATATGCAGGATGGCGGAAATGCAGTGGATGTGGTGTTCACTTTCAGAAAGCCTTTGGACTATTGGAAAAGATGAAGGGAATTGGAACTGGGGAAAGGAAGCAATTTGAATTAAAGAAAGGAAATTATGCATTTATATAGCATCTTTCAAGACCATTGAAGTGCTTTCCAGGCAATGAAGTACTGTTTTTTGAAATGTAGTCACTGTTATAATCTGTGGAAACGTGGCAGCCATTTTGTGCACAGCAAGCTCCCACAAACAGCATTGAGATACATGACCAAATGATCTGTTTTGGTGATGTTGGTTGAGGGATAAATATTTTCCAGGACACTGGGAGAACTCGCCTGCTCTTCTTCGAATAGTGTCATGTGATTTTCTACATCCACCTGAGAGGAAATATTGATTTAACATCTCATCCAAAAGACGGCACTCCAACAGTGCAGCACTCCTTCAGTACTGCATTGAAGTGTCAGCCTGGATTATGTGCACTAGTCTCTGAAGGGTTGGATTGAACCCATGGCCTTCTGACTCAGAGTGCAACCGCTAAGCCAAGGTCAACACCTGGCTAGCAAGGAAGAAACAGAGAATAGGAGTTGAGGGCAGTTTCTCAGAGTGACTGAAAATGGTTAGCAGTGTCCCACAGGGTTCTGTTCTCTGACTGCTTCTGTGCACGGTGACTAATAATTTGGATATATGGCTAGAGGGAGCAATGTTCATACTTGCAGATGATGCTAAAATAGGAGGCATAGTAAATAATTCTGTTGAGGCAATAGAGTGGGCACAATACAGATTCACTTGGATGTTGCCTGATATGAGGAAATACAAATACAAAGAAAGACATGAAAAATTGAGGCTGCTTTCATTAGAACAGCGGAGATTACGAGGTGATTTCCCGTAGTGATCAGTTGGTAGCACTCTCGCCTCTGAGTCAGAAGGTTGAGAGTTCAACTCTCCACTCCAGAGACTTGAACACAAAAATCTAGGCTGATACTCCAGTACAGTACTGAGGGAGTGCTGCACTGTCGGAGGTGCCGTCTTTTGGATGCAACGTTAAATCAGGACCCCGTCTGCTCTCTCAGGTGGATGTAAAAGATCCCATGGCACTTTTTCGAAGAATAGAAGGGCAGTTATCCCTGGTGTCCTGGCCAATATTTATCCCTCAATAAACATGACTAAAAAACAGATTATTTGGTCATTATCATGTTGCAGTTTGTGGGAGCTTGCAGTGCACAAATTGGCTGTCGCATTTCCTACATTACAACACTGACTACACTCCAAAAGTACTTCATTGGCTGAAAAGCACTTTGGGAGGTCCTGAGGTCATGAAAGGCGCTATATAAATGCAAATCTTTCTTTCTTTCTGATTTGACAGAGGTATTTAAAATTATGAGGGACTAGTAGATAGAAGCAGTGGTTGAGGGTCTAGAAGAATAGGACATAGATGTAAGATCCAATGTAAGAGATTTAGGACAGAGAGCAGGAGAAACCTTTTTTACATAGAGGGTTGTGAGGCTGTAAAATGTACTACCCGGGCTCGTGATTGAAGCAGAGACCATGCGTGGAACTTACAACTTCGGCAGGTAGCAGATCGGCCGCCTGTTATACACTACGCCTGATACTGCTTTCCATTTACTTTTATAAGGTTTCCTTGTTGACCAAGAGGAATTTTTTTCAGGACCCACAAGGAAACCTAGGGCCCTGGGCTTCCCTCTCCCGCTGCAATCGTCTACCTACCCCACCACCACTTACTTTGACTGCCGGCGACCGTTCCTGCGGGTCCTGCCATGCTTGCCTGACTCCCAACCACCGGCCTGACATCATTGACAGCGGGTTTGGGCGGGAGGCAAGCCTGATACATTTAAATTAGGCTTGGGAATTAAAATGGCCTGGGCCTCACACTCTCCCATCCAGCTCCATGCTTGCACCCTCGCTTAAAATGAGGGCTCATATGCTTATAGTTGGCAATACTTCCAGAACTTGCACAACCTTGTCCTTATGAACTGGCATAGATGACCTGGTTGTCTTGCTTTACTCTAGAATGATGGTGTTAACCTTCGGAGACATCAAGAGTGATGAACATCCATGTGTAGAGGTGCTGCCCATTGCTCTTGGATCCTCTGCTCCTGAGTAAATTAATCTTGCATGCTTCTTTTCTCTCCTTCTCTGTTGGAGATGCACCTTCCACCTTTTACAGAGCCACCCGTCTACACTTACTAGACAAAGAACTCTTACTACCAACTGACAAAGTTGACTTATCTGAGTGACAATGTTGCAGAATTCACCCCTTTTTGGTGTCAGTCGCCTGAAACAGCCATGTTAGTACCCCTGATGACCTCAATTTAATGACACATAAGTACGAAGCCATGCCAGGTGGCAATTTCCCCAAACTTCTAAAACTTTTTAACAAAAAATGACACGTTCAGATAAGAAGTGACATTTGTAGCCTAATAACAAGCTATATCTGAGCCTCTGGCCTTGACCACATGCCTCCTCAACAACAACAACGTCAACTTGCATTTATATAGCGTGTTTAGCGTAGCAAAACGACCCAAAGCACTTCACAGCAGCGTTATCAGACAAAATTTGACACCGAGCCTTTCATTTCTTGTAAGGAATGCGTTGTTTCACAAAAACATTCATGCTATTAGTCAGCCTTTTTGGTTTCCATTGTTCAATCTGACTATTGACTGATTATTATGGGCATGTGATCCACTCTGCCAATTTTTCTCCTAGGTGATTATTTATGATCAAGCAATAGTAATGGATAGATTTTAAAAGCATTCCACAAATTTGCTTTAAAAGTGCAATTCATATTTGTGAAGCAAATTTGTTCCAAAAAGAAGCATATGTGCAACTCTTAGCACAGTGCTGTAAAGAGACAAACGTGATATTGCTATAGTTTAATTGTGTAAAATGTAACTCAGGTGTGGAAAGTGGCAGAAATAATTCCATTACACAAAAAGGTAGACATCAGGGGCTGGATTTTACTCACCGAGACGCGTTGGGGGCGGGACTGCTGCCTTCCGGGTTCTAGTCCCGCCCCCAGCAACGTCTGACGCACAGACACTATTTTCCCTTGTTAAGCCCGCCCTGCAGGCTTGCTGGCCAATTAAGGGAAAGCCGGTGTCAGATGACGTCAGTTGATGACGCTTCATCTGCCAGTTTTCTTAAAGGGACATGAAGCATTTATTTTTGACATGATTTGAAAGTGTTTGACATCATTGAGGTGCTGTCAAACACTGACAATCACTGTACAAAGGTGAGCCCTTGCACCCAGGCACTCCAATGACTCTCTCCTTAGGATGAAACAGATGGCAGTTGCAGGTGAGTGTACTGAAGCGATCTGTCACTTCTCCCATTGAGGTGAGGCCACACAAACACTTCAAAGCTTGTCACCAACAGAAAAATCTAAACACATTAAAAATGACTTTCCCAACATTTCCTTACCTCTGATATTCATTGCATCCTTCACACCACTTCTGCAGCTGTCATCTATACACCAACAGTACAACAGACCCACAGCACACCTCACTTACCCTGGCGGGGTTCCCCGACATCGGGAAGCCCGCAGCAGAAGTCTAAAAATTGGAAAAAGCCTCTTAACTGCCTGTTAACTAGTCCTCTTCCTGCTGCTAGGAGTCGGGTCCCTGCCCAAATCGGGGACCCGACTCCTGGGAAGATTGGTTGGAGGCGGGTTGGGAGCGGGTTCGGGACCCGCTCCCATTCTTTTTGACTTTCCCAGCAGTCCCGCCTCCAAACCCGCCTCCTCAGGGCTCGTAAAATCCATCCCCAGGTCTGTAAGTATTTCACAAGCATTAGTCTGCTTAATGTGACAGGGAAGGTGATTAGCAGAATACTCCTGAACAAGATGCAAGAGCACCTGGATAGAATGCTACAGGAATATTGGGATGGTTTTAGAAGAGGTCATGAACGTGCTGATCAAATGTTCACACTGAGATACATAATTGAAATGTGCCTAATGTATATAGACATGTTACGTAGATTTTAAGATGGCTTGTGTAAAGAACGCATCCAAGAGTTGTTGAGACTCTATGGCGTGACTTAAAAAACTGTTGGCAGAATTCTCACACAACCTTTGTTACATCCCTGCTGCCCTAAAAGTGATAGGGTTCACACGGGCTGGTTCACACTTCACACATATTAGAAAGATGTGATATAACAGAAGTTTGTGTGAGGATTGAAAGAAAAATGTGGTCACCAACCAAGCAATTCTGGAAGAGGAGAAAAAAACTTAAGCCAATTTAGGAAAAGAAACTTTGGGAAATTCCTCTCTCATCCCCCCAATGTTCCAGGACACAATAATGACTGTGAGACACATCTCCCAATACCCACCTATCTTCTATATGCAGTTATGTTAACCACACTCAGGAACTCGTCCTACTCCCTTTTGAATGTTTGCAATGAATCTACACTCACTGCACGTGCTGGCAACTTGTTCCAGAGGTCAACAATTCTCTGCAAAAAGAAGTATTTCCTAACATCTAACCTAGTTCAATGCTTAGGTAATTTACATATGTCCACTGCTCTCCCAAGCCTATCTAGCTCAAATAGCCTATCTGCATGTACCAAATTTAAACCTTTCATTATCTTAAAAACCTCAATCAAATTCTCTTGAAGTCTACGCTTTTCTAGAATAAAAAACTCAAGCTCTCTATGCTTTTTGGGACACCTAAGGGCCTTTAAACTAGGTATAAATCTAGAGGCCCCCTTCTGAACCTTTTCCAAGACCCCTATATCACCCACTATGTCAGGAGACCAAAACTAGATTCAATACTCTAGATGAGGCCTGACTGAGGCTTGACCAAGGCCTTATACAAAGATGGAATAGCATTTCTTGTTTTATATTTAACGATCCTGGCAATACATCCTAACACTCTATTTGCTCTTGCCATCGCCTCGCAGCATTGGTTGTGGACCGTTAATGATTCATGCATTATAACACCCAGGTCCTTCTCCTGCTCAGCAGCCTTGAGCATGTAAATCTGCATGATGCCTACATTCTCTTCATTACCCAGACCTAAATGTATAACGCAACATTTATCTGTATCAAAAGACATCTGCCAGATATAGGTCCATTACCCCATTGCATCTCGATCCGACTGCAATCTATTTATCTCACTATAACATCCACATATATCTTTCTATCATCTATAAACTTGCGGGCAGTTTCCCTAATGCCTTCATCCAGATGAAGATGGTAAAGAGTAGTGGTCCTAATGCCGATCCCTGCGGGACTCCACTACTAACTAGTCCCCATGCAGAACTGCTACTATTAAGAACTACCTTCTGTCTATGAGAATGCAACCAGTTCCTTATCCAATCCAAAATTTGCCCTTCAATTCCACAGGCCTCAGCCTTGTTTAGTAGTCTTTTGTGTGGCACTTTATTAAAGGCTTTTGAAAAATCAAAATACATAGGGGAAAAATCGTCAGCGACCATTTTGGGTCTCTAACATCGCCTGGACGCTACATTTAGTGCCCGGCAAAAAATAGTGTCGCTAACTTCAGTTTTAGCGCCCCAAGAGAGAGGTGGAGCACTAATTCAAGCGCTCCAATTCCTTCTTCGAGCGCTAACCCCGAATATTGGGGCGGTGCGTTCTGCAGCGCTACGCACTGGGCCACGTAGCATTACCGCATGGAAGGGCTCTTCTCCTCATTAAAGGGGAGGGCCCAAGCCCACAACTTTGCAGGGCCCTACCTGGACCACCGGGGAGTGGGGTGCCGGGCCAGCAGCCCGGCACACAAGAGGAGTGCTGGGCTGCCAGATCGCGGCACGGACCCCGCGTTCAAAGACGCATCGGGCCGCGACAAGTATGTCGGACGATTTTTTTTTCCCCCGCCCGCCACCTCCCCTTTAGTTAGCGCCCCGCGAGCCTCCTGCCGCTCCGTTCCCGCCTCCTGAATCGGTCGCCGTCATAGACCGGCGCAGATTCAGGGGGCATGGGCCAAAAGGCGGGGCGAAAACAGGGCATCGTCATCCTCTGTGGAGTGGGGCGCTACCGGTTACCGCCGCCGCTAAACCCCCGCTGAATTTAGCGGGAGTCATTAGTGGCGTCACGCCCGGGCGATAAGTTGTTTGTGCCCAGTTACGAGAGGCGCAAATGCACCGAATTTCTAGCCCATAATGTTAATGAGGCAACCAGCGTCCATTAACCTAGTAACTTTCTCAAAAAATTCAACCGGGTTGATCAGGCAATACCTACTGTTCCAGAAGCCGTGTTGAGATTCTGTGTCAAGGTGGTCGTATAGTGTATCTCTAGTGATCCCTTCTAGCAACTTGCCTACAACTGAAGGTAAACTATGGGGCCTGTAATTTCCTGATTATTGGATCCACGTGGGCTTCTCTCCAGTCCATGAACAATCCCAGAATCCAGCGAGCTGTTAAATATATGAGCAAGGGACTCGCAGAACACAGCTCCCATTTCTTTGAGACCCTTGAATGAATACCAATAGGGCCAGGACTATACCTTCATCTACTTTGACACTTTCAATTTGAGCATCAAACCCACAATGTATTATTGGTAACTCAGCATTACCAATATAGTCCTTAATGGCCCTTCTAATATAGCTGTTATTACTACATTTAACTCTTATATTCTCCAATATCTTTTTGGATGCTCTGATAATGGTGTTTGTCAACTGAGTTTGATACCTATCTGTCTTCTCCTGAGAGTTATTTTCCTTAAGCTTGTAAAAATATTTCTGCTTCAATCTAACTTGCCTTTGGACATGACCCATTGGCCAATTTGTTTTGTTTTACGATGTGCCATTATTTTAACTCTAGATTGAGTCAGTGGAGAAATAGTGACACTAAAATGATGAAAATCCTTCTGTCAATAACTTAAGTGAAAATAGCTTAGTAGAAATTGATAGTTTGTTAAAATTATGAAAAATAGAAATTTCACCCTCCCCCATGTCGATATAGCAGGACCTTTTGAGAAATTTAAAATATGGAGACGATGTTGCTGTTCTTATCAGTCATGAAGGAAAAAGTGAGGGTTTAGCACAAGCTACCCCACACCAAATGCCATTGTGCAAGAAAAAGCACAGAAGAATGAAGGAAGACTAAAGAAATGAAACCTTGATGTTGAAGTGTAAGTGGTGGACAAATTTATATAACTGGGTAGTTAAGTACCCAATGTAGGGGAAATGTAAGTAAGAGATACAGAGATAAACTGCTTGTGCTGGAGGTGTTTTTGACAAATTAGAGAACCACTATCAAAGAGGACAGACATATCACAGGACAAGAAAATGAAAGTGTATGAGGCTAATCTCTGCTCAATAGTTCGGTGTGGTGCTGAGAGCTGTGTGCTGAGGAAGGCACAGAAGCAGAGGCTGAATGCTTTTGGATTGCATTGTACAATGAGAATGTTTGTCCCTGCAGGGAAGATAGAGTGACTAGCACTAAAGTAATGAGAATGATCTCCATGTGGCAGCAGAGTGTGTTAGAACAAGAAAAAAGCGGTGGGATTGGGTTACACGCTATATGGTTGAAGAGTAGGCCCAGCTAAGAAAAGGCCACATTCAAGGCAAATTTGAGATGATAGGACTACATATGGGAACAGCTACATGGAAAAGTGATAAGTAGGAGCTAATAGAAGAGGATGATAGCAATGACTTGTGATAGCCTGGTTATGATGAGTGACTGGCTGAGTAAAATGCTTTGCAAATGTTGCAGGAGGACAGTATTTGTATCAATACCTCAGCCCTTCACTGTCACAACAGTACATTATGGAAGATAAAAAAGTCATATCTTGCTGACTCCTATTCTCAACGTGAGGTTGTTAGTTACATTCCCAAAGAAACTTCTTGTTTCTTAAGTCGAGTATTTCGCAAAAAATGATTCAATAAAACATTCAGATATTCCTGATATGAGAATTAGGAACATTAAGGGGGTGATTTTGCAAATGGGGCCGCGTTGGAGGCGGGACTGCTGCTTGTCGGGTTTTAGTCCCGCCTCCATTGACGTCTGGCCAACACATGCTATTTTCCCTTGATTGACCTTGTTAAGCCCGCCCAGCGGGCTTAGCAGGCCAATTAAGGGGAAGCCAGTTACAGAGAATGTCAGCCTATGACGTTTCATCTGTCAAAAATTTTTGACAGATGAATTGTTATCGTTTAACAGCTCTGTGAAGCTGTCAAACACTGACATTCTATGTTGTTTGATGAGTCCTTGTATTCAAGATTCATCAAACCTCTTTTGTGAGCAGAAATCAGATGGCTGTTGCATCGGAGAATGCAATAGCCATCTGTCATCTCTGCCGGTGAGATGCGAGACTCTCCGCATCCCCAACTGTTGAAGCCTGCAGGAAGAAACAAAGGTAAGTAAACATTTTCTATCACTTTCCACTCACCTTACGTACTTACCTCTCCACACTTGCACCCATCACTTACCTTCACAGTGCACTCTTGCACCCCTCCGACCCCCACAGACCCATTGCTCGCCTCGGTGACCCTGGCGGGGTTTCCCGACGTCGGCAAGCCCGCGTCTCTGGTGGAAAAATGGGGATAATCCTCTTAACTGCTTGTTAACTACCTGTTAACAGGCAGTTAAGTGGCTGTAATCCCCTTCTCGCCTCCCGGAGACGGGACCCAGCGCCTGGGAAGATGGCACAGAGGCGGGTTGGGGGCGGAATGGGTACCCGCCCCCAGATTCTGCCATTTTCCTGGCAGTCCCGTCTCCAAACCCGCCTCCCCAGGGCTGGCAAAATCCAGCCCTAAATGTCTCCTGGTTTTAAAACTTGAAAAACCTTCATGAAGTACATTTTCTCTTCACTGCCTGGTGGTATTCTAACAGAGCGGATCTTCTGCCCTTTGTAGAACCTGCCTGATTTTCATTGATAGAATTAGGCAAGTTTTACAGTTGGCGGCTGATTCACTCTGCCAGATTACCCCCCGACAATGAAGACAAAAATTTACCCCCATGTTTATTAAACCGATTATGACATAAGAAGCAAAATATTAATAAATAATTCAAAATAATGTTAGTGATATTCCTATCAGATTTAATGCTGTCTTTTTGAGGCTCTCACACTGTGGAGCTGTGCAATTGTGTAGGAAAGAATTGGAAGATGATGCCCTCCACACGGAGGTACATGCCTTCTGAACCATTCAAAACTGTTAATAATTAATTCAAACATTTGGAATTATACACTGAAACAAATTTCAAAAATTCCCTAACCTAGGATCCCAACCTTGAATAATAAATGAGAAGTCGCACAACACCAGGTTATAGTCCAACAGATTTATTTAATTTTACAAGCTTTCGGAGCTGTCGCTCCTTCCTCAGGTAAGTTAGCAGTGCTCACTGCTAACTTACCTGAGGAAGGAGCGACAGCTCCGAAAGCTTGTAAAATTAAATAAATCTGTTGGACTATAACCTGGTGTTGTGCGACTTCTCATTTTTGTCCACCCCAGTCCAACGCCGGCATCTCCACATCTTGAATAATAAAGTCTTAGTAGGGCCAATTTTGATTTTTTTTTTTTTTACTGCCTCATTTGTGCCTCAAAATGGTGAGATACCAGTAGGATTTGGTCCCGCCCATTAATGCTGGTTTCTGGGCCCACCCACGAACCATGGACAATAGAAGATATTTTAAGCCGATGGCCCAACATTTGCGATCGGAGGCTTCCTGCGGGCGGATGTCTCCGACGTGTAAAATATCTACGCATTTACCTGGTGGCCCAGGAGATACGGAGGCTTGCGATCCTGGGCCTCTTCGGGTACGCACAGGCAGAGGCCCACGTATCCCAGGGGCGCATGCAGTTCGCAAGCACCCCTGGGATCACGTGGGCTGGCCCAACCAATAAAAGAAGGGAATCCCCATTCATACTTATGGGAGTTCCATACGTACGGAACTCCCATAAGTATGAAAGGGGATCACTTAAAAAATACACGAACACATTAAATAAATAAATAAAAAATTACATATTTAAAATTAATTAAAATGGCATTTAGTTAAATATTTTAAACAAAAATTTAATTTTTTGAAAAAAAAGTTTATGTTTTAACGGGGCTAAAAATAAACTTACCTTTTTGAACAGGGTTTTTAATGTATAAATGAGTGATAACATTTTATTTTTCTATTTTTTAAAACTCTTATGCTGGTAAAAGCAAATAGCACAACTCCCCACCCGCAGAGGCCCATCTCCCGGGGATGCGGAGGATCAGTCAAAAGGATTCTTGACAGATCGCAAGTTCCGGGTTTTAGTGCATGCGTGTCGCATGCCTAAACCTGGAACTTGCGCGGCTCCTATGGGCGCGTGCGCACCTCGTACGCACCCATAGGGGTCACAAAGTACGGCCCATTATCTTCATGGTGGTACTTCTTGGAATCCCTCTCTGTGAGGAAGAGGAGGAAACAGAGCTGCAGCTGGAGAGTAAGTATAAGATGTATGCTCGCAGAAACCCTTGCCCTCCCAACTGAGTTTATAGGCCGAGGAGAACATACCTGTAGCACTCTGATGAATAATGTATAAGGAAGCTTTGCTTTTCAAGGGAAGAAGTGACTGGGTTGTATCACATTCTGCAAGATAACCTACAATCAACTGCCAGAGCTAGCACAGCACTGCCTGCTGCAATCAAAGTCACTGCAGTGCTGAACGTTTTTGCCTCCAGCTCTTTTCAGGCTGTCTCAGGGGGTATCAGTAACATCAGTCAATCTGCAGTCCAGGTTTGTTTAAACAGGTGACTGATCCTTATTTGCTAGAGCCCATTGATTCAGTACCTTCCCCATTGACATCTGGAAGCAGTAGGATAAGTATCTGGGGTTTGCTGAGATTCCAGAGTGTTGTTGACTGCACACACATCACCCTGCAGGCTCCTTCACACCAGCTTCATGAATTGCAAGGGCTCCCACTCTATTAATGTTCAACTAATGCATAATGAACAGCAGCATGTCATGCAGGTTTCTGCCCGCTTTCCTGGAAGCTGCTGTGATTCACATATTGCGCCAGTCATCCATCCATTTCTCCACTATCTGACCCTCCACAACAAATTCAAGATTTGCTCCTTGGAGACGAGGGCTATGCCCTGCATGCCTGGTTTATGGCACCTTTTAGAAATCCATGCTCAGCAACTAAACTCTGATAGTCAGTTCATTGGAGTTCTGAAGCAACAATTCAGATTCTTCGACAGATTTAATGGTTTTATCCAATACAGCCCACAGAGAGTGTCCCATTTCATCAAGATGTGCTGCATGCTGCACAACATTGCTGTGCAGTGAGGACTAGGAGTGCACATGGAGCTACAACTGAAGGAGGGCCTTAAGCCTTACGAGAGAAAGGATGCTGATAACATTGAGGATGCCAAGGAAGCTGAGGGGTCCAGCAGTTGCCTGCCACCAGAGCTGTTCATTGGTTTATTAAAGAGAATATCAACTGAAGAAACCCTGCACCCATGCACTAATAGTCAGTTCAAATATCTGTCCCAGTCCTTCCACACTACAAACAATAACATCGGCCCAACTACCAAAACTGCGAATAATGTGACAACACATTCCAAGGTCGCAAGCAAGTACAAGAAAACTTCCTGCACACAAACATTGCAAATATGATTTGATTGGCATACAGAAAGGCATGCCTACTTTTATGTCACCCCGCTGTGTGTCTTTGGTGCCTGACTAAATGGCTGTTTTTTAACCAACTCTGAGAGTGTCCAGCTGTGGGCTGCAACAATTGGCATCTCCTGGGGCAGTCTGGCCTAGCTTGATTTCTGGTACCCGACTTGCCTAGTAAAGCAGCATGTGGGCGGGCTGTTCTCTTATTTAGTGGGCCGTCTGAATATGGCATTAAGTGGGCCTTGGGCGTCAATGAAGTGGCGCTGGTACCCTCACCCTGATTTTCAACTCCGAGATGACCTTTTTTCAGGCACAAAACAAAAGGCCATGAGTTTAATTACTCCCTTGCTATTTCTGGTGTCACCGATTCAAGCAGGGATGGGGCTGAGCTGCATGCTGCTCATCAGTGTTGGGACCAATGTTCCCCCGAAGGTGCGCGGCCGCACATCAATCGGGAGGTCCTGTGGAGGCCGCTCACAAGCTGTTGCCGCTGGAAGATACCGCGCAGCAAATTTAATGGGACCGCGTACAAAAAAAAATTAGAGGGAACATTGGTTGGGACATGAGCTGGCCTCTGGCTAGCCTTCTTTGCCAACTGCACCTGCTCCTGCTAAGTTGTGCTAAGTGAATCACCCAGCAGAATCCGCTAAAAGCACAGTCTAAGTCACATGAGATGCTGATATATGAGCTGATGCTTCGCAAGCTAAGAGTGAGTGATATTGCGTCATTATCAAGGCTATCATCTTTATTCTGTCTGGTATGAATGTCTGAACCATCTGTTGAATCTAGAGAAAGGGAAGAGAGCCAAGGGTTAAAAGATATAGGCCCTGAATTTGCGGTCGGTATGACCACATACTGCCTTTGAAACTGACCGCAAGTTTGGGATTTATAAATCCCAAACTTGCGATCTGTCAAGTTCCGATTGCACATCGGCTTCGCTGCGTCTTTCACCTCCTCATACAAATGAACGTGCTGGCGAAAAGTTGGGAAAATTGCCCACTTACTGCGAGGTAATTATGCTGAAAATATTTAAGTCTGGTGCAAACACGCACAGGAAGCCTGTTGCACAGCGTAAGGGGACCAGTATTCTGGTTTCAGTAACTGTCCATTATCTTTGCAGTCTTATTCCATTTGGTTAATCCTAACAGTTTAATGTTGATGGTTGATTTAGTTAATTTGAACAAACTGCGGTGTTTTCATGCACATATTGGATGACCAAGGCAGTGACTTTTAAAAAAAACAAATCTCATAAAAAGAAAGAGAAATGGGACAAGGGGACGCAATGAGAATATGGGGATAAAAGTAATAGACAACTAGCGTCATTTCACATCCCACTAAATCCAAATTGTTAACTGGTACCTTACAATAGGTAAATATGTATGTTCAATTATTTGCTGCTATTGAATAGGTGTAGCTTTTTAATTTAAACCATGGACCTACCTGTTCTACACCTAAATGTCTCAACATCTCTTTGTGTAGAAAATAAAGTTTGTTGACTCTGAATATTTACAGCACCCCTGAAATAAACTCCTTTACAGGTGGCCGTGCGTAAACTTTCCCTTCCATATCCCACATCAAACAACGGGCATTTTCTTCTCATTTATTGGAAAAATATATAATTCCAAAACACTTACTTTTAGAAGTAAGTTGATTTTAGTAACATACACTTTATTAAAAAACCTCTACTATATTTTACATTGCAAGAAACCCTTTTCAGA
The DNA here is from genome assembly GCA_030390025.1 of Squalus acanthias. NCBI lineage: Eukaryota > Metazoa > Chordata > Chondrichthyes > Squaliformes > Squalidae > Squalus > Squalus acanthias. The sequence goes on along the minus strand of CM059429.1, from coordinate 44,416,096 downwards.
TCTATCCAATGTGCCTAAAACACTGGCACCAAGGGTTTCTATGTTAACCAATTGAAAAATAAAATTACCACTTCAACCTAACAAATAGATCTTACATTGTATGATAGTGATATTTCCAACATAAAAAGATTGCTCAATGAACATCACACTGGTCGCATTACCCGTTTACCCAGAATTTCACTTTGGGAGTATTGGATTCGCAATTGGCTAAGAGTCAGAAAGTGAAAGGTGCACCGCCCCACATGATCCCAGGTTCGCAATCGCACAGAACTCTGCGCGGAACTCTGCAGCATTTGAAAGGAAGTTCACGCAGGGAGGATCGCATGAGGTCGGTGCGGATTTCCTTGCAATTTCGGCGGCGTACTCCATAGCAATGCCGCCAACTGCAAATTCAGGTCCATAGTTTTCATAGAAAGCACATGTTAAATCACTGTCAATGTCAATGCTAGGCCCCAGCAAGTTGTCATGTCCAGGAGGTGAATAGAGACATCAATGCAGGGAAAGGAAGGGAAGATGCCCACAAACCCTGCTGTGAGAGGCCTCTAGCTTCACCATCTCGAATGCTGATTGATGTGTCTCATCCCAAAATGTCATTGGCAGTCTCTTCCATAGTGGTGAATATCTGTCGATTGGCAAGACCTCCCCCTGTACTGGTTGCCTCTCTCTTGTGGGAAATCCTCTTTAAGTAGAGTGGAAGTGCCGAAATATATGCATGTGGCAAGGGCTTTTTTTTATTCATTTATGGGATCTGGGCATCGCTGGCAAGGCCAGCATTTATTGCCCATCCCTAATTGCCCTTTAGAAGGTGGTGGTGAGCCGCCTTCTTGAACCGCTGCAGTCCATATGGTGATGGTACTCCCACAGTGCTGTTAGGTAGGGAGTTCCAAGATTTTGACCCAGCGACGATGAAGGATCGGCGATATACTTCTAAGTCAGGATGGTGTGTGACTTGGAGGGGAACTTGGAGGTGATGGTGTTCCCATGCGCCTGCTGCCCTTGTCCTTCTAGGTGGAAGAGGTCGTGGGTTTGGGAGGTGCTGCCGAAGAAGCCTTGGCGAGTTGCTGCAGTGCATCTTGTAGATGGTACACACTGCAGCCACGGTACGCCGGTGGTGCCAATCAAACGGGCTGCTTTGTCCTGGATGGTATCGAGCTTCTTGAGTGTTGTTGGAGCTGCACTCATCCAGGCAAGTGGAGAGTATTCCATCACACTCCTTACTTGTGCCTTGTAGATAGTGGAAAGGCTTTGGGGAGTCAGGAGGTGAGACACTCGCCGCAGAATACCTAGCCTCTGACCTGCTCTTGTTGCCACAGTATTTATGTGGCTGGTCCAGTTAAGTTTCTGGTTAATGGTGACCCCCAGGATGTTGATAGTGGGGGATTCGGCGATGGTAATGCCATTGAATGTCAAGGGGAGGTGGTTAGACTCTCGGTTGTTGGAGATAGTCATTGCCTGGCACTTCTGTGGCGCGAATGTTACCTGCCACTTATCAGCCCAAGCCTGAACGTCGTCCAGGTCTTGTTGCATGTGGGCATGGATTACTTCATTATCTGAGGAGTTGTGAATGGCGCTGAACACTGTGCAGTCATCAGCGAACATCCCCATTTCTGACCTTATGTTGGAGGAAAGGTCATTGATGAAGCAGCTGAAGATGGTTGGGCCTAGGACACTGCCCTGCGGAACTCCTGCAGCAATGTCCTGGGGCTGTGATGATTGACCTTCAACCACCACAACCATCTTCCTTTGTGCTAGGTATGACTCCAGCCAGTGGAGAGTTTTCCCCCTGATTCCCATTGACTTCAGTTTTACTGGGCTCCTTGATGCCAGACTCGGTCAAATGCTGCCTTGATGTCAAGGGCAGTCACTCTCACCTCACCTCTGGAATTCAGCTCCTTTGTCCATGTTTGGACCAAGGCTGTAATGAGGTTGGGAGCCGAGTGGTCTTGGTGGAACCCAAACTGGGCATCAGTGAGCAGGTTATTGGTGAGTAAGTGCCGCTTGATAGCACTGTCGATGACACCTTCCATCACTTTGCTGCATGTACAAGTAAGATTACCATGGTATGCCTAATGAATACAGGAAACAGCAAGTTTATCAAGGAGGGAGAAGTAGTTGTTTGGGGAGGAGCAGCTTTTGAGGATATGAATAAAACCATAAAAGAGATGCAATGACGTCTTTCCTGTTGACTTATGGACAACCATGGAAAGTAGAGAAAACAATGATTGTGCAGAGGCGAAACATAGGGTCATGTGGGGCTGAGCAGAAATAATAAGAGATGTGACATTAGCTTGGCACTCATACTGAGACCATTAAATGTTGTTATGCACTGTACTCAGGTAGAGGTGTAAATACTGCTTGCATTGACATGCTGTACGTCTCAATACTTGTTCAGCATCTTGCCTTGGAACATGCCATCCATCCAAGGGAAAAAGGAAGTTCCTCCTATTCTAAATTTGCTCCACCAGCATTTCCACAGCTGTATCTGATAACTTTGGGGCACTGCTAGAACTCTTCTTGCCTCCATACATCTTTCTGCAGCTCCACAATGTTCCCCCTACTTTGGCCATAAAAATACATCTTCCCTTTAAGTTACTGCAGGCCCTTAAGAACTTGCAGCAGAACCTGATTTCCCACCTCCTAATCAGCAAACTGCCTATAAATTGCACATTTCACAGGCCAAATGCATAGAAATGAGAGTTGACCTTGAAATGGGCTGGGTCTCACACCAACTCCACTGGGTGGCTGTTCCTTTTGCCCTACCAATTTCTTACCAGTTTTACACAGGGAGACCAACATCGACCCAGGTATTGCCACAGAGATGGAATCCTATCTGCTTGAGATTGTGCAATTTAGGTGTGTCTTAGCTCATTCGAAGTGCCATCATATTGGCTTGAAGTGCCATTACAGTGTTATATTGCACATAAAATTGTATTTGACACAGTTACAACATAAAAACTAAAATAGCAATGTGAAGATAACTGATTGCACAGCTACAGAGGCAAGCTGCAGTGTTTCCTTCTGTATTGTGAAATAGAAAAAATGCTAAAGTATACTCAATCATAGACAATACACACAAACCTGCAAACTATGGCTTTTAAGAACTTAAAAACCCTCCTGAATTGGACATAAAAGGCATACTTTCCAGACAACAGACTCAGTACTGCTGGCACGCAGTGTGCATGCAAGGGCCAAGAAATTTGATGGGACTCCCTTTTGCCAGATCCTTGCTAAAAATACTTTGCGGTGTGTAGAGATTCACGTATCTCTGGTAAACAGGATCGAGTGCAAACCAATATGGTGGGTACATTAGGGGAAAAATTCAGTTGGTTGCGCCTCCCGTTAGCGCCTTAAGAGGGCGCTAATGGGGCGCAAAGCATCTAGCGCCCGGGCGCGGCGATGTTTGCGCCACTCACGAAATTAATTAGACATTTTGCGGTGGCGCTAAACGCTACTGCCACGATGTCCTGCGCCGGCAGATCGTGACGTCAGTCGAGTGCGCAACGCCCCGGTATCGCCCCGGAGCGGATATTGAGTGGCGCCCCCTGCCTTACCGCCTGCCGCTAGCAACGACAGGTTGAGGGGAGCGTTTTGCAGTCAGGAAGGGACTGGGGGAGTGCTATTTAAAGGCGACTGCTTCCTGCCTTTTATTGTTGGTGACATTTTTGAACCACGCTTTCTGAGAGAGAGAGAGAGAGAGACTTCTGGAGAGATTCAATGCTGTGTGAAGGAGTTTTGGGTACTGAGCAGCACTTTGCAGGTTCATTTTGATTTGCCCTTCCTTGTATCGATTTAGAAGAGATTGTGGGGGCTGCACTCTGAGCTCTTTCCCTGGTACTCTCCCTTGTTCTTTCCAGCAGATTTGATGTGCAGGTCTCTCCAAGCCGAGATTCAAGGCTGCAATGAGCAGGATGTGGATGGAAAGAAAGATCAACCCTCCCCTTTAAGAACTGGCCCGCGCCATTGTGTCTGTGTTCCATTGCTGACTGACATCACATGAGCTTCGCCAGCGCTCTGAGGTTGCGCCTCGCTCCTCGGCCTTTGCGCCTTAAGACAGGTGTGAAGCGCCTGATTTAGCGCTCCAATCACCTCCAGGGGCGATAAAAGTCAAGTTTGCAGTCGGTGGCGATAATTAGCGCCAGGCGCTAATCTTTGCGCCCGGCCGATAATTGCGTCCCAAATGGGGCGATACTGAATTTCTCCCCCATTGTGTTTAATCAGAGTTTAGGACGGAATATAACACACTAGTAATACAGCAAAAACATACGACCGTAACAAGCAGCTTGTACCGGACCCGATCAGACAGACGACTGGCATGCGTGAACAGTTCTCTGGCTTCTGGCCTTTCTCTCTCTCTCTCTCTCTCTCTCTCTCTCTCGGGCCTTCGATGGTGAGCATGGGATCACTCTCAAAAGAGCGTTCGACCAGCCCAACTTCTCTTTTTAACTTCTGTTTGGCTCTCCCCTCCACCGTCTGTGTGCAAGCCCTTGGGGTGTCACTTTTTATTCTCTTTTTAGGGGTGGGCCTGAGGCCAAGTTATTGACAAGACCATTTAACCTATAGAGGTTCCTCCAAAACTTCATCAACCAATGACAGCTCAAGTTCTTTGTGTTGGTGCTTGGATGAAAGCCCTCCCCAAAAGAGGGTCTCATTACTTCATCCTTGTTTTTACATTTTGAAGGTTCCTCCATTGGAATCCATCTTATCTCTTTTTACTCTCTCCCCCTTAACCCAGCAAGTACAAGGCCCCAGTCAGAGCTGTCGCACATTAACCAGTCACTATTTCACCATTCTGACCTTCATGATTCCCTCCCTTTTTCTGCTGTGATCTTTTCTCTGAGAACTTTTACATTCCCATGAATTATGGTTTTGCGCTGCTTTCGGTGTTCAATAGCTGTTGTTTTATACCTTTTTTTTCCCTTTCAAAATACATAGCAATTTGCAGCTGCTTGGGCTATCTCACCTTCATCTAGCAAATGGCCCATTCTAAGATGGATACCTTAGCCTCCTCAAATTCCTTTCATTCTATGTCTTTTCCTAATTAACTTTTAATTATCTTCACAAGCAGTTCTGCTAAACAAACTCCAAATTCTATCTGTGGAGATTATAATATGGTTATTAGTAATAATGGAAGAAACATAGGTTGGGCCTTCACTGGCCAAATTAAAGATACATTAACAAAGTCAAAACCCTAACTTACAAACAACAGATAACTAGCCTGGCAGGACCATCCTATGGGCCCCCGTGTGGAATGTTTATGTTTCACCTAATCTAACTGATTAAAAAGACTGTCTCAAATTCTAATGCAAGCTTTCCAGGAAAACTAAACTTATCATTTAAAAACAGTATTATTCGTGTAGCCATATACATTTTTAGGCACCCCTAGTTTCTAACAGGTGTTAAAGAAGGTAAATTAATTTCTTAATTCGTAAATGTAGTTTCCATTCAGACAATGGAGCCTAGAAATTACTGCTTGCAATATTGGCGTAAGGATGGATAACAAGTTTATACAACATTATTCTGTACATTATTTTAAGTAAACAGGTTAATACCTCAGTTAGAATAGTAGACAGAGAAATGTCATATAAGAGTGTTATATAACAAGGGACAATTTTCCTGCATTTAGCACCCAAATACTAGCTGTAAAACAGGTACTAAGCACAAGAGAAATGGGCACTAATCCTTTGTCCCCATTGTGCATCTGAAGAGTACTGCAACTGAATTTCCTGCAAGATGGTGCCATCTGACTGCACCTGAAGAGGCCACAGCTACTGTATCTACAGTAACAAAACAGACAAATAAAACATTGATTAAATTCCAATAGGTATTTATTACAATAGTCTTTATGTGATTGCCTTCTCTTTAACAGCGTGGTGCTTCTCCCTTATCCACTTTTTCCATGGCGGTGTTCTGGGTGTGTCCAAGTGCTAGTGCTCTTTCAATATGAACTCCCACTGGAAGGAGACTGGGAGAGGGTGCGAAGCTTTGTCTCTGGTACATGCTGGGAATGAAGAACGAACCCCTGACTGTCTGTGAACTATCCACAGATGCAGGGACAGCGTGGTCCAGCCTGCCTTCTGATATTTGGGTTGTCAAGGATGGTGGACAGAGGAGATGTGTATTATCCTGAGAGAGAGCATCACCTTCCATGGACATATCCATACCAATCTTACTTGCAGCCACCCTGTCACCAGGCTTTGGTGGCAGTTATTTGAGCTTGTATTGCAGCCTCTTTGGCAGGCGGTTGTGCTGTAGATGGCCTTGGAATTGCAACTCTATTCATGGACTCCTGCTGGCTCAGAAAGCCGATCCTCAGCATCCTACTCGGGAAACTGCTGGACTTCTCCATACCAGCTACCACTCCTTGGAAACATTTTGACAGATCCACCAATATCCTTTAGTGCTCAGAAAGCATCCTTTTGTTAAAACCTGGGCTATAGAGATCTGGTTCCCTAACCTCAACAGCTGAGAAGAAATGCTACCTCAACTTCTGACGAGGGGTTTCCTGCTCCTCTTTCTTCATCTGTTCCTGCTCGGAGTCCTGTCTAATCATGCTATGTAACTCATCACTTATGCTGCCCTTCTTCTGTTCATCTAAACCTTTCAGGGTGCATGTCTCCGAGTTGGTGAGTGGGTAGGGTAAGTGCATTGATGGGCTGCTAGGTATGTTGCCACTTCTCCTGGGCTATTGTCAAGCAAGTCCTGGGAGGGAGCAGCTTTGGAAGCCTGAGAAGATCCTGTAAAGATAAGAAAAGGACCAAAAGAAACTTAGAGTGGTAATACTAGCATTTCTTATGGTTATAGTGCTCCTGGAAAGATTGTGTGACAGCCTTTCTGAAAGGATGTTATTTTACAGCCTTCTGGAAGGAGTCTTGTTATAATAACCCCTTACTGACTTCATCTATCACAAACTTTAGGAATTGGTGTCCTTGGATGGATGTTACCCACTCTTCAGAGGGATCAGGTCCCTTATGGAGCCTTCACCTCCTCCCATTGCTAAGCGCTGTTGTCTGTTCTGGCTGCTTTCTTCTATAGAAATGAAATAGGGTGACAGTTATAACATACTGAGAAATGACATTAGAGAACCCCTTTCAGAAGGGGAACTGGCAAGAGAGAAAAGTGTTTAGTATGAATGAGGAGCCATTGAAGCTTGGGAGTTTTTAGCAGAGGACATTTTATTTTTATTATTCATGCGCAGGATGTGGGTATCGCTGCAAAGCCAGCATTTTTGCCCATCCCTAATTGCCCTTGAGAAGGTGGTGGTGAGCAGCCTTCTTGACAACTGAGTGGCTTGCTAGGTCATTTCAGAGGGCAGTTAAGAGTCAATCACATTGCTATGGGTCTGGAGTCACATATAGGCCAGACTGTGTAAGGACAGCAGATTTCCTTCCCTAAAGGACATTAGTGAACCAGATGGTTTTTACAATAATCCGGTAGTTTCATGGTCACCATTAATGATGCTAGCTTTTTATTCCAGATTTAATTAATTGAATTTAAATTCCCCAGCTCGTGAACTCGTGTCTCTGGATCATTAGTCCTAGCCTCTAGATTACTAGTCCAGTAACATAACTACTATGCCACCTTTCTCGATTATTCTGTGAGTATGAGTGGTAGTGAAAGAGAATTTGGAAGATTGAAGATAGGAGGGTTTCAGAACCCCATGCAAAACAATAGAGATTGTGAGGGACAAAATGTTTTGAGGTACATATTCCTTGGTGAGAAGCATAGCCAGCCAATGTCCTATTTTACCCCTTCTGATGAGGCCAATGAACTTCTTTTAGCATAGCATTCGTATGTGTTGGACAGTATTACATAGAATTACATAGAAATTACAGCAGGCCATTTAGCTCAACCAGTCCGTATTGGTATTTATCCTCCACACGGCAGTAATCCTAACCCCATGTACCAGTCTGTTGCCACATCCCTTTATTTCCACTTCCTTTTCCTTCAACCACCTATCCAACCAATTCTTAAACACTTCAATCACTAACTCTGGCAGTGCATTCCACAGACTCATGACCTTTACCTGCTCTCTGTCCTAAATCTCTGACATTTAATCTAGATTCAGGCTTTTAAAAAAGAAACATGCACCAAAAAGTCAGTCAGGCAGTGGGATGCTGTTAGAAAATTATGAAAGACAGGAGACTACAAGTGTAGTAATGCCTCTGCTATCTCCTCCCTAGATTCTTTTAAAATGCGCGGATGTAATCCGTCCGGACCAGGGGTTTTATCCTCTTTGAGTTTGATTAGTTTATTTAATATATCTCCTCTTTTTATTTTAAATGCAGTTATCTCGTTAATAATCTCATCATCCGATGTCATGTCCACCTGTTCTATCTCCCTGGTCAATACTGAAGCAAAGTAATTATTTAATATTTCTGCCATCTCTCTACCGCTGCCTGTGGTATTATTCTGTCCATCTCTTAGTGGTCCTATTCCCATCCCGACCTTCCTTTCTTTATTTATGTGCCTGTAAAATATTTAACTATTTTGTTTTATGTTCCTTGATAATTTAATTTCATAGTTCGTCTTTGCCTCCTCAATTGTTTTTTTGACTTCTCTCCTAATCTTTTCGTATTCTCCCTTATCATGCATTCCTCTGCTGTCTATGTACTTAATGTATGCCTCTTTCCTTAGCCTCAATTGTTCCCTTATGGCTTTATTCATCCATGGAGTCTCATTAATATTTAGCTTGTTCTTGTTTTTTAGCTGTTCTGCGTCATTGTTTGTCAATATTGTTGTCCATTTTATTTTCCCAAGTTCTATTCTCAGCCCCTCAAAATCAGCTTTTCTCCAATCTATTTCCCTGGTCTTCATCATACTTATGTCCTTCTCAATTATTATCTTAAAGCATATTATATTATGGTCACTATTGCCTAGATGTTCCCCTACTTTTACTTCTCTTATCTGCTCTGGTTCATTCCCCATTACTAGATCCAATAGCGAATCCTCCCTTGTTGGGCTTTTTATACATTGTAGGAACTCCATTCCCTTATCCCCTTTACCTACCTCATCTGTCCAATTAATATCGGGATAGTTGAAATCCCCCATGATTATTATTCTATGTCTTTTACTCATTTTCCTAATTTGTTTGCATATTTCTTCCTCCACCTCCCTTCCACTATTAGGTGGTCTGTAGACTAGCCCTATTAGTGTGTTTAATCTTTTACTATCTTTTATCTCTATGGATTCTATTTCTGTCTTGCTGATAGCTGTGTCACTTTTTTCTACTGCCATTATTTTATCCCTAATAAGTAGAGCTACTCCACCTCCCCTTTTTCTCTCTCTATCTTTTCTAAATATGTTATACCCTGCAATGTTCAATTCCTAGTCCAGATTTTTCCGTAGCCATGTCTCAGTAATCCCTACTATGTCTGGTTCCTCGAAACGCATGATTGCCTCCAGCTCCCCAGTTTTATTACGGACACTGTGTGCATTGCTGTACAGACAGTTTAACTAATTTTTAATAGCAGTTCCTCTCACTTTACTTTTAACCATCTTTTAAAACTCCTATTCTATAACTCTATTTATTCTGTGGCCATCAATGTCCTCCCTTACTTTATTCTTTCCTTTCCTGTTTTGTTTATATTTAGGCTGGTTTCATTTTTGTAGATCCCTGCTTGTGCTCATCCACCTCCAGTGGTTCTCAGTACCCTGGTGAATCAACTGAGGTTCTTGTCTTTGTTTTCAAATCCCTCCACAGCCTCACCCCACCCTATTTGATTAATATTCTCCAGCTGTATGTCCCAATCCATACCTTCCATCAGAGGCTGCTCTTTTAGCCATTATACTTCTCCCCCTTCACAACCACTTTGGCTACCTTCAAAAATCTTCTAAAAATCTACTTCTTTGACTATGCTTTTGGTCTAATGCTGCCCCTGTTTAGTGCCTGCTCAATATCTATCCCTCCCCTTATAAAGCGCTCTGAGACATTCTGTTATATGAGGAGTATTATATAAATGCAAATTGTTGTTGTACAGTACACTAGATCTTACAACCTCATTCTGCATGTCCATCATTTAAGCAATGATTAATGTATTCATGCTGAGGTTAGGGACCATCTGTAATTGTCATCTGTTTGGGAGAACTTCAGACAGTACTCTTTTACTACATCTCAAAAACATACTGTAAAAATTATGAAGATTGATCATATCTAAATATCAAATGGTACATGGAGCATTAACTCTACCCCATGCATTCGTTCAAAAATGACAATTATGGATGATGTTTTGCTCAATTGAAAATTACTCACATACATTAACCTAAATCATCAGACTACTAATACTCAAGTTTAATATACTTATTTCATATGTGACAAGTGATGCTTTGCATTTGAAATTTTGCATTGCTTGTTTATTCTGTAATATGTTTTGAATAGCTTGTGTACTATCAAGGCCCCAACCAAAGAGCAGAGTGCTACCACTATTGCTAGGTGTGCAATTACATTCAGAGAGGCTACAGAGATAGGCTGAGGAGGCGCACAGGAAGAAGCAAATAGTGAGACTTTTAACAATCTGGGAAAAGTACAGATTAAGGATAGTACCCTGTACCACTAGCGCAAAGATAGAGCTATAGGGAAGAAGAGGTTTCAATTTGTGGTGCTTTCATTTTTTAAGATGGAAGGGCTCCACGATCAAACAGGACATAAGGGCCAGCAGACAACGCTCTACCTGTGCAAGCAGAAATTCTTTTGCACAAGCCAGGAGAAAGATGTCAAAGAATATGTGGAGGGGTATAAAAGATGCACTGAGATTAAATTTGGAATGAATTCAAATCACTTATCCTGGAGTTGTGTAGTTAAGCAACTATGGACAACAAATGAGGTAAGAGACAGTATCAAGCTAAAAGAAAAGGCTCACACAAAAAAAAGGTAAATGGAAATCCAGCGGACTGGTAGAGCTATAAAAAAGAACAAAGGGATACAAAGAAAGTAATGAGAGGTGCAAAAGGGGAATATGGAAAAAAAGTATATCAAAGCTAATAGCAAAAGATTTTATAAATATATTAAGAGAAAGACTGGTAAAGGTGAATATGGGCCCATTAAAGATGGATGCAGGTGAGACTATAATGGATAATAAGGACATTGCAGGCTTGTTAAATGAGTACTTCGTATCCGTTTTCTTTAAGATGGCTACTTTCTGTTCAAAGCCACACATCACCATTCATATTTCAGTTAATGATCAAAGTCATTATTGCCCTTTCTGGCACTGGTGCCACCTGCTCTTTTGTACAATGGAACTTAAAAATAAGTCAAGTGGAGGAACTAAGTAAAAAGAAAAAATGGTAATGAGAAAATAAATGGATTTAAGATAGGCAAATCTCCAGGACCTGATGGTTTCCACCTCAGGGAATTAAAAGAAATAGATGAGAAAATTGCAGATGCATTAGGTATAACTTTCCAAAGCTCTCTAGATTCAGGAATTATACCTTTGGATTGGAAAATTGCAAATGTCACTCCATTGTTTAAGAAGAGAGGGAGGGTAAAACCAGGTAACTATAGATCTATCAGTTTAACATCAATTGTGGGAAAGCTACTGGAATCTATCATCAGAGACAGAGGGCTAAATCTTAACTCTCAAAAGTGGGTGGGTTGGGATCATGTCATAGGTTAAAATGCCAAGAATCTGGAACAGGAACGAACCCGCCCACATCCGGTTTTTACAAAGCTGGTACGAGGGGCGAGCAACCAATCCGCTCGCGGGAAGTGGGTTGGTCATTTAAATATTATAATGAAGCTGCCAGCCTTCATTTTAACAACCATTCTGTCTTTAACCACGATGCGGAGATGCCGGTGTTGGACTGGGGTGGACAAAAATGAGAAGTCGCACAACACCAGGTTATAGTCCAACAGTTTTATTTGAAATCACAAGCTTTCGGAGCGCTGCTCCTTCGTCAGGTGAAGGAGCAGCGCTCCGAAAGCTTGTGATTTCAAATAAAACTGTTGGACTATAACCTGGTGTTGTGCGACTTCTCATTTTTGTCTTTAACCACAGGCGGCCAGGTTTCTCGAGCCTCGGGAATCTGTGAATTGAAAGAGACCCCAAAAGAACAGCTAAACCTCAAATAATTTTTTTTTAAAACCATCACATTAATAAAATAACTATAGTTAAATAAATTAACCACTTTAAACAAAAATTTAAATTTTTGAAAAAAATTAAAAAATTTTTTAAAAGTTATAAAAATAAACTTACCTTTCTTTAAAGTCTCTAAAAAAGATAAACCTGTTGAAAAAAAATTAAAAATTATACTTAATTAACTACTTACCTTGTTCAAAAGGGGTCTTAAGCCTCCTTTTTTCTTGTGTAAAATCTTCCATACTTACCCTCGCGTTGAAACCTGAAAAAAAACCTAAGTGTGCTGCGTGCGCACAGCCTGTAGTGCGCACATGGTTCACCTAGGAACCGCCCCCTTCGCCATACCGGAAGTGCCAGTTTCCCGTGCATGCGCAGTGCATGCAGGAAACCGGCACTTCGGGACTGAATACGGGTGAGTACGCAGCGGGTACTCTCCCGTATTCGGCCGAATTTTTGGGCCAATATCAAAATTAGTGCTAGGCCATTTAGGAGTGAAATAAGGAAGCACTTTTTCACACAGAGGGTAATGGAAATCTGGAACCCGTTTCCCCAATAGGCTGTGGATTCTGGGTCAATTGAAATTTTCAAGACTGAGATCGATAGATTTTTATTAGGTAAGGTTATTAAGAAATATATAACAAAGGTGGATAAATGGAGCTGAGGTACAGATCAGCCATGATCTAATTGAATGGCTCGACGCTTGTTTCTATGTTCCTATTAGAGGTGATCAGTTTGGATTTCTGGACACAGAAGATGGCTGTACTTATAGTAATCTCTCGTTTTGTGAAGGTGACTAAGCGGGTCCAGCTTTAAGAACAGTCCAAATGGACTGCCAAGTCTTCTCCAGTCTTTTTTATTCATTCATGGGATGTGGGCGTCGCTGACACGGCCACATTTATTACCCATCCCTAATTGCCCTTGAGAAGGTGGTGGTGAGCAGCCTTCTTGAACTGCTGCAGTCCGTGTGGTGAAGGTACTCCCATAGTGCTGTTAGAGAGGGAATTCCAGGATTGTGACCCAGCGACGATGAAGGAATGGCAGTATATTTCCAAGTCAGGATGGTGTGTGACTTGGAGTGGAACTTGGAGGCGATGGTGTTCCCATGAGCCTGCTGCTCTTGTCCTTCTAGGTGGTAGACATCACGGGTTTGGTAGATGCTGCCGAAGAAGCCTTGACGAGTTGCTGCAGTGCATCTTGTAGATGGTACATACTGCAGCCACAGTGCGCTGGTGGTGGAGGGAGTGAATGTTTAAGCTGGTGGATGGGGTGCCAATCAAGCGAGCTGCTTTGTCCTGGATGGTGTCCAGCTTCTTGAGTGTTGTTGGAGCTGCACTCATCCAGGCAAGTGGAGAGTATTCTATCACACTCCGGACGTGTGCCTTGTAGATGGTGGAAAGGTTTGGGGAGTCAGGAGACAATGTTCCCTCTAATTTTTTTTGGACCACGTGACACCTTTAGCGAGCTACGTGGCCCATTCAAAATTTCACGCATGCACGTTTTTTACATTTAAAGGCTGGTTAGCCGGCTGCGCGGGACCTCAAGACTGCCGCGCGGATGCGCAGCTTAACGGGAACATTGGTCAGGAGGTGAGTCACTCGTCGCAGAATATAGAATCATAGAATGGTTACAGCACAGAAGGAGGCCATTCGATCCGTCGAGTCCGTGCTGGCTCTCTGCAAGAGCACTTCAGCTAGCCCCATTCCCCCGCCCTTTCCCCGTTACCCTGCAAAATGTTTTCCTTCAGATACTTATCCAACTCCCTTTTGAAAGATAAAGTTGAGTCTGCCTCCACCACCCTTTCAGGCAGTGCATTCCAGATCTTAACCACTCGCTGTGTAAAAAAGATTTTTCTTACGTCGCCTTTGGTTCTTTTGCTAATCACCTTAAATCTGTGTCCTCTGGCTCTCGACACTTCTGCCAATGGGAACAATTTCTCTCTATCTACCCTGTCCAGACCCCTCATGATTTTGAACATCTCTATCAAATCTCCTTTCAATCTTCTTTGCTCCAAGGAGAACAACCCCAGCTTCTCCAATCTATCAACGTAACTGAAGTCCCTCATCCCTGGAACCATTCTTGTAAATCTTTTCTGCACCCTCTCTAAGGCCTTCACATCCTTCCTAAAGTGCGGTGCCCAGAATTGGACACAATACTCCAGTTGAGGCCGAACCAGTGTTTTATAAAGATTCATCATAACTTCCTTGCTTTTTTACTCTATGCCTCTATTTATGAAGCCCAGGATCCCGTATCCTTTCTTAACCGCTTTCTCAACCTGCCCTGCCACCTTCAACGATTTGTGCACCTATACCACCAGGTTTCTCTGTTCATGCACCCCTTTTAGAATTGTACCCTTTAGTTTATATTGCCTCTCCTCGTTCTTCCTACCAAAATGTATCACTTCTCACTTTTCTGCATTAAATTTCATCTGCCACGTGTCCGCCCATCCCACCACCCTGTCTATGTCCTCTTGAAGGCTATCACTATCTTCCTCACTGTTCTCTATACTTCCCAGCCTCTAACCTACACTTATAGCCACAGTATTTATGTGACTGATCCAATTAAGTTTCTGGTCAGTGGTGACCCCCAGGATGTTGATGGTGGGGAATTCGGTGATGGTAATGCCGTTGAATGTCAAACGGCGGTAGTTAGACTCTCTCTTGTTGCAGATGGTCATTGCCTGGCACTTGTGTGGTGCGAATGATACTTGCCACTTATCAGCCCAAGCCTGAATGTCGCCCAAGTCTTGCTGCATGCAGGCACGGACTGCTTCATTATCTGAGGAGTTGCGAATGGAACCATCAGCGAAAATCCCCACTTCTGACCTTAATGATGGAGGGAAGGTCATTGATGAAGCAGCTGAAGTTGGTTGGGCCTAAAACACTGCCCTGAGGAACTCCTACAGCGATGTTCTGGGGCTGAGATGATTGGCTTCCAACAACCACAACCATCTTCCTTTGTGCTACATATGACTCCAGCCAGTGGAGTGTTTTTCTCTTGATTCCCATTGATTTCAATTTTACTAGGGTTCCTTGATGCCACACTCGGTCAAATGCTGCCTTGATGTCCAGGGCAGTCACTATCACCTCACCTCTGGAATTCAGCTCTTTTGTCCAGGGCTGTAATGAAGTCTGGAGCTGAGTGATCCTGGCGGAACCCAAACTGAGCATCGGTGAGCAGGTTATTTATGAGTAAGTGACACTTGATAGCACTGTCGACCACACCTTCCATCACTTTGCTGATGATTGAGAGTAGACTGATGGGGCGTTAATTGGCTGGATTGGATTTGTCCTGCTTTTTGTGAACAGGTCATACCTGTGCAATTTTTCACATTGTTGGTTAGATGCCAGTGTTGTAGCTGTACTGGAACAGCTTGGCTAGAGGCACGGCTAGTTCTAGAGCCGGGATGAAACAAAAAAAGAGGGTGTATGATGAATGTCAGGTGAATTCTTCAAGGGAGGACCAGACCAAATACAATAAGTTGAGAGGGAAAGTGAAGATGAAAATAAGATTGGCAAAGAGAGAATATGAGAGTAGAATGGCAGTTAACATAAAAGGGAACCCAAAAATCTTCTACCGGCATGTAAACAGTAAGCAGGTAGTAAGAGGCGGGGTGGGGCCTATTCGGGACAAAGAAGGTGATATATGCTTAGAGGCACAGGGCAAGGCTAGAATACTCAATGAGTACTTTGTATCGGTGTTTACTAAGGAGGTGGAGGCTGACAAAATATCGGTAGAAGTGGAAAAGGTAAAAGCAATGGAAGGGGTGAAAATTGATCGACAGGATGTACTAGAAAGGCTGGGTATGCTTACAGTGGACAAGTCGTCTGGTCCAGATGGCTTGCATCCCAGGTTGCTAAGGGAATTGGGGGAGGAGATGGCGGAAGGGCTTGCCATGATTTTCCAATCTTTCCTAGATGCAGGGGAGGTGCCTGAGGATTGGAAAGTGGCAAATGTGACACCATTGTTCAAGAAAGGGTGTAAGGACAATCCGTCAGTTTAACATCAGTGGTGGGTAAAGTTTTAGAAACAATAATCAAGGAAAAAATTAATGGGCACTTGGAGAGGTTTAAGCTAATTAAGGAGAGCCAACACGGATTTGTAAAAGGCAGATCGTGTTTGACTAATCTAATTGAATTTTTTGATGAAGTAACAGGGAGGATTGATGAAGGGAATGCAATGGATGTTGTCTACATGGATTTTCGGAAGGCGTTTGACAAAGTACCACATAGAAGGCTGGTTAACAAAATTGAGGCTCATGGAATAGGTGGGTCAGTGGCAGCTTGGATAAGGAATTGGCTTAAGGACAGAAAACAGCGAGTTGTGGTAAATGGCTGTTTTTCAGACTGGAGGATGGTAGACTGTGGTGTTCCTCAAGGGTCAGTGCTGGGCCCACTGCTTTTTTTGATGTATATAAATGACCTGGATATTGCAATACAGAGTAGAGTTTCTAAATTTGCGGATGACACCAAACTTGGGGGGGTGGCAAACAGTGAGGATGATACCAATCGGCTGCAACAGGACATAGAAAGGCTAGCAGAATGGGCAGACAAGTGGCAGATGGAATTCAATACAGAGAAGTGTGAGCTGATGCATCTTGGCAGAAGGAACAGGGAGAGGCAATATACACTTAATGGCACAGTTTTAAAGAGTGTGCAGGGACAGAGGGACCTGGGAGTTAATGTGCATAGGTCCCTGAAGGTGGCGGGACATATTGAGAGAGTGGTTAGCAAAGCATATGGGATCTTGGGCTTCATAAATAGAGGTATTGAGTACAAAAGTAGAGAAGTTATACTGAACCTTTATAAAGTGCTGTTTAGGCCACAACTGGAGTATTGCATCCAGTTCTGGTCACCACACTTTAGGAAGGATGTGAAGGCACTTGAGCGGGTGCAGAGGAGATTTGCCAAAATGGTTCCGGGCATGGGGGATCCTAGCTACAAGGACAGGTTGGAGAAGTTGGATTTGTTTTCATTAGAGCAAAGGAGGTTGAGGGGTGATTTGATAGAGGTGTACAAGATTATGACAGGTTTGGATAGGCTAGACAGGAAAAGGCTGTTCCCACTAGTTGATGGTACAAGGACTAGGGGACACAGATTTAAGGTTTTGGGCAAGAGATACAGGGGAGACATGAGGAAAAACTTTTTTACGCAGCAAGTGGTGAGGACCTGGAACTCGCTGCCAACGGTAATGGTGGAGGTGGGACTGGATAGGCACTTGAGGGAAATAAACTTGCAGGGCTATGGGGATAGAGCAGGGGAATGGAACTGACTGGATTGCTCTACAGAGAGCCGGCACAGACTCGATGGGCCGAATGGCCTCCTTCTGTGCCGTTATGACTCTATGTTGTCGGGGCCCATAGCCTTTGCTGTATTCAGTGCGCTCAGCCGTTTCTTGATATCACATGGAGTGAATCGAATTGGTTGAAGACTGGCTTCTGTGATGGTCGGGACCTCGGGAGGAGGCCGAGATGGATCATCCACTTGGCACTTCTGGCTGAAGATAGATGCGAAAGCTTCAGTCTTGTCTTTTGCACTCATGGGCTCCGCCATCATTAAGGATGGGGATGTTCATGGAGCCACCTCCTCCTGTTAGCTGGTGCATGTGGCAGGGCTGCAGAGCTTTGATCTGATCAATTGGTTGTGGGATCGCTTAATTCTGTTTCTGCTGTTTGGCATAACAACATAAGAACATAAGAAATAGGAGCAGGAGTAGGCCATTCGGCCCTTCGAGCCTGCTCCTCCATTCAATGAGATCATGGCTCAACTCCATTCACCGGCCCTATCGCCATATCCTTTGATTCCCTCACTAGTCAGAAATCTATCGACTTCTGTTTTGAATATACCCAATGACTGAGCCTCCAAAGCCCTCTGGGGTAGAGAATTCCAAAGATTTACCACCCTCTGTGTGAAGAAATTTCTTCTCATCTCAGTCCTGAATGGCCTACCCTTTATCCTGAGGCTGTGGCCCCTGGTTCTAGATTTCCCAGCCAAGGGAAACATTCTCCCAGCATCCACCCTATCAAGCCCTGTAATAATTTTGTATGCGATTGTATGAGATAGCATGTTTGTAAACCTGTGTTGTAGCTTCACCAGGTTAGTACCTAATTTTTAGGTATGCCTGGTGCTGCTCTTGGCATGCTCTTCTACACTCCTCATTGAACCAGGGTTGGACCCCTGGCTTGAGTGAGGGATATACCGGGCCATGAGGTTACATATTGTGGTGGAATACAATTCTGCTGCTGCTGCTGATGGCCCACAGCGCCTCATGGATGCCCAGTTTTGAACTGCTAGATCTATCCCCTTTAGCACGGTGGTAGTGCCACACAACACGATGTGTGAAGACGAGACTTCATCTCCACACGGACTGTATGGTGGTCACTGCTACCAATACTGTCATGGACAGATGCATATGCGACAGATAGATTGGTGAGGACGTCAAGTAGGTTTTTCCCTCGTGTTTTTCTCTCACCACCTGCCGCAGACCCAGTCTAGCAGCTATGTCCTTCAGGACTCAGCCAGCTCAGTCAGTAGTGATGCTGCCGAGCCACTCTTGGTGATGGTCATTGAAGTCCCCCACCCAGAGTATGTTCTGTTCCCCTGCTACCCTCAGTGCTTCTTCCAAATGGTGTTCAACTTGGAGGAGTACTGATTCATCAGCTGAGGGAGGGTGTTAGGTGGTAATCAGCAGGAGGTTTCCTTGCCCATTTCCTTGATCTGAGACTTCATGGGGTCTGGAGTCAATGTTGAGAACTCCCAGGGCCACTCCCTCCCTACTGTATACCATGGTACCACATCTCTGGTAGGTCTGTTCTGCCAGTGGGATAGGATGGTGATTGATGAGACTGGGACGTTGACTGAAAGGTATAATTCTGTGAGTATGACTATGTCAGGCTGTTACTTGACTAGTCTGTGGGACAGCTCTCCCAATTTTGGCACAAGTCCCCAGATGTTAGTGAGGAGGACTTTGCAGGGTCAACTGGGCTGGGTGTGCCGTTGTCGTGTCTGGTGCCAAGGTTGATGCTGGGGTGAGTGGCTTGCTCGGCCACTTCAGAGGACAGTTAAGAGTGAACCACATTGCTGTGGGTCTGGAGTCACAGACCAGGTAAGGACGGCAGATATCCTTCCCTAAAGGGCATTCGTGAACCAGATGGGTTTTTATTACAATCCGGTAGTTTCATGGTCACCATTACTGATATTAGCTTTTTATTCCAGATTTATTGACTGAATTTAAATTCCCCAGCTGCCGTGGTGGGATTTGAACTCATGTCTCCGGATCATTAGTCCAGGCCTCTGGATTACTAGTCCAGTAACATAACCAAAATGCTACCGTACCCACTTTCCTACATTCCTATGCTGTGAAGCAAAAGGCTCAGTAAATGTGGGACCATTTTTTTGTGTATAAAGATTCCAGAACACATATCTACAGACAGGAGGGCCAGCTCTGTGTCTCAGTTGATTATCGAGCTGTTGGAGACTGTTTGTGTGGAGAAGTCATGTGCCACTATTTACCATCCAGCAGGGAATAGAAATATGGATCTAACCAGACACTTGGCGGTATAATCAGAACTCAGCATTCTCACAGCAAGAGTAAGTGACCTCAAGCTGAGTACACATACCTCTGTTTATAACTGTAATATACATGAATCAACAATATTTGCACCATTTTATCTTACGTTTGGGTATGTGATATTTTTATCATGTCTTGTGGACAGTCAGCATTGCAGATAATGGTGCATACATCAAAAATCTACATGAAACCTTTGTGAAGCTATCTGAATTTCTCTTAAAAATGCTACTAACGACTGTTGATGTCAAAGGAAGTAATACAATTGAAAGATAAAGGACCCTCGATAGAAGTAGCCAAGTATTTCTTACTAATAAATAGGAAAGAGGAAGCTGGCAGATCGATGGGAATACACGGTGTATCATGTAGTTAGGAAGCAAACACATGAATCCCAGTATACAAAGTAAAGAATGTCTCACCAGGTGAACAGAAATGAGTCCATAAGATTCTTCTAATGCAAGCTAATTTCCTTCCTTTGAGTAATGGAAAAGGTGAGCACAGTTCAGTTTCAATGTCAGGAAAATAACATTGAGAGTTCTGAGAAAAGGGACCAGTTTTCATCTCCAGAAGTACAAACTGAAGACAGCAGAACCCAAACTACAGCATGGATTTAGCAATGCAATGCAGATGATGTGAGTAGCCAGTCTGAATCTTTGAGAGTGCCAGTCATGGTGCTTGAAACAAACTCAGATGTACAGCAGAGCAGCATGGGCCCAATCTAATGAGGCAGAACGGTACTGCGATTAAACTCAGAGTAACTGAATCTGACTCATGAAATTCATTCTATATCATTGGTGACATCTAATGTTGCTAATATAACCTTTAATGTTAATGATTGAGTGACAGACCAGAGCTCAGCCAAACTAAAACTAATGGGGAAACATACCAGATCATGTTATGAGAAGTCATGTAAGGCATGCTATTAAACCTGTATGAAGACTGAGCATTGAGGTGAATGTGAACATGATGACTGTTTCTGTAAACATTATTTACATCTAGTGTCCTAACGATGCAAATGTGGGAATGACGTCATATGGTGCCTACCCCCAAAATGTTTGAAAATTTCGACAGGTAGAAAAGGGGGTCAGGACCCGACGTAATCAAACCCCATCCCAATTTCTGCCCACATCCACCCCAAATACAGTGTTACGATGACAAAAAGGTCACGTTATAATGGGCCGGATTTTGCGGTAAGAATAACGGTGAGGCTATCAACACTCACCGTTATTAAGGAGTAAATCGGACAGCAACTTCCGGCATCCGCACATGCAGTTAAGCACAGAAATCAGGAATTTGCCCTGCTCCTCCAGAAGCTTCGCGACACCGGTACCTCGCCGAGAGATTTGGCATTCAAACACATGAAGAGCGTGAAGTTGCAGTACTTACCCACTAGATACTCACTAAACATGCCAGAAAAAGTTAGGGCTTGTTCATTCAAGTGTAAGTGAATGTCTAACGGCGTGATAAATCTTAATTACGAACCAACAATCTCTCTGGGACTGAAAATGTACTTTTACAAGTGTGGAGTCTCATTTTTTCAGATTTTAATTATTGTTGGAGATGAAAAAAAATTAAAATAATTTTTTTTTTTACTTTTTTCTTTCTGCCTCTTTTATCTCTCTTAATCCCATCTTTTTTCCCTCTCTTTATTTTGCTTTCTGTACATGATTTTTACATTGAATTAAATATTCTAACTGACACTTACTGGTTTAGACTCTGCAAGGGGAATTTTAACTCCCAGAAACGGGTGTGTTTGGATTGGGTGGGCTGTGAAAATTTTAAAAATCTCAAACCAGTTCCCAACCTGTCTCGAACCTGGCCACTTCTGGTTTTAACAGAGGTGGGTCGGGGGGCGGGCAACAAACCCACTCCCAGGAGGCGGGTTGGTCATTTAAATATTAAAATGAGGCTGCTTGCCTCAGATTTTAACTGCCTTCCAGGTTTAACGCTGGCCGGCCGGGCTTACTCAGCCTCGGGAAACGCGGCAGCTAAAGGGAGGCGAGGACTGCTACGTGGAAGAGGTAAGTGCCCTTCCAGCACTGCTTGTGGACCAGTAGGAGCAGGAGTGCAATTTCCCAGCCCACCAAGCTTACCCGCTTCCCCCATCCAGGATCGCCGACCCTCCTCCCAGAATCGCCGACCCCCATCGAGGATAGGACTTCCCACCACCACCCACCCCCCCCCCCCCACACCAGATTAGAGCGCCCTGCAAGATTCGGAGTCTCCTTTCTCCGCCCCCCCCCCCCCCCCCCCCCCCCGGCCAATGCTATCGCTAACCCAACTGCAGGCTCCCTACCTGCTCCTGGCCTGCGGCCTCCTGCTGAGTATTCCACGCCCGTCAGGGAGCCAGGCCTGTCAATCAGACTGGCTTCCAGGTGGGGAACCTGCTGGAAAAAAAGATGCATGCTGTGGAGTCAAAACTCTACAGCGTGCGGAGAAACCCAACCACAACACTTCCCCCCTGCTAGGGAAACCCGCTCTAGTCAAGATCGGGGCCTGCGTGTTTCAGTAATGATCCTTCAATCTGATTGGTTGAAGAGACACGCTGTTGCTTGCCCAGTTCACATAGGTCTCAGATCCCCTGTAGAGGACACCGTGGTGAAATGGCTCTCTAATTACTGTAAGCTGTCATGCAAATGCCCACGTAAAGTCTGTGGGCAGCTGTAATCGTAATAAATGGCAAACGCTATTCATTCACCACTGATCGCAAAACCCGGGCCAATAAGTGACAAGGCATATTAAGAAGCCTATAATATTGAGAGCATTCATCAATCTTCTCACACATATATAACTTCTAAATAAGTAACTAAATGGTTGGTAGAACTACTTATCCACTTCATTATGGAGTAGAGATGTATTGGGTCTTTAATTTCCTATGGTGATGTTCTGGTGAAAATGTGAAAATAGATTGTGAGTCATGTTATTTACACTTTGTTCTTGTTACAGCAAATAGCAATTTTTTTACAGAGGGGGTGAGATAACATGGATTCTCAATACATAAATATTGCAACACATAAAGAGGCCGTTCGGCCCAACCAGTCTGTTAGTGTTTATCCTCCACACAAGCAGCAGTCCTAATCCCTGTGCCTGTCGTGTTGCCATGTCCCTTTAATTGCCATCCCCTTCAACCACCTATCTAACCTATTCTTAAATGTTGACATGGTCTCTGCTTTAATCACTAGTAGTGCATTCCATAGCATCACAACCCTCTTCTCTCTGTCCTAAATCTCTTACAATTAATCTTTATAATCTATGTCTCCTCATTCTTGGCCTCTCAACAGCTGGAAAGAGTCTATTTCTATCTACTGTGCTCCATCCCTTCATAACTTTAAACACCTCTGTCAAATCACCATTTAATCTCCTCTGCTCTAAAGAAAAGTAACGATTTTTAAAGTCTGCCTTCATATTTATATTTCTGCATGTCAGGCACCATCCGAGTGAATCTCCGTTGCATCCTCTCCATTGCCTCAACATCCTTCCTATAGTGTAGAGCCTAAAATTGCACAGTAAATGTGACAAATAAAACATAACATTTGAAATTTTGCAGTGCTTGTTTATTTTGTAGTATGTTCAGAGTGTTAGGGATGGTTAAACCCATTTTGTTTATGTGTATCTGGATGTATCTGAGGAGAGAAAACAATTTAGAAAAAGTGGTTAAATAAAATCCTGAACACACTGTCCTGTGATTTGAGGAATGAAGGGAGTTCCAAATAAGAAATCCTGAACTTAGACATGATATATAAGCAGGAACCATTTAGTAACAATGAATCCCACAAATAGGAAAGGAAGGTTGGAGATGGAGGATTTTTTTTTGAAGACAGGTGTAAGGATGGTGGATTTGAACCACTTATAATGTCACTATTAAAATATTGCACTATTACAATAATTAATTTGTACTGACTATTTCTGATGATTTGAACATGCTTGGAATGAAAACAGGAAATTGGTTTGTGACATGTAACCCATGCAGCGCATGAGTATATGGGATGCAAATGTCTATACTATGAAACCATTACATCCATCTCCATGGGGCTGAATTTCAGATCCAGCCTTGGGTGCATCTCTTGCATAAGTGATAGTGCAGGAAAATGGGGCGGAACCCGGTTCCAACAGGATTCCACCCCATTCAATGGAGGTAGGAAAATTATAGTGTGAGGGTGGGGCGGGTGATGGGTGGATGGAACTTTAATCTGGCCCCTACCTCAAGGATGTGTGATTGGGGAGTTCCTGGGCTTCCCAGGGAAATTCCACCTAGTCACCTCCTGATAGGTCCAACGGAACTACTGCCTGCTGAGAGCAGATGAAGGTTATGGGCCGAATAAAGACCCCAAATTGCAGGAGGGAGCAGGTAGATAATCTCGGACGGGTTGATTTCCTTCCAAAGATACCCTGACACATCCTTTGGGAGCTGCACAGTTGGGCTGCTCTGTGTCTGGAGAGGCCCTTCCTTGTCCTCACTTGTTGCATTGTGCCACTCCCACTTTCCAGACCTCCGGTGAGGTGGGTGTTACTGATGTGCCTTTACATTGCCATCGGCCCACCCCAAGTATGCTAATGAACCCATTCCTGAAATTTGGGACAGAGCCTACCGCAGGCTCCATGAGTGGCCAGGAATTACACTGCACTGTGTTGGCATATTATAGATTATGGCCCAGAAATTGGAGTTCGATGGTTGCCGCGGGGGTAAGGATCCCCCGCGATATCGCACTCCGCGCCTACCTTTATGGTTTTGGCCCACACGAACTTCAGTTCCTGGGCCTCTCCCTGGTGCCGGCGCGCAGTGTGTGCGTGTCCCAGAGGCGCAGTTAATTCGATGCGACCTCTGGGATCACGTGGGCCAGTTAGAGCCAATGGCAGCACACCATCTTTCATTCATAGTTTTGACAGCAAGAGCTGTCAAAACTATGAATACAACAAGCCCCCAAAAGAACAGCGAAACCTCAATTAAATTTTAAAAAAAGCCATCACATTAATAAAATAACTATAGTTAAATAAATTAACCACTTTAAACAAAAATTTAAATTCTTTTTAAAAGTTATAAAAATAAACTTACCTTTCTTTAAAGTCTCTAAAAAAGATAAACCTGTTGAAAAAAATTTAAAATAATACTTAATTAACTACTTACCTTGTTAAAAGGGGGTCTTACGCCTGCTTTCTTTATGTGTAAAATCTTCAACACTTACCTGCGCGTTCAAACCTGAAAAAAAAACTAAGTGCGCTGCGTGCGCACAACCTGTAGCGCGCACGCGGTTCACTTAGGAACCGCCCCCTTCGCAATACCCGAAGTGCTGGTTTCCCGCGCATGCGCAGTGCATGCAAGAAACCGACACTTCGGGACCTAATACGCGAGAGTACACAGTGCGTACTCTCCCGCATTAGGTCTAATTTTCGGGCCTATATGTTCAAGTCTCTGGAGTAGGGCTTGAATTTATGACTTTCTGCTCAGAGCCGAGTGCCACCACTGAGCCAAGGCTTTCCATCCGAGAAACAGAAAGTTTGGAGTTTTGGGGGTTGAGGGCGAGTGGAGGTTACACAGATATAGAAGGGTGAGGCTATGAATACATTTTAACATGAGGATGAGAATTTTAAATTTGAAGCTTTGGGAGAGAGAGAGCTGTTGGCATATGAAATTCGGTTAATTCGGCTTCTGAAAGGTGTTCATGTTTAGTTCATTTGATGTAAGGAAAAAATGTGGTTGGTATCATTGGAGATAGACACGGATTTCACTTAGCAACAGCTGGTGTTTGCAACCAAGCGGCCTTGGATATTTTACCACAGCAAGACCACGATGTTTTTATGTGCTTCAAATGTTGTTGATGTATGTTGAAGAAAATGCAGACTTGTGTCTCTGGACTGTGCAGTAGCCAGAGACTACCATATTAGGCAATGCAGGCTCCAGTTTGCTAAGAAAGCAGTGTATAAATGTAAGCTTTTTCCTTTGTTCAAGGAGCACGAAAAAACCCATGCCTGGTTCACGTGCTCTATCTGTGACTATACTCTGCTTGTAAATTGCTTTTTATGCTGAAGTTAAAGAATAAAATAATTATAATCAGAAGACTGAATTCATTACTACTCAAGTGAGCAAACAGAACTCTGTTTAAGACAACACACTGCATTTCTGCCAGCAGGGACATCCCTGAATTTTAGGCCCACAATGCCTAGCAATGTCCCTAGATTGCATTGTGTGCTTGCATTTACAGGGATTAAATTGTACACCTATTCGGTGTACTTCACCTCAGGACGTGAATTTGGGATATATAAATGGTACAATATACTTGACCTCAGTGTGCAATTTAAGGGAATAAGCTATACATTCACCCCGTATATTATGCCTGTGCTAGGTCATTGCAGGGTATAGGGCTATAAAGAGTAAATTCTGGGAATATATTCTCAGTCCGTGACTCCACATTATATATGGGTGTCATGTATTTATTGTAAGTATGGTATGGTTTGATATAATATTAATAGTAACTAGATAATCAATAACTAAAAACATAAATAACCACATTAAAACAAAACTGTTCCATAATCTAGTATTTATTTTACATCAAATGAATTACATTAATTTGCATTCCTTTCACCAACAAATTTGCTACTTCCTCAGTAGCACTTGTAGTACCCTACATTTTCAAGCTGAAAATGGTAGATATAGTTTGAATTTGAATGTTCTTTTATTAACCTACTTCAAAGTAATCTTAAAATCTTAACCATAAACATTCTGAAAAAGCTGATGACAAAAAACATCTTTGAATCACCTTGATTTTGTTGCTATAGACAGATAACCATTAATCATGTATTTTCCTAAAAAAAACATTGCATACAATTGGATTTGAATTGATGTGAAATATAAGCATCAATTGTAACCTCCAATAACTACAGATAGGTAAAAATACTTATCAGTAGATGTCAAGGCTATAATCCACATAAGCAGCTAACTATTATTTAAGGATTTGAGTGCTGCCTTTTGTGTGCTTGAAATAATATGTTGAGACAACATCAAGAATAAGGGAATGTTGACATTTTGACAAGTAACTAGTTTATGTAGGTATCGTTTTACTGAAGATTGTATTAATCTGTGTCATAGGGCAAATTTGTCCAAGACTCTGTGCCTCACGCAGCGAGTGGATTATCGGAAAATCCCTGCTGCACTGCCTGCAATTTTCTGATAAGCCATCAGCTGTGTGCAAGGACTCAATTTGTGTTATGGGTCTCAGAAAAAAAATCACCATTAATGTCCAGTTTGTCCTATTAAGCCAACATATAATCATAATTTAATTATACTTCACAGTGGCATTAAAACCAACAAGATGATTGCATCATTTTTGGTTTTCAGTTGGGTGACTTTCCAAACCCACTCCTTTTCCACAGATTCTATCCCCCTCTCCGGCCACTGTCTCAGGTTGGACAAGATTATTCACAACCTCGGTGTTCTATTTGACCCAGAGCTGACCCCCATATCCTCTCCATCACAAAGACCGCCTACTTCCACCTGTGTAACATCTCCTCCGACCCTGCTTCAGTCCCTCTGCTGCTGAAAACCTCACCCATGCCTTTGTCACCCTAAACTTGCCCATTTCAGTGCTCTCCTGGTCGGCTTCCCATCCTACAGCTTCATAGACTTAAGCACATCTAAAGCTCTACTACCTGTATCCTATCTTGCACCAAGTCCCACTTACTCATCACCCCTGTGCTCGCTGACCTACATTGGCTCCTGAACCCCCAACACCTCAAATTTAAAATGTTCATCTTTGTGTTTAAATCCCTTCATGGTCTCACCCATCTCTATTTCTGTAACCTCCTCTAGCCCTACAACCTTCCGAGAACTATGCGTTCCTTCAGCTCAGGGCTCTTGTGCATCCCCCAGTCCCTTTGCCCCACCATTGGCTGCCATAGTGCTAGGCCCTATGCAATGGAATTCCTTCCCTATACCTCTCCACCTCCTTTCCACCTTTGAGTCTCTCTTTAAAACCTACCTCTTTTAGTCACCCCTCCTAATATCTCCTTCTTTGACTCTATCCAATTTTGTCTGTTTAGGCTTCTTTAAAGCATCTTAGCTGCTTTAAAATGGAAAAAGTCCCATGCAAATGCAAGTTGTTGTTGAATTAGATGCATAGGAACAGGTTGGAGAGCAATGTGCCATTGGTGACTTTGACAAGGGAAGTCTCCGTGCTTTGGGTAGGTTGGAAGTGGACTGGAGGGACTCATGAGGGAGTGATGGGAAAGATAGTAGGGTATCATGTGTTCAAGGATGCTACAAATAGAGGGCAGGCTAGGGATATGGTGGTAGATTGAGAAATTAAAGTGGTTGGAATAGGCTTTGTTAGGGTAGGGTGATGATGGCTGACAGTTCTTGAAGCAATTTCTCAAAACATTTAGGGAGACAGTTCATTTGCTGGTGTATGAAAATGTGTGGGTTAGGTTGATTTGGCTATGATAAATTGACCCTTAGTGTTAGGGGGGATTAAATATGTGGGGTTATGGGGATAGGATGGGATATGTTAGGGGGAATTAAATACGTGGTGTTACGGGGGTAGGGTGGGATATGTGTACTGTGGGGATTAAAGCAGGGACAGGGTACTGGATTTGGATGATCAGCCATGATCGTATTAAATGGCGGAGCAGGCTCGACGGGCCGAATGGCCTACTCCTGCTCCTAGATTCTATGTTTCTATGTTTCTATGAAGAAATGCAACACTATCCCGTCGATATTTTTGTGTACTTTTACTTTCACTGAAGGTACAGTTCCCTTTGGGGAGCATTGCATCTATGAATGTATCTTAAGAAACATTTTTAAGGATCAAATTTACATTTTTAGGAAATTGGCTTTTCAAAAATACATGTTTTTGAAAAGTATTCAATTTTTTTTGGAGTTATTTTTGGAGCACCTGTTAGGAGCCAACAGCATTTAAGGAAAGCAATTACAAAATTTCAGGGGGAGGTGATAGAAATAAAGAAACAATCAAATAATGTGCCCTGGAGAGGAACCTGGAAAGGGAGGGGGAAGATCTAGTTGTTGTGGTCCATGTTGGGACCAATGACATAGGGAAGAAAAGGGAGGAGGTCCTGCTGAGGGAATATCAGAAGTTAGGAACTAAGTTTAAAAAAAACAGGACCATACGGTAATCTCGGGGTTACTACCCGAACCATGTGCTGATTGACGTAGGGTTAGACAGATCAGGAAAGTGAATATGTGGCTGAAAGACTGGTGTGGGAAGGAGGGGTTTCATTTCATGGGACACTGGCACCAGTACTGGGACAGTAAGGAACTGCACCGCTGGGACAGGCTCCACCTGAACCGGAATGGGACAAGTGTCCTAGCGGAAAGGATAAATAGGGCTGTGGATAGGACTTTAAACTAGTAAGACCTCGGGAGGGATCTAGTGAAAATAACATAAACCTGAAGATAAAAGAAATAGGAGATGAAAAGTAAAGGTCAGACCAAGGTAAAGAATAAGGGTAACATAAATGGTCAGGGAACAGATACAGTTATAGAACATAAGTATAAAATGACTGTTATAAATAAAGTGAGGGGATCAATTAATAAAAACAAATTAAATTGCCTGTACAGTAATTTACACAGCATCCGAAACAAAACAGGGGAACTGGAGGCAATAATTCATAGTGAGGAGCCAGATGTAGCAGAAATAACTGAAACATGACTTAGTAACGAACAGGACTGGCAGTTAAATATTGCAAGATATAACGTATTTAGAAAGGATAGGGAAGGAAGAAGGGTGGGTAGGGTAGCTGTAGTAATTAGAGATAACATAATGACAGTTGAAAAAGGACATACCTAACATTAAGATAGAAACAGAATCCATATGGATTGAGACAAAGGATAAGAAGGGATTGATCACGTTAATAGAGGTAATCTACAGACCACCTAATAGTGGAAGGGAATTGGAGGAAGAAATATGTAGGCAAATCTATGAAAAGAGTAAAAGACGTAGAATAATAATCGTGGGAGATTTCAACTACCCCCAAATAAACTAGTAAGAAGAGGTAGGGAAAGGGGAAAAGAGAATGGCGTTTTTACAGTGTGTTCAGGATTCCTATCTTATGCAGTACATAAGAAGCCCAACAAGAAAGGAATCACTACTGGATCTAGTAATGGGAAATGAACCAGAGCAGATAATAGAAGTAAGCATAGGGGAACATCTAGGCAATAGCGATCATAACATAATAAAGTTTTTTTTTAAATGATTGAGAAAAACGTAAGTAAGACAGAGACCAAAGTAATAGATTGGAAAAAAGCTAACTTTGAGGGGATGAGAATGGAACTAGAGAAGATAAAGTGAGAAAAAATTGACAGATAAAGAGATAGAACAGCAGGGGGAAATATTTAAATGTGATCAATTGCATTCAGGAGAAATATATTCAGCTAAAAAACAAGAACAGCCTAGCCAATAATGAAACACCATGGATGAATAAAGAGATGTGGGTAAAATTGAAACTAAAGAAAAAGACATACACTAAGTACATAGACAATAAAGACGAGGATGACGAAAGGGAATACAAAGAGGTTAAATAAACAATTAGGAAAGCAAAAAGGAACTATGAAATTAAATTATCAAGAAATATAAAAAGAAATAGTAGAGTATTCTACAGGCAAAAGAAAAATCAGGCTAGGGTTAGGGATTGAGCCATTAAAGGATGCACAAGAGAAACTCACAGGTAATGACAGCAAAATGGCAGAAATATTGAAGTTACTTTGCTTCAGTATGTACCAGGGAAGCTAACAAAGTGGACATGACATTAGAAGGAGAGATCAAAAAAGATATAAAGAAATTTAAGATCGAAAGGGGGAAGATAATTGATAAACAATTCAAACAGAGGATAAAACCTCTGGTCCGGATGGATTGTATCTGTGAATATTAAAAGAAGTTAGGGAACGTTGCTCATGACTAAGGTCAGAGCATGTGGAGACAGGGGACTGGTAGGAGAATGGATAGCAAGCTGCCTACAAAACAGAAAACAGAGTGTGGGTTAAGGGTAGCTACACAGACTGGCAAAAAGTGGGAAGTGGTGTTCCACAGGGATCGTGCTGGGACCACTGTTGTTCACAATTTACATTAATGATTTGGACTCGGGAATCAGAAGTACAATTTCAAAATTTGCTGACGACACCAAATTGGGAGGTGTAGTTAATACAAAAGAAGAATGCGTCAAAATGCAGGAAGACATTAATAAGCTTGGAGAATGGGCGTGTAATTGGATAAGGAATTTCAATATTGATAAGCGTGAGATGGTGCATTTTGGTAGGAAGAATAAGGAGGCCACATACTGTTTGGATAATAAGAGTCTGAATGGGGCAGAGGAGCAAAGGGATCGAGGGGTACAGATACACAAATTACTAAAAGTAACGACGCAGGTTAATAAGGCCTTGGTCCGCACTTGGAGTACTGCACATTCTGGTCTGCATATTATAAAAAGGATATAGAGGCATTGGAGAAGGTGCAAAAAAGATTCACAAGGATGATACTAGAACTGAGATGATATACTTATCAAGAATGGCTGAACAGGCTTGGATTTTTTCTCTAGAAAAGAGAAGGCGGAGAGGTGACCTGATGGAGGTCATTAAGATTATTAAAGGGTTTGATAGGGTAGACGTAGAGAAAATGTTTCCACTTGTGGGGGAGTCCAAAACTAGAGGTCATAAATATAAGATAGTCACTAATAAATCCAATAGGGAATTCAGGAGAAACCTCTTTCCCTAAAAAATGGTAAGAATGTGGAACGCGCTACCACAAGCATAGATACATTTAAGGGGAAGCTAGATAAGCACATGAGGGAGAAAGGAATAAAAGGATATGTTGAAAGGGTTAGATAAGTAGGGTGGGAGGAGGCTTGTGTGGAGCATAAACACTGACATAGACCAGTTGGGCCGAATGGCCTGTTTCTGTGCTGTACACTCGATGTAAATCGATGATGAAATCTATTTGTCAAGTATCAAGCTCATTCCTTTTTTTCAGTTCTTAATCATTATTATTTGTTTTGCTATCTTTTTAGTTAGATGATGTAATTGACCACCCTATTTGATCAATAAGAATTCCATGTTTAAAAGGCAGGTGATCTTATGTCTAAATTTCTATTGCCAACTGCAGCAGAATTTCTCATTACTGCATCTGGGTGTATTGTATCACCTGGGCACAGCACATAGAGGAAAATCAAGCAGGCAGGATTGCACACTGGTAATAGAGCCCATCTGATTTTCAAACTATTTAAATGAATGGACGATAAGATAGGGTGGGCTCCATTACCGCCATGTGATGCTCTCTGCCTGACTTTGCTCATTGCACTGCACCCTAATGATCCAAGATGACCAAATGCAGTGACAAGCAACTCTGCCACCACATGATCTTGAAATCAGTAAACTGAGGTTCTTAGAGCTGTGAACACAAGCGAACCTATGGAATTAACTGAACAAAGACACAATTAAGGGTGAACTAATTCTAGATATGTACAAATTAGAAAAGATTTCTCAATTCTACCTATATTCATGTATTAGGTTCTAACTGTACATTTCTTAGTGTTCTTTCAGTCAGTGATATGCACAGGTTCCATTTCCCTCTTGTGTTCTTCGCTTGCTCCCACATCTTGCCTATTAAAGATATAACAGCATCATGAAGCCAGCTGATGTTTAATTATCAATGCTGCCCGTACTTGTGAAATTAAATTGCTTTGAAATAACGATAATGATATATATTTTATTTAATCCTTCCAAGGCTATTTCAGAAAAATGGTTTGCATTTTGAATTCTTCTTTCTGAAAACAAAGAGGGATAAACAAGTTTATTTAAACAATTATTTTCAATCTATGTTATCATCACCAAATAATTAAAACAAAATATAAAAACTATTATAGATTTTCAATGACTTACAGTTATACGATTTGATGGAAATTTGGAATCAGTTGAGTTAAATAATTTATTGAAATTATAGGTGTTATAGTAAAGAGGAATTAATTGTAATCTGTCTCAGAGTCAAAAAATTGATAATTGCACTTTCACTTGATTGTTGATTTGCTGACACAGGCAGACAGAGAGGTGTCGACACTCTGTCAGTCCAGAGAATTCAAGATAATAGACAGCTAATATCACGATTGAATAGTAAAAATGAACCTGATTTCTTTGAAGGTGGAAAATCAATAGCCTATTAGACTCATCAGAAGGAAAATGCTGTACTGCCTGTGCCAGGTCATGCTAATTAACCAGCCACCTCAGAGATGGAAGAGAGCCGAGAGAATTAAAATGATAATGAGAATTGGGCCCCCGATAAATGAAGTCCCTGCAACATAAGGCATGCTGACAGACAATTAAATCTTTTTTTTTCGATGCAAGTTCATTCCTGAAACAAAATTTTACCTAACAGCTATAAAATAAAGTGAAATCCTAAGAAGTGTGGCAATCTATCTGCTCTTTCTAGTCTTAGATATCCATTTTCATCAGGGTAATTTGAACAGGAAATATTTTCAAACATCAGTATCAGGGCCTCACATAAAGGGACAGAGACAGCAAAGCACTTTTGAATTTTAGTTGAATTTTGCTACATTTCATTCCAGTCTTGATAATTTTGATAAAGATGATATTTTTGACAGTGACTATCTTACTACAAAATTATCTATATTTCTGATATATTTTTAAGGAGTAAATTTATTATATTTACAATGCAGTACAGTAAAAAGAATTAAAGGAGACCGTGGGGTAAATGTTTGTCTTAACTGCTTGGGCAGTAATCTGGCAGAGCGGATCGCCCACCCATTATAGAACTCACCGATTTCAATGGAATGAAAATTGGACAGGTTCTCTAATAGATGGAAATGTGTTCTGCCAGATTACTGCCCATGCAGAGAAGACAAACATTTACCCCCATAGAAATGTGATGTGGCGTTCTCCTTCCACTAATCTGGTTTATTTTATTCTCCAAGTTGAATCATGCACCAAAAATAGGTTTTTCAGCAAGTGTTTTTGTTGATTTCTTTAAATTGATAGAACATGCAGAAATTAAAAACTGTGTATATGGAGAATACAGTTTGTGCTAATTTTGGGACATTTTTCAATTTATGAATTCTTCGGAACAAGTTTTTGATATTTACAGAATCACAGAATCACAGAATCCCCACAGTGCAGATAGAGGCCATTTCGGCCCATCGAGCCTGCACCGACACATATCCCACCCTATCCCCGTAACCCCACGTATTTAATCCCCCTAACACTAGGGGTCAATTTATCATAGCCAAATCAACCTAAACCGCACATCTTTGGACTGATAGATGATATCTATTTTTATGCATGCAAGTATTGTGAGTGTCCATTACACGTCAGACATCAGGGTCAGAATTTTCCCCTAAAAAAACGGGTGGGTTTGGGGCGTTAACAGTTAAATTGTTAAAAATGTGAATCCCGACCTGATCCCGCCTCCAACCTGCCCACTTCTGGTTTTGCCGGAGGCAGGACGGGGGGCAGGTGACCTCAATTTAAATATTGTAATGAGGCTGGAAGCCTCTATTTTCCCCTCCATTTTGAATTTAACTGCCTGTGGACGGACGGGTTTCACACAATTTGTGAAACCCGGAAGTTAAACCGAGGCGGGGACTGCTGCATTCAGGAGGTAAGTGGCTTTACACCTACCTCCTGGATCCAGGGTCCCTGCCTAACCCACCCCCCGCGATCGGAGATCCCCACCATGAGGCCTCCCCTTACCCCCCTCCACCCCACCGATCATGCTAATGCCAGCCATAATCCTCCGGTAGCTGGCCCTAATCCTCTTTCCCCCACTGTCAATCCCCGACCACCCCATTCCCCAACTGACCCCTCCCCCGCCGATCCTCCAAAGCCCCCTGGCCAACTACCCCCCCCCCCCCCCGATGATCTGCCCGAACACTCCCCCCGCCCCCCACCGTGGATCCCCTCCCGCAATCCCTGATCCTCCACTCCCGACCTCCCTCTGCCGATCTCTAATCCTCCACTGCCCACTACCCCTCCCGCGATACCTGACTGCCGATTCCCAAACCCCCTGCACTATCCCTCCCCCGGACTGACCTCTCACATCTGCAGGCCTACCCGTGTGCAGCCAGCCAGCTTCTCAATCTGGTTGGCTGTGGGCGGGAATCCGAGGCCTCACATGCAAGTTAGGCCCTGCTGTTATAGTCAGCAGGGCCTGTGGGAAACCCAGCCTCCCGGGTTTCCCGCCCGCCTCGGAGGCCCCCCGCCCCCAACCCGCCTCCCTGGAGAAAATTCCGGCCCAAGATTTTCAGATCCGGCAGGAATCCCACTAGATCAGTGATGGTGTAGCCTTTGCATTTGTCCATTTCCTTCTGCCTGGACCCAGCAGATCTTACATGGTGAGGCTATTTATAATTTTGCAGCAGGTTCCTGATGGTATTTCCAGTCCCACTATATAACCTGCCTCAGGTCATGGGAGGCAAGTCACTGCAGAACTTACTGCAGTGTAGGGTGGCCAGCCACGTGGTTGAAAAAATAAACGTTAACTTCTTTTTATTTATATTTAGTTTTAGTTTTACCGTTTTGCCTACTGCAATCAATCATTCTGCAATCTATTGCACTAGGCAGTGTGACTCTTTAAATTTTAAATCACCCTCTGCCTTTTTAGCAACGCTGGGCATCAGGGATGCAACGGGATTCCTGAAACTCAGGGTTGCTAAAGCGTTAATGATGTAAAGATGTCATATTTCCATTATTAACAATTCATTTGACACGTCCACACAAATCTGGGCTGGAATATTCAGCATCTGTCATCACTTGTGGCAAAGTGGAAGTGATGACGAGAGCCTGCGGAACATCTCCCTGTCACATTTCCTACTCCCATTGCCAAGAAACTACTGGAAAATGGACAGTTAATCGTTGGAAAATCTGGGCCTACATTCAAAGCTTCAAAAGTCGCGAGAAAGAGAAAGACAGAAATTTCATGCTGAGGTCAATTAAAGGTTGGTTGCCCTTGGTGAGGAAAGCTGTAAGATTGATAGTGAGTGGACATTTACAAGAACCGGACGATTTACAAACTTCCCTCACTGAGAGCAATTAAACTTGACCTCAGGCTGTTGCTTAATTACTGCAATTAGGCTATGTATTTTTTATATTTATTTTCACTCTTTTAGGTTTACACACATTTTGCAGCTGAGCAGATGGCAAGCCACATTTCCTCTTGGTGTCTATCAATCCCACTTTGTAACTGATCGCTCCGTCTATGACTGGGTGACTTACGCAGCAATCCACCTCGGGGAACTGCCCGGGGAGAAGTGCCCAGGCTGCTATTGCCCAGAGAAGCCAGCCAAGTTCAAGTGTTTGGTGTGTTCAAATTGCAGACATGAGCCGATGTTCTAACCAAAGGTGCCAACATTCAGATCAAGTTAAAAGTGATAATTATGACCAGTAAGAGTGCCTTATTCACCCACTTAAACACATATGGACTTATGTTTATTTTTGTGACATACTTTATCATGCCACAAATCAAAATGAGTGACTGCAGCTCTGAATGAGACTTGGCAAGTCTGATCTGACGTGCAATGGGCACAGCATGTTTGGTGCACCAGTGCACATTGCCAGCTCACTTACAACTTTAACTGAGATGCAATTTTTATGAAATGATTGTGCATCAGCAAAGTCATAAGTGAGTTGCTTAGGTCTTCCAAATCACATGTAATAGAAGTTCTTCTGATGGTTAAAGATGTGGCATTCTGTTTTTATATCAAACCTAATGGGTGGAATTTTAATCCCAAAAACGGGATAGTTTGGGTCGGGTGAGATGTTAAAACGTTAAAAATCTCAAACCCGAACCCGACCTGCCTCAAACTCGCCCACTTCTGGTTTTAACGGAGGCAGGATGGGGTGGGCAGCCAACCCGCTCCCAGGAGGCGGGTCGCTCATTTAAATATTTTAATGAGGCTGCGTGCCTCAAATTTTACGTCCATTTTAAATTTTACGCTGGCCGGCCGAGTTTCCCAGGCCTCAAGAAACCCAGCAGCTAAAGGGAGACGAGGACTGCTGGTGCAGCAGCTAAGTGCTTTTCCAGTACTGCTTGTGGGCCAGGAGGAGCAGGAGTGCTTGCCCCAGCCTACCAAGCTTACCTGTAAACCTCCACGATTGGCCAAAAACAACCCACCCCCCACCCCTCAGAGCCACGATGTTCCCCAAGTCACGATCTCCCACCGACCCGGCCTTTCCGATCTCCCCTCTCCCCATGCCCCAACGGTCTTCCCGATCCCTCCACCCTCCTCTCCGTTCCCCGGCTGTGGCCTCAGGTCTCCTGCCCCCCCACCCCCCCCCCCCGCCCCCGACTTTTCCGAACTCACCCCTCCCGACCATTCCGATCTCCCCTTCCAATTCCTCCCCCCACCCTTCCGATCTCCCCCTTCCGATCTCTTCCCCACCTCCCACGGCTTCCAATCCATTTCCCCCCTCAAGCATCCAATTCCCCCCCCCCTCCCCCCCTGCCTTCGATCTCCACCCCACCGGCCTCGGATCCTCCCCCCCCACAGCCTCCGATCTCCCCCCCACCTTCCAGCCTCCGATCCCCATCCCCCCACCGCCTTTCCAATCCCTCGCTCCCCCCTCCCTCCTCTCCATTCCCCAGTTGTGCCTGCTGCCGAAGGCCAACGGCCAACCCGCCCGACAACCAGCCATTCTCTCAATCTGGCTGCTGTGTCCAGGAAGCAGAGACAAAAAATGCAAAACCACACCCGCCCTCCCCCCGCCGCCTCGCCTCCCCCTCCCCCCGCCGCCTCCCCACCTCCCTGTAAATTTCGGGACCAATGTTGCTGGCATTTATTTTGTGTGTTTCAATTGTTCTAATGTGTGAGCACAAGACTATTTAAATTTATAGCAGCAGCATAGCGTGGTACCATATTTGGAATGATTACGTTCCAAGCACTGAAATACCAGGAAAAACATAGAAGAATTTATACTCTGTCGTCGTACATATTAAATAATATTCCAACTATAAAGCTATGATAAATTTTATTCTAATTGAAATTCCCAGGTCAAAGTACTCGATTTTTACATTTTCAGATTGTATTTGCAGCAGCTTTTGAGGAGGGGAAAGAGGAAAAAATAGGTGGTTGCATCTTGATAGTGTGCCCTTAATGGTCGACGTGCAATTTTCCAGGACTCTTAAATACAAAGGAAGGGACCTCCAGAGTTCTAACATCATGGACCCAGATTTCTGTAGGTTTAGTGACCTACAGTTGGATTAGTCACTTCTTGCACTGAACTGATTCTGTGCCCACGGGCTTGACTCTCAAGAATATTTTGCATCATTTTCATCATCAAGTGTGCAGAGCCACTTCTCTATCAATTTCTGTGCCGTGCTAAATCAAATGCAGTTAAAATTACTATTTTGATGTACAATGTGCAAATTTTCACCTTGGAAACTGCAAGTTTATTGATTTACATCACTTAGATAAAAAGCTCATAGGAAACCATTTCTCTCTCAAAAGACGTTTGCTCATTTGCACATGCACAGCCATGAAAATCATGGTCATGCACAAAGCCTCCAACGAAGATTGATTTGGAGTGAGGAACCAACTAAGGTAAACAGAGAGTACTGCACAGAGGTCATGGATCTCCATTTAAACGTTGCTCTCCCGAGAGCCCAACTTATATTGTGAGAGTGCCTCTAGACATCACTATTGACCGCAGTGGTTTCCATAATATTTGATTTGAACCCTGGTCTGCAGAATGCTTTGTATTGCTAGAGATCAAATTAAACCACTTGATGTCAAATGATTATTTGCAGCTGTAGATTAAACGGGGCTGTGTGATGTATTAAAGCTGATCAGATGTCATAATTATCAAATTTATCAGCAGTATTAAATAGAATTTTAAAACAATGAAAAATTGTATAATATTTCAACTCAAACATGCAGGAACTACATCTAATTATATGTGTGAACTATCCCTGTTTTTACATTTGCCATAGGCCAAGATACATGATCGGTGCGATATCACTGGCTGTAAATTCATCCCAAAAAACAGAACCAACAACAACTTGCATTCATACTGCACTTTTAATATAGAAAAAAATATTCCATGGTGCTTCACAGAGTCATAAGGAAATAAATGGATGCTGGGCCAAAGAAGGAGATATTAGGAGGGGTGACCAACAGCCGGGTTTTAAGGAAGATCTTAAAGGAGGAGAGGCGGAGGGCTTCAGGGCAGTGAGTCTGGATGGCTGAAGTCACGCCCACCAATGATGGGATGAGGGGAGGATGCACAACAGGCCATAGTCAGAGGAATGTAGAGTTTGTGAGGGATTCTAGAGCCAGAGGAAGTTACCAAGCTGGGGAGGGTGGGGCCAAAGACAGTGCCCGCGATTTTATCAATGGAGGCGGGTTGGATGTGGGTCAGGTGGTTTCCGGCTTCCAGTCCCGCCCCCAGCTGCATCCGGCCCACCGACGTGATTTTACATTGATTGACCTTGTTAAGCCCGCCCTACGGGCTTGCCGGCCAATTAAGAGGAAGCGGGTCAGATGACATTATTTGATGACGCGTCATCTGCCGGTTTCCTTAAAGGGACTACGCACAATTCTTTTTGACATCTGATTTCTCAGTGTTTGACAGCATTGAGGTGCTACAAACACTGACAATCACTGCACAAAGGTGACCTCTTGCACCCAGGCTCTCCAATGAACCCCTCCATAGGCTGGAATAGATGGCAGCTGCAGGTGAGGTGACAGAAGTGATCTGTCACTGGTGAGAAAGGTTCTCCCAATGAGGTGGCACTAGACATGGATTTCAAAACTTGTAACCTAAAGAAATGTGTAAATGTATTAAAAATGCATTTCCCAACATTTTCTTACCTCTGAGACTCACCAGTGCAACATTGGATCCTTCACACCACCTCTGCACCTGTCATCAATTCAGAAACATTACAGCAGACTCACAACTTGCCACACTTACCTAGTGTGGTGCCCGGACATCGGGAAACCCGAGGCAGAAGCGGCAAAATTCAAAAATAGCCTGTCAACTACTAGCAGCTACCAGTTAATAGGCAGGTAATTGCCTTTAATCCTCTTCCTGCCACTAGGTATCGGGTCCATGCGCAAATCGGGGACCCGACACTTGGGAAAATTGTTTGGAGGCGGGTTGACGGTGGGATCACAACCCGCCGTCAATCAAAATGATTTTAACCTTTGACCCGCCTCCAAACCTGCCCTCTGAGCACCGGCAAAATCCAACCCAATGTCTTCGGTCTTACCAATGTTTAGCTACAGGAAATTGTGACTCATCTAATACTGGATGTTGGATAAGCCATCTGACATCACAAAAGCAGTGAAGGGTCTGAGAGAGCTGGTGGAGAGGTAGAGCTGGCTATCATCAGCATACATGTGGAAGCTTATCCCATGTCTGCAGATAATGTCACCAAGGGGAAGCATGTGGAAGAGGAGGGGGCCATGTATAGATCTTTGGGCAACTCCAGAAGTAACCGTGCAGGGGCAGGAAGAGAATCACTGCTGGAGATGCTCTGGCTACGATCAGATAGGTAAGAGTGGAACCAAACGACGGCAATCCCAAGAAGCTGGACAGTGGAGGAGAGGCGTTAGATGAGGATGGTGTGATTGACCTTGTGAAAGGCTGCAGAGAGGTCAAGCAGGACAAGGAGGGACAGCACATCAAGGTCACAGTCACAGAGGATGTCATTTGTGACTTTGGTTAGGCCCATTTTGGTGCTGTGGCAGGTGCAGGAACATGATTGGAGAGATTAAAATATGGAATTGTGGGAAAGATAGGCACTGATTTAGGAGGTGGCAACATATTCAAGAACTTTGGCGAGAAAAGGGATTTTAGAGATGTGGCAATAGTTTGCAAGGACAGAGGGGTCAACGGTGATTTTTTTGAGAAAGTGAGTGATGATGGTGGTTTTGAAAGGGAGGGAAACAGTTTCTAAGAGCAGAGAGCCATTTACAATGTCAGCTAGCATGGAGGCCAGGAAGGAAAGTTGAGTGGTCAGCAGTTTACTAGAAATGAGGGTAAGGGAGCAAGAGGTGGGTTTCGTGGACGAGATGAGCTCAAAGAGGACATGAGGGGAGATGGGTGAGAAACTAGAGAGAGAGAGATACAGATTCAGGGCTGAAGCCTGTGGGGAGATTTGGTGGGAAAAAGGGAATGGAGAAGCTACAGAACGGATAATTTGAATCAAGTCCATAAGCTCTTTGCACTTGTTGAAGGTGAGGGTGGAGGAGCAGGGGAGAGGAGTTTAAGGAGCTAATTGATAGTGGGGAGCAGAAGCCGGAGCTGAATGGTCCTGGAGTAGTCGGTAGTGTTGGCATAGAAGAATGAGGCCCAATAGTGCTTGATGTGGTTCAGTCAGATCTGATAATGGATGTCTAAACCAGTTGCATGCCACATATGCTCAAGTCTGCATCCCTTGGTCTTGAGAAAGCAAAGGTGGGGGCCATACCAGGGAGAATGACCAGGATGTGAGAGAGTAAAGGTATTGCTGGGAACAAGGGCATCAAACGTGGAGATGAGGGATTGGTCGAGCAAATCAACAGCTATTAAGGTATTGTTGTGAATGGAAGGCTAAAGGCTTGGCAGTTGAAGGTGCTGTTGTAAATGACTTGAGGGAGAGTTTTTCTTCCAGGTATTCTGTCTACATAGGCATGCGGGGGAAAGTTAGTGAGTGGCTGTTGAAAAGATAAGTGGAGATGTGTAGGGCTTGTGCATATTATGCATGTGCTAAGAGCTGGAGAAGAAGCAAGGTGGAATGAGGATGGGGAAGTGATGAATGTGAAGCTAAGTGTGTGCAATGTGAAGTGAGGAAGGCGTGCTGGGAGGATGTGCAATTGCTAGGATGTGAGAAAAGGATGCTGTTAATGTGCGGTGTGAAAAGCTGTACTCGCCCTTGCTGCCCTAGTAAGGTCATTGAACTTCTTTCTACACTGAAGCCAGGTTCTGGAGGTGATTTTGCCGGCACTGACCCTGTCAGCCACTTTTATCCAGGCCTTCTGGATAGTGTCCCTGGGATGCTCCTGCAGTTGCTAAGAAACAGTACCTCCCTCCTTTATCTGACCTCCACGAGGACCTCCAGGAAAGCCTGAAAACCTGGGGGCTGCCCTGCGATTTATTCTAACGGTCCTTCTTCCAGCAATATAACAGCAAAATCTGGCATCAGGCAATGCAACGTTGAGGTGCATTCCTGCATTAATTAGGGTTCAGGAGGCCCACCAGAAATTGCGTGGAAAAAATGGGTGGGCTGCCCGTTTCCCAATGCAATCAGGGTGGCAGCCCATCAGTCATATTAAAATGAGGACCGGGAGTTAAAATCGGCAGACCTCATGCTGGTGATGTCATGGGGACATCATATTCGCCCCGCCCCTCGCAAGTCCGATTCACTCCCTGAGTAAAAATAGGGGATTATGTGTCACATTGTTGGTCTGTGAATTAATACAAAAGCAAAATACTGCAGATGCTGGAAATCTGAAACAAAAATAGAAAATGCTGGAAATACTCAGCAGATCAGGCAGCATCTGTGGCGAGAGAAACAGAGAAGTAATTGACCTGAAACATTAACTCTGTTTCTCTCTCCACAGATACTGTCTGACCTGCTGAGTATTTTCAGCATTTTCTGTTTTTATAATTGAATATTAATCCTGTCTTCACCATTGCTCCATTGCTTTTGCTAGCTGGCTGAATTCTGTTAGCTGTACGGAAGTTTCAATATAGTTTGAGTAACTTATTTTGTGATGCTATTTATTCCTCAACTCAGTCTGACTTTTCAAGGATAAATATGTTGGAGCATATGGGGGTACATCAGGCTTTGTCACTAACACTGAATTAAATGATATTGTGCTCTCTTCTTGGTTTTTACTGGTTGTGTGATTATATCAATCTCCCTTTCATCGCTTTTTTATGGTAGTATTTTGTAATTGTACTGAATTTTCAGAGACATCTTTTATATTGTACTGATGTTTTTGGAATCTGTGCCTGTGGGGCAGAAATTATTACCATATCCTTTCGTGTTGCTGTTAGCTTTGTGAATTGACACACTGTAGCTCCTGTCATGTCTGGAATATTAACCCAGCTGAAGTAACTTCTCTCTTCGGGAACTTGGGGTAGAAGTTGGCCATCACTGCACTGTTTTCCAGATGGAAAACGGGGACAAAAATGACCAATTTCACAGGGCAATGCCCTGCGCACCAACAATGTCTTAAAAACGTCTCACTCTCTGAGGGACAGTACTTGATAGGCGGGGAACCAAAGAGATGAGGTAGAATTTTAAACTTGCCCATAAAAATGAAACAAAATTGGGTGGGGCCAATTTTCAGGTGTCCCTGGTGGCCACAACAGGGGTTGACCCTTAACATATATAAATGAGGGGCTTGACTCCTGGTTTAGTGCTCCTTCCTGAAATTGGTCTGCGATGAGTGAGGCAGGAGTCGAGCCTGCCCCACTCGGGATTCTTAAGCAGCTGCTGCGGCCTAAGCAGTATCTGCCAACAAACGCAAAGGGCTCGATTTTGCCAGGCCCGAGGAGGCAGGATTGGAGGCGTGTGAGGTGGAAATATCGCAAAAAAATGCGGGCGGG
This sequence comes from Squalus acanthias, assembly GCA_030390025.1. NCBI lineage: Eukaryota > Metazoa > Chordata > Chondrichthyes > Squaliformes > Squalidae > Squalus > Squalus acanthias. Next base: position 44,372,920 of record CM059429.1, on the reverse strand, counting down.
CCCGATCCCGCCTCCGAGCAATTTTCCCACATGCGTTTTTTCTGACCCCGTTTCCATCCCGCCTCCAAGAGGCGGGATAGGCCCTTAAGGCCCTTAACAACCAGTTAATTGCCTCTATAATCCCATTTTGAGAGGCCTTTCTGATTTTAACACTTTTCCCACGTGCTGCACATCTCCTCTGGAACACGCCAGTGAATCCTGGCGGCATCACAAGTGGACTGCTTACTAACAGCTGCAGCTCCACCATTAAAAAGGAGTTTTCAGCAATCATCATTTGCAGGTGGCAGAACTTTGTTGTCTCAGGTCTGGGGGAACTTTTAGCAGGCATACCCATTGTTGTGGAAGTTTGGAGCCTGACACCCATCTCCAGTGTGACTTCCTGGGAAACCCCTCTCGCCACCTTGACTGAGCACTTCCTCAACTGAGGTATATACCAGAAGAATGGGAACCATTTATTTCCTTTCCTCCTGGACATCAGATTCGGACGAAGACCAGCCGCGGCAGCAGCAGAACCCTGAACAACAGCAGCACCAACTGCAGGAGCAACAGCAGGAGCTCCAAGCTGCTGCTCACCCACCTGAAGCTGCACAGGCCAGAAGGCGCCAGCACATGGAAGCACGTCGGCGCAGGAGATACCCCCAAAACAGGGTCTACAGACAGAGGATCAGCTACCTCAACATGACTGAGCAGCAGTGCCAAAGGAGGCTCCGACTTTCGCGAGAGGTAGAGGGTGACATCTGCGCAATGCTACAGCAAGACCTGGAGCCCAGAGGAGCAGGTGGACACCCCTTACCAGTGGCCGTCAAAGTCACCACCGCACTCAACTTTTTTGCTTCAGGCTCATTCCAGGGATCAGCAGCAGACATCAGCGGCGCCTCCCAGGCGGCCGCACACACTTGCATCACGCAGGAAACCGATGTCCTCTTTGCCATCGCTCATAATTACACCAATTTCTCCAAGGATCAAGCCAGTGTAACTGCGCGTGCGGTTGGGTTTGACAATCTGGCAGGCTTTCCAAGGGTGCAGGGCGTCGTTGACTGCAGACATGTGGCCCTTAAGGCACCCCATCACAATCCAGGTATTTTTGTCAACCGCAAGGGCTTCCACTCCCTCAACGTACAGCTGGTGTGTGACCACAAAAGGAAATTTAGCATGTTTGTGCCAAGTACCCTGGCAGTTGCCATGACTCCTTCATCCTGTGCCAGTCTAGTGTGCCTCCGCTCTTCAGTCCGCCAGACCAACTTTTCGGATGGCTACTTGGAGACAAGGGCTATCCCCTGAAGACGTGGCTAATGACCCCATTGAGGAGCCCATCCAACGAAGCTGAGGAGCGCTACAACTCCAGCCACATTTCCACCAGATCCATAATCGAACAAACCATCGGCTTGCTGAAGATGCACTTCAGATGCCTTGATAGATCAGGTGGAGCCCTGCTGTACTCAGCAGCCAGGGTCTCCAGAATGGTCGTGCTCTACTGTGCACTTCACAACATGGCACAGCATTGTGGCTTGCAGATGCCTGAGGAACAAGTGGCTCATCACATAGCCTCCTCAGAGGAGGAGGAGAGCGACAACGAACAGCTTGCAGAGGTGCATCAACCAGCGGCAGCAGCATGCGAGCACATTGCTGCCCAGGATGCAAGGGATGCACTCATCTTGGCTAGATTTGCTTAGCCTAGACAATCAAGCACTTTTGCCTCGCAGCTTCTTACCAGACCATCGACAATGGCCAAGAACCTGCGGATTCCTATCACTATGACCACCATACTGACAATTGCAAGTCACCCTAAGCCCTCAATGTGGAAGTCCCATTTGCGAAAAGACACACGCCACAACTTCAACAGTTTGACATCAGCATTTTTTATCACAACAAGCAACTGATGCCATTTCAAAAATAAACACAACATGACACCCTTGTGACTACTTGTGCATTATCTTCCTCTTATGCGTGCTCCTACGTGGTGCTTCCCCTGTGGCTTCAGCAGATGTGGAGGTCCCTTGCTCACTTTCTTGTTGCTCCTGTCTCGACACCTTTGGCGGGCGTCCTCTGGGATTTGCGAGCCTGTGAGGGCTCGGCAACAGTCTGCTGCTCCTGCGGCTGTGCAGGAGTTGAGACGCCGATCTCAGTTGGGTGGGGACTCGGGTGGGGCTCTGACCGAGGGCTCTGCAGTGGCATGGTCGTGTGAGCACTTGGAGAGGAGCCCCCACTTCCTTGTTGTCTGCCACCAACATCCCTCTCATGGGTCAGCCCCACTTCAGACCTAGCAAGTGGCTGGACAGCCCCTTTCTGCACTTCAGAGGGGCCATGAGGACCCGTTTCTGCGCTGGAAGTCCTACTCCAGAGGACTTCCATGAAGGTCTGGTTTCTCTGCTCAATAGCTGACCATCACTCCTCAAGAGATGTCAGTCTATTCTGAACAATGACCATGTTTTCACGACCCTGGTGACAAAGCTCCTCCATGGCTGTCGCCATCCTCTCTTCTACGGTAGCCATCCTTTCCACGGAGGTTGCCATCCTTTCCATGGTGATGCGTTCATGCGCCAACGCCTCCACAAAGGCTCTGCTCATGTTCGCGATGGACTCCTCCATTCGCTCCACACTCGCAGCGACCCTGGAGACAAAACCTGCCAGAGACTCCTGCACCTGTTCCTGGAGTTCCAGCACCGCTCTTCTTCTGGATGCACCCGGAGGCACAGGGTCGACATGCAGCCGAGCTGAGTTGGCAGAGTCCTGCGCACACCGACGAGGACTCTCCACTGCTGTCCCTGTCTCCACCATCTGCTGATGCTCACTTGTGAGCTGTGATACACCAGGTCACAACACTACACTATCTCGTGCAGTTCCCACCGAGGTGTGAGTGTCTGCGCTGGTGCTGGGTGCGCTGAATTCTGCTGATGCTACGCCTTCAAAGGTTGCAACTTCCTCTGAGGAGTCTTGAAGCTCAGGCTCTTCCTCTTGGACAGTGGGGACGGGGGCTGTCGATGGTCCTGTGGGGGAGTAAAGGAAAGTGTTGGAGATGTGAGGTAAAGTTTGCATGCACTTTGAATTGTACAGATGATCATAAGTCAATCTGTTAGACTTTCAGAATCATTATCAGTTACTCATGCAATGTCAATGAGAGAGATGCAAAGCTATTCTGTCACCAGCTTGCTGTGATGCACCCGTCTGTCCATCCCCCACTTGCGCATCCTCCTCCACTCCCACAATCTCCAGGCCCGCCTCCTCCGCAGTGGTGAGCTGGGCTACTGAGGATGGCTCTCCTCCTGTCCTCGCCCTCTCCCTCTTATTGTGGGCTCTCTTTTCCTGCAATGAGGGACACAAGTGGAGTTTGAGTGAAAATGAAGGAGTGAGTGTCGAGAATCCATAGCATAGATGCTTAGAAGGAGACAAAGATGGAGTGAGGTGCCAAGACCAAGGGCCCTCCCTGTGTGTTGTAAGTTGTTGTCATAGCATCACAGCGATAGGGAGTGTGAGGGCTGCATAGTCGAATAGTTAAGTGAATGTGAACATAGAGAGAGAGGGAATGGGTAAGGGTGCAGGGATGTCAGTGTCAAGTGGGATGTGGAGGAAGAGGTTGGCAAAGCTGAGTGCTGGTGAGGAGAGACGATGGGGATCAGATTGAGGGTGATGGGAAAGTCATACTCACTTTTCCTGTGTGGAGAAGGTCATGAAACCTCTTCCTGCATTGCAGCCAGGTTCTGCGGCACATAGAGATTGAGTTGACCTCCTGGGCCACTTGCATCCACACAGCTTTAGTCTGCTGGGGAGGCTTTTTCCTCCCTGAGGAAGGGAAGAGCACCTCCTTATTTGATCTTGCTCCCTCCACCAGAGCTTGGAGGGAGGTCTCATCGAACCGTGGAGCACACTTTGGCCTACTGCTGGACATAGTTGCTGAATGAAGCGATCACAACAATGGCCATAAAGTTTAAAGTCTCCAGAAGAAGCAAGGCTGCTTGCAGGCCTTAAATCCAGCAGCACTGATGATGTCATCGGAGGCGACTTTCAGGATGGAAAGGCTCATTGGGCCAGGGGTTCCCACACGCTGGAAATCAAGTGCCCAATTAGGGGAAAATTGCACTTTTTTCCCACTTCACATTGGAGTCGGGGTCCTGACACGAAAACCACCTGACACGCCCCCAGCCCGCCCCAATGGCAAAATCCTGCCCTCAGAGTTTTTCAATAAAAGTAATTTTCAAAAGCTTTCTTGTGGATCCAGGAAGAGCAGGGGTGCTCCTTCTGGCTCCACAGCCCTCCTGAGGGCCGGTGTCGCTCCGTGATCAAGTCCCCTCACGTTCTCCTTCCATAAATGGGGCATAAACAATTTTTAATTCCCTTAATTTGTGTACATTCTGTTAAATTTGAAAAAAAAATCTATGATTGAAGTAAAAGCTGAAACCCAGTCTCAAGATTCTGATATGTCACAAACAGAAATGCTGGAAGTATGCAGTAGGTCCACTTGTATCTGAAATGACAAAAGACAGGTTAAGTTTTGTGGATTTTTGCCTCAGAACTCAACAACAGCTTGCATTTATATAGCACCTTTAATGTAGTAAAACGTCCCAAGGTGCTTCTCAGGAGCGTTCTCAAACAAAATTTGACACCGACCCACATAAGGAGAAATTAGGGCAGATGAGGTACGTTTTAAGGAGTGTCTTAAAGGAGGAAAGAGAGGCGGAGAGGTTTAGGGAGGAAATTCCAGAGCTTAGGGCTTCAGCAGCTGAAGGCATGGCCGCCAATGGTATCATATAATTACATTGAATATACAACACAGAAGCAGGCCATTTGGCCCAACTAGTCTGTGCTGGTGTTTGTACTCCACATGAGTCTCCTCCCATTCTACCTACCTCATCTCAGCCTTTCAGCATATCTTTCTATTCCTTTTTCTCTCTTGTACCCATCTAGTTTCCTTTTGAAAGCATCTAAGCTATTTGCCTCAACCACTTCCTATGGTAGTGAGTTCCACTCTCTGAGTAAAGAAATGTCTCCTTTCGGCACAGACACGATGGGCCAAATGGCCTCCTTCTGTGCCACACATTTCTATGATTGTGGTTTATTAGTAACTATCTTGTATTTATGACTCCTAGTTTTGGATTCTTCCACAAGTGGAAACATTCTCTCCACATCTACCCTGTCAACCCATTCATAATTTTAAAGACCTCTATCAGGTCACCTCTAAGTCTTCTCTTTTCGAAAGAAAAAAGCTTCAACCTATTCAATCTTTCCAGATAGCTGTAATCTCTCAGTTCTGATTCCATCCATGTGAATTTTTTTTGCACTTTCTCCAGTGCTTCTATGTCCTTTTTATAGTATGGAGACCAGAACTGTGCGCAGTACTCTAAGGGTGGCCTGACCAGGCTCCTATACAAGTTCAACATAACTTCACTACTTTTGAATTCTATATTCCTAGAAATAAATCCCAGCGCTATGTTAGCATTTTTAATTGCTTTGCATACCTGCGATGCTGCTTTTAATGATTTGTTCACCTGTATCCCTAGATTCCTTTGTTCTTCTACTCCGTTCAGTTTCTTATTTTCTAAGGTGTAGCTGATATTTCTATTTTACCTACCAAAGTGCATCACCTCACATTTATCTATATTGAAGTTCATTTGCCACTTAACTGCCCAATTTGTAAGTTTTCTAACGTCTCGTTGTATTATGTTGCATTCTTGTATGATATTATTAGGTATTATCAGGTGGCATACAGTATGTATAAAGGTTGTGGAGTGATTAAAATTGGGGATGTGCAAGAGACTAGAATTGGAGGAGCGTAGATATCTCAGAGGGTTGTAGGGCTGGAGGAGGTTACAGTGATAGGGAGGGGTGAGGCCATGGAGGGATTTGAAAACAAGGATGAGAATTTTAAAATCGAGACGTTGCTTAACCGGGAGCCAATGTAGGTCAGCGAGCACAGGGGTGATGGGTGACCGGAACTTGGTTCAAGTTAGGATATGGACAGCAGAGTTTTGGACGGGCTTAATTTTATGGAGGGTGGAAGGTGAGAGGCCAACCAGGAGTGTGTTGGAACAGTCAAGTCTAGAGGTAACAAAGGCATGGATGAGGGTTTCAGCAGCAGATGAGCTGAGACAGGGGCGGAATCGGGCGATGTTATGGAGGTGGAAGTAGGCGGTCTTAATGATGGCACAGACATGTGGTCGGAAGCTCATCTCTGGGATAAATACGACACCAAGGTTGCGAACACTCGGGTTCAGCCTCAGACAGTTGCCAGGGAGAGGAGTTGGTGGCTAAGGAACGGAGTTTAGGCGAGGACCGAACACAATGGCTTCAGTCTTCCCAATATTTAGTTGGAGGAAATTCTGCTCATCCACTACTGGATGTCAGACAAGCAGTGTGACAAATCAGAGACAGTGGACGGGTCAAGGTGGTGGTGAGGTAGAGGTGGGTGGCGTCAATGTACATGCAGAACCTGATGTGTTTTCGGATGATGCCACCAAGGGGCAGCATGTAGATGAGAAGTAGGAGGGGGGCAAGAAAAGAGAGCAAACTCCTTTGTTGGACTGAACAACTGCCAACTTAATACTTACATTTTAAGGGAGTATTCAGGAAAGAGTAAATTGAAAAGCAGCGAGAGAAATGTCAAGGCTCTAGAGCAGAGTAGAGTTTTGGGTAAAAATAAGCAGAGTGGGTCAGGAAGGGACAGAGTGAGTAACAAAGGTAATAAAGCATCAGTGACTAAGGTGACATCAGGGAAAAATTAAAATACGTCAAAGCTAAAGGCACTATATCTGAATGCGCAAAGCATTCGCAACAAAATAGATGAATTAATGGCGCAGATAGAAATTAATAGGTTTGATCTAATAGCCATTACGGAGACGTGGTTGCAGTGTGGCCAAGGTTGGGAACTGAATAGTCCAGGATACTTAACTTTTAGAAGCGATAGGCAAAATGGAAAAGGAGGAAGGGTAGCCCTGATAATAAAGGGTGGGATAAAGACAGTAGAGAGAAAGGTCTTAGCTCCGAAACTCAAGAAGTAGAATCAGTTTGGGTGGAGCTAAGAAACAGCGAGGGGCAGAAAACATTGGTGGGAGTTGTTTATAGGCCCCCAAACAGTAGTTGTAATGTAGGGCAGAGTATAAATCAGGAATTTAGAGGCGCATGTAACAAGGGTAATACAGTAATCATGGGGGACTTTAATCTACATATAGACTGGGCAAACCAAATTTGCAGTAATAGTGTGGAGGATGAATTCATGGAATGTATGCAAGATAGTTTTCTAGATCAGTATGTTGAGGAACCAACTAGGGAATAGGCTATTTTAGATCTAGTATTGTGCAATGAGAAAGGGTTAATTAATAACCTTGTAATAAAGGGGCCTTTAGGAAAGAGTGACCATAATATGATAGAATTTTATATTGAGTTTGAAAGTGATTTAGTTAAATCCAAAACTAGAGTCTTAAATCTAAACAAAGCAAACTACGTAGGTGTGAGGGGCGAGTTGGCTAAGGTAGATTAGGAGGTATGAAGGTAGAGAAGCAATGGCTAGCATTTAAAGAATTAATACATAATTTACAACAAATATACATTCCTTTAAGGCACAAAAACCCCACAGGAAAAGTGGTCCAACCGTGGCTAACAAGAGAAGTTAAAGGTAGTATTAGATCAAAGGAAGAGGCTTATAATGTTGCCAAAAAGAGCAGTAAGCCTGAGGATTCGGAGGATTTTAGAATTCAGCAAAGGAGGACCAAGAAATTGATAAAGAAAGGGAGAATAGAATATGAGAGTAAGCTAGCGAGAGACATAGAAACAGACTGTAAAAGCTTCTATAAGTATGTAAAAAGGAAAAGATTAGCAAAAGTAAATGTGGGTCCCTTACAGGCTGAGACAGGTGAAATTATAATGGGGAATAAGGAAATGGCAAAGAAATTAAGCAAATACTTTGGCTGCGATTTTATGGTTCGAGGCGGCTTGGGAGCGGGTCAGGTGGCTTCCGGGTTCCAGTCCCGCCCCCAACGACATCCGGCCCACAGACGTGATTTTGCGTCAATTGGCCTTGTTAAGCCCACTCTGCGGGCTTGCCGGCCAATTAGGAGGAAGCCGGTGTCAGATGATGTCTTTTGATGACGCGTCATCTGCCGGTTTTCTTAAAGGGGCCACAGACATTTTTTTTGACAGCTGATTTCTCAGTGTTTGACAGCATTGAGGTGCTGCAAACACTGACAATCACTATACAAAGGTAAGCTCTTACACCCAGGCTCTCCAGTGACTCGCTCCTTAGGCTAGAACAGATGGCAGCTACAGGTGAGGTTAAAGAAGCGATCTGTCACTGGTGAGAGAGGTTCTCCCACTGAAGTGGGACTACACATACAAATCAATACTTGTTACGTACAGAAAAGTCTAAATGCATTAAAAATTAATTTCCCAACATTTTCTTACCTCTGAAACTCACCAGTGCACCATTGGATCCTTCACACCACTTCTGCAGCTGTCATCAATGCATAAACATTACAGCAGACTCACAGCACGCCACACTTACCTGGCGTGGTGTCCGGACATCGGGAAGCCCGCAGTAGAAGTGTCAAAATTGGAAAAAGCCTGTTAACTGCCTGTTAACAACATGTTAACAAGCAGTTAAGTGGCTATAATCCTATTCCTGCCGCTAGGTGTCAGGTCCATGCGCAAATCGGGGACCCGACACTTGGGAAGATTGTTTGGAGGCGGGTTGACAGCGGGTTTCCGACCCGCTGTCAATCTTTGTGATTTTGCCGGATGTCCCGCCTCCAAACCCGCCCCCTGAGCGCTGGCCAAATTCCAGCCTTTATGTCTGTCTTCACGGAAGAAGACACAAAAATGGTGGAGAACCAAGGGTCTAGCGAGAATGAGGAACTGAATTAGAATAAGTATTCGTAAAAAAAATAGTACTGGAGAAATTAATGGAACTGAAAGCCAATAAATCCCCTGGACCTGATGGCCTACATCCTAGGGTTTTGAAAGAGGTGGCTATACAGATAGTGGATGCATTGGTTGTCATTTTCCCAAATTCCATAGATTCTAGAACGGTTCCCGCAGATTGGAAGGTAGCAAATGTAACCCCACTATTTAAGAAAGGAGGGAGAGAGAAAACGGGGAACTACAGACCAGTTAGCCTGACATCAGTAGTAGGGAAAATGCTAGAATCGATTATTAAGGACGTGGTAACAGGGCACTTAGAAAATAATAATAGGATTGGGCAGAGTCAATACAGATTTATGAAAGGGAAATCATGTTTGACGAATCTGTTAGAGTTTTTTGAGGTTGTAACTAGCAGAATAGATAAAGAGGGAACCAGTGGATGTGGTGTATTTGGATTTTCAGAAGGCATTCAATAAGGTGCCACACAAGAGGTTTGTAAACAAAATTAGGGCTCATAGGATTGGGGGTAATAGACTAGCATGGATTGAGGATTGGTTAACGGACAGAAAACAGAGAGTAGGAATAAACGGGTCATTTTCGGGTTGGCAGGCTGTAACTAGTGGGGTAGCACAAGGATCAGTGCTTGGGCCTCAGCTATTCACAATCTATATCAATGATTTGGATGAAGGGACCAAATGTAATATATCCAAGTTTGCTGATGATACAAAGCTGGGTGGGAATGTAAGTTGTGAGGAGGATGCAAGGAGGCTTCAAGGGGATATAGACAGGCTGAGTGAGTGGGCAAGAACATGGCAAATGGAATATAATGTGGAGAAATGTGAAGTTATCCACTTTGGTAGGAAAAATAGAAAAGCAGAGTATTTTTTAAATGGTGAGAGATTGGGAAATGTTGGTGTTCAGAGGGACCTGGGTGTCCTTGTACACGAATCACTGAAAGTTAACATGCAGGTACAGCAAGCAATTAGGAAAGCAAATGGTATTTTGGCCTTTATTACAAGAGGATTTGAGTATAAGAGTAAAGACTTCTTACTGCAATTATATATGGCCCTGGTGAGACCACACCTGGAGTATTGTGTACAGTTTTGGTCTCCTTACCTAAGGAAGGATATACTTGCCATAGAGGGTGTGCAATGAAGGTTCACCAGACTGATTCCTGGAATGGGGGTATTGTCCTATGAGGAGAGATTGAGAAGACTAGGCCTATATTCTCTGGAGTTTAGAAGAATGAGAGGTGATCTCATTGAAACATAAAAAATTCTTACAGGGCTTGACAGGGTAGATGCAGAGAGGATGTTTCCCCTGCTGGGGAGTTTAGAACCAGGGGTCACAGTCTCAGAATAAGGGGTCAGCCATTTAGGACTGAGATGTGGAGAAATTTCTTCACTCAGAGGGTGGTGAATCTTTGGAATTCTCTACCCCAGAGGACTGTGGAGGCTCAGTCATTGAGTATATTCAAGAAAGAGATCGATAGATTTTTGGATATTAAGGGAATCAAGCGATATGGAGATAGTGCAGGAAAGTGGAGTTGAGGTAGAAGATCAGCCATGATCTTATTGAATGGTGGAGCAAGCTCGAGGGGCCAAATGGCCGACTCCTGCTCCTATTTCTTATGTTCTTATTACACTCCAATGAAGTAGTCTAAGGAATTGCTGTAGGAGAAGTAATTAGACATGTATTACGCGTCGATTCGCACACCAGACTGCACAATATATCTATATATATATATATATATATTAATAGACACAAAATTAAAAATCTATACCACATTTCAAAGTGTTATATTTGTAAAGTGTTCATCACACTTACCTGATTGGCTCAAAATAACCACTAGCTGTTCACTACACTTATTCACTCAAATATACACAGGGAGGAAAACTTACCAATCAAGAACCAGCAACCCACACAAATCCAAGCAATCAAATCTTTCTTTTTTCAAAGTTACCAATCAGGAACCACAACTACCAAAAAGCAAACCATTTAAATGCTGAAATAATATCTACACGCTGTTTTTCGCTGCCATTTTCCTTCTTCACTCAGATCAGTATATGTAGCTCAGGTCACATTCATGATATAACAAGCATACTAAGAAGTTCACAATTAAATAAAGATGGAAAAGGAACAATAAACTCACCCATAAAACTAATCATTTATGTCAGAAATGCCTGCAAGATATTTCTCCCACACAGGCATACCTACCTTTGTGGGACTTGGGCGTGAGTCTGTTTCAGTTGCAGAGTTGGGAATTTCACCTAGGCCGTGGGTGCTGGGATTTCCAATTCCAGTTGATTAAATTCTGTATAGGTGAGAGAGAAGCAACATGGGGTCTGTAGTTTTAACGCTGTTCCTTTGGAAGTACAATTCCCAGAGTGTGCCTTCTTAATCCACGTCACATGCAATGAGGGAGAAAACGTACGAATGCCAACAATAAGCCACGAGCAGCAGGAATAACTTTTTAAAAATTAGTTTATGGGATGTGGGCGTCGCTGGGAAGGCCAGCATTTATTGCCCATCCCTAATTGCCCTTGAGAAGGTGGTGGTGAGCCACCTTCTTGAACCGCTGCAGTCCGTGTGGTGATCCCACAGTGCTGTTAGGGAGGGAGTTCCAGGATTTTGACCCAGCGACGATGAAGGATCGGTGATATACTTCTAAGTCAGGATGGTGTGTGACTTGGAGGAGGTAGTGTTCCCATGCGCCTGCTGCCCTTGTCCTTCTAGGTGGAAGAGGTTGCGGGTTTGGGAGGTGCTGCCGAAGAAGCCTTGGTGAGTTGCAGTGCATCTTATAGATGGTACACACTGCAGCCACGATACGGTGGTGGAGGGAGTGAATTTTTAAGGTGATGGATGGGGTGCCAATCAAGCGGGCTGCTTTGTCCTGGATGGTGTCGAGCTTCTTGAGTGTTGTTGGAGCTGCACTCATCCAGGCAAGTGGAGAGTATTCCATCACACTCCTGACTTGTGCCTTGTAGAGGGTAGAAAGGCTTTGGGGTGTCAGGAGGTGAGATACTTGCCGCAGAATACCTAGCCTCTGACCTGCTCTTGTTGCCACAGTATTTATGTGAACATCAACATTTAAAAAATCTTTTCAGCATTTTACAGTTTAATTCATTAAAAATATTGAGCTAATGATGTTTATTTGCTGGAGGTTTTTTGTGTCACTGAAGGGAATTGATGTTTGTACCAATGGCTGTTTATGAGATGTTTTGATATTGAGCTCAGACTTGTATCCACAGACCATCAGTTAGACCTGGTGAATGACCACCATGATTTGTCACTGGATGATGGGAATACCATCCTTGATGCAGCTTCATCAAGAACTACAAATCCACTATATGAAGTTAGAAATATATTCCAATATTCTTTTTAAGTTAACAACGTTCTTTGGGAGTCCAGGCTGTTTCCCCTGCCTGAACCCCAGTGGGGCCCACTGCTCCCATCGGCTTGCAGACGCCCTGTACAGACAGAATCCCTACTTTGAACAGAAGAGAATATTCACTTAACTCGTTGCAAAAGGGAAACACTCACAAACCTCGTACTTCGACATGAATTTAAAATGTTTCAGTGTTGACTGGGAACTTCCAGACGGAGCAGGAACCCAACGTAACCTCTTGCTGCCTTTTTCCAATGGGTTCCAGTGGATTCCCAGTGGGCTCAAGTAAATCTGAGGCCATTTTATTCATTAGTCCTGTATTTTTCAGTGTCAGTTTGGTATGCTATATTTTTACCTTGTGCCACTTGTGCGATATTTTGCTTCAGTAAATTTGCTATTCCACTTCGGCTATGCAGAAGTTACAACAAACATCAGAAATTACATTCTAGCTCCCTGACTAACCATGAGCAATGTCCTCCAAGTTGTACTAGTTATTTTAACAAAAGGTCACCCATCATCTTTGAAGGTGGGAGGACAGGTTAACAAAGCAGTTAATAAAGCGTATGGGATCCTGAGCTTTATAAATAGAGGCATAGGGCTCGATTTTGCCAGGCCCGAGGAGGCGGAATTGGAGGCGTGTGAGGTGGTAAAATTGCAAAAAATGGTGGGCAGACCCGATCCCTCCTCCATCCCGCCTCCGAGCAATTTTCCCAAATGCGTGTTTTCCGACCCCGTTTCCATCCTGCCTCCAAGAGACGGGATTGGCCCTTAAGGCCCTTAACAACCAGTTAAGTGCCTCTATAATCCCATTTTGAGAGGCCTTTCTGATTTTACCACTTTTCCCACGTCCTGCACGTCTCCTCTGGAACACGCCAGTGAATCCTGGCGGCCTCACAAGTGGACTGCTTACAAACCGCTGCAGCTCCACCATTAAAAAGGAGTTTTCAGCAATTATCATTTGCAGGTGGCAGAACTTTGTTGTCTCAGGTCTGGGGGAACTTTTAGCAGGCATACCCATTGTTGTGGAAGTTTGGAGCCTGACACCCATCTCCAGTGTGACCTCCTGGGAAACCCCTCTCGCCACCTTGACTGAGCGCTTCCTCAACTGAGGCATATACCAGAAGCATGGGAACCATTTATTTCCTTTCCTCCTGGACATCAGATTTGGACGAAGACTAGCCGTGGCAGCAGCAGAACCATGAACAACAGCACCACCAACAACAGGAGTGCCAAGCTGCTGCTCACCCACCTGAAGCTGCACAGGCCAGAAGGCGCCAGCGCACGACCACATTGCTGCCTGGGATGCAAGGGACGCACTCATCTTGGCCAGATTTGCTTAGCCTGCACAATCAAACACTTTTGCCTCGTACCTTCTTATCAGACCATTGACAATGGCCAAGAACCTGCGGATTCCTATCACTCTGACCACCATACTGACAATTGCAAGTCGCCCTAAGCCCTCAATGTGGAAGTCCCATTAGCGAAATGACACACGCCACAACTGCAACAGTTTGCCATCAGAATTTTTTATGACAATAAGCAACTGATGGCTTTTCAAAATTAAACACAACATTACACCCAAGTGACGACCCTTGTGACTACTTGTGCATTATCTTCCTCTTACGCATGCTCCTACGTGGTGCTTCCCCTGTGGCTTCAGCAGATGTGGAGGCCCCTTGCTCACTTTCTTGCTGCTCCCGTCTCGACACCTTTGGCGGGCGTCCTCTGGGGTTGTGAACCTGTGAGGGCTCGGCAACAGTCTGCTGCTCCTGCGGCTGTGCAGGCGTTGAGACGCCGATCTCAGTTGGGTGGGGACTCTGGTGGGGCTCTGACCGAGGGCTCTGCAGTGGCATGGTCATGTGAGTGCTTGGAGAGGAGCCTCCACTTCCTTGTTGTATGCCACCAACATCCCTCTCATGGGTCAGCCCCACTTCAGAGCTAGCAAGTGGCTGGACAGCACCTTGCTGCACTTCAGGGGGGACATGAGGACCCGTTTCTGCACTGGAAGTCCTACTCCAGATGACTTCCATGAAGGTCTGGTTTCTATGCTCAATAGCTGACCATCGCTCCTCAAGAGATGTCAGTCCATTCTGAACAATTACCATGTTTTCCATACCCTGGCGACTAAGCTCCTCCATGGACGTAGCCATCCTCTCCTCTACGGTAGCCATCCTCTCCTCTACGGTAGCCATCCTTTCCAAGGAGGTTGCCATCCTTTCCGTGGTGATGCGTTCATGCGCCAACGCCTCCACAAAGGCTCTGCTCATGTTCGCGATGGACTCCTCCATTCTCCACACTCACAGTGACCCTGGAGACAAAACCTGCCAGAGACTCCTGCACCTGTTCCTGGAGTTCCAGCACCGCTCTCCTTCTGGATGGACCCGGAGGCACAGGGTCGACATGCAGCTGAGCCGAGCTGGGAGCGTCCTCTCCACTGCGACGAGGACTCTCCACTGCTGTCCCTGTCTCCACCATCTGCTGATGCTGACTTGTGAGCTGTGATACAACAGGTGACAACTCTACTCTATGTCCCGAAGGTCCCACCAAGGTGTGAGTGTCTGCGCTGGTGCTGGGTGCGCTTAATTCTGCTGACACTGCGCCCTCAGAGGTTGCAGCTTCCTCTGAGGAGTCTGGAATCTCAGGCTCTTCCTTCTGGACAGTGGGGATGGGGGCTTTCGATGGTCCTGTGGGGGAGTAAAGGAAAGAGTTAGAGATGTGAGGTAAAGGTTGCATGCACATTGAATTGTGCAGATGATCATAAGTCAATCTGTTAGAGCATCAGAATCATTATCAGTCACTCATGCAATGCCAATGAGAGAGGTGCCAAACTTTTCTGTCACCAGCTTGCTGTGATGCGCCCGTCTATCCGTCCCCCACTTGTGAATCCTCCTCGATCCCGACAATTTCCAGGACGCCTCCTCCAAGGTGGTGAGCTGGGCTACTGAGGGTGGCCCTCCTCCTGTCCTCGCTCTTTCCCTCTTATTGTGGGCTCTCTTTTCCTGCAATGAGGCACAAGTGGAGTTTGAGTGAGAATGAAGGAGTGAGTGTAGAGAATCCATAGCATAGATGCTTAGAAGGAGACAAAGGGCCCTCCCTGTGTGTTGTAAGTTGTTGTCATTGCATCACAGTGATAGGGAGTGTGAGGGCTGCATGGTAGAATAGTTAAGTGAATGTGACCATAGAGAGAGAGGGAATGGGTAAGGGTGCAGGGATGTCAGTGTCAAGTGGGATGTGGAGGAAGAGGTTGGCAAAGCTGAGTGCTGGTGAGGAGAGGCGATGGAGATCAGATTGAGGGTGATGGGAAAGTCATACTCACTTTTCCTGTGTGGAGAAGGTCATGAAACCTCTTCCTGCACTGCAGCCAGGTTCTGCTGCACATAGAAATTGCATTTACCTCTTGGGCCACTTGCAGCCACACAGCTTTAGTCTGTTGTGGTGGCTTTTTTCTCCCTGAGGAAGGGAAGAGCACCTCCTTATTAGACCTTGCTCCCTGCACCAGAGCTTGGAGGGAAGGCTCATCAAAGCGAGGTGCACACTTTTGCTTGCTGTTGGACATGGTCGGTAAATGAAGTCCTTCATACAATGTCCAAAGCGTTTCCAGTCTCCAGAAGAATCAAGGCTGCTTGCAGGCCTTAAATCCAACAGCATTGATGACGTCATCGGAGGCGACTTTCTGCATGAAAAGACTCATTAAAACATAGACATAGAAGATAGGAGCAGGAGCAGGCCATTAAGCCCCTCGAGCCTGCTCCGCCATTCAATGAGATCATGGCTGATCATCCAAATTCAGTACCCTGTCCCTGCCTTCTCCCCATATCCCTTGATCCCTTTAGCTTTAAGAAATATATCTAACTCCTGTGGGCCAGTGGTTCCCACACGCAGGAAATCAATTGCCCAATGAGGGGAAAATCGCAATTTTTCAAAACTTCACTTAGGAGTCGGGGTCCTGACACGAATCCCACCTGACATGCCCCAGCCCACCCACACTGGCAAAATCGAGCCCATAGAGTACAAAAGCCAGGAAATTATGCTAAACCTGTATAAAACACTAGTTCAGCCCCAGCTGGAGTATTGAGTCCAGTTCTGGCACCAGACTTTAAGAAGGACGTGAAGGCTTGGGAGAGGGTACAGAAGAGATTTACTAGAATGCTTCCAGAAATGAGGGATTATAGTTATGTGGATAAATTGGAGAAGCTGGGGTTTCTCTCCGTGGAGCAGAGAAGGCTAAGAGGAGATTTGATAGAGGTGTTTAAAATCATGAAGGATTTCGAGTAAATAAAGAAAAACTGTTTCCATTGGCTGAAGGGTCAATAACGAGAGGGCACAGATTTAAGGTGATTGGCAAAAGAACCAGAGGCAACATGAGGAAAAACTTTGTTACACAACGAGTGGTTAGGTTTTGGAATGCCCTGCCTGATAGGGTAGTGGATACAGATTCAATAGTCGCCTTCAAAATGGAATCGGATAAATACTTGAAGGAGAAAAAATTGTAGTGATACGGGGAAAGAGTGGGGGAGTGGGACTAATTTGATTGTTCTTCGAAAGAGCCGTTGGAGACTCAATGGGCAGAATTTTCGTTGACCCGTGGAGGCAGGTTTGGAGGCGTGTGGGGTGGGAAAATAGCAGATTCGGGGGTCCCGAACCCATCCCGCCCCCAACCCGCCTCCATGCCAGTTTCACAGGAGGTGGGTACCCAACCTGTGCTGGGACCCGCCTCCCCGAGGCGGGAAGGGGACTAGTGCCAATAAACTGCCTGTTAACATGTAGTTAACAGGCAGTTTTTTGCCTAATCCCTATTTTTGGCCCTGAATTGTGGGTTTCCCGACAGGTCCGAACCATGCCGATTTAGCGAGGTGGACCGTCGGTCTGGAGGGCTTGGAGGGGTCGAGATGTCCGGTGTGCAGGTGAGTGATGGGTGCATGAGTGCAGAGGTAAGTGTGTTTGGTGTGTGTAAAGTGTTTTAAGAACTTGTACTTACCTTAACTTTGTCCTGCAGGCTAAGGTGTCGGGAGTCCCTCACATCCACGGCACAGAAAGCAGAATGGCCGCGGAGCTGTCAAAAGCTGCAGTCTCTGCTTTCTGTGCTGGATTGATTTCTAACTGAGTCCAAGTACAGGGACTTACGTTAGAAATCATATTGTCAGTGTTTGACAGCTTCACAGAGCTGTCAAACGCTGAAATTTCATCTGTCAAAAGCTCTTGACAGATGAAATTTCAATGGCTGACGTCACCTGTATCCAAGGGACCCTTGATTGGCCTGCTAAGCCTGCTGGGCGGGCTTAACAAGGTCAATCAAGGGAAAATACAGTGGGTTGGCCACAAGTCGATGGAGGTGGGACTACAACCCAAAAAGTGGATGTCTCGCCTCCATCACGTCCCCATTGACAAAATCCAGCCCAATGGGTCAAATGGCCTCCTTCTGTGCTGTATTATTCTATGATTCTATCATTGTATTTTTTCATTAAAATATTCTTTTGCTGATTTCCTGCCTTGAAAAAAATCATGATAATTGCTCTTTTTTAATCACCCCTCCCCTTCCTCTCCCGGAGTACTGGTTGCACTTGTTAAAATGGCAATTATAGTTGACCATAACCATAAGTCTGATTCTGTCAGGAAACTCTAAGGTGCACAACACTTGTTTGACAGGGCCTTCACTGATACTCACTATAATAGCATGCTTTATTTACCAGCTGCAGGTCAGTAGCTTAGTGGTATGGTAGTGACCTAAGTACCATCAGCATTTGAGCTTGTATGGCAGATTAACTGTTGTGGAGGAATTTCAAATCACTCAACACAAGTCTGAGATCGAGAGTCCAAACAGCCTTTATTCGCACCGGTGGGAAGATAGCCTGCTCCCGCCTTAGTCAAGCTTCTTCAAATTGTTACAGCAGTGAGTAGATATTTATACATACAGTTTGATGTGCTATACATTGTTCCTGCCTACCTTCTAGAATGTTCTGCGTTATAACATCATTTCATTCTTATTAGCATTTGTTTACTGGCCCTTTGTCCTAGTCCCAAGAAAAGTTGACTTCGTGTCTGTTTCCTGATCTAGTTAATGTCCTTGGGATATTGTTGGGCCGTCTGGTTTCTAGGCCGGTTACACATCTTGAGCATCCCCTTTGTCTTGCAACATTTGCATTTCTATGTTTTTGATTATATCTCTTGTAGCCAGCCCAGTCACGCGATTATGTGAGGTAATGCTGTACACCGCCTCTCCTGACCATTTTTATATGGAACCAAAATCCCCATCATGCCCCACCATTCTACACTAACTTGTATGCATCTTCCCCTTTCATTAACAATATAGTGTTAGAGGATCAGAGGATAAGAAAACAAACTGTCTGTCGATTGCTACCCTAATACTAATCTATTTTTCAGTTGTGACTGGTTGCTGTCTGGATTCCATGTGGGCGATTTTGCCAGCCCTGGGCAGGCGGGTTTGGAGGCAGGACTGCCGGGAAAATGGCAGAATCTGGGGGCGGGTACCCATCCCGCCCCCAACCCGCCTCTGTGCCATCTTCCCAGGAGGCGGGTACCTGACCCGCGCCGGGTCCCGTCTCCTCAAGGTGGGAAGGGGATTAGTGCCAATTAACAGCCTGTTAACAGTTCTTTGGAGAATCCCCATTTTGAGCCCTGAAGTGTGGGCTTCCCGACAGCTCCGAACCTCGCCAGGGTCAGCGGGGCGGGCCGTTGGTCTGCGGGGGTCAGAGGGGCCGAGATGTCCAGTGTTCAGGTGAGTGATGGATGCATGTGTGCAGAGGTAAGTGACTTTTTGGCACTAATCCCCTTCCCGCCTCGAGGAGACGGGACCCGGCGCGGGTCGGGTACCCGCCTCCTGGGAAGATGGCACAGAGGCGGGTTAGGGGCGGGATGGGTACCTGCCCCCAGATTCTGCCATTTTCCCGGCAGTCCGGCCTCCCCAGGGCTGGCAAAATCGCCCACATGGAATCCAGACAGCAACCAGTCACTTTCCATACCTCGGGAGCCTACTGTCAACAAGGGCAGACGTCGATGACGAAGTCCAACACCGCCTTCAGTGTGCCAGTGCAGCCTTCAGTCGCCTGAGGAAGAGAGTGTTTGAAGACCAGGACCTCAAACCCGGCACTAAGCTCATGGTCTACAGAGCAGCAGTGATACCCGCCCTGCTGTATGTCTCAGAGACATGGACCATGTTCAGCAGGCACCTCAAAGCACTGGAGAGGTACCACCAACGTTGCCTCCGCAAGATCCTGCAAATCCATTGGCAGGATAGGTGCATCAACGTCAGTGTTCTCGCTTAGGCCAACATCCCCAGCATCGAAGCTTTGACCACGCTCGATCAGCTCCGATGGATGGGTCACATCGTCCGCATGCCCGATACGAGACTCCCAAAACAAGCGCTCTCCTCGGAGCTTCGACACAGCAAGAGAGCCCCAGGTGGGCAGAGGAAACGCTTCAAGGACACCCTCAAAGCCTCCTTGAAAAAGTGCAACATCCCCACTGACACCTGGGAATCCCTGGCTCAAGAGCGCACAAAGTGGAGGAGAAGCATCCGGGAAGGCGCTGAACACCTCGAGTCTCTTCGCCGGGAGCAAGCGGAAGCCAAGCGCAAGGAGTGCACGTCAACCCAAGCACCCCACCCACCCACCCTTTCAACCACCGTCTGCCCCACCTGTGACAGAGACTGTAGGTCCCGCATTGGACTCATCAGTCACCTGAGAACTCATTTTTAATGTGGAAGCAAGTCATCCTCAGTTCCGAGGGACTGCCTAAGAAGAAGAAGACGGTCTGCAGGGGTCGGAGGGGCCGAGATGTCCGGTGTTCAGGTGAGTGATGGGTGCATGTGTGCAGAGGTAAGTGTGTGAGGTGTGTAAAGTGTTTTAATTAGTTTTACTTACCTTTACTTCTTCCTGCAGGCTTCCTCCCTTCAGGTCTCGGGAGTCCCTCAGCTCACCGGCATAGAAAGCAGAATGGCCACTGAACTGTCAAAAGCTGCAGCCTTTCGCTTTCTGCTCAGGAAGGCTCTCTAACTGAGTCTGAGTAGAAGGACTCAAGTTAGAGGACAGATTGTCAGTGTTTGACAGCTTCACAGATCTGTCAAACGCTGACATTTCATCTGTCAAAAGCTCTTGACAGATGAAATGTCACTCGCTGACGTCACCTGTAACCGGCTTTCCCTTAATTGGCCTGCTAAGCCCACTGGGCGGGCTTAACAAGGTCAATCAAGGGAAAATAGCATGGGTTGGCCACAAGTGGATGGAGGCGGGACTAAAACCCGACAAATGGGAGTCCTGCCTCCAAAAGCTCCCCATTGACAAAATCCAGCCCTATGTGTTGCCCTTAGTGTTACAGATCCTTGAATGTTTGCTCACTAATTTTTTTTTCATCTTCCCAGGTGCCCATGACACCTTCCCTGTGTTTCCACTTCTCCCACTCAGTTAATTTCCTTCTTCACCACTGAAGCTGACCTCTTTATTCAGGCATTGTTCACTTGCATTTTCATGCTGTGGTCCCTCCTGAGTTTGCATTGATCTCTGCAGCATTGCTTATCCGATTCAACAGCAGCAGTGATACAAATTGCTGCTGCCGGTCGAAGAGGTCCTTACGGATCTGAAACCGGGTAAGGGAGAGAGAAAGGGGTCCGGGAAACATCATAAAAAGAGACGGAGCAAGAAAGAATTGTAAAGCGATTAAGAAATAGTTTGCAAAAGATACTAGATGAACAGAAGAAACAGAAAGTAGAAAAGATGGTGTAAAAGAAAAACCAGTGGCAGAAAAACAGAACAGAACAGAAATAAATGAAGTGTGTGTAAAAACAATGAAAGACAGAAGGAAGGAAAAATGCTAATTAACAAATGGAAGGAAGAAATAGCATATAGAGATAAAGAAAAGCCAAGAGTGTCAGTGAGAAGAAAATGGAAGTAACAGAAAAAGAAGAAAGAAAAATGGATGAAAGCAAAAAGAACAAATGAAAAAGGTAAGGACAAAAATAAAAGGAAACAATCAATGTTGGTCCATGCAATGAAAAATGTCAATCTTTCTCCATTATTTTGCTTTGCTGTGGTAAGTCATAATATAAAAACTCAAATGAAACTTGGCATCTGGCATGTTTTGCTGCCTCTGGTCGAAATTGAGTAAGAAGGTTGCAAAATATTCATAAGAAAACACAAGCACTTTAATACATTATAGACAGTGGCCCTGAAACCCCACCAGACTTTGTTTGCTGATACCGTCTGCCAAAGCTCACACATGAAGATTGACGACTTGGATGGACACTGGGTTATTGAAAAATAACCTAGCATCGGTCACTAGCCTTCAAAAGAAGAAAAAGATGGAAATGAGAAATAAAATTGAAACCTCAATCAGAATTTGATCCTCTACTTTCTGATGTCTTATTGAGTTGTATACTAAGCTTTTTGAGCAGCTAGCTGGTATTTGTTAACTTACTTGTGCCTTCGTTTTATAATTCTGTGATTTCAAATTTACTACATTGATTCTCTTTGACATGGTAATTACTATCTACAGAAATAAACATTTTAAAAGCATTGCTTCTTTTGCTACAGCTCCACACAAAAGTGCTAATAAGGATAAAAAGTTAGAATTCAAATCTTCAATCATAGTGAGATGTATATTTACTTCCTAGAATATATCCCTTTGAGGTTTGAAACACCTTTTGAGGCTTGAAACATCTTTTTAGCTTTCAAATGCACAACTCTTTTGTACATCTGTAAAAATGCTACTGTGCATTTTCCAATGATGAATGTTTTAAGTAGAGGTAGAAAACTGTATGTAAGTGATCCATATTGCTTAATTAAAAGCATGTTGGGAATAAAACTGTAATCTAGTTCAAGTTATATTTTGATGCTAAAACGTTACTGTAGTCCTCAAAGAGTTATATTTCTCAAAAATGGCATATGAATTGGTGGTTACCATAGAAACAAAAATACTTTGTTACAGTGCCAGCAATGGTGGCAATTATAGAGGTTTGACAAGAGGTTGCAATTTTACTACAACCCACAGAGGATATTCTATATTTAATTGCTGAATACAGAATTGTTCTACAAATAGAATAAAAAGCAAGAACTTGCATTTATATAGCACATTTTGGCCGGGAAATTGGACCTGTTTGCGTTGGCAGTTAAGGCCGCTTCCACCCACGTGTACAATGTTGATTTGACACACGATCTGCCATTTTGGAAAAGATTGTGGGATGAGGGGCCAGTGGGTTGTGAAAAGAAGGATTAGATATGAGCATACCGTTATTATCAGCAATGCGTTCAACTTCCTCACTCGCCACGGATTCTGTGACGGCCCCTCCAATGATCTCCAGCACAGCTTCCTCCAGCTCTGTTAGGGTCTGCAGATGGGCTTCCCCTCCACCGGTCTGCTGCTGCTCCCGGCGGTAATGAACCACCTTTGCCTACAAGAGAAAGGGAAGTGTGTCAGTGAGTGTGGTGCACTGTGTTTGGGTAATGTGCCTGCCATGGTTGAATAGCTGGTAGTGTGTGCAAGGTGTGAGATGTGGGTGTGAGTGTTGCAGCAGTGGTAAGTGTGTGAGGGTGAAGTGAAGCTATGATTGTGAGCTATGAGTGGTGTTTGCTAGAGATTGTTGGTAGGTGAGTGATGGGGGTGTGGTGCATTGAGCAGGGTATGAGTCTAGTGGTGCAGATGGTGGGATATGGCATTTGTAGATGCATTCGCTCACCTTGACCACTTGGGAGAGGCCATTAAACTTTTTGCGGCACTGGATCCAGGTCCTGGGGACAACATTCGTCGCACTGATGGCTTCAGTGATCTCCTCCCACAGCCTTCTGCTGTTCTGCCTTGATGGCCTCCTGCCCCGCTGTGGGTAGAGGACCTGACGGCGTCTTTGAACCCCCAGGACCAAAGCCTCCAGTACTGCATCAGAAAATCTCCTCGCACCTTCTCTTAGCTGTTGGGCCATGGCTTTCTCTACAATGACAATGAGGTGCTTCTGCAACAAAGCACCTCCCCTTTAAGTAGTGCAGAGAGCCGAGGCCAAACATTATTGGCCAGTAGACTGCACCCGATATCGACCCCCCATTCAGCGCTAAAACAATCAGCAGCGTGTTTAGCGCTGAAATTAGCGCTGCAATCATTATAATGAGCAGGCAGCATGAATTTTGTGTGCTGCCTGCACCACATTGAACACATAGCGAAGCGCTATGTTCCCATGCCCGTTTTCAGGCTTTATCCAATTTATAGGCCAAAATGTCCTCAGGACATCCTGAAGCACTTTATAGCAATGAATGTCTTTTTGAAGTATAGGGACTGTTGTAATGTAGGCAAACATGGCAAGGTCCTAAACAACAGAAATGAGATAAATAATCAGTTAATGTGTTTTTATGGGGTTGCTTGAGGGTTCAATGGTGGCCAGGGCATCAAGAGAACTCCTCTACTCTTCTTCAGATAGTGCCATAGAAGCTTTTATGTTCACCTACTCAGGTAGACATGGCTTTGGTTTAACTTCTCTTCCGAAAGATGAAGGCTCTGACACTGCAGCGCTCCCTCAGCACTGCGCTTAAGTATCAGCCTAGATTGTGTGCTGAATTCTTGCAGTGGCACTTAAACCCACAACCTTCTGACTTGGAGACAAGTGCCTCCACTGAACCAAGCTGGCACTTGAACACTATCGAACAATGTAAAACTCTATTTAAAACCCATCGCACCCAAAATATAAAACAAATGGCATCAAGCACAAACAGTGCATTCCCTATTACTTTCTGCGAGATGATTTTTCCTGTTCCTCAGAGGTATTTGGCCGCCATTTTGAAAATTCCATAAATAGTCATTGGAAAGGAAAAGGCTGAGCGCACTGGATACAGCAAAGGCTATGGGCCCCAACAACATCCCGGCTATCATGCTGAAGACTTGTGCTCCAGAACTAGCCGCGCCTCTAGCCAAGCTGTTTCAGTACAACTACAACACTGGCATCTATCCGACAATGTGGAAAACTGCCCAGGTGTGTCCTGTCCACAAAAAGCAGGACAAATCCAATCCGGCCAATTACCGCCCCATCAGTCTACTCTCAATCATCAGCAAAGTGATGGAAGGTGTCATCGACAGTGCTATCAAGCGGCACTTACTCACCAATAACCTGCTCACTGATACCCAGTTTGGGTTCCGCCAAGAACACTCGGCTCCCGACCTCATTACAGCCTTGGTCCAAACATGGACAAAGGAGCTGAATTCCAGAGGTGAGGTGACAGTGACTGCCCTTGACATCAAGGCAGCATTTGACCGACTGTGGCATCAAGGAGCCCAGTAAAACTGAAGTCAATGGAATCGGGGGGATAACTCTCCACTGGCTGGAGTCATACCTAGCACAAAGGAAGATGTTTGTGGTGATTGAAAGTCAATCATCACAGCCCCAGGACATCGCTGCAGGAGTTCCTCAGGGCAGTGTCCTAGGCCCAACCATCTTCATCTGCTTCATCATTGACCTTCCCTCCAACATAAGGTCAAAAATGGGGATGTTTGCTGATGGCTGCATAGTGATCAGTGCCATTCACAACTCCTTAGATAATGAAGCAGTCCATGCCCGCATGCAACAAGACCTGGACGACGTTCAGACTTGGGCTGATAAGTGGCAGGTAACATTCGCGCCACAGAAGTGCCAAGCAATGACTATCTCCAACAAGCGAGAGTCTAAACACCGCCCCTTGACATTCAATGGCATTACCATCACCGAATCCCCCACCATCAACATCCTGGGGGTCACCATTGACCAGAAACTTAACTGGACCAGCCACATAAATACTGTGGCAACAAGAGCAGGTCTGTGGCGAGTGTCTCACCTCCTGACTCCCCAAAGCCTTTCTACCATCTACAAGGCACAAGTAAGGAGTGTGATGGAATACTCTCCACTTGCCTGGATGAGTGCAGCTCCAACAACACTCAAGAAGCTCGACACCATCCAGGACAAAACAGCCCGCTTGATTGGCACCCCCTCTACCACTTTAAACATCCACTCCCTCCAACACCAGCGTACCGTGGCTGCAGTGTGTACCATCTACAAGATGCACTGCAGCAACTCGCCAAGGCTTCTTCGGCAGCACCTCCCAAACCCGCGACCTCTTCCACTTAGAAGGACAAGAGCAGCAGACGCATGGGAACACCACCACCTTCAAGTTCTCCTCCAAGTCACACACCATCCTGACTTAGAAGTATATCGCTGATCCTTCATCGTCGCTGGGTCAAAATCCTGGAACTCCCTACCTAACAGCACTGTGGGAGTACCTTCACCACACGGACTGCAGCGGTTCAAGAAGGCGGCTCACCACCACCTTCTCAAGGGCAATTAGGGATGGGCAATAAATGCTGGCCTTGCCAGCGATGCCCACATCCCATAAAAACGAATTTTAAAAAAATCAGGCCGGCTCTGTAACGGGCGGCTGATCCGCAACTGGCAGTTTTCTGCCCTTGTCCAAAGTGAAAATGACCCCCTATGTGACCTCACTTGTTGTATAAATAGATTTATTGCAACGTTTCCACAAAGGTGTTTGCTTTAATGAAAGCGTTCAAGTGACGAAAGTAAGAAATCGATTTTATAAATGATGAATTCATAATCAATAAATATTACCGTAACGTTAAAAGAAAGAACTGGTTTAATTGCATTGAAAATCTACCAGTGAAATGTTAATGTAGTTTGGTAGACATAGTTTGTTACAGGTGAGATTCAATTCTGGGCAAAATTAAGAATGTGAAGCATTCCAAGTTGGATTTGAAAGCATGTCCAGTTAAGAAAATGGATCTGTGTGGGACAATTTATCATTTTAATTGTCTGCTTTGCACATACAACAGGCTAATTTTAGTTGTGCACCTAATGTTAACACATTTTCATGCTTTACAGTTCCTTGTAGTTTGGGTACATGGAAAGGACTGTTGACTGAGTGGTTTCATTAAAAATATATCATTTAGTTTTCTGGTATTCTTTGCTTTATTTCAATCAATTTGTGTTAGCCTATCTGATTTCCCTCATTGCATTTCCATCTGAGTTCACCAGCACTCCAGAATTCCTGCACCTGAGTTCGCTGGTTGTCTGGTGCTTTTTCAAGAAAAGGACTCTATTTTATAAAAGCATTGGAAAGCAGGGAATGAGAAAAGACCACTTGGCCAATCAAGCCCATTTCTTCATAAACCACTTTATGCAACCCATTTAATCTCACGAGAAAAGATTCTGCAAATTTCCTGACTGCTCAAAAAGTACATTAAGCAAACACCAGAACATCTGTCTGACCTAACAGCCTACATTATTCATCATTGATTAGTATCCTTGCTTGCATGACAATCATGATTGCAGCAAATCAGGAACCGTCAAATTCCATAGATTATCCACTTTTCTCTATTTTTACTTAGCCTGAAAACGTTATCCCTGTTGATAACCAGATATTTATCAAGCTCTTCTATAAGAACATAATAAAGCATTAATGAGAAAAGGTCATTCTCTGGTTGTCTATGTTCTTGTGAGTCATTCCTCTACAGTGCTGCCTGTTGCTGTAAGAAGGAGCACCAGCAATAGTATGGAGAAATATAGAGAAGCAGGTATAGAGTGAATGTGGAGCAGGCGGGTGAGGCATGGAATGAATTTTCATAACTCTAAGAAACAAAATAGGGAGTGAGCCTTGGCTCAGTGGTAGTACTCCCGCCTCTGGATCAGAAGGTGATGGGTTTGAGCCCCAATACAGACAGCCCGAAGGAGTGGAGGCGAGCAAGAGACCAGAACACCGGCCTCTGGGCTGACGTGCAGTGGGGTAACTGCGTCTGTTGGGAGTGAAAAGGTGACCCCACCCGCGCCCCCCCCCCATCGCATCTAGACGGTTTCGTGACACGGATTTGTGAGTCAAGCTAATGACCTGTCCACCTAAAATGGGACTTTGTTACAGAAAAGGCCCAGAGCACGATCTGCTGGATGTAAAGCAGTGCATGAAATGGGTTGCCTCATGTGCCGCTAGGCATGGAAGAGAAAAAGATAAAACAAAATAATACTTTTGAAATTTCTTTTTGCTTTTTCTTCAGAAATTCCAGCAATCGGCACAGAAGTTTTCACTTAGTGGCCAGCAGAGGTGTTCAACCATTCAGAAATCCTTTTGACATCTACTGCAGCAATCCTGAACTGGCTTTATATGAAAAACTACATCAGGATTACTACTGCAAATGCTGGTAGAATTTCTGAATGGTTGAACACCCAGCGGGCTATGAAAGTGTACATTTTAAAACAATTAGCTGTGGCAACAACCCCAGTCAGGATCATAGCAGATAATGGTGAGGGGGCTTCATTACGCATTGAACCTCTCTCTGCTTCCCACCAGTCCATTTCACAGTGACTGTTACTCCCACTTTCTCCCCAGTAGTACTGCTTTACCTCTGCTACTTGTTTTCCATCCGTTTCTGGCTCTGTTCCCATGTCTTTCAATCCATTTAACTATTTATTTCTCCCTCACATTTGTACCAATCTTCTCTCTTTAAAAAAACAAAATCCCAGCCCCTTTGCCTATCTTGTTCGTCCCACAACTTTGTGTAAGTGAAAGCTGAACGAAACTAGAGCTGGGTGATTAGAATTCAGACTGCCATCCCTCTGTAGCCAACAATACTGACAAAAGAAGTTAAAGGAGACTCAGTCTAAAGCTCACACTTTTATTTGTCTAATTTTAGGAAAACCATGAAGACAATGAGCTCCTGCAACAATTATGAGGAAACTGATTATCATGACATGCTGTTTAAGATTTTAAAATAATGAAAAATGATTAAGGGGGAGATTTCCTTTGTTTGTCATTTTCAGTGAAATTGTAAATGAATCTCTATTCTGTGGTGCTTCAATCTCTTCAGGGACTATTTTATCATTTGTGCATAGAGCCAGTAGAATGTGTGAGCTGACTGCCTCGGAGAAGCAGCAGGTAGCACAGACCATTTTGAGGGCCGGGCTTCATTTAAATAGAACCGGCGAGCTGCCCGTCCCAAATGAACGTCCTGATGCAGCTTGCCGGATTTAGGCCAGAGCAATATCGGCTAGTCAGGAGGCCACATGGCCAGCAGCAAGGTAAGACCAGGGGTGGTGGGTTTGCGATTTTGGAGTAGGAAGAGGGGGGCCAGCGGTCTAGATTATATTTGTGGTCCCCACAAAAATAATTTTTGCACCTACCTTTGACAGCCTCGGCTTCTTGTCCGATAGGTTCTGTTGAGTGGAGGGACCACCGTGGACCCTCCACCCACTGCCATAACAATGGTTTTGGGGTCCTATTTACGTATTATTACCCTGATGGAAATGTATTCATGAGGCTCCTGCCTACGTCTATTAAACCAGCGGCAGGAAGCTGGCAGCGGGGCAGAAAACTGGTGTTAAGTCTACCGCTTTAAAAAACAAAAATACCAACCCCTTGGTAAAGTTTATTAAAAGCAATGAGCTGATAAAATCTAAGTGTTGTTTATGAATAAAGTGATTGTGCCTGAATTTAAGAAAGGAGAAGGAGGATTTTAACTCTCTCTGCCCAGGACGGGACGGAGTTAAAGTAAAAGTGGTGGACTTACCACTGTTTTTCTGTCCCGCTGCAATCTTCCCACCGCTGGTTTAAAAGGTGGTTGAAGTGCTAGCCTGATGCAGGCCGGAGCCTCAGGAATACATTTACATCGGGGTCCCATTACGTAGATAGGACCCCAAAGTCATTTTTACTGTCTACTTACTGGGCCAAGAAGCGGAGGCCCTCAAAGGTAGGTGAAAAAAATATTTTTGAGTTGTCAGGAAGAGCAGGAGTGCTCCTCTGGGTCCCACAAAAATAATCTGAGCTGCTGCTACTCCAGGCTCTCACCACTCCACGATCACGAACCCTCTCCCCCCCACTAGGACTGAGCTTGCAGCTGGCCCGTTGGCCTCTGGACCAGCTGATATTGCCCAGCCCGAATCCAGCAAGCTACAGTGGGATGCCCATTTAGGACAGCTCATCGATTCTATTTAAATGATGCCTGGCCCTCAAATGGTCCAGGCCTCCAGCTGCACCCCCCAGGTGGTCGGCCCGTGCGCTCCGCTGCCGATCTGCCCAAATGATAAATGCCCCTTATAATTTTACATGGGTGACCAATTGAGAAAAAAAGATATTTATGTGTTTAAGGATGACTTTGACACCGAAAAATGATGCTTCCAATCTCTAAATCCTGTAGTGAAGTTAAGCATTCTTGTTTTTGGTCAGTACCAGCAGGGTGATGGTTTTTATGGGCAGGAGGAGCTAGGTAGAATGGTGGCATTTGTATCTAGGAGAAAAGCCTCCCACCATTAAAAAGGGGGTGTATGAATCTATGATTAGGAATGGGATGAAGTGTTACAAGGGTAAGTACATAGAAAGTTGGCTAAATGTTGTGTTGGAGCCTGATAGCTCCTGAGTTACTGGGACCCTGGAAACAGCAAGGAAAGCAACCAGTCAATGATGAATAATGTAGGATGTTAGAATAGGTCTGGAGTTCCTCTTGATTGACAGAGAGGAAATATTACCAAATATTTTCTCAGGAGGTAAACCAGTTGAGTGAAGTCCATGATAAAGTAAATTGTGTCCAGTCTGTGGAAGTGGGTTTGAATGTCCCAAATGGATCTTTTATATGAGGAGACTGAAGCAAATTGTTAAGTATTTGGTTTGTTCGGAAATAAAAATTAGATTGTGCCTATGGATAATTTTTAACTTTCTCTCTCTTTGGATCCCTTTTTCAAGTTAAGTACATTTGTTCTGGACATTTTAAAAACATAGAACAACACCATCATCCCAAAGCAGGACAATTCACAACAGTTTCAACCTCCATTGTATTCATCCACAGATTTATATAAGAAAGATAGGTCTCACTAAATTTTCCAGTAAACTTTATCTGGTAATATTTTTAACAACCGTAGCCTGGATATTAACGGGCGGATTACGTAGACGGTGGGGGGGGGGGCTGAGCTTTGGGCGAGAAACCTCGCATGCTGTGGAGTTTTAACAGGTTAAATCAAAGGCTGCCAGCCTCATTAAAATATTTAAATTGCCAACCAGCTTCCTGAACGCATAACTAAATGACAGTAAAGTAGATGGGCTGATTGGTCTTTCCCTATTTATACTTATGTTCCAAGAAGAGAGGTATAACACATGCATACATGCACATCCAGTAAGGATTGTTTGACAATGATTGCGACTTGACCGTTTTTTTCCCTCTCTGACCCAGGGCCACTGCGGCCAATTAGCAGTCCAACAAGCCAACGATTGAATCTGGGACTATTCTGGTCTGTAAGGATCAGCTACTTACTGCTTTAACGAGCTGGAACCATTGGAGGAGGTTGCTTACTGTTATTTTCATTAAATTCTTCAGTTAAAATGCCTAGAAGAAGTCTTTAGACACATAGGAAGGAATTTTAACCTGGAGGAACATGTGGGTTTGGGTGCAGGTGGGGGGTTAAATCTGGCAATAATGCGAGCGTGTCGGGAAGCCAGCTCCAACCCGCCAATTTCCGTGTTTAACTTGACCCCCTTGGGAGATGTGAGTTGCCTATCAATATATGGTAATTGCTCAATTGGAGCGATATTTCAGCACAATTTTAAGTTTAATGTCGCATCCATGGGTTTCCCGGGCTTCCTGAAACTCGCCATTGAAAGCAAGGCGAGAACACAATGGCAATTGAGGGGGCTGATTAAAACTCATGGAAAGGGTTTATTCACAGTACTTTTGCTGAGAGTTTACTTTGTATACTTTGGAAGTTTTCTGAATCGCATCAGGATGGGTGGCACATTGGCTGCTTTAGATTGGACTTTGGATGAGGAGCAATAAACCTAGCACCAGCAGCAAAATCAACCTGCTGTTGAGAGACCTGCAGCTGGACAGCAGAGAGGGGAGCAACAGAGAAGGTAACAGCAGAGAGGTACAACTCGCAGGAGGCACAGGGTGTACAGGCAGAGGCTGAGTTTCCTTGACACAGCAGTGCTTCAGGAGGCTAAGGTTGTCGTGTCAGGTGGCGGCAGACATCTGCAGACTTCTAGAAGAAGACCTGATCCCTGCTGCTCCTAGTGGCCATGCGTTACTAGTGGCTGTCAAAGTGACCACTGCCCTCAACTTTTTTGCCTCTGTATCCTTCCAGGGCTCTGCCGGAGACATATCCAGGATCTCCCAGTTGGTGGCCCACAAATGCATAAGACAGGTGACTAATGGGTTGTTTGCCAGGGCCGGCAATTATGTGAACTTCGCCTATGATGACGCTAGTTAGAATTAGCGGGCGCTCGGGTTTGCGTCTCCGGCTGGCTTCCCACAGGTGCAGGGCGTCATCGACTGCACACATGTTGCAATCCGTGCACAGGCAAGAAGACATCATCGCAATGCCCTGCGACATCATCCCACTCATGCTTGAGGCAGACTGCTCCATTCTCTCTGCAATCGTGATCAATATGCTTGGAAGACTTGTCAGTACATCGCACATTCTTTGTTGCTCCTCAATAATTATTCTTTTTATTGACGGCCCCTGGGGTACAGCATCTGTGTCCAGCTGAGCAGAGCTTGAAGAGGGCTGTGCCCTCCAACACAAACTCTCCACAGCTGTCCCTGCCACCGCCATCTGTGCTTGCTCACTTGTGAAGTATGAGTCACCAGGTGAAAACCAAACTATCTGTCTAACTGGTCCCAATGAAGTCCAAGTATCTGAGTTGGCGCATGGTAAGCATGACTCCTGTGATGGTGCACTTTCAGAAGGAATCAGTTCCACTGAGGATTCGTCGTCCGCAAGGTCCATAGACTGTATAGACTCCTGCTGCACGTATGAAGATCCTGGCGGAGAGAAAAGATATAAATTAGTACTGGTAAGGTAAGTAAGTTGCAACTTATCATTATGAAGAGCATCATATTTCACTCGCTGTTGAAATCAAGTCAACATGACTGACTGTTGAATGACATGTGGGTCGCTGAAAATTAATTGTGTCACCAGGTAGCTGGGAGGTCCCTATCTCCGATGGCCAGGGATGTCGAAACACCACTGATCTCCAGCGCTTCCTTTCTGCAGTTGTTAGCTGGGAAATCTTTCGAGGACCACCTCTGATTCTCTCCAGCTCCCTCTTCTCTTCTTCTTAGGCAGTCCCTCGGAACCGAGGATGACTTGCTTCCACACTAAAAATAAGTTCTCAGGTGACTGATGAGTCCAATGCGGGACCTACTGTCTCTGTCACAGGTGGGGCAGACGGTGGTTGAAGGGGCGGGTGGGTGGGGTGCTTGGGTTGATGTGCGCGCCTTCTGCTGTTTGCGCTTGGCTTCCGCTTGCTCCCGGTGAAGAGACTCGAGGTGTTCGGCCACTTCCTGGATGCTTCTCCTCCACTTTGTGCAGTCTTGGGCCAGGGATTCCCAGGTGTCGGTGGGGATGTTGCACTTTTTCAAGGATGCTTTGAGGGTGTCCTTGAAGCGTTTCCTCTGCCCACCTGGGCTCTCTTGCCGTGTCGGAGCTCCGAGTAGAGCGCTTGTTTTGGGAGTCTCGTATCGGGCATGCGGACGATGTGGCCCGTCCATCGGAGCTGATCGAGCGTGGTCAAAGCGTCGATGCTGGAGATGTTGGCCTGAGCAAGAACACTGACGTTGGTGCGCCTATCCTGCCAATGGATTTGCAGGATCTTGTGGAGGCAGCGTTGGTGGTACCTCTCCAGTGCTTTGAGGTGCCTACTGTACATGGTCCATATCTCTGAAGCATACAGGAGGACGGGTATCACTACTGCTCTGTAGACCATGAGTTTGGTGCTGGGTTTGAGGTCCTGGTCTTTAAACACTCTCTTCCTCAGGCGACCGAAGGCTGCACAAGCACACTGAAGGCGGTGTTGGACTTTGTCATCGACGTCTGCCCTTGTTGACAGTAGGCTCCCGAGATATGGAAAGTGGTCCACGTTGTCCAAGGCCTCGTCATGGATTTTGATAATCGGGGAGCAGTACTGTATGGCGGGGGTTGGTAGAGGACCTTTGTCTTACGGATGTTTAGTGTAAGGCCCATGCTCTCGTACGCTTCAGTGAAGGTGTTGATGATGGTTTGGAGTTCGGCCACAGAGTGTGCGCAGACGCAAGCGTCATCTGCATACTGTAATTTGATGACAGAGGATGGGACGACCTTGGATCTGGACTGGAGGCGACGGAGGTTGAACAGTTTCCCGTTTGTTCTGTAGATTAACTCCACTCCAGCGGGTACTTACTGAGGGTGAGATAGAGCATCGCAGCCAGGAAGATTGAGAAGAGCGTTGGTGCGATGACACAGCCTTGCTTGACCCCGGTCAGTACGTGAATTGGGTCTGTGGTGGATCCGTTGGTCAGGATCACGGCTTGCATGTTGTCGTGAAGCAGGCGGAGCATGGTGATAAACTTTTGAGGGCAGCCGAATTTGAGGAGGACACTCCATAATCCCTCATGGTTGACGGTGTCGAAGGCCTTTGTGAGGTCAAAGAAGGCCATGTACAGCGGATGGTGCTGTTCCCTGCATTTCTCTTGTAGTTGACGCGCGGTGAAGATCATGTCCATTGTGCCCCTTAGTGGGCAGAATCCGCATTGCGACTCTGGGAGTAGCTCTTCAGCCACTGGGAGAAGGCGATTGAGGAGGATTCTTTCGATAACTTTCCCTGTGGCATACAGCAGGGAGACTCCTCTGTAATTACCGCAATCGGACTTGTCACCTTTCTTGAAGATGGTCACGATTATGGCATCTCTGAGATCCCCTGGCATGCTCTCCTCCTTCCAAATAAGAGAAATGAGTTAATGTATTCGTGCCAATAGTGCTTCTCCACCATGTTTTAGTGCCTCGGCGGGGATTCCATCTGCTCCTGAGGCCTTGTTGTTTTTTAGTTGTCGGATGGCCTTTTCAACCTCATGCCGGGCTGGGGTTGAGCTGAGGTGATGGTGGGTAGCATGCTGTGGGATGGAGTTGAGGACACACGCGTCGAAGACAGAGTCTCAGTTAAGGAGATCTTCGAAGTGCTCCTTCCAGCGGGCACTGACTGCCTCTCTGTCCTTGATGAGTACCTCTCCGTTCTTGGCCCGCAGTGGGGTAGGATCTTAGGTGCTTGGGCTGTAGGTGGTCTTGACTGTGCTAAAGAATCCACGCACCTCGTCGTTGTCGGCTAGCTGCTAGATCTCCTGCGCTTTCTCCACCCACCATCTGTTCTGTATGTCACGAGTTTTTTGTTGAACCTCAGCCTTCAGGCGTCTGTAGAGCTGCTTTCTTGCTCTCGAGTTCTGTTGCTGTTTCCAGATCAGGAATGCCTTGCGCTTGTGGCTTATTAGCTCCTGGATCTCCTGGTCATTCTTGTCGAACCAGTCTTGGTGTTTCCTGGTCGAGTGACCGAGCGTCTCTTCACAGGTGCTGATTATGGAGGCCTTGAGTAAACAGACCAGGCGCTGTGGACACTCTGTGGGCTTGATTTTACCAGGTCCGAGGAGGCGGGTTTGGAGGCGTGTGAGTTGTCAAAATCGCAAAAAATGGCGGCTGGGTCCGATCCCGCCTCCATCCCCCCACGAGCAATTTTCCCACATTCGTAGTTTCAGACCCCGTTTCCATCCTGCCTCCAAGAGGCGGGATAGGTCCTTAAGGCCCTTAACAACCAGTTAATTGCCTCTATAATCCCATTTTGAGAGGCCTTTCTGATTTTAAAACATTTCCCCCATCCTGCACGTCTCCTCTGGAACACGCCAGTTAATCCTGGCGGCCTCACTAGTGGATTGCTTACTAACACGGTGGCATAGTGGTTAGCACTGGTGCCTCACAGCGCCAGGGACCCGGGTTCGAATCTGACCTCGGGTGACTGTCTGTGTGGAGTTTGCACATTCTCCCCGTGTCTGCGTGGGTTTCCTCCGGGTGCTCCGGTTTCCTCCCACTGTCCAAAAATGTGCGGGTTAGGTTGATTTGGCTATGATAAATTGACCCTTAGTGTTAGGGGGGGATTAAATATGTGGGGTTATGGGGATAGGATGGGATATGTTAGGGGGAATTAAATACGTGGGGTTACGGGGGTAGGGTGGGATATGTGTACTGTGGGGATTAAAGCAGGGACAGGGTACTGGATTTGGATGATCAGCCATGATCATATTGAATGGTGGAGCAGGCTCGACGGGCCGAATGGCCTACTCCTGCTCCTAGATTCTATGTTTCTATGTTTCTATGTAACAGCTGCAGCTCCACCATTAAAAAGGAGTTTTTACCAATGATCATTTGCAGGTGGCAGAACTTTGTTGTCTCAGGTCTGGGGGATCTTTCAGCAGGCCCACTCATTGTTGTGGAAGTTTGGAGCCTGACACCCATCTCCAGTGTGACCAACCGGGAAACCCCTCTCACCACCTTGACTGAGCGCTTCCTCAACTGAGGTATATACCAGAAGCATGGGAACCATTTATTTCCTTTCCTCCTGGACATCAGATTTGGACGAAGACCAGCCGCGGCAGCAGCAGAACCTCAAACAACAGCACCACCAACAGCAGGAGCGCCAAGCTGCTGCTCACCCACCTGAAGCTGCACAGGCCAGAAGGCGCCAGCGCACGACCACATTGCTGCCCAGGATGCAAGGGACGCACTCATCTTGGCCAGATTTGCTTAGCCTGCACAATTTGCCTCGCACATTCTTACCAGAGCATCGACAATGGAAAGGAACCTACGGATTCCTATCACTCTGACCACCATTCTGACAATTGAAAGTCACCTAAGCCCTCAATATGGAAGTCCCATTTGTGAAATGACACAGGCCACAACTTCAACAGTTTGCCATCAAATCTGTATCATAACAATTCAAGGATGGCTTGTCAAAAATCAATACAACACAACACCCAAGTGACTACCCTTGTGACTACTTGTGCTTTATCTTCCTCTTGCGCGTGCTCCTACGTGGTGCTTCCCCTGTGGCTTCAGCAGATGTGGAGGCCCCTTGCTCACTTTTTTGCTGCTCCTGTCTCGACACCTTTGGCAGCCATCCTCTGGGGTTGCGAACCTGTGAGGGCTCGGCAACAGTCTGCTGCTCCTGCGGCTGTGCAGGGGCTGAGACGCCCATCTCAGTTGGGTGAGGACTCTGGTGGGGCTCTGACCGAGGGCTTTGCAGTGGCATGGTCGTGTGAGTGCTTGGAGAGGAGCCCCCACTTCCTTGTTGTCTGCCACCAACATCCCTCTCATGGGTCAGCCCCACTTCAGAGCTAGCAAGTGGCTTGACAGCACCTTGCTGCACCTCAGGGCATCCATGAGGACCCGTTTCTGCACTGGAAGTCCTACTCCAGATGACTTCCATGAAGGTCTGGTTTCTATGCTCAATAGCTGACCATCGCTCCTCAAAGGATGTCAGTCTATTCTGAACAATGACCATGTTTTCAATACCCTGGCGACTAAGCTCCTCCATGGCCGTCGCCATCCTCTCCTCTACCGTAGCCATCCTCTCCTCTACGGTAGCCAGCCTTACCACGGAGGTAGCCATCCTTTCCATGGAGGTTGCCATCCTTTCCGTGGTGATGCATTCATGTGCCAATACCTCCACAAAGGCTCTGCTCATGTTCGCGATGGACTCCTCCATTCGCTCCACACTCGCAGCGAACCTGGAGACAAAACCTGCCAGAGACTCCTGCACCTGTTCCTGGAGTTCCAGCACCGCTCTCCTTCTGGATGAACCCGGAGGCACAGGGTCAACATGCAGCAGAGCTGAGCTGGCAGAGTCCTGCGCCCTCCGACGAGGACTCTCCACTGCTGCCCCTGTCTCCACCATCTGCTGATGCTCACTTGTGATCTGTGATACACCAGGTGACAACACTACTCTATCTCGCGAAGGTCCCACCGAGGTGTGAGTGTCTGCACTGGTGCTGGGTGCGCTGAATTCTGTTGACGCTGTGCCCTCAGAGGCTGCAGCTTCCTCTGAGGAGTCTTGAGGCTCAGGCTGTTCCTCCTGGACAGTGGGGACGGGGGGCTCTCGATGGTCCTGTGAGGGAGTAAAGAAAGAGTTAGAGATGTGAGGCAAAGTTTGCATGCACATTGAATTGTGCAGATGATCATAGGTCAATCTGTTGGAGCATCAGAATCATTATCAGTCACTCATGCAATGTCAATGAGAGAGATGCCAAACTATTCTGTCACCAGCTTGCTGTGATGCGCCCGTCTGTCCATCCCCCACTTGCGAATCGTCCTCCACTCCGGCGATCTCCAGGGCTGCCTCCTCCGAAGTGGCGAACTGGGCTACTGAGGGTGGCCCTCCTCCTGTCCTCGCTCTTTCCCTCTTATTGTGGGCTCTCTTTTCCTGCAATGAGGAACACAAGTGGAGTTTGAGTGAGAATGATGGAGTGAGTGTAGAGAATCCATAGCATAGATGCTTAGAAGGAGACAAAGGGCCCTCCCTGTGTGTTGTAAGTTGTTGTGATTGCATCACAGTGATAGGGAGTGTGAGGGATGCATGGTAGAATAGTTAAGTGAATGTGACCATAGAGAGAGAGGGAATGGGTAAGGGTGCAGAGATGTAAGGGTCAAGTGGGATGTAGAGGAAGAGGTTGGCAAAGCAGAGTGCTGCTGAGGAGAGGCGATGGGGATCAGATTGAGGCTGATGGGAATGTCATACTCACTTTTCCTGTGCGGAGAAGGTCATGAAACCGCTTCCTACACTGCAGCCAGGTTCTGCTGCACACAGAAATTGCATTTACCTCTTGGGCCACTTGCAGCCACATAGCTTTAGTCTGCTGGGAAGGCTTTTTCCTCCCTGAGGAAGGGAAGAGCACCTCCTTATTTTCTCTTGCTTCCTCCACCAGAGCTTAGAGGGTGGCCTCATCGAATCTTGGAGCACACTTTGGTCTACAGGTGGACATAATTGGTGAAGGAAGCGCTCAGAACAATGGGCATAAAGTTTAAAGGCTGAAAAAGAAGCAAGGCTGCTTGCAGACCTTAAATCCAGCAGCACTGATGACGTCATCGGAGGCGACTTTCTGTATGAAAAGGCTCATTGGGCCAAGGGTTTCCACACGCTGGAAATCAAGTGCCCAATTACGGCAAAATCGCACTTTTGTTCCACTTCACATCGGAGTCGGGATCCTGACACGACGACCACCTGACACGCCCCCAGCCCGCACCCAATGACAAAACCCAGCCCTGTGTCTCTGAATCACTGGGAGTCGTCAGGTTGGTTGTGAGGCGCAGGCTGAATAGGGCTTTCTTAGCAGAGTCTTTGAGTGCTCCAGCGTTGATTTTCCTGCGGCATTGCTTCTGTTGCCGCCGCTGTTTTAGAGCTACGTTGATGGACATGACAGAACGGATTAGGCGGTGGTCTGTCCAGCAGTCGTCAGCTCCTGTCATGGCGCGGGTGATGTGGACTTCCTTGCAGGTCCCTCGCTCGAACGATGACGTAGTCCAGCAGATGCCAGTGCTTGGAGCGAGGGTGTTGCCATGAAGCCTTGTACTTGTCTCTCTGACGGAACAAGGTGTTGGTTATGACAAGGCCATGTTCTAAGCATTTCGTCAGGAGGAGGGTACCGATGGAGTTGGCTTTCCCTACCCCCTCTCTGCCGATCACACCTCCCCAGAGGTCGGTGTCCTTTCCAACTCTGGCGTTGAAGTCGCCAAGGAGGATCAGCTTGTCACCCATTGGGACTCGGGACAGGGATTGTTCGAGGCTGGTGTAGAATTCCTCTTTGGTCTCGTCTGTGGCTTCCAGTGTTGGGGCATACGCACTGATGACCGTAACGCACTGGTTCCGGGCTAGGGTGAGCGTAGAGTCATGAGGCGTTTGTTTATTCCACAAGAGGAGTCTCTGAGACGTTCAACTAGCTCATTTTTTATGGTGAAGCCTACCCCATGGAGCCGGCGTTCTTCTTCAGGTTTGCCTTTCCAGAAGAAGGTGTAACCACCGCCTTGCTCCTTGAGCTGGCCTTCCCCTGCCCGCCGGGTCTCGCTTGGGGCGGTGATGTCTATGTCAAAATGTCTGAGCTCCCGGGCAACGATAGAAGTATAGCATTCCGGTCTGTCGCTGTTGGTGTTGTCCATGAGGGTCCTGACATTCCAGGTCCCGAACTTCATTTAAAGGGTGGAAGATGCCTGTGCGTGAATTCTTTTAACGTGGGGTGGCCGTTGCACACCAGCTACCACACGGGCTTGACAGAGCAAGGTCTTGGTCCAATGGCAAGGGGATCCAAGACAATTGGAGACCAGGCTCTGCTACGTCGGCCTAGCACACACACACACAAACATACTCCATCTCCCTAGTGGGGAAAGAACAGACCTATGAGTGACTGTAATGGCATGTGTTCACCTGATGGATGCAGTGCATTTGGTGAGGATGACTATCAGGGAGAGGCATGAAATTGCATAAGGATGAGGGTGAGTGGCAGAGATAGATTGATAGATGGGGATGTGAGGAAGTGCATAGTAAAGAAGGATGGGTGTGCTTGCAAGGTGTACAGGGTGTGAGGAGTGATGTGGTGGAGTAGGCTTGACAAGGCAGAGTGAGGGAGTGGGGTGATGTGCACAGCAGGATGTCGGTGAATGTGCAACTGTACTCACCTTTCCTGATCTGGTTACGTCATTAAAGCGTTTCCTGCACTGAATCCAGGAGTGTGGCACAATGCTCCTGCTGCTAACCTCCTGGGCCACCTCCAGCCAAGCCTTCTTTGTGGTAGCAGCAGGTTTCTTCCTCCCATTGCTGGGGAAGAGTATCTCTCTCTGGCTCCTCACAGCCCCCAGCAGTACATCAAGGGAGGCATTATTGAAGTGGGGTGCAGCCTTTGAACGTCCTGAATCCATCATCCCATCTTGCCTTCTCTTACTTCCAACTCCAAACTCCTCCAAGTTCCATCTTTGGATTGGCCCTTTAAATACTGGAGTTGAGTTTGCGTCATGCGGGTCCTTATCACGCCTGCTGCCGCACACTCAACGCCAAACCCCAAAGTAAAATGATAATAAGCTGGCTGCGATAAAATGCCGCTGACAGATGCGCGGAACTTCTGGGTTTCCCACGCTGCGAACGTGCGTCTGGGTTAATATCGAGGCCGTAGTGCATATGGGTCATTTCTTGATGAGATACGAATGAGAGCAGCTTCGTACTCCCATCAATCCTACGATGCCCAGCATAATGCACCTGGACCCTCGAATCCAGAGCCCCATTTCATCTTGCATACAAAAAGTATATTATGGAGAAGCCTGGAATGACTTGTTTGCATAACATGTTGTGGATCCTTTTTTTCAAAGTAAATTGGTCTCCAAGAACATATTCAGATGTTTATGACGGACATTTGATATTTGAAGGAATTCTAACACTTGTTGTTCTGCACTTGTTTCACTTGTGGGAATGTGGGTATTAGATGGGGAGGAGAGGTGCAATCCTAGAGGATTGTGTTATTCTGACGGTGATGTTTGTGTTAAAATATTGAAGAAACAGCTCAGATTTACCAGTGGTTACAGTTTTTCTTTTCTTTTGCATTTCTAGCTGTTCTTTGGGAGGTTACGATATATTCTGAAATGCATTATGCCACCTACGTGAAATTACTCATTTGTGTTTCAATCGTCCACTTTTAGCAGACCTGCACAAAGCTTTTCTTTAACTCTAAAGGCAAAAGAATATGTTACTTGAGATCTTTATGGCTGTTTCTCAGATTGCTCTGGTAGCGTGGGTGGAAAGCAATTTGCAAAGTAATTTAATGTAATGTATTATTTGATACTCTTCACCAGTTCTGTACCAAATAATCCACCAAAGCCTTGGCCAGCTGAATGGGAGTAAGTTCTGACATTAAATAATATATAGCAGAAAGCAACTGTAGAAATTATATTTGCATTGAGTATATATTTTGCACATTGGAGCACCTCAAAAATGGAGCCTAGGTCTTAAAACCAAACTGCTGGCCTGAATTCTACTCTAACAGAAAATCACTGAACAGGATTTGGTATACCATCCATGCACAACAGTATTTTTTAGTTTTCCCCCGTAGATTTGTTTTACAATGCTATTGTAGGAAATTAACCAGGGTGATGTGAAATCCTCTCTGTGGCCACCTCTAAAGGCGCTGGCCTAGAAATTCAACATCGCTAAAAACCTGCCGGTGCCACCGTGGGCTGGTGTTAACGGCCACCGAAATTGATGGCGCTGGCAAGACCATAAATTGCCACTAGTGGCTAATTAACATTAGCCCAGCGCTAAACTCACTGTTCAGGCCATTTTGGTGCCGTTCATCCAGGCAGGTGGCCCAATGTATCATGGCCGTAGCGTCATTGCAGCAAGAACAGCCTTCTCTTAAAGCAAGGCTGTCATTTCAGAAAGCAGTTCGGTCCCTTAAAGGGGAACTGCCTTCTGAAATGATAAAAGTAAAAATAGTCAGTTTTTAGCCCTTACAGCTCAACTGCCTTCTGAAAAAAAATTAACATTAAAAAGAATTCCCAAATGGGAGTCTTCAGCTCTTAAAGCTGAATTGCCTTCCACTCCTAAAAAAATGCTAATAGTGCGTCAGCACTAACACAAATGGCTCAGCAAGCCAGGGAAGGGGCACCCAGGGTTGGGGCACCCAGGGTCTCGAATGCAGCACTCCAGCTTTGTGCAGGGGGTCAACACTGCAAGAGGTCCTCTACCCACAGGGGCCTGGAGGCCCTCCAGATAGAAGGATGTGGGACCAGATCACCGAGGCCATCACTGCTAGCAGTGTCGCCCCCACGACCTGGCTCCAGTGCCCAAAGAAGCTTCATTACCTCAGACCACTGGTCAAGGTCAGTGAATGCATCTTCAAAACCCGTCTCCTACCAACTGCCCCACTAGCCTCACACACTTCTCAAGGCACGACTCCTCCCCCCCCCCCCCAACCACTCACCTACCAACAATCTGTACCAAATACGTGGCACACCTCCCATTCCTAGCTTCACCTCACCCCTTGGAGGAGACGGTGCTGGCCATTCTTGGCAGGGAGCTAAAAGGATACAAGATGCTGGTATCCTCATGCATTATCCTCCTTCTCTAATGCACCTCTTGTTTTCCCATCCTCCCCACACCACAACTCCACACTTGCGCCT
The DNA here is from genome assembly GCA_030390025.1 of Squalus acanthias. Classification (NCBI taxonomy): domain Eukaryota; kingdom Metazoa; phylum Chordata; class Chondrichthyes; order Squaliformes; family Squalidae; genus Squalus; species Squalus acanthias. Next base: position 44,330,723 of record CM059429.1, on the reverse strand, counting down.
TCCTCATCTCACACAACCAAGAAATGCAGCCTGCCCAGCCAGTAGTTTACCAAGAAGAGGGAAAAGAGAGTGAAGAAGAAGAAAGACGGTCACTTGATTTGACACTCCATCCACCAGCTCCTCAAGGACGACCTGCAAGGCCATTTGCAGTGCCGCCACTGAAAGTCAGCAGCCTTCCACCAGCCATGCTGCAGCCACTGGGGTAGCACTGTGTGACATCAGTAGGATAGGCAAAGGCACACACAAGACAGCCACGAAGGGAATGCATACGGGTGATTAGTTGATTTCTTGATGTTATATTGGATGGATAGATGTATAAAGTTGGATTGGAAAGTTTGCTTTGTGCTGGCTTTTATTTCAGTATCGTGGCCAAGAGGGCGCTGTGATGGTTAGTAACAGAGGGAAGGTAAGGTGTGGGACAAATTGGCGTTGTGGTCACTGGTACCGTAGGCGGATGATTCCATCTCGGATATCCTAACAAGAAAGGGGCTGTCTGGGTTGCATCCTTCCTTCTGCTTCCTCTTCTTCTGCTTCCTCTTCTTCTGCGTCCTCCTCTTCTGCTTCTTCCTCTTCTGCATCTTCTCTCTGCAAGCGGATGCTGTAAATACGAAATAAAAGCATAAAATGCTGGAAATACTCAGTAGGTCAGGCAGCATCTCAACCAGAGACATGAACTCTGTTTCTCTCTCCATGGATGTTGCCTGACTACCTGAGTATTTCCAACATTTTCTGTCTTCTCAGAGGCCTTCCTTTACCATCAGAGACCTTGCAAGCATCCAGCTGCACTCCCTGCAATCTTAAAAATCTTTTAACATGTGTTGCACCAAGCCACTACTTCAGTAAAATGTAAAAAATCCAGTCCAAAAGCTTAAATGCAAACTTACCTGAAAGATGTTGGTGTCCCTTTAAGAAGTGCTGACAGTGTCTCTGTCAGTCTGCTGCATGCTCGCTTTTCAGAGAGAGCTTAGGACCCAGCGCTAAACTCAGCGCTAAGGTTGAAGTTTGTAGAGCGTGACGTTAAGTTGACATTGCACGCCAACTGACGTCATGTTCTCCATATTTGCATCTCCAGGGCCAGCGCTGCTATCACCAGCGCTAAGGCCCTCACCAAAATGACAGCCACCAAGTCCTGCACCAGAGAAGGGTGTTAGCGTGGAGGCCACCATTTTGCGCCAACTCGTGGTGGTAAGTCGGGAATTTCTAGGCCACTATTATTTTAATTATGTCTTTTTTTTTTACTTCATAGAAAAACTGGTCTGGGGTTGACATATTGTTAAGCAGCCTTGCAAAGGCCAATGAGCTTCCTCTATAGTTTAACAAATCAAATAAAAGTACATTTGAGTTCCAGAGTACATGGTGAAGAAATTAGACCTTGTTGCGCCCATTTTGCAGGCATAAAACAGGTGCAATGAGCAGCAGTTTTGGGGATAAACGTCCTGTGCCCAAGGATATCTGAAGTGTTGGGTTGGGTTATTTTTCAGACGTCCCTGGCAGCTGCCTAAAACAGGGGCCTTATATATATATAAATGAGGAGCCTAATGCCTATTTTGGGCCCCCCTCTACAAAATTGAATTGCAATGAGTGGAGCAGGCACCAGATCTACATCCCTCGAGATTCTTAAACTCCCACCAAAAGATTAGTTGAAAAAATGTATTTAAAAATTCCTGTGGAGCCACGAGGAGCAGGAGTGCTCCCCGCAGACACCCCATTAACACTCCACCCACTCCTCCCTCCAGATTTGCCTTGGGGCCACTGCTAGTGAGGCAAGCAGCCCGATATTCAACTGTGTAAAATGGGCGAGCTGCATGTGGAGATGCGACAGGCGGTGGCTGCTCATCCAAATAATGCAAAGGAGGTCTGAGGTCCAAATTTGGGTCTCATTAAAATTGGATGTTGACATTTTTGTTGTATTTGTATTCCTAATGTGCATTTTCCAAATCACATCTATTCCACCATTTGAACTCTCTTTCAGAAATATATTGCAAGGCCTATATGCTACCCAAAATGCCCCACACAAAGAAATATTCAAGATAAATTAATGTAATTTTCAATAGTCTTTCTGAACCTAGGAAAATAAACTGGCCCAATCTGTGCAGGGCGATTAAGCAGATGAAAGTATTGTAACAACAAACAAATATAATAAGAGAAATGAAACTTTGCACAGTGTACTCTGGATTCCTGAGATAAATTTTGCAAATGTTGTCATCCTTTTATCTCTATTTATTTATCCATCTATAATAATCTATCTATGTATACTAATATATTAAAATCCTTGAGTTGGTAATGCTATCAAACCCAAGTCCATTGAAATCAATGGTTAACACTATAACAGTAACTCATGCTATTCTTACTTCCTCCAAAGGTAGTCCTGCAGCCTCTAAAAAAAATGACATTACACGAACATCCGTTGTTCTTACTTGCTTCAAAGGTGGCAGTGTAACCTCTTTCAGCTTCTTAAAACAAACATATCTAAAGGCATATCATTTCTTCTGATTAATCATGAGCAAGGCCACAGGAGATTCACTAAAGCAAAATTAATCATTGAAATAAATGAATAAATGTATTTTGTGTGTTACCATTTTGACACAGAGGCCGAGATTTTCCGGGGGGTCAACAGGCGCGATTAGTGGTGGGTTGGGTGGGAAAGTGTTTTTTTCTCCAGCGGGTCGGGACCCTGCTGTGAACCCGCCGTCGCACGCCTTTCCCAATATCAGGCCTGTCAGCGCTGAGCAGACCTGACACACAGTGGCGGGGGACCCAATTCAGGTAATTATGACCTTGTTTAGAGATCATTAAGAATACATTTGAGCTCACCTTTTGATTTTACGTGCTCGCCCACGGGGTCCACGCTGGTCATGGACCACGTCTGTCAAGCTGAGGTGGGGGTTCAGTGGCCATTGAATCAGCTGTTGAGTTGACAGCTTCAAATGTACAGTAAAAGCTCCCACCTTCCAGAGATATCTTCCCTCAGCCACAAGCTCTTCCTCACTGCATTTCCACAACAGATTCACCATGCTGCAAGTCTTTATACAAGTTTCCATCCAGTCTGACCTCATTACCTCTCTCACCATCATCTCTACTTCACCTGTCATCTATTCCATCAGCATGGGTGCCCTCGAAACTCTCTCACCTTGGTCCTCAGAATCCCACCACAATCAGCCCCAACACCAGCAGCACCAACAACAACCTTCTCCGCAATCACCTGATGCTGCACAGGACAGAGGGCATCAGCACCTGACCATATTGCTGCCTGGGAGGCCAGGGATGGCCTCGCCATGGCCAGATTTACTTCACTTGACGCTGTACACCCTGGCTGCCACATGATGCGCCAGGTTGGCACCACCCCACACCAACACCATAAAGCATCCCTATGATGCCCAAGCCATTCCTTTCACACTCATCACAATTGCGGGGGGTACCGTTATGTCTCACCATTCACTGCAACTCACTAAGCCACTTCCAAAGGTGTGCACAAATCTGTTCAAGAACGCAAAGTGTTGAAAATAAAGGTTTTAATGTTTGACACCACATTAACAGAAACTTTACATGAACATTGCATAAAACACCCAAGTGTCTACCCTTGTGTGTACTTAGTTGGTGTAATTGCACTAGGATGAGGGTGAATCTGAGGGGTGGCTAGTGAGATGGGGATGTGATAACATAGATAGAGGGGGATGGGTGGAGGTGCAAGGTAAGTTGATGTGTGAAGGATGTGCAAGAGTAGGGTAGGGAAGGCAGAGTGATGGGAATGTGATGAGAGGCACAGCAGGATGAGGTTGAGTGTGGCTTTGTACTAACATTTCGTGATCTACTGAGATCATTGAAAGGTTTGTGCCACTGCAGCCTGGTCCTCCGAACGACATCCCTGCTTGCGTCCTCCTGTGCAATGTTCAACCAGGCTGCGTTGATCTCCTGGGGAGGTCTCTTCTGCCCATGGGAAGGGAAGAGGACCTCCCTGTGTACTGTGACTCCCTCCATAAGCATACAGTCATTGTCAGTGTTTGCAGCACCTCAGTGCTGTAGAACACTGACAGCACAAATGTCAAATTAAAGTTGGCCATGGTCTCTTTAAGGAAACCAGACCCGCTTCCTCTAATTGGCCGGGAAACGCGCTGGGTGGGCTTAACAAGCTGCATCAAGGGAAGTTCATTTTACAGAGCGGGATGGAGCCAGCAGCGGGGTCGGGACCCACCACCAACGTTGCCCGCCACGGACCTGCCGAGGTTAGTAAAATCCCGGCCAGAGAACTTAACTTCTTTCTGCTCTTGTTCAAATAGTTAAGGGGGGCCTTATAGGTCCACCTGAACCACAAGAAAAAACAGGCAGCCTCGGCTTAATGTCTTATCCAAAGTGCTGTAACCATTCTATGATTCTATGATAACGCTTCCAACAATGTAGCACTCCCTCAGTATTGCACTGATATTTTAGCCTAGGCTATGTGCTATAGTTCTGGATTGAGGCTTCAATCCACAACCTTCTGACTCAGAGGCAAGAGTGTAATTGACTAAGCCAAACTGACATATTGCTATGGGGTAAAATTTACAAATCGTACTCCTGGAGTGAATTTGTAAAATTTGGCCTTGTATGTCTGCCGGTAAAAATTGTCTTGCTGGGAATTCCACTGACTTGCAGTTTTTGCAAATGTTTTAGGGGGCTCTTTTTGTATTTTGCAAATGAATAAATTGAATGAACAAGGCAATTTTTAATCGAAAGTGGCTTTGATTTTTATTCAATAATTGTGAGAATTTGCTACTTTTTATTCTGTTGGTTAATAAATGCAATTATTGAAACCAGGTAAAATCTGTATTGTAGAATTCTGTGAATGTTGGAGGTCTGCAGTAAAAATAGAGAATGCTTTTGACGTACACTGTGGATTAGTATAAAAAATAGGTTTTGGTATCCTGACAAATATATGCCGAGAAACTAGACAAATCCGTAATTCCATTCTCTAAATTCTTACTAAGGAATTGTCTGGGGTTTAAATCCCAATGTAGGTCTAGGGATCAATAATGTCTTACATTTAACCCAGTTCAAATCAAAATTAATTTAATTTACTAACCCTCGGTTAGGTTACCCTCAAGCTGCTGAGTGAATGAATTAACTCTTTTTGCCAAATTACCAAGGATGAAGCCTGACCACAGGTCATGCGCTAAAAACTTTTTAATGGTTATAAATCACGACTTGGGCACACAAATGCTTAATAGTCATGCATACATCTAATCAGGGTTACCTAGCAGTTGAGCAGCAAATCATTAATGGACAGTTACTTAACAAAACAACTTGCATTTATATAGCGCCTTTAGGGCTGGATTTTGATTGACCCGTGGAGGCAGGTTTGGAGGCGTGTGGGGGGTTAAAATTGCGAAAACTGGCGGGCGGGCACAAGTCCGCCTCCATCCCGCCTCCACGCAATTTTCATTAACTCGTGTCTGCTGGTCCCGACTCTGTCCTGCTTTTAAGAGGCGGGATAGGATGTTAAGGCCCTTAACAAGCACTAAATTGGCTCGAAAATGCCATTTTGAAAGGCCTTTGTGATTTTAACCCTTGTTCTACGTGAAGCACGCCTGTTCTGAACATCCATCTATCTATCTATCCATCTATCCATCCCTCCCTCCATCCCTCCCTCCATCCCACGATTGTGCTGGATGGAAGGAAGACATATCTGGGAGTGGTGGTGTAAAAGTATCTGGGAGCAGACGTGGGCTGCTGCTTATTTTGCAGGTCCTCTCACAGCAAAGGCCAGGCAGTCTTTGAAGACCTTCAATGCAGCAGCAATGATGACATCATCAAAGGCGACTTTCAGACTGAAAACACTAATTGGTTCATGGGTTCCCACATGCTGGAACTCAATTGCCCAATCAGGTGAAAATTGCATCAATCTCCCACATCCAATTGCAGTCGGGTGGATAACACGAAAAGTGGATGACACGACCCCAACCCGCCCCAGTATCAAAATCCAGCCCAATATGTTTCCAGGAGGCGGGTTGGCATTTTAAATGTGTTAATGAGGCTAGAAGCCTCAGATTTAACCTGCTTTGCAGGTTTCACTGTGGCCGGCCAGGTTTCCCAGGCCTCAGAAAACCCGTCAGCTGCAGCGAGGTGAGGACAGCCTCAGAGAGCACGCATTGTGGACTAGGAGGAACAGGAGTGCTTCCTCCCGACCCCCCAAGCTCCCCACCATCAGACCCACCCCCAATATGACCCCCAGGGTCTGGATCGGATCCCCCTTCGGGGTCGGACCCCCTCTTGGGATCTAACCAGCTCTCCCCACCCAGGGTCAGGAATCGGACCTACTTGGATCGTCTCACAGTTTCCCACATTATACTCCATCTGCCAGATTTTTGCTCACTCACTTAGCCTATCTATATCCCTTTGGAGATTCTTTGCGTCCTCCACACAATTTGCTTCCCCACCTATCTTTGCATCATCAGCAAATTTGGCTACATTGCACTCGGTCCCTTCATCCAAGTCATTAATATAGATTATAAATAGTTAAGGCCCCAGCACTGATCCCTGCGGCACCCCACTAGTTACAGTTTGCCAACCTGAAAATTACCCATTTATCCTGACTCTCTGTTTTCTGTTAGTTAGCCAATCCTCTATCCATGCTAATGGCCCAGAAATTGATCTCACTCTGTTCCCGCGGGGGTAAGGAGCAGGCGCGATCTCTCACTCCGCGTTGGCTTTTTCAGATCCAGCTCGCATGAACTTGATGTTCCAGACATCAGCTGGGCAGTGCTTGCGTATCCCACCGGCGTAGTGAATTCGTGCGAGCTGTGGGATCACGTGACTCAGTTAGAGCCAATGGCAGCACACCATCTTCCATTCAAAGTTTCACATACGTGCTGTGAAAGCTATGAATCTTACACACCCCCAAAATAACAGCTAAACCTCAATTAAATTTAAAAAAAAAACCATCACATTAATAAAATAAGTATAGTTAAATAAATTAACCATTTTAAATAAAAAATTAAATTTTTGAAAAAATTTAAAATCTTTTAAAAAGTTATAAAAATAAACTTACCTGTCTTTAAAGTCTCTAAAAAAGATATACCTGTTAAAAAAAATTCAAAATAATACTTAATTCACTACTTACCTTGTTAAAAGTGGGTCTTACTCCTCCTTTTTCCATTTCTAAAATCTTCCGTCCTTACCTGCGCGTCCAAAGCACTAAGTGCACAGCGTGCGCGCAGCACCGAGGAACCGCCCCCTTTTCCAAAGACCAAGTGCCGGTTTTCAGCGCATGCGCAGGGCATGCAGAAAACCGGCAATTGGAGAGAGAATACGCGAGAGTACACAGTGCGTACTCTCGCGCAGCGGGATCAATTTTTGGCCCAATATGTTACCCCCAACCCCGTGAGCTCTTATCTTGTGCAGTTACCTTTTATGTGGCACTAACCTTTTATGTGGCACCTTATCGAATGCCTTCTGGAAATCCAAATACACGACATCTACTGGTTCCCCTTTATCCACCCTGCTCGCTACATCCTCAAAGAACTCCAGCAAATTTGTCAAACATGATTTCCCTTTCATAAAACCATGCTGACTCTGCTTGACTATATTATGACTTTCTAAATGTCCTGCTACCACTTTCTTTATGATGGACTCCAACATTTTCCCAATGACAGATGTTAAGCTAACTGGTCGATAGTTGCCTGCTTTCTGTCTCCCTCCTTTCTTAAATAGGGGTGTTACATTTGCCCGTAGTGTAAACAAAGACCTTCCTGGAGCAATTAACCTAGAGTTTTTTTGGCTTTAATTAGTTTATGACCTTTAGCTTATGGCCAAATTATCTGGGGAACTCCATGGCAAAAAGCCTGGATGATGGTTTGAATTAGTTGAGAACTTATGTTAGCTACAAGCCTTTTCCCCGCATTCAGTTCAACTGCTGAACTCCATTTTGTGTGGTCAGCTTTCAAGCTAAAACTCCATTATTGGAAATTTCCCCCACAAAGCGCGAAGGCACCCTTCAGCAACTTACAATTAATGTTCTTAGTCAGTATTGAAAAGAAAAAGAAAAGTTAACATCTTAATAAGAATCAAGGGCTCCGATATCTACTCGGGGCCATGAAGAGAGTAGAGAGGGTGGAATTCCGGATGGGAAACCTGGAAGAAAGGGTTTCCCGAACATCCTTGACGATTTAAGTGTAGGACGTCTTTTAAATCTTTTCAGTAGGTTGCCCGCCTGCCAGCCAGCCTGATTAACATGTTGGGCAGGAAAGCAGCCAAGCTGTGGATGCCAGGTAATTGGGGGAAGTCGGAGATCGGTGGGGGTGGGGGTCGGAGACCGTGGGAGAGGGGAGGTCAGAGATCGCGGGGGGAGGGAGTTGGAGATCGGCGGGGATGGGGGTCGGAGATGGTGGGAGGGGGGAGTCGGAGATTGCGGGGGTTGGGGGATACAGAGGTAATCTTGTTGGGCTTGACGAAAACAATCCTGCTTCTCCTAGCCCACAAGCAGTGCTGTAAATGCACTTACCTCATGGATCCAGCTCTTCTCACCTCCTATTGCCTGATGGGATTCCCGAGCCGTGGGAAACCCGGCCGACATTAGTTAAAAATAAAATACCTGTTAAAATGGAGGCACGCAGCCTCCTTAAAAGATTTCAGTGACCGACCCACCTCCTGAGAGTCGATTGGTTGCCTTCCCCCCAACCCAGGTCCATTCAAACCAGAAGTGGGTGGGTTGAGATCAGGTTTGAAATTTTAAATTACTTCCCACCTGTTCTTGGGGGTTAAAATTACCCCCAAGAGTTTCACCCCAAAACGTTGACCTGTCTTTTTCTGGTGCTGATGAATCTACTGTGTATTTCCAGCACGTTGTGTTTTTATTAAAAAATTGTATTGTGTTTCTTGTATTTTGGTACCTGAATTTTATAGCAGAATTAAACAAAGTGATCCAGATATAGCTTTTCTATTGTTGTGTCTAAGCATAACAATTTTTTAACCATATTTCATATCAGCAAGCCCTGCTAATCAGCTGGAGGCTACTGGAAGCACTTTTATGTTATTTTTACCATGGTGATTGAAGTAGATACGTGAAGGTCAATGAATTTTTCAACATGTTACTATAACATTCTCAGAATGATCACAAATTCCATGGCCCTCAGGCCCAGTCGAGCGATGCTACTAGAGAATTATTGATAAATCATATTTCAAGGCATTGTAGGAAAGTAATGCCAAACATATGTTGTAGTCTTTGAAGGATGAATGATTTAAAGTAATTAAAAGTACCCAACTATGGTTGTCTGTGGAAAAATCACTGAAACATAGCTCCCAAGGGTAGAGAATTACTTCTTGTTTGTTGATTTGCACGTAGTGCAATTTGAACAGCATACTAATAATATTCAAATTCCCCTGCATTGGATAAGGCTATAGTCAGAGTTTGTTTATTTGTGGCAATGTTTTAAATGGATAGGATTCAGATTGGGAAACTCAGGAAGTGGTTTGGTTGTTTTATTTCTGAATAGGAGTAAAAGAACATTGTTGAAAGTGAAATACAGGAACAATTACTCATTGCTGGAAATTTTGACTGCGAGCTCGTTGCAAAGCCTGGTTTCTGCATGATTTCAAGTGGAAGTTCCAATTAAGTAACTAGCTGGGGAAGTTACAAGACTATTTAATTGAGCTACATTTTAATTGCAAAGAAGCAAGCAAGATGAGGGAGAATCAAGATTACTCGAGTAAGCTGCACCTTGATTACATGTCACAACAACTAAAACGTAATTTGGGGGGGAGTGGGGAGTTTAAAATTCTCCTTACCAGCTATTTTTCAACTCTAATCCCTGAGCTAACGATTCTAACTCCTTACCATTTCCATTTTATTGCTTAGAGTGCATTCACACCACAGGGCCAATTTTCCTCAGTGGCCAGCAGTTGGATGTCTGTTTTAAGGGGGAATCTCACAATTTTCCTGTCCTGGGCCAATTGCATGGTCTAGGCACACTCCCAGCACAGGCTCACCCATGACTGGGCCTAGCACCGGAAAGCGTCATTCCTGACTGCCATTATGAGGGCCTTCAGGTTACTGCTGGAAAGATAGTCCTGGGGAGCGAGTGGGGGTGGTGGTTTCCTTCATTTTCAAACTGCCACAAGGACCCGGCCCTTGCCACAGCTTTCTTTAGGCACCACTCTGCTGGGCACCCAATGGAGATAGGAACAGCAGACTTAGGCAGAAGGCCATGAATGCCACTTCCCGTCTTATTAATATCGTAATGCTGGGTTTGTGCCTGCTACAGGCATAGCCCCAGTGACATACCTTGACGAAGCCCCAGGAAATCCCAGGGCAATGCAGTAGGGTGGAGACCTGAGGTAATGGCTCCCCACTCCTTTTTCATCTTTGCTTCACCTAAGGATCACTGATTTTCTCGGTACAGCGAAGATAAATATTCACCCTTGCAAGTTTGACATTGGTGCAAGTGGTTTTGCCTTGTACTTGTGTAGTGTAAATTGGGTGTCAAGGTTAGAACTGAGTCCAAGGCAAACAGGGTGAGATTACTTCCTGCAGGAAATTTTAGTCCTCTTCACTCTGACTCTGGATTGAGGTTGCATTTACACTATAGAAACATAGAAACATAGAAAATAGGTACAGGAGTAGACCATTCGGTCCTTCGAGCCTGCACCGCCATTCAATGCGTTCATGGCTGAACATGCTACCTCAGTACCCCATTCCTGCTTTTTCGCCATACCCCTTGATCCCCTTAGTTGTGAGTGTTATATCTAACTCCCTTTTGAATATATTTAGCGAACTGGCCTCAACAACCTTCTGTGGAAGAGAATTCCATAGATTCACCACTCTCTGGGTGAAGAAGTTCCTCCTCAGCTCAGTCCTAAATGGCTTCCCCTTAATCCTTAGACTGTGACCCCTGGTTCTAGTTTTCCCTACCATTGGGAACATTCTGCCCGCATCTAATTTGTCTAAACCAGTCAGGATTTTAAATGTCTCTATAAGATCCCCCCTCATTCTTCTGAACTCCAGAGGATACAAGTTCAGTTGACCCAATCTTTCTTGATATGTCAGTCCGGCCATCCCAGGAATCAATCTAGTGAACCTTCGCTGCACTCCCTCAATAGCAAGAATGTCCTTCCTTAAGTTAGGAGACCAAAACTGCGCACAATACTCCAGGTGTGGCCTCACCAAGGCCCTGTACAACTGTAGCATCACCTCCCTACTCCTGTACTCAAATCCCCTTGCTATGAAGGCCATCATTCCGTTTGCTTTCTTGACTGCCTGCTGCACTTGCATTCTCACCTTCAGTGACTGATGTACCATGACGCCCAGGTCTCGTTGCACGTCCCCTTTCCCTAATCTGCCACCATTCAGGTAATAGTCCGCCTCTCTATTTTTACCACCAAAGTGGATAACCTCACATTTATCCACATTGTACTTCATCTGCCATACATTTGCCCATTCACCCAACCTGTCCAAGTCACTCTGTAGCCTCCTAGCATCCTCCTCATTGTTCACACTGCCTCCCAATTTAGTGTCATCCGCAAATTTGGAGATATTACATTTAATCCCTTCGTCCAAATCATTAATATATAATGTAAACAGCTGGGGTCCCAGCACCGAACCCTGCGGTACCCCGCTGGTCACTGCCTGCCATTCTGAAAAGTACCCATTTACTCCTACTCTTTGTTTCCTGTGTGCCAACCAGTTCTCAATCCACGTCAACACATTACCCCCAATCCCATGTGCTTTAACTTTGCTCACCAATCTCTTGTGTGGGACCTTGTCGAAGGCCTTCTGAAAGTCCAAATACACCACATCTACTGGTTCCCCCCTGTCCACCCTATTGGAAACATCCTCAAAAAATTCCAGAAGATTTGTCAAGCATGATTTCCCTTTCACAAATCCATGCTGACTTGGACCTATCATGTCGCCACTTTCCAAATGGTCTGTTATGACATCTTTAATAATTGCTTCCATCATTTTACCCACGACCGATGTCAGGCTGACCGGTCTATAATTCCCTGCTTTCTCCCTCCCTCCTTTTTTAAAAAGAGGGGTTACATTGGCCACACTCCACTCCATCGGAACTGATCCAGAGTCTAAGGAATGTTGGAAAATGATCGTCAATGCATCCACTATTTCCAAGGCCACCTCCTTAAGTACTCTGGGATGCAGACCATCAGGCCCCGGGGATTTTTCAGCCTTCAGTCCCATCAATTTCCCCAATACCTTTTCCCGACTAATAAGGATTTCCCTTAGCTCCTCCCTCTTACCAGATCCTCTGACCCCTTTTATTTCCGGCAGGTTGTGTGTGTCCTCCACAGTAAACACCGAACCAAAGTACTTGTTCAATTGATCTGCCATTTCCTTGTTCCCCATTACGACTTCCCCTGTTTCCGACTGCAGGGGACCTACGTTTGTTTTTACTAACCTCTTTCTTTTTACATATTTATAGAAGCTTTTGCAGTCCATTTTAATGTTCTCTGCAAGCTTCCTTTCATATTTTATTTTCCCTGCCCTAATCAAACCCTTCGTCCTCCTCTGCTGAGTTTTGAAGTTCTCCCAGTCCCCGGGTTTGCTGCTACTTCTGGCCAATTTGTATGCAACTTCCTTGGTTTTAATACTATCCCTGATTTCCCTTGTTAGCCATGGTTGAGCCACCTTCCCTTTTTTATTTTTATGCCAGACCGGGATGTACAATTGTTGTAGTTCATCCATGCGATCTCTAAATGTCTGCCATTGCCCTTCCACTGATAGCCCCTTAAATATCGCTTGCCAATTTAACCTCGCCAATTCACGCCTCATACCCTCAAAGTTGCCCTTATTTAAGTTCTGGACCATGGTCTCTGACTTAACTGTTTCCTTCTCCATCCTAATGTAGAACTCCACCATACTATGGTCACTCTTCCCCAGGGGGCCTCGTACCACAAGATTGCTGATTAGTCCCTCCTCATTACACAACACCCAGTCCAGGATGGCCTCCCCTCGAGTTGGTTCCTCAACATATTGGTTTAGGAAACCATCCCTTAAACACTCCAGGAAATCCTCCTCCACCGTATTGCTTCCAGTTTGAGTAGCCCAATCTATGTGCATATTAAAGTCACCCATGATAACTGCCGTGCCTTTTTTGCACGCACCTCTGATTTCCTGTTTAATACCCTCCCCCACCTCACTACTGCTGTTTGGAGGTCTGTACAGAACTCCCACTAACGTTTTCTGCCCTTTGGTGTTCTGCAGCTCAACCCATATTGATTCCACATCCTCCAAGCTGATGTCCTTCCTAGCTATTGCATTAATCTCCTCTTTAACCAGCAATGCTACCCCACCCCCTTTTCCTTTTATTCTATCCTTTCTGAATGTTGAATACCCCTGGATGTTCAGTTCCCAGCCTTGATTGTTCTGGAGCCACGTCTCTGTAATCCCAATCACATCGTATCCATTAACATCTATTTGCACAGTCAATTCATCCACCTTATTACGGATACTCCTTGCATTAAGACACAGAGCCTTTAGGCTTGTTTTATTAACATCCTTTGTCCTTTTAGACTTATGATTTAGTATGGCCCTTTGTGTTTCTTGCCTTTGTTTACTCGGCCTTCCCCTATTGTTTCTCACCCTTCTAACATTTGTTTCTGACTGCATATTACTTCCCCCTGTTTCGCTACATAGGTTCCCATTCCCCTGCCATATTAGTTTAAATCCTCCCGAACTGCTTTAGCAAATATTGCCCCGAGGACATCGGTTCCAGTCCTGCCCAAGTGCAGACCGTCCCTTTTGTACAGGTCCCACTTCCCCCAGAACTGGTTCCAATGCCTCAGGAATTTGAATCCCTCCCTCCTGCACCACTGCTCAAGCCACGTATTCAATCTCACTATCCTGTTCTCTCTATTCTGATTAGCACGTGGCCCTGGTAGCAATCCAGAGATTACTACCTTAGAGGTCCTACTTTTTAATTTAGCTCCTAGCTCCCTAAATTCTGCTTGTAGGACCTCTTCCCGCTTTTTACCTATATCGTTGGTACCTACATGCACCACGACAGCTGGCTGTTCACCCTCCCTCTTCAGAATGTTCTGCAGCCGCTCCGAGACATCCTTGACCCTTGCACCAGGGAGGCAACATACCATCCTGGAATCTCGGTTGCGGCCACAGAAACTCCTGTCTATTCCCCTTACAATTGAGTCCCCTATCACTATAGCCCTACCACTCTTTTTCCCGCCCTGCTGTGCAGCAGAGCCAGCCATGGTGCCATGAACCTGGCTGCTGGTGCCTTCCCCTGGTAGGCCATCTCCCCCAACAGTATCCAAAGCGGCATACCTGTTTTGGAGGGAGATGACCACAGGGGACTCCTGCACTACCTTCCTGCTATTGCCCTGCTTCTTGGTCACCCATTCACTGTCTGTCCTAGCCTTTACCTGCGGTGTGGACAACTCACTAAATGAGCGATTCACCGAGTTCTCGGCATCGTGCATGCTCCAGAGTGAGTCCACCCGCAGCTCCAGCACCGCCATGCGGGCTGTCAGGAGCTGCAGCTGGACACACTTCCCGCACACGTAGTTGTCAATATATAACTGGAACTTTAATGCAAAATGAAAGTGCTTCCTACTGATGCTACAGTTGTAGTGTGTTTCCTTAGGGATAGACTCAAGTCAACTAGAGAACAGAAAACGCTGGAAAAACTCAGCAGGCCAGGCAACATCCGTGGAGAGAGAAACAGAGTTAACGTTTCAGGTCGAAGACCTTTCGTCAGAACTGAGAAAAAAGCAGGAAATGAAACAGATAAAAAAGCAAGTGGGAGGTCAACTAGTGTTTTCTTTTAATGTTGAATAGAAAAATAATTATGTATAAATGATCACATTGTAAACATAATGGGGGAAAAATTAGGTCGCGCCCCATTTGGGGCGCAAATATCGTCCGGACGCAAATATTAGCGCCTGCCGCTAATTATCGGCACTGACTGGAAACTTCACTTTTACCGCCCCGGGAGGTGAGTGGAGCGCTAAATCAGGCGCTGCACACCTGTCTTAAGGCGCAAAGGCCAAGGAGTGAGGCGCTACCTCAGAGCGCTGGCGAAGCTCATGTAATGTCAGTCAGCAATGGAACACACACACAATGGCACGGGCCAGTTCTTAAAGGGGATGGTTAATCTTGCTTTCCATCCACATCCTGTTCATTGCAGCCTTGAATCTCGGCCTGGAGAGACTTGCACATCAAATGTGCTGGAAAGAACAATGGAGAGTACCAGGCAAAGAGCTCAGAGTGCAGCTCCCACAGTCTCTGCTAAATCGATACAAGGAATGGCAAATCAAAATGAACCTGCAAAGTGCTGCTCAGTACCCAAAACTCCTTCACACAATGTTGAATCTCTCCAGAAGTCTCTCCCTCTCTCTCTCAGAATGCGTAGTTCAAAAATGGCACCAACAATAAAAGACAGGAAGAGGCCCCCTTTAAATAGCGCCCCCCCCCAGCCCCACAGCGATTGATAGCGTTCCAGTCTTCTGGTCGTTGGATGCGCCAGGCGGTAAGGCAGGGGGCGCCACTCAATTTCCGCTCCGGGGCGCCACAAGGGCGTTGCACCATGGAATGACGTCACAATCTGCGCGCGCAGGTGGTCGCAGCGGTAAAGTTTAGCGCCGCCGCACAATCTCTAGTTAAGTTCGCGAGCGGCGCAAACATCGCTGCGCCCGGGCGTTAGCGGCTTTACGTCCCATTAGCGCCCTCTTAAGGCGCTAACGGGAGGCGCAACCAACTGAATTTTTACCCCAATGGGTTTAGATATTTTTTCATTGTTGTAGTATAGTTTGAGCTCTAAATTTGATCTGGGCTCTTTTGATCATCGTCTTGTATCAGCTTCTTGCAGAATATCCTGCAATAAATCACACTTCATGTACAAACCCCTTCTTGTTTGGCACTCCGGGACCGATAAGGCACTGCTATGCTCCAGTAGCATTGTATCACTCCAAGCACAGAGCAGAATAATGCTTGTCATGCTGAGGGCTTACACACATAAGCACGTATCATTAAGGCCTTGGGCTTTGTGAAAACTATTTAAAATAACACATAGTGCCATAACGTGGTAGTTGTGCTGAGTTTGCTGTATTTTTCTGCCACACCCCATTTGGAATGAAAGCAAAGGAAGCACCCTGTACACAGGAGTTCATAAAGTGGCAAAAGCATAAGTTTTTTTTAATCCAGTGTTTACATTGGATTTTTGGTGAAATGTTGCTGTAGATTTTTTTCTACACTTTTGATATTTTAATTTTTTTGTATTTTAGAACAATTTTTGGACGGCATTTTTTTCAGGATCAATTTTTTTTTCAAGAGCCGCAAGTACTGTATTTCATGGCTTGGGTACAAGATGACAGGACGCTGGAGACTAGTAGGCTCAAGTACATATGTGCAGACCTTGACACACTTATCTGGCAATGACCGAGGACAACTGCTTCAACTTCCTGTGGGTCAACAGGGTGCTCGTTGCAGAGCTTTGCCATCTGCAGCAAGCACATCTACAGGAAAACTGCTACACAGAGCTATTTGCTCAACTGTTACACTTGTAGCTTGCCACTGGCTAGCATTGCAATGACAGCTAATGTGCCACTCACAGATCAAAAAAGTGTCTGATGGGTTGCTTAGCACAGCCTGCACTTTCATCTTACTGCACAATATGAGACAGCAGCCCAAAGTCACAGCACTGCAGCATTTCCCAAAGTAAAAGAGGTCAATGACGGCTGCTAAGTGTTCAACCTGAAACCCATCCTGGGGGGGAATTTTGCCAGCCCTGGGGAGGCGGGTATGGAGGCGGGACTGCTGGGAAAGTGGCAGAAACTGGGAGCAGGTACCGAACCCGTTCCCAACCCGCCTCCGTGCCATCTTCCCAGGAGGCGGGTCCCCGACTCATGCAGGGACCCGTCTCCTCGAGGCGGGAAGGGGATTAGAGCCAATTAACTGCCTGTTAACAGGTAGTTAACAGGCAGTTAAGAAGCTTATCCCCATTTTATCCCTGCAAGTGCGGGCTTCCAGATGGCTGCGAACCTCACCAGTGTCGGTGAGGTGAATAGTGGGTCTGCGGGGGTGAGAGGGATCGAAAAGTCCGCTGTGGAGGTGAGTGATGGTTGCAAGTGTGGTGAGGTAACTATGAGAGGTGAGTGTAAAGTGTTAGAAAAAGTTTACTTACCTTTGCTTCTTCCTGCAGGCTTCAACCCTTGGGGATCCGGAGGTGCCTCATCTCAATGGCAGAGATGACAGAATGGCTGCTGCATTCTCAGATGCAGCAGCCATCTGATTTCTGCTGAGGAAAGAGGTTTTGGTGAGTCTTTGTGCAAGGGCTCACCTTAGAACAGAGATTGTCAGTGTTTGACAGCTTCTCAAAGCTGTCAAAAGCTGACAATTCATCTGTCAAAAATTCTCGACAGATGAAACGTCATACGCTGACTTCCTCTGTCACCGGTTTTCCCTTAATTGGCCGGCTAAGCCTACAGGACGGGCTTAACAAGGTCAATCAAGGGAAAATAGCGTGGACTGGCCGGACGTCGTTGGGGGCGGGACTGAAACCCGACAACCAGCAGTCCCGCCCCCAATGCGCCCCCATTGAGAAAATCTAGCCCTGAGTGTCAGTAAGTGTCAGGTTTGTGTTACAGTAGTTTGATGTGTGAAGCTTGTGGAAGATGTGAGTGTGACAAGGCTTTCCACCATAAGTTCTAGCTTGAACATGTGTCCTGTTGAAGTATGGGTATGCATGAGATGCAATGAAAGAACTGTTAGCTTGTCTGAAGACTTGATTTGGATGAGCGGTACATGTGGGACGTGGTACTGTACAGATACTGTTGGGTAGTCTTCTTGCCAGGTTTTCCTACATTCTTTCCTGGATATTGCAGATATTTTACACTTCAGTGTTCAGGTTCAGTCTGCCTATCACCTTATGCCAGGCTTAATACACTGCCATCTTGTGGGAAGGATGCCTTTCTCACACTCATCTCATGTAGCAGCTCGTTCACTTCGCCAAGCATTAAACAGGATCAGGGTTTGCACTGGTTCATCACATGCCCACAGCCTTGGTTTCATGTCTGAAAATTGGGCTGCTTTTGGCCTGTCACTTTTCCCCCCTTCCCTCTTTTTTGCCCCACCATATGTTTTGCTCCCTTTCTACTTTTTTGCCGCTTTCCTCCAGCTTTTAGAAAGGCTGATCGATATTAAGAGATGAAAATAATTAAAAGATTACAAATTAAAACATTTAAAATATTCTCCCTCTCCCAAAGTGATATCTTTGCATTTAATTTTCCAAGCAATTTTTAAAGACTGCCAGGTTGTGTCCCATATAATGGACTCCTCAATGATGCCCACACTGCGTAGCTAGCGCTTGGTGCTGAGAGTACATAGAATTTATTTGAATTAACTGACCTTGCAGTATGCCACAAATTCAGCTGTTTGCCCCGTGTGGCAGGAGACGGCCAGAGATGAAAGATCACTATCAACAGGAAAGTAAAACACATTACACATGCGTGGTGGGCCCTTTGCCATGGTAGGAAGCTGGCTTGCATAGGCGTATATAGTGTGTGCCTCACCTGTCAAAAAATCACTAGCCGCTACTCAGTCTTCCCTTCTATGATCTTCAGGCTTTTAAACCCCAAGTTTGGGATTATCTAATCACTATTTCCTGAATAACCTAACCTCTTTTCAATTCTATCAAACAGAGTCTTTGGGCTGGATTTTCAATGACCCGTGGAGTCGGGTTTGGAGGCGTGTGGGGGGTTAAAATAGCGAAAAGTGGCGGGCGGACCTGATCCCGACTCCATTCCGCCTCCACGCAATTTTGACAAAATCGGTCGCGGGGTTCCCGACTCCATCCCGCCTCCAAGAGGCAGGAGAGTCCATTAAAGCCCTTAACAAGCCCTAAATTGGCTCTGTAATGCCATTTTGAAACGTTTTAGCTAGTTTAACCCTTTTCCCACGTGAAGCATGCCTGATGTGAAACACGCCAGTGAAACCTGGCGGGAGCACAAGTGGATAGCTGACTATCAGCTGCAGGTCCACTATTACAACGGAGATGTGATGAAGGTAGTCGTAGTATTAGGTCTGAAAGTCGCCCCTGATGTTGAATGTCTTCAGAGACTGCCTTGGAGGACTTGGTTGCAAAAAAAATTCTCTCTCTCTCTCTCTCTCTCTCTCTCTCTCTGAGATGCTGCTCATTTTGCATCCAGGTCCTCTCACAGCAAAAGCCAGGCAGTGTCTGAAAGCCTTCAATGCAGCAGCAATGATGACATCATCAGAGGCGACTTTCAGACTGAAACCACTAATTGGTTCATGGGTTCCCACATGCTGGAACTCAATTGCCCAATTAAGTGAAAATTGCATCAATCTCCCACATCCAATTGCAGACGGGTGGATAACACGAAATGCGGATGACACGACCCCAAGCCGCCCCAGTATCAAAATCCAGCCCTTTGTTTGCAAATACTGTACAGTACAAAATTGAACAAAAATGAACCATTGCATTGGCATTAAATCGCAGAAAGTAAGTCGACAGTATATTTTTATTTTGGTATAATTCAATCCCATATAAATTTACATTGTACCAGCAAGCTGTACACCCAGTGGTACGACATAGATTCATGCCTATAATTCCCAATACAGCTCTCCTGACCTCAACTCAGCTGTTGAGGAGGCAATAGGGCATCTCCCAAGGGGACAGAAATGTACAAAAAAAACCTTGCTATCATTTTCCTACGGAATTATACTTACAGTACCTAATCCTCATTCACTTACCTTAGCAGATTAAACATAGTTGTGCATCCTCCTTTTGGGGGGGAAGGGGGGGTTAAGCTCGCACCTCCTTGAGATTGAAGCAGCTCCTAGGTGACAGGCCTAGCAATAGAAGCTCAGAATTAACTTAACCCTCTGACGCGCACTCGGTAATCTATGGGCCCTCAGTACTCCAGGGCACTATTGCTAATTAACCAGCCATTCTCACTCATTGATGGAACTTGGAGGGGTAGATCTGTGATGGTGGACTGGTATTCTTTCCACTTGGCTTCAGATAACCCTACAAACCGATGCCCTAACAGGTAAGGTGGTTTTAACTGTACAAGCAGCCAGAAGGTTACTAGCGCCCTGTATTATAAGCTGGTTAAACTCCAGCAGTATATTTGTACAAACTTTGGGGTATCCAGCTGATGAACGAAATGTGCAGTCGTTAATATATAATTATAAGATTGAAACATTCTCTGAGTACATACCAGTTGCTTACAGTAGGCTTTAATGATACACATATAGATGCATATTCAATAAATCAAATGCTGTAATGGATTTAAACAGTAAATGTTGCTGTGAATTCACCCTTGAACCTTTATAAACTTAACAAGAAAATTGGGGGTAATTTTAACCTAACTCGCCAGGCGGGAAATCGACAGGATTGGGTGGAATGCTGTTTTTACTCCCCGTCCAATATTACACTCTGTTGACTTCAATGGAGGGTAAAATCGGGCAGGGTGTTAAACCAGCATTGCACCTGATCCTGTCAGTTTCCCGGCAGGTGGGTTAGATTAAAATTGCCCCCAATGTGTCAGTGTTGGCTCAATGGTACCACTCTCGCCTCTGAGTCAGAATGTTATGGGTTCAAGTCCCACACCATAGACTTGAGCACATAATCTAGGCTGACACTTCAGTACAGTACTGAGGGAATACTTCATTGTCGGAGATGCCGTCTTTTGGATGAGATCCTATCTGCCTTCTCAGGTAGACGTAAAAGATCCCACGGCACTATTCGAAGAAGAACAAGGGAGTTCTTCCGCTGCCCTGTCCAATATTTATCCCTCAAGCAACACATAAAACAGATAATCTTGTCATTTATTTCATTGCTGCTTATGGGATCTTGTTGTGTACAAATTGACTGCTGTGTTTCCTACATTACAACAGTAACTACACTTCAAAGATATTTCTTTGGCTGTAAAGCACTTTGGGACATCTTGAGATTGTGAAAAGTACTATATAAATGCAAGTTCTTTCTTTCTTAATGGCAATGGGGATAGGGCGGAGGAATGGAACTAGCTGAAGTGCTTTTGCAGAGAGCCGGCACGGGCTCGACGGGCCGAATGGCCTCCTTCTGTACTGTAACCATTCTATGATTCTATTCTATGAACAGCCCAAATAAACTCCCATTTAGATTTGCTTCTGCAGATCTAATTTAGTTAGACAGAAAAATATGCTGTATAGAATAGTAATAATAATATTGTTCAATATCTGGCACTCCAGCACTGTCAGACTTGAAATCAATTTTAATTATTTTCTGGAAAAAAATCACATTCATAGCAAGAATTCCAAAGACAAAATTAACTTGCATTGTTGCCAACCTAAACAATAATTTTATCCTTTTCTTCATGTAATTATGGCAGTAACAGCAGATAGCTACACAACTAAGATTCATTTACCATAAATGAGAAAAATCAAACTAAGAACGAAACTTTTCTTCATATATCTTCTCTGCAATATTTTAAAGATACTAATTACATTTAAAAACAAGTGTGCACAATGGTTTGTCGGTTTGGGCTGTCTGCATGAATTTTAACTCTGCATATTTATTGTGCGATGAAGAGTCTCTCTTACCTAAATCAGATGTTGCAGCTGACAGTGATTGATAGTTTGGTTGCCTTTTGAGTTTTCTGTTGAGATTCTGGAGTCAGACTGAAAATGCATTATTCAGGTCTGTGCAACAACAACACTGCACACAAAGAATTTTAGCTTTTTAAAACAAGATTACATCAGAGGAAAAATAAAGCATTTGTTGTCCTGAAAGTGGAGGGAAACAACGATTTAAGGTACTCTGAGAAAAACTGAAAGTAAAGCTATGTTACACGGGCGCCGAAAATCCTCGGGCTCGCTCCACCAGCAGAAATACGGCAGAGGGATTAATAGTGACCCTGAACCCATCAGAATATCTGAGGTCACCTCATTTATGTCGACGTGGTAGGCGCCCAAGATACACTCATAGTCGAGCAGGGGCTTGAAAAGTGGTGCTGTCTAGGCACTAGTACCCTATCCAGTTCCATCAGCTAGTAAGATTTTCATACCGTTAGCCCATCGAATACTTATAGCAGCATTTTGATTGGGGTTCCAGGTTTGGACCCCCACTTCTGCTGCTGATTCATCCCAGCATCCAGGTCACTTGGCCTTAGAGCGCTGGAGCCGAGAAACATCACAGTGTAGGAACTCTCTGCCCCAGCCCAGCTCCCTCCCCCTCCAAGGTTATGGACCATGCTTCGAGCAGATGTTGGTTCCATCCCCAAACAGTCCCTGAGTGGGACCCATGGCCTGGGCTGGAATCCAGAGCCTGGTTAATTTTCTGCTCTAAAAAACTAACTTAAAAAAGAAAGGTTTGTACTATTAAAAATGTAATTTGGAGAGAAACAAGAATGATGAGGCACAATCATTATTCTTGAATTGGGCTACAAAAGCTTTTAGTGCCCTTCCAAATTTTGGTGGTACAGTAAAGGATACGGGCAGCAGAATTTTCAGTGAGCTGAAGTTTAAAGAGGATGGAGGACGGGAGAGCATTGGAATAGCTGAGTCTGGAGGTGACAAAGGCATGGATGAAGGTTTCAGTGCCAGATGGGTTGAGGTACAGCAGAGGCGGGTGATGTTGTGAAGGTGAAAGTAGGTGGTCTTTGTGATGGAGAGGATATGGGGTTGAAACTCAACTTGGGGCTGAATTAGACACCAAGGTTGCAAACAGTTTGGTTCAACTTGAGACAGTAGCTAGGGAGGGGATGGAATTGGTGGTGAGGGTGCAGAGTTTATGACAGAGCCAAAGATGATGGCTTTAGTCTTCACAATGTTTTACTAGAGGAAATTGAGGCTCATCTAAGACTGGAACTCAGAGAAGAAGTGACAAGACAGATGTTGAGACAGATGATGGAGAGGTAGAGCAGTGTACATGTGGAAGTATATATAGTTTAGTGGATTAAAATACTATCCTTTCACTTCTGAAGCCGAGGTTCAAATCAACTCTATGCTTGTGGGGTGAAAGAATTTTGGGCTAGAAATTGGACACCTTAGCGCCTCTGGGGGCGCTAACGGGGCACTAAGCAGTTACCGACCGGGCGCGGCAAGAATATTGACTCCCGCTATATTCGGCGGGAGGTTTGCGGCGGTAGTATGGCGTTGTGCCCCGATCTCCTTCGCCCGGAGATCGGGACGTCATCGCCGTGCGCATCGCCCCAGTAGCGCCCCGGACCCGAACTTCGGTTCCGCCCCCTGCAGCATCGCCGGGCGAAAACACCGGCAGCTGCAGGAGGCGTTCATCGGGGGGCTGGGCGCTTCGGGGGCGATACTTAAAGGCAAGGTGGCCAAGGTAAGTGAAAAAAATTCTGAAATGCTGTTTCTCATTTTTTTTCCTCGTCTTCGCCAGCGATCGATCAGCCCGGCACTCTGCTGCAGTGCATCGGGCTGATCGGGCAGGATCGCGGCTGCCGTCGGGGACCAGGTAAGTTTTGCCCTTGCAGAGCCTGCAGCGATGGCCCTGCCCTTTAAGGGAGGGAAGGAGCCTTCCAACGCAGCAGCGTTGCACGGCCCATTGTGCAGCGCTGCACACCTACCGCCCCGCCTTGCGCTCCAAGAAGGAAGTGGAGCGCTTGATTTAGTGCTCCACTTCCTTCTTGGAGTGCAAAACCGAATTTTTTAAAAGTTGAAAAGCTTTAGTGCCTGGCGCAAACTTTTTCAACTTTTAAAAGTTAGCGCCCCAAACGGGACGATACCGAATTTCTCCCCCTTTATTTTTTCTGAAATACGTAATGGTACTTCGTGAAAGGCATTTTCAACCCAGTTCTATTAGGTGTGAGCTCGCAGTATAGTACTGTCCATAATTTAGTACTAATTGGCATTAAGTTGGCAGTCATACTCAGAGATGCCGTAGGATGGCTAGTGTGATTAACGTAAAATGTTAAACTAGTGCTCTGGGGAAGCTTTTCTGAGGTTAGGGGTTAAGGCATAATGTTGGGCCAGAGTAGAGCGAGCATCTGGCCGGTGCTGCAGCTGATTTGATGTACTTGGTGTGCTTGATACTGACACTAATTCCAAAAATAGAAATGTTCCATTCCCAAGCAATGGAATTCCTCATTGAAAAGCATAAATTTCACCAAAAGACTCTGTTTTAATCTCTCACTGAAGTGCATTAGTTGTAGCTTATAAAAGGTTTATTAAATACAATATATCAGTGACGAACTCAATGTAGAACTTTTGGCCCAGAATTTTGGCGTAACTACGGAATAAGTGGTTTACTCCCAAAACTTTAGGCACAGCAGGATCCAAAGTCACTATTTTGGGCGTTTTATAGTAATTTTTTAAGCGATTTTATTTTTATTTCTCCATACTGAGACCTGCTCTGTATTTTCTACATCTTTGAATGCTTTTTAATAGCGTCAGACCCTGTTACATCAAAAAGAGAAAAGCTTTCACAATTGCATTTTCTTAAACATGCTACGCTTAATGTGAATAAATGATGGTTTGATGGCTTCAAACTTTAATTTTTCATAACATCAATAAGGTTAAAAGAGACTTAAAGAAGGAAAATGGCATATGTTGCACATTTAATTCGGGGCTCAAATGTTCCAACGTATGCTAATGCAATTCTCAGCAAATTTGGCTGTAAGTTTCCATCGGCAAGATTGATGTAGGAACCAGAGTAAATTTCAACATTATTTCTGTGTAAGTGAGATCCAGGAAATTCCGGGCCTTTATTTCAGAAGTTAGTCCCAACTTAATTATTAAATGAAAGTTTATAGCAGAGCATATGCTCAAACAAGTTTATTCACAGAGAGTGCACAACATAAAGGATACACGGAAAAGGATCCAGCTGTTCTTTAGGAGCAATTGCCAAAGTTTCTCTAAGTTTCCACTATATAGAACAGTCAGTACGCTTTCATGGAGGTAAATATTGCTAGTCCCAGAGGGAAACTCCTCAGTTCAAACAAGTTTCTTTGAGGCTTAGTTATCCCCTGTCAGCAGCCCTCTCAGATTCCGGTTCACAGCCCATTTCCATTCTCCATCACTAAGCTTAAGTAGAAATCTTCTGCCTATACAGCAGTTCCTTTGGTTTACGGACCTGAAGTTAATACACTTCAATTTTGCCTATCTCAAAAACCAACTGCACCTCAGACGAATGACTTGCACTGACTTCAGCAGGAGTAGATTTTCCTTGGAGTAATGCCAGGGAGTGGATGTCGGCGGGAACATACTTTGGAGCTTCCCACCGGCTTTATGCTACTTGCTGCCACTTCTGGCATTCCCCGACAGAAATGACAGGGAACTTGCAATACACCCATTCATATATGGGCGGAGCTACTGAAGTAATATGCAAATGACAGAAATAAGTCATCTGATGTATATTCCTTCATTTGCGCCATAGCAATGTTATAAAACAGGGATGCCTGTTCATCCCTAGTATTCAGTGATGTCATGGGCAGCCCCAAAAGCCTATACAGCCAATTGCAGAGCAGACACTGGAGTATGTGGGGTCAGTGGGAGTGCACCTCATTTGCATGGGACTCGTACGTGCCCATGCCACTACAGATGCATTGTGGGCACCTGCCAGCCCACACACGCTGGAAACTCTGTGCCTGCTGCTGTCTTGCCAGATGTCTGGTTACTATCCTCCCCCCCCCCCCCCCCCCCCCCCCCTCAGAATTTTCTTTTGTTCTTTCAAACATCACTTTGTAAGAAGGCCAATAATAAAAAATCTACCTGTTTTTTCCTGGATTGGTGGGGTCCACTTGCGCAATTCTGGAGGCTAATAGGTAATCGGTCTCATCTCACTAGGTGTACCAACCTCCAACAGGGAGTCCATGCCCCACCCTGTCCCACACTCTGAGACACAAGGGACCATGTTTGGGCCAGACTGCTTCATTGAGGTGAGGCTATTTGACTGCAGGAGAAATCACAGCCAAGCCCAATCCTATTCTCACTCAACATCCGTATAGATGCACTTCAAACAGCCACTGGATAGTAATGAGTGGGAACCCTGGTTGATTTTCTGCTCTCTAGCCCAGGGACACTCAGGCCATTGCCTTTACTGAAATCAGTTAAATCAGCACAGGCCAGTGATTGAACCAAGGATATTCCTGGTCTGCACAACTCACCTATTCAATTTCTAACCAGCTGAACCATCAGGGAGCCCTGCAAATATATTTTTATGCACTATATAAACCCTACAGATGAAACATCTCAATTTTTAGCACTTTGTGAATACTGAAAAAAATGCATGTCGTCAAAAAATATCAGCTGAAAAATTCTCAGATAAATCAATTTTTGCCATTTTTATCAATATTTATAGAGGTTCATGAGCACAATTTTTTAAATTGAAATATTTCCTGCCTGAAATGGAAAAAGGCAGATGTCAGTAATGTGACAGGGAAATGATACATTTGTTTTTCTAGGCATATGAAGTGAAGGGTTGTATCATCAAATGAAAAAAAAACTCAAAATACTAAGGGGGCTAAATTTGGTTGATTTGCGCCTCCCGTTAGCACCCTAAGAGGGCGCTAACAGGGCGCAAATCAACTTGCGCCTGGGCGCGGCGCCGCTAACGCATCCCGTGAAATTCAGCGGGAGGTTAGCGGCAGCGCTGCGCCACCGGTGATGACATCATCACCATGCGCAGCGCCCCGCTCGTGCCCCAGCTGTAATATTGGGTGGTGCCCCCGACTTACTGCCAGATGCTATGTCTGCCGGGGTCAGGGGGGCCTACCTGCGGCCGGGGCGGCGCTTGTTAAAGGGGAGGTGGCAGGCGGCCATTTTTGTTGCTGGCCGCCTGCCAGCACCTTCTCCCATTAAAGTCCCCGGCCCCCGTGAAGCCCCCCGCGGGGTGCAGGCTGCTCTCCATGAGCCCGGCACTCCTCTTGAGTGCCGGGCTCATTTGCCGGCACTCCCGATCCCTGGTGGCCCAGGGGAGGAATGCCAGGGATGCGGGGTGCTTCCAGTAGCGCCCCTCCTCCCTCTCGGCGCGCTACCTGGGAAAATCGGCCGCGGGGGCGCTAACTTTTTCGGGGCGCTAAAATTGGCCCCTAAAACTTTCACATACCTTATTTGGTTTTGACCAAAAATGTACATAGTTAAGAAACTCCTAGTGTTTATCATTTTGAACAATTAAAAAAAAGAAACCTTGACAACATAATTAAAACTTCTGAAATACATCATTTTTATGAATGTAAAAGGGAACTTTATGATAACCATTGCGTTTCACATATAAAATTTGAACATTATGGGCTGGATTTTGTCAGCCCCAAGGAGGCGGGACTGCCGGTAAAGTTGCAGGATTTGGGGGCGGCTGGCCAACCCGCCTCCGGCCCTTTTGCCAGGAGGGGGGAAGCCGTCCTGCCCCGGGTCCCGTCTCCTTGAGGCGGGAAAGGGATTAAATCCTTCTAACTGCCTGTTAACATGTAGTTAACAGGCAGAAAAAAGGTTTATCCCTATTTTTAACTCCGAAGTGCAGGCTTCCCGACCTCGGAGAACCCCGCCAGGGTGCAGGAGACGAGAAGGAGGTCTGCGGGGGTCGGAGGAATCTGAAAGTGAGATGTAGAGGTGAGTGATGGGTGCAAGTGTGGAGTGGTAAGTATGTAAGGTTATAACACTTAACAAGTGTTATAAAATGTTCACTTACCTTTGTTTCTGACTACAGCCTTCAGCCGCTGTGGATCCGGAGTCCCGACATCTTCATTGTAGATTTCACAGACTGGCTGTTGGATCCTCTGAACCAACAGCCAGGTGATTTTTTCAAAGTTGAAAGGTTTGATGAGTCCTGAACACAAGGACTCATCAAACTACACAGAATGTCAGTGTTTGACAGCTTCACAGAGCTGTCAAACACTGACATTTGTTCTTTCAAGAAATCTTGACAGATGGCACGTCAGACGTTGACGTGCTCTGTCAGTGACTTCCCCCTAATTGGCCTGCTGAGCCCGCTGGACGGGCTTAACAAGGTCAATCGGGAAAATCCCGCTGGTTGGCCAGAAGCTGATGGAGGCGGGATTGAAAGCCGGCAAGCAGCAGGTCCTGCCTCCAAAAGCTTCCTATTTAATCCTTTCGGGGCAGTGTAGCAGCAGGGTGAGAATTCTCCCTGCCCCGCTGACTCTACCCTGAGCCCGACCCATTTTTCTGAGTTAAGGCTCGTTTGCCATTCAGGGTCAGCTCCTCGCAGGATTTATGCCGCCAAGATGGAGCCCGTCAATGCCAAAGAGGAGAATGAAGCAGTGCTGCAATGGAACCTCTGCCACAGCACTCAAACAGGCAGCCAAGGGCCAGAAGATTCCCAAAAAGGGAGAGACCTCCTGCTTTTGTAGACTCTCATCTGAGACCAAGGCCTACAAAAGTCAGTGTATCGGACCCAAATTGGAAGGAAATGAGTTCCAACTGGACCCTCTACCTCCATTTACAAAATTGAGTGCCTTACCACCAGAATCCCTGGCCACGATTTCGCCTATCAAGGCGAGTCCGGTGCGGCCGGGGTCAGTGGCGGGGTGCAACCCTGCTGCTGGCTCCAGCCCGCTCTGTAGAGTGATCTTACGTTGATTGGGCTTATTAAGTGCACCCAGCGCATTTCCCGGCCAATTGAAGGAAGCGGGTCTGATGACATCATTTGATGACACGTCATCAGCCAGTTTTCTTAAAGGGACCATGCGCAAATTGATTTTGACAGTTGTGCTGTCAGTGTTCTACAGCATTGAGGTGCTGCAAATACTGACAAGCACTGCATAGAGGTGCGCGCCTGTACCCAGGCTCTCCCATGACAGCACACAGGGAGGTCCTCTTCCCTTCCCATGGGCAGAAGAGACCTCCCCAGGAGATCAATGCAGCCTGGTTGAACATTACACAGAAGGACACAAGCAGGGATGTCGTTAGGAGGACCAGGCTGCAGTGGCGCAAACCTTTCAATTATCTCAGTAGATCACGAAACGTTACTGCAAAGCCACACTCAACCTCACCCTGCTGTGCCACTCATTACATCCCCATCACTCTGCCTTCCCTACCCTACTCCTGCACATCCTTACTCACACCAACTTACCTTGAACCTCCACCCATCCCTCTCTATTTACATTATCACTTCCCCATCCCACTAGCCACCCCTCACATTCACCCTCATCCTAGTCCAATCATACCAAATAACAACACACAAGGGTAGGCACTTGTGTGTTTTAGCCAATGTTCATGTGAAGTTTCTGTTAATGTGCTGTCAAACATTGAACTCTTTATTTTCAACACTTTGCGTTCTTGGACAGATTTGTGTGCACCTTTGGACGTGGCTTAGTGAGTTGCAGTGAATGGTGAGACATAATGGTACCCCCCGCAATGGCATTGAGTGTGAAAGGAATGGCGTGGGCATTGTAGGGATGCTTTATGGTGTTGGTGTGGGGTGGTGCCAACCTGGCACATCATGTGGCAGCCATGGTGTACAGCATCAAGTGAAGTAAATCTGGCCATGGTGAGGTCATCCCTGATGTTCCAGGCTGCAACGGGTACTGATGCCCTGTGTCCTGTGCAGCATCAGTTGATTGCGGAGAAGGTTGATGATGTTGGTGCTGCTGGTGGTGGGGCTGATCGTGGTGGGATTCCGAGGACCAAGGTGAGATAGTTTCAAGGGCACTGATGTTGATGTAATAGATGGCAGGTGAAGTTGAAATGACAGAAGCAAATCTGTCAATGGTCAGAGAGGTTGTTCCAATGAGATGGCACTGGATAGAGAGTTGGCTCCAAACACTTGCAAGCTGCATAAAGCTCAATCTGTCTTCCAAATGTAGTAAGCAACAGTTTCTGACCTTGGAAAGTGAACAGTTGTGAGATGGGAGCTTTTATACCACTTTTGCAGCTGTCAAGTAATCAGATAATTCAATGGTGAATGCACGCACGGCCTGCTGAGCTGACGAGATCCCTGAGCAGCGTATAACCCGTGGGGGAACTCGTAAAATTGAAAGGTAAGCTTAAAATAGTATTTAAGTGCCTCTTAACAATCTCTTAATGATTTAAATTGCCTCCCCCGCCGCTTGGTGTCGGGTCTGTTCAGCGCTGACAGACCCGACATCTGGGAAACTAGTGTGGAGGCGGGTTGACAGCGGGTTCCCTTCCCCGCTGTCCAAAAAATAAATTTTCCCACCCGACCCACCACCGATCGCACCCGCTGACCCCCCGAAAAATTCCTCTCCCTATCTCCATACCAGTTTTTATAGAATCAGAAAATCCTAGAATCTTACAGCACAGAAGGCCACCATTGTTCCTGTGCTGGCTCTTTGAAAGAGCTATCTAATTCATCCCACTCTCCCGCTCTGTTCCCATAGCCCTGCAAATCATTTCCTTTTTAAGTATGTATCAAATTCCCTTTTGAAAGTTACTATTGAATGTACTCCCACCACTCTTTTCAGGTAGTACAATTTAGATCATAACAACTGTGTTAAAAAAAATTCTCTTCATCTCCCCTCTGGTTCATTTGCCAGTTACCTTAAATTTGTGTCCTCTGGTTGCAGACCCACGTGCCAGTGGAAACAGTTTCTCCTTATTTACTCTTATCAAAACTAGTCATAAAATTGAACACCTCCATTAAATCTCCCCTTAACCTTCTCTGCTCTGAGGAGAACAATCCCAGCTTCTCTAGTCCCTCCACGTAACTAAAGTCCCTCATCTCTGGTATTATTCTGGTACATCTCCTCTGCATCTTCTCCAAGACCTTGACAGCCTTTCTAAAATGTAGTGCCCAGAATTTGACACAATACTCAAGCTGAGGCCTAATCAGCGATTTATACAGGTTTAGCATAACTTCATTGCTTTTGTACTCTATGGCCGCAATTTTGCCAGCGCTCAGAGAGGCGGGTCAGAGGTTGAAGTCCTATTGATTGACAGCGGGTCCCGAACCCGCCGTCAACCCGTCTCCAAACTGCCTTCCCATGTGTTGGGTCCCTGATTTGCGAATGGACACGACACCTAGCGGCGGCTAAGGGATTAAAGGCAATTACCTGCCTATTAACAGGTACTTGTCAGTAGTGTTCAGCCTGTTTTTCGATTTTCCCGCTTCTGGGTTGGGTTTCACGACATCTGGACACCACGCCAGGTAAGTGTAGCATGTTGTGAGTCTGGTGTAATGTTTGTGAAAAGATGACAGCTGCAGAAGTGGTGTGAAGGATGCAATGTTGCACATGGTGAGTTTCAAAGCAAAGAAAATGTTGGTTACTGCATTTTTAAAACATATACAGATTTCTTTAGCTTACAAATTTTTTAATCCAACTATATGTCCAGTGCCACCTCATTGGGAGAACCTCTCTCACCAGTGACAGATCGCTTCTGTCATCTCACCTGCAGCTGCCATCTATTCCAGCATATGGAGGGAGTCATTGGAGAGTCTGGGTGCAAGAGTTCACCTTTGTGCAGTGATTGTCAGTGTTTTCAGCACCTCAATACTGTCAAACACTGAGAAATGAACTGTCAAAATAAAATTGTGCATGGTCCCTTTAAGGAAACCGGCAGATGACGCATCATCAAATGACGTCATCAGACCTGCTTCCTGTTAATTGGCCGTTAAGCCTGCAAGGTCAATCAAGGGAAAATCACGTCTGTGGAGCGGAGGCAGCTGGGGGCGGGACCGGAACCCGGAAACCTGCTGACCCGCACCCATCCCGACACCGAACGCAAAATCGCGGCCAACGTCTCTATGGAGCAGAAATAAGAGGAGCGGATGGGAGAGAAATGGGTCAGGAACTTGGGCCCCACACCTGCTGGCATTGACATATGGTGGGTGGTGAAGAGCTGGCCTGTGGCAGTCTAGGCAGGGCAGAGGGAGGGAAATGAAGCTCAGGAAAGGGAGGAAGAGATAGGCCTCACAGCCCAATTTCTGCCCTTATTCCACTGCTATCCCACCTGATTTTGGGTGGGATCGTGGAGGAAAATCCAGCTCATATAATCTTAAAATGAAATTTTAACAATACTTTGGGATTTGAAAGTGGATTTTAGCTAGCAATTCCTGAGGGTAGGCTTATCAAAGGAAGCTAACTTTTGCAGAAAGCAAGATATTGGGAAGAAGTCCAAATTATAACAAGCTCTCCTGTATCAAATACTCCCATATCGGCTCAGTAGACCTTCTGGAGACGCTGCTGAATCAAAGTTGTTTTATTTGAGCTTTCATGGATTTTATTTGAAGGTTAAACTGCTATATGAAAAGATATAGTGTACAAACTCAAAACCACTGATTAGGTTAAAAGGGAGAAAAAAAGATTAAATTTAAGACAGTCAAAGCTTTCAGGTTAGATAAAAATATAAACCTTTCCATGTTCTGTCAGAGCTTTGATGTTTTGTTATAATTCTAATGTTACTCTATAGTTGAAAGATGGCAAATGGGCTTCAGCATCAAGGGAAATCTGCAGGGGTTTTTATTCTTTCTACTTGAGTTTTTTTCTATAATCTATAAGTCATATGTGTGAGCTACTGGTTGCAACTCTTCAAATTGGTGACAAAAGCCTGTATGTTTCCTAAAATAATTGATTTAATTCTGCCAGAATCATGGCACCTTAAGGGTAAAATTAGTTGAAGGAAAAATCCACATTTGCACAATGATTGTTGAATCATTTGATAATTGTTTGTGTATATATTGGATAAAAGTCAAATAATTATCACCTTTTATGACAACTGTAATTTTTTTTTCGAGCTGAAAATGATTTTCATGTCAATACCTTTTAAAAGACATAAACAGTGTTGCTATTATGATTTGGGAGTCAAGTTTCCAATGGTTAATGATACTCAGATCAGAGCAGTGTGTAGAATTAGTTGTCCATTGTGAAAAGAGACCAACAGATTATAGCTGTCAGAAACCAGTACACATAGCTGTTGTGAGAATACTAATTAAACTCATTTGGTCCAATTAAAGTAGATCATATTGCAATTTCCAATCTCTGAAGTGGCCTGCAAACATATCACCAGTAAGTTCAACTTTGAGCTGAAGTTGGTACTGACAAGATGAAGTCTTTGCTGAGCCCATCAAGGGGAAGTAATGTGGAATTTTGTCCTATCATGATTCCTATCATCTTTTCAAATGAGGAGCAGCAAAACCAGGAGGTTTGGGAAACTGATTTCTGCTTATTATAGTTAAGAGACTCTCCCATGCCATAAAGAAAGAATTTGCATTTATATCAGGCCGGATTTTGCAACCCCTACGGGTGCGTACGAGGTGCGTACACGCTCGTCGGGGCCTCGCAAGTGCCGGTTTCAAGCATGCGAAGCACATGCACTGAAAACCGGCACTTGCGATCTGTCAAGAATTCTCTTGACAGATCATCCGCATGCCCAAGAAAAGTGCCTCTGCGGGTGGAGAGTTGCACTTTTTGCACAACTTCCGCCCACTGAATGACTGTCAAATTCTTACAGCTTAAGAGTTTAAAAAAATAAAAAAATGAAATTTGATAACTCATTTATAAATTAAAAATACTCTTCAAAAAGGTAAGTTTATTTTTAGCCCCATAAAAACATTTTAAAAATTCAAAAAATAAAATTTTTGTTTAAAATATTTAATTAAATGGCATTTTAATTAATTTTAAACATGTAATTAAAAAAATTTTTTATTTAATGTGTTGGTGTATTTTTTAGGTGATCCCCATTCATACTTTTGACAGTTCTGTATGTACGGAACTGTCAAAATGTTGAATGGGGATTCCCTTCTTCCATTGATTGGGCCGGCCCACGTGATCCCAGGAGCGCCTACGAAACGCTTGTGCCCCTGGGATACGTGGGGCTCTGCCCGCGCGGACCCGGAGAGGCCCAGGAGCGCAAGCCGCCATTCTTCCCGGGCCACCAGGTAAATTCATAGACATTTTGCTGGTCGGAGGTGTCCGCCCACAGGAAGCCTCCAATCGCAAATGTTGGCCCATAGTATCTTTCACGAAGTTAGGACGTCCCAAAGTGCTTTACAGCTAAGGAAGTACTGTTGAAGTGTAGTCACTGTTGTAATGTAGTGAACGCCACAGCCAATTTGCGTACAGCAAGCTCCCACAAACAGCAATGAGATAAATGATCAGATAATCTGTTTTAGTGATGTTGGTTGAGGGATAAGTGTTGGTCAGAACACTGGAGGGAACTCCCCTACTCTTTGAATAGTGCCATGGGATCTTTTACGTCCATTTGAAAGGGCAGGCAGGGTCTCGGTTTAACATCTTATCTGAAAGACAGCATCTCCAACAGTGCAGCACTATGCGCTCAAGTCTCTAGAGCGGGACTTGAACCCACAACATTCTGACTCAGAAGCGAAAGTGCTACCACCTGAGCCAAGGCTGGCACCTTTTTGTTAGCCATAGCTGGCTGAGACCAGATACTCACACTAACCCATTTCTAACAACCTTGTGCCCATAGAAACATTCATATTAGGATGGTTGGGTGCAATAAATCAACAACCATAAGCTAAGACTCTCTTTCTCCTTTTGTCACACCAGCAACCATTACCTAAACTTGCTGTTGGCTCATCCCTGGTCAGAAATATATGTAGCAAAAACAAAATATGTGCCTTTGTTTATGTTGTGATCTCCGATGCAACCGTTGATCCTGGCTGCATTTGTGCAAGTGTCTTCTGTTCCATTCTTGTACCCAGACCATTGGTGGAGAATGATCTTCTGACTGTTCAGAGAGAATGATGGAAAGATCAACAGTGCATGCTATTGGTAGATTGATAGGGCAACGAGTGCCTTGAAGAGGTGTCATGAGGAAAATAGACTTTTATTGAGGGAAATGCTATTGGTAAAGCTTATTTAAGAAGCAGTAAGCGTGATCCAGCAGATTAATTCATTGAATCTAATGCTGTTGATTAATAACATTTGCTTCATAAAATAATTTAACAAGGTGACAAATGCTCTGTTCAATGTATGGTGTTTAATTCATTAAAACTTATTTTTTTATTGAAATTGATCAACACCAAACTGAATAGTGGAAACTCCATAGAATAGTCGGCTTAGCAAGGTGCAAATTATTCTGTTTACCCTAAAAGAGTGAAATAATTATCAACTGTAGTGTTCAATCATTCATTGAAATTTACTTATTCAAATTAATCGTAAGTAGACTCTACTGATAGCAGATTTAACAAGGTGCAAAGTGCTTTCTTTAACTGCTCAAGTGAAAAAACATATGACGAGCATTTGAAAGCTGAGAAACAAGGAAAAGTACACTACATTGGGGACAAAGTGAAAACTGTGAAGGATGCTGTAAAAAACCTTGTGTCGAGGAAAAGCTGCAGGTGGCTTGACATCAAGGACAGGCTGCTGGCCTAAGTTCCAACGTCCTGCCTCTGAGGTTGCATTATATTGATCTTATGCATGAATCTAGCACAGTTGACAGCAAGATCAAACTAAACCTAATGGCTTTTATAAGACTTGTAGCAAGGAAGGTGTATTTTTAGTATGTTTTCCTGTCTGTTGCTTGTCTAACTGGCTGCATAAACGCAGTACTGCAATGGCAGTGTGTCCCTTGTAAGTCATGACGTCAGCATGCACACGCCCTGTAATATATTTATATGGATATTTTGGGCATCATGTTGTCACTTGTTGCTGATGTCATGACCCAGTACTTCACACATGAGCAGGGGCCAAATTATCACCGCCAGCCTGCACATGCATTAAATATCAGGAGCCACTTGACAGCTAGTTCACATGGAGACCAGCTGCACAAATTGGATGCAGTAAATTCAGGAGATTGGTGCAATTAGCTTGCTCTCTCAAGATCTAGGCTGCAATGTAAAACAATTTAAGACCAATTGGGGCTATTGTTTATTCATGGCTGGCAGAGTACCTCCATAATATCTGAGAAACTTGCGAAGGTCTGCCACTTCCTTGCTGAAATTGCCTGCTTTTTGGGCAGTGCAGACACAGTCTGGCAAGGAAAATGGGGCCAAGAAACCTTCCATCAAAACTCTGCCACAAAAAATAGTTGCCACAATTTTCCGCTCGTGTTCCTAAGTCGCCCGCAAGAAGTCTGCCCCAACGTGTGCAATTGAAGGTGGGCAGTGTGGCTTAGTCATCCTTGAGATTTCCCTGACTTTCGGCCCATTTACCATCCCTACCACTGGCACTATAAAAAAAACAACAACCTGCATTTATACAGTGCCTTTAACGTAGTAAAACGTCCCCAGGTGCTTCACAGGAGCATTATAAAACAAAATTAGATACCGAGCCACATAAGGAGATATTAGGACAGATGACCAAAAGCTTGGTCAAAGAGGTAGGTTTTCAGAAGCATCTTAAAGGAGGGGAGAGAAGCGGAGAGGTTTAGGGTGGGAATTCCAGAGCTTAGGGCCTAGGCAGCTGAATCCATAGACTGCCAATGGTGGAGTGATTAAAATGGGGGATGCGCAAGAAGCCAGAATTGGAGGATCACATAGATCTTGGAGAGTTGTAGAGCTAGAGGAGGTTACAGAGATAGGGAGGTGCGAGGTCATGGAGGGATTTGAAAACAAGGATGAGAATTTTAGAATTAAGGCGTTGCCTGACCAGGAGCCAATGTAGGTCAGTGAGCACAGGAATGATGGGTGAACAGGACTTGGTGCGAGTAAGGATACGAGCTGCAGAGTTTTGGATGAGCTCAAGTTTATGGAGAGTGGAAGATGGGAGGCCGACCAGGAGAGCATTGAAATAGTCAAGTCTGGAGGTAACAAAGGCATGGGTGAGGATTTCAGCAGCAGATGAGCTGAGACAGGGGCAGAATTGGGCGATGTTACAGAGGTGGAAGTAGGCGGTCTTGGTGATCGAGCGGAAAAGTGGTCGGAAGCTCATCTTGGGGTCAGATATGACACCAAGGTTGTGGACGGTCTGGTTCAAACTCAAGACAGATGGCAGGGAGAGAGATAGAGTCGGTGGCTAGGGAATGGGGTTTGTGGCGGGGAGCGAAGGTAACTTACGGCTTTGGTCATCCCTTTATTTAGTTGGAGGAAATTTCTGCTCATCCAATATTGGATGCCGGACAAGCAGTGTGACAAATTAGAGACAGTGGAGGGGTTGAGAGATCTGGCAGTGAGGTAGAGCTGGGTGGCGTATATGGAATCAATGGTGCACCAGTGCATTAGACAGGTCACGGATGCCCTGTGTTCAGGCATACCCCTGAGTTTAACTTCCCCTTGGACCCAGCTAAGCAGAGACAGCAATCAACATTTTAGAGTGGCTGAATCTCCCATGTGGGAATAAAGGCCCCAGGTGAAAGTGCCATCAATTTGATCAACGGGAATAGATTTCATTCACTGACAGCTGATTGTGAGTAATGTAAGCCACCTCATTCTACATGACAATGCATGCTACCCAGGGAATAGCCATGATTTATCTATTCTCAGGCAATCTAGGATACTTGCACTGCTCAGCCAGAGCACTGTGTCAGGATTACTGATAGGAGACCAGGGGTATCTGCTTCAAACATGGCTGATGACTCCTTTCCGTCATCTGAGTGCAGAGGTTGAAAACAGATACAATGAAGGATTGAGTGCTACAAGATTAATAGATCAGCAGGATCCTCGTCAAGCTTTTGTTGCTTGAGAAGTCAGGGGTACCCTTACAGTACAGTCCAGCAAGGGTTTCAAGAATCATAATGGCTTGCTGAATCCTCCATAATTTGGCCATTATAAAGAGCCTTCCAGCTGTCGAAGGGAAAGAGGATGAAAGTAGAGACAACCAATCCTCTGATCATGATGAGGACACCAGGAGAGAGAAGAGGGGGCATAGGACACCCTGCTGCCAGCAGCTCATGCTATCAGGCAGCAAATCAGCACCAACTTGTTCCACTACTGAGAGTGCACTCCATCTCCACAATGCAAAATCTTTTCATTATCCCTTGCCTTCCTCTCAGATACCTCTAATATCCTCTTCGGGACAGAACAGTTGCAAACATAAATCTTGCTCTTCTACTATTACCAGTACTACTACAGCAAAACAACGACAACAGCATGCATTTATAAAATGATTTAATGTGGAAAAAGTCCCAAAGTGTGTAAAAGGGGTTTCTGCCGCACTTCTGGCAAAGATACAGAGGCAGAGTGGTGCAGCTCTGAGGAAATCCCCGGTCCCTGGACTTCTTCCTGATCCCCTGCTTGATTCTCGGGTGGTGCCTACGGCATTGACCTAACTGGTGACGTTTACTCAGTTTTATTTTCTGGCTTGTGCATTAGGAGGGGTGCAGTTCAGTCAGAAATCATTTTGTTATCTTTATAAACATCTGCAGCATTAATAAGAAAATTCTGAGAAAAATGTATCGAACTAAACAAAAAATGCTCCAGTGTCAAATTCATTTGTGAAATAAGCAAACTTTAAAAGCTAAAATTGTAAACATTTTCCACAACTGCAAAGACTTATTTTAAAAGTCTTACACTCAGCAACCTCACAATAATAGCAAATGATTTTGTTAAAACAAAGTTTATTAAATCAGCTACACATGTTGCAATGCAATTTTTTAGATATGGAATATTATTGGACAACCCTTCATGCTCTGAACATAATGATGAAGGTAATTGTGTATTGATTATAATATACTATCAATGTAGTAGACCATGACCAGTGAAGAGAAACAAAGCCCATTACAGAATACTAAAACATGGTGCTGAGATATCCAAAATCTCCTTGTATATCCATTTTCTTGTTTTACTTTGGCAAACAATTATACAAATTTTAAAAAGCATATCCAATACAAAAACAAGCTAAAATTGTTCATGATATTTTTATAGTGTCATGAAACCATTCCTTGCCTTGATAGAATATAAATAGAGAAGCAGGCAGGGGTGAGCAATGAAATTAATTGAAAATACAAAGTAGTGGGAATTTAAGATTTGTCTAGAAGTGGATCATTTTGAAAGAAAAGAAAGACTTGCATTTATATAGCATCTTTCATGACCTCATGACATCAAAGTGCTTTACAGCCAATGAAATGCTTTTGAAATGCAATGTTGTAATGTAGGAAACGCGGCAGCTAATATGCGCACAGCAAGCTGCCACAAACAGCAATGAAAAAAATGTCCAAATTATCTGTTTTAGCTGTTGGTCGAGGGATAATTATTGGCTAGGACATTGGGAGAAGTCCCCTACTCTTCTTCAAATAGTGTCGTGGGATCTTTTACTCTCACCTGAAAGGGCAGACAGGGCCTCGGTTTAACATCTCAACCGAAAGAAGGTACCTCCAACCAATGTTCCCATGAAGCGGCAAGGCCGCACAGCTGTCTGGAGGTCCCGTGCAGGCCGCTTGCGGCTTTACAATAGAAAACCCGCGCATACACGGAAATTTGAATGGGCCGTGCAGCCCCTTAAAGGCAAGAGTGCTACTGCTGAGCCACAGCTGACACCATTTTATACAGAATACACTGAAGCGTAATTCATGTGAACTCTCATCTGAGCTGTGGACTAAATATTTTTTTAAAACAAGATTGACAATAAGAATGGAGGAACTGTGCATTTAAACAGCATCTTATCCTATCTCCAGGACACGGGGCATGGCAGGGTAGTGGTTATGTTATGGGACTAATAATCCAGAGGACATGAGTTCAAATCCCACCATAGCAGTTTGAGAATTTGAAATCAGTTTTAAAAAAATTCTGGAAATAAAGAGCTGATACCAGTTAAAAAAAAAGTGACCATGAAGCTATCGAACTGTTGTAAAAAAAAATAACTGGTTCACTAACTAATGTAATTTAGGTAAGGAAACCTATCATCCTTACCCAAGAAAAGAAAAGTTTATTTACATCCTTAATTTCCATCAAATGGACACTTGCTGTCACATTTAAAACATTTTGACTATTAGGCCTTGGAGGGATTTTAGATTGCTTTATATTAAAATGTGGCTATTAAATTAAATTTTACTCATAAGGGACTTAATCCACACACACACACTGCTTCTTGGAATATGGATTAGATCCAGTTGAAGCATCTGTGCAGGATTGTGTTTCTTACATAACATGTCAATTCGAATCAATGGGATTCATTAAGACATTCTAGTGACATTCACATGTAATATGTTGGAATGGCTTCATTCATGTGAGCCCAGTGGGGAAGGGATATAAAAATAGGTGTCCCACAGGGGCAAGCTAGGACCATTGCATACATATACAGGCACAATATCAAAGTTTGCAGATGCCACAAAAATAGGGCATGTGGTAAACTGAAGAGAACTGTCTGTAATTTCAGGAGAATGTAGATGGGTTAGTAGATTGGGCAGATATACATCAGATGAAATTTAATGTGGAGAAATTTGAGCCTATTGTGTCTGTGCCAGTTCTTTGCTAGAGCAATCCAAAACTAACTCTACTTCTCTGCACTCTCCCCATAGCCCATATTATCTTCTTCTGCATCAAGTATTTATCTAATTTTTCCTTAAAAGATACAATGGTCTCTGCCTCGACTATTCCTTGTAGCAAAGCATTCCATGTTCAAAGAACCCTCTGCATAAAAAATCCTTCTAAGTTCTCTCCTTACTCTCAGTGACAATTTTGAATTGATAACTCCTGATAACTGGCACTCCATTCAGATGAAATAGTCTTTTCCTATTCACGCTATCAAAACCTTTCATAATTTTAAAAACCTCTACTAAATTTCCTATTAGCCTTCTTTGCTCTCGTGGAATTAGTCCTGATAGCTCCAGTCTCTCTTCATAACTATAATGTCCTATCCCTACCCTCACCCTGGTGAATCTATGTTGTTGTGGACTGCACAGCCATTTAAAGGGACCGTGCATGAAAAAATATTAGAGGGAACATTGGCTGGTACATTCAGGAGTAAGTGAATTTTTAACAGCACAATAATTGATAATTATTGCCAAATAACCTTTCTGTCCCTGAAAATTTAATTTTACAAGTGTGGAGTCTCATTTCTTCAGAAGTTAATTAGTGTTGGAGATTTTTAAAAACATTTAAATAATTTGTTTTTACTTTTTCTGTCTGTCTCTTTTATCTCTTGCTCTTAATCCCATCTGTCTTTCCCAATCTTTATTCCGCTTTCTGTACATGATTTAAATCTAATTTATATTCCCTGCTTTATACTTCCTGGTTTAGATTCTGTGAGCCTCAGTGAGGATTTTTCAATCAGATTGATTGAAGAGCCTTGCTGTTTCTTGACCTGCTCACAGACACCACAGATATCCTGCAGAGGGCGCCGTGCTGGATCAGACGCCGGTTCAGAACAAATCTCCGCTATAAAGCCCACGAAAACTTTGCGGGCAGCTGTCAGCGAGGTGAACGGCGAGTGTCGTTTCTTCGCCGCTGACCGCAAAATCCGGGACATTGTGTCCAGCTTTGGGTGTTTTTTATTAGGAAAGATGTCAAGGCTATAGAGGGAGTAAAGAGATTGACTGAGATGATGCCAACTTTTGTTATGAGGAGACACTAGGAAAACTGGAAATATTTTCATTAGAACAAAGAAGGTTATGAAAGGCTTTAATAAGGTAATTTGTGAAAACTATTTCTACTGGTCAGCGAGTCAATAACTAGAGGACATAAATTTAAGACCATCAAAAGCATGAAGGGAGAGATTAGAACATTTGTGTTTCCCACAGAGAGTTGTTTAGGATATCAAATGCCCAATGGTGGAAGCAGAATCTATAATAGCTTTTAAAAGTGAAGTTGATATATATGTAAAATATAAAAGGGAATGGGTGTGGATAGGTCTTTTGGAGAGCCAGCATAGTACAATGGGCTGAATGGCAGCCTTCTGTGCTGTAAATATTAACTAGTTCATGATGTTCAAGTATATTCTTTAATGAACATGCATCAGGTGACACTGTCATTAAGAATAATAGATTTACACAAATAAAATGGAGCAGATGTTTTTCATCTTCATAGGATTTATAAGACTGTTAAATCATGACTCATCCTGATAAGACATCAATTTGGAAATTCACTACCTTAGTCAATAATGCGGCATTATATTTTTAATTGGTAGTTTCTACCATATTTGTTTTTGTATTTGGACCTCCTGACTTCAGTACTTGTCCATTGTTCAAGTTTGTTTTCTTCAGTAAAGAATTATAGCTTTAAAACTTGGGCAACAACAACATTTAAGAAATAATTGTTTAATTTCTACTGTTTTCAACTGGAATATCATCAGCTGAAGTATAATTGAACCAGAATATTGGACAAGTCCTTGATTAATTAATCAGAAGTCGCACAATACCAGGTTATAGTCCAACAGATTTATTTAATTTTACAAGCTTTCGGAGCTGTTCGCTCCTTCTTCAGGTAAGGTAGCTGTGAGAGAATCTCCCAGAATTCACAATATAAACACAGAAAAAATGTATTCAAATCTTTCCCTACATCAAAGACACACTAAGACACAGTGGGGTAAAAATTCAGTTGGTTGCGCCTCCCGTTAGTGCCTTAAGAGGGCGCTAATGGGGCGCAAAGCCGCTAACGCCCGGGCGCAGCGATGTTTGCGCCGCTCGGGAACTTAACTAGAGATTGTGCGGCGGCGCTAAAATTTACCGCTGCGACCACCTGCGCGCGCAGATTGTGACGTCATTCCATGGTGCAACGCCCTTGTGGCGCCCCGGAGCGGAAATTGAGTGGCGCCCCCTGCCTTACCGCCTGGCGCATCCAACGACCAGAAGACTGGAACGCTATCAATCGCTGTGGGGCTGGGGGGGGCGCTATTTAAAGGGGGCCTCTTCCTGTCTTTTATTGTTGGTGGCATTTTTGAACTACGCATTCTGAGAGAGAGAGGGAGAGACTTCTGGAGGGATTCAACGTTGTGTGAAGGAGTTTTGGGTACTGAGCAGCACTTTGCAGGTTCATTTTGATTTGCCATTCCTTGTATCGATTTAGCAGAGACTGTGGGAGCTGCACTCTGAGCTCTTTGCCTGGTACTCTCCATTGTTCTTTCCAGCACATTTGATGTGCAAGTCTCTCCAGGCCGAGATTCAAGGCTGCAATGAACAGGATGTGGATGGAAAGCAAGATTAACCATCCCCTTTAAGAACTGGCCCGTGCCATTGTGTGTGTGTTCCATTGCTGACTGACATTACATGAGCTTCGCCAGCGCTCTGAGTTAGCGCCTCACTCCTTGGCCTTTGCGCCTTAAGACAGGTGTGCAGCGCCTGATTTAGCGCTCCACTCACCTCCCGGGGCGGTAAAAGTGAAGTTTCCAGTCAGTGCCGATAATTAGCGCCAGGCGCTAATATTTGCGTCCAGACGATATTTGCGCCCCAAATGGGGCGCGACCTAATTTTTCCCCCAGTGTGTCTTTGATGTAGGGAAAGATTTGAATACATTTTTTCTGTGTTTATATTGTGAATTCTGGGAGATTCTCTCACAGCTACCTTACCTGAAGAAGGAGCGAACAGCTCCGAAAGCTTGTAAAATTAAATAAATCTGTTGGACTATAACCTGGTGTTGTGCGACTTCTGATTTTTGTCCACCCCAGTCCAACGCTGGCATCTCCACATCATGACCTTGATTAATTAAGTTAGATGCTTGTAATTGATCAATGTCTGATTTACTTTTAAAGTTCACTTCAATTTAAAACTGCTTTTACTGAAAGCATTATTCAAGCTGTATTAAATCATAGTTACCAAAGTAAATGTATTGCTTTAAAATAAAAGTAAATAATTGTGGTGAGGAACCATTGCATAAATGTATCCCTCACCATCAGATTTTGAAAATTTAATTTGTGGTGGAATGGCTGAACTGAAAGCTAAGCATTAAAACTGGCGTCTTTAATCAAGAGTTGATGAGTGTCAAGTTTGCTTCTAATTTAAGATGGTATTTTGCAGATGGCTTTGAAATGGTTTTTGTGTCTCCTTCCAGACCCCTTGTTTTCTTGATAACTAAATTTACTAAACAAATGCAGTCAGTAGCCTAATTTTGAATTTTACTGAACTCAGTTTCCT
Organism: Squalus acanthias; assembly: GCA_030390025.1. NCBI lineage: Eukaryota > Metazoa > Chordata > Chondrichthyes > Squaliformes > Squalidae > Squalus > Squalus acanthias. The sequence continues at coordinate 44,286,940 of CM059429.1, read as the reverse complement.
TTGATTTCTCACTGCAGTTATCTAGGATAGTATTGCAAGTCAGTTTTCATGCATTAAAGAGTTTTATCACTTTAGAACTAAATCAGTGCAGAAGTTAGAAGATTAATTACAATACAAGATTTGTTTGAATCTGACATTTTGTTTATTTCTAATTGAAAAAAACAAAAGACTTGGAAAAAAATTAATGCAAGCATTATGAGGTCAAAATCAGTACAGTACAGAGTCCTCAATGTTAATGGTTGTGCTTATTTAAATAGAATATTTATTCCAATACTCTCCTACATCTACAGTGTTTGCAAACAGAAACCATTGGATGTTGCTTCACCTGAGCTATAGGTTCTCTCTTCCATCATTTAGTTAAAAAGTCAAATACAACAGAAATTGTAAAATAGTTTTGTGATTCTTCAGATGTTTGTTGTATACGTTGAATCCTATACCTAGTCAAAATCTTAATTGCACAATTACTTGGTCAGGTAGTTTAAAGCTCAACTTGAGATAAAGGGGCTGATTTTCATCTTTACATCCAGTCAGTTCTAAATGATCTGAACTTCATGAATCTTGCACCTGAATCTCAGGGTCATTTCCAGGTAGGTGCGCCAGAGTCGGCAGAAATGGTTGGTGACATCGTGGCAGGTGTGGCCATTCAGACAATGCTGGCTATTGATCACCCTGGCAAGCCTTCTTTCACGCAGTACCACGGAATACATGACATGCTGTGTGATTGGGATACTTCTGAAGAACCCTTCAGCATAACGGTTCGTCAAGCATTACATCCCATAGTAATGCCTTCAGAAGTCTGCTGGCACAGCCTCCTTTGAGAAGAAGGGCTTCCATTAGCTCAATGCCTGCCAAAGCAGTTCTTTTCACCTGTCTTCATGGGTGCCAGCAGAAGGGCACAGAGCACCTCTCAGGCGACCTGACCTGCCCGGTATCCCGCCCTGGATCCTGTTCTTTCTCTAAATATGTCAACTCAGAAGATACCCAATGGCAAAAACACTGGTAAATGGAGTTATGGGGCAAAACAACAAATAATTAATGACAAGTGGCAGAAAGACTAATAAAAGCCAATATGCCAGCAGTAAAAAAGAAAAAATTTGTAAGACAAGCCTACTAAACAATTACCTTTAAATCGGTGGGTCTTTTATAGACCCTCTTATAGGCTCTCTTGAAGGCTCCTACCACGCCAAGGCCCCGCTCCTGCCTAGTTTCCTGACTGTGCAACACACCCACAGGCCAGGGACAGGAAAATGAAACACCACCCCTTCTTATCCCCTTTTGAATACATTATTGAAGCTCCTGTCTGCATTGGACTGGAGCCTCAAATGCTTGTCCCACACCCAGCAAGAAAATGATATAATAATCCAACAGAACAGATTTCCAGGAGATTTCATGGCCCCTCCTGTCCCGTCTGTGTCCAAAATCGGAGTACAAGAAACGTGAAAAATAGACCCAAGGGGCTTTGACTTAATAGTTCAAACATCAGGTATTCCCACAGCTAGTGCTGACTGTTCTCCAGTATACAGAGAGATTCTGTGGCTCTTTTAATAAGACTGCCTCTTGCAGGGCCTCTGATTACATGGAGAGTTATTCCCACTAATTGGAAATGCTCTGAGGTGGATAAATTGGGGATTTGGTACAAAAGAATGGGTGAAGTAGCAAACCTCAAGAGAATAGTCTTCAGATTTTCAAATTGAATGATTTGACTGAGCGTAAATGATTCTCCTTCAATTTTACTTAAACTATTGGGCTTATGAATCCAAGTGCAATGTAATTCTTCAATATAAAGAGGACTCTCTTGTGTCTCTAGGGGGAAAAATTGAACCGTGCCCCCTTTGGGGCGCTAACTTCGCATGCGCCCCGAAAATATTAGCGCCCCTGCGGCCGAAATTCATCGGTAGTGCCCCAAGAGGGAAGCGGGGTGCTACTGGAAGCGCCCCGCCTCCCTCTTGGGGCGCTGCGAGTGAATATCGCGGTGCTACGTGCTGCAGCCCTTCCTCCCCTTCTTAAAGGGGAGGGGCCTTGCGCAGCACAACCTGGGGCCCAGCTAGGCCACTAGTGATCGGAGTGCCGGCAAAAGAGCCCGGCACTCAAGAGAAGTGCCGGGCTCACGGAGCGCAGTCGGCACTCCGCGGGGGGATTCAGAGGAGGCCGGGGAAGGCAGAGGGGGCAGGTGCTGGCAGGCGGCCAGCAACAAAAATGGCCGCCTGGCACCTCCCCTTTAATTTGCGCTGCCCCGGCCGCAGGTAGGCCCCCCATAACCTGTTGGACATAGCATCCGGCGGTAAGTCAGGGGGCGCTACCAAAGATCGCAGCCGGGGCATGAGCAGGGCGCTGCGCATGGCGATGACGTCATTGTCGGCGGCGCAGCACCACGGGGCGCTAACGGTTACCGCCGCCGCTAACCTCCCGCTGAATTTCGCAGGAGGCGTTGGCGGTGCTGCGCCCGGGCGCTAGTTGCTTTGCGCCCCTTAGGGCACTTACGGGAGGCACAAAGCAACCAAATTTTTAGGCCTTAGTCTCTGTAGAGTCAGTGCTGTGCTGCTTGTTTTAACTTACTATGAATGTGCTCCTGAAGAGATATTTGTAATGTACAATGTGGCTTAAACCTAGATAATTGATGTTTTCTCTATATGTGTTTTTATTTTTGGATACTTCACAGCCATCATTGAATGTTAGCCATCTGCTGTATTTATAATTTGCTTTAGCGTGTAGATTTTCAGGTAATAGTTTGCCTCCTCCTGTATTTGCCCTGAGTATCCTTCCTCATCTTTCTTCAATTTTTGAAATTATATAAATCAGGGAAGTTGTTTATAAATGTACTTCCTTACAGTATCTTTTATGTTGTGCTTTGATCAGGAACTCTATATAAGTGGAATAAATAGGAAGTAGCTTAATACATTGAAATGTTATGCTTGAATCATGAATATGTTTCTTTGGAGAGGACTCAATAATTTATTCTGTTTATGAAATCATATATTATCATATACCCTGAAACCAACAACATTGCATAGACTCCAAAACTCATTGGAATGGATTTCCTTTTGTGTTGTTTAATCTTTCATGCTATCACCTCCACATCCTGTCATCAGCAAAGCTATTGGTAAGAACCAGTGCGGATTTCTGTGTTGATTTCTCCCTCGTGATACAAACACTGCTAAAGCACACTGTATGTCACAACATACACGGGTCATTCAAGTTCTTTTTCAAAAATTAAAAGCACAGCTTTTTATTCTTTTAACAGATAGCACAAATACAATCATTCAACTTACAAGAAACAAAATACAAAACAAATAGTAAAGTTTTGTGCAATTCTCTATTACAGACGTCTTGTAGACGTGTAGTTCAAATGGCGGTTGGGCGCTTCCCACTGCATTCCCGACGTGTTCATGCCTACCGCCATTTTAACTGCCAGGTTTTCTAGTCAGAATCAATGGACAACAATCAAGTCCAGGAATGCCGACTGAATTTTGTTTCCCCCCTCCGCAGCATGGGGACACTGAAGTGATTTGTGTCAAATATCCCTGGCCTGGCTGAGATGAGCCATTCAGTACACCCAGGATTCAAACATGGGAGCTTCCTGGTCTGAACAGCTCAGTAACACACTAGGAAGTGCATTGACCGAGTTGGCAAAGCACTATATTTTATTTTGAAAATATTGAAAAACATTCAAATATTTTCCAGTGACACATTTCAACATTTGATTGCTGGGCCCATATAACCAGAGCTGTGAACCTCGGGGGAATGTTAAGAGTGAGATTGATGATCAAAAATAAGGCAACCTGTTGCAAAACCATTTAAAGAAATAAAGCTGTATTTATTTTTAGGAGTAAGAAGTATCAAAATAGGTTATATTTTTAAACCAAAATAAGTGAGATTTGATAGGTCTGAAAAATTGAAGCCTGTTATTGTAGACTTCATATACAAGAGTACTCAAAAGGAATGTTGTTATATTGTTCATTAGAAAGATATATTGGGGAAGATCTTGGACCTTCTTGCACCTGTTTTTCAGGCATGAAATGGGTGCAATAAAACCCTATTTTGGGATTCAACTTCCTGCATCCCAAGGCCTGCAAGACGTCTAACCCAAAATCAGGTCACACGATTTATTAGGCGTCCCTGGCAGTCGCTTAAAACAGGCGTTAGGCCCTTTACATATGTATGTGAGGGGCCTAATATTTGTTTTAGGACCTCTCGGAAAATTGATGTCCTGAGGAGCAGAGCAGACACTGGGACTGCTCCACTTAGCTTCAGCTGACGTGGATGCGGCCAAAGAACCGGCCGTCACCAAAAAGGTGAGTTTTAGTAATGTAAATTTTTTAAATGTGAAGCCAGGAGGAGCAGGAGTGCTCCTGGCACCGCAGCACTCCCACCGGCTGCAATCAGCCCCCCTCCTGCTGTGCTGCTCCCCCCCCCCCCACCCCCCGACACTCGCCTGAGGACTCTGCCAGCAAGGCAGGCAGCCCTAAATTATTTCATGTAGAAGCGTGAGCTACATGTGAAGGAGTGAGAGGCTTGCCCATATTATTTAGATGAGGCTCAAGACCCAGTAATGGGCGGGCCTTGGGCCTCCGGTTCAGGCGTGCTGACGAATTTCTACGCCATTGTATGTTGAGATTAGTGAGAAAGATTAGTGTTTGACAAATTTGCTGGAGTTCTTTGAGGAAGTAACATATAGAGTGGATAAAGGGGAACCAGTGGACGTAGTGTATTTAGACTTCCAAAAGGCATTTGACAAGGTGCCACACAAAAGATTATTGCTTAAGGTAAAAAATCACGGAATTGGGGGTAATATTCTGGCATGGATAGAGGATTGGCTATCTAACAGAAAGCAAAGAGTTGGGATAAATGGTTCATTCTCAGACTGGCAATCAGTAACTAGTGGTGTTCCACAGGGGTCAGTGCTGGGTCCCCAACTCTTCACAATCTATATTAACGATTTGGAGGAAGGGACCAAGTGTAACATATCAAAATTTGCAGATGATACAAAGATGGGAGGGAAAGTAGTGAATGAGGAGGACATAAAAAACCTGCAAGGGGACATAGACAGGCTAAGTAAGTGGGCAGAGATTTGGCAGATGGAATACAACACTGGAAAGTGTGAGGTGATGCACTTTGGCAGGAAAAATCCTAGAGCAATTTATTATCTTAATGGCAAGAAACTGGAGAGTACTGAAGTGCAAAGGGATCTGGGGGTCCTGGTGCACGAAACTCAAAAGGTTAGTATGCAGGTGCAGCAAGTGATTAAGAAGGCAAATGGAATGTTGGCTTTCATTGCTAGGGGGATAGAATATAAAAATAGGGAGGTATTGCTTCAGTTGTACAAGGTATTGGTGAGACCGCACCTGGAATACTGCATACAGTTTTGGTGTCCTTACTTAAGGAAAGACATCCTTGCTCTCGAGGCAGTGCAAAAAAGGTTCATTCGGTTAATCCCGGGGATGAGGGGGTGGTCATATGAGGAGAGGTTGGGTAGATTGGGACTCTACTCATTGGAGTTCAGAAGAATGAGAGGCGATCTTATTGAAACATATAAGATTGTGAAGGGGTTGTGTCGTAAGAATGAGCCTTACGCGTGGTAAACTTAATGTAAGCTTTAATCAACTTAAAACGGTGCTGCATACAAAAGAGGTCTTACCCTATGCCTCTTCCAGAGCTAACTGATCAGTCCAGTATTTATCCTGGACTGATTACAGGAAGTGATGTCATACAGGAAGCTGAAAAGTGTTACCACATTCTCCCCCCCCAAAAGATTAGGAGGCCGGAATGCTCCCTCCATTTCGTAGCCGTTGGATGAGGGAGAGCCGCACCCGTTTGGGTTCTCGTAGCGGTAGAGGGCCCCTAGCCCGTTTACCCGCTGCGGGCCATGGACCAGAGTCCGAGTGCTCCAGCCCGCTCTGTGAGGGGTCAGAACGATCCTGACTGTGTACTGGTACCCGAATGGGTGTCGGGCAGGGCTGTGGCAGATCCGTTTCTGAGCGTACGGTACAGGGTTGATCGTGGCTGCGCGTGCGAGCCCCGACGGGCTCATAGTCAGTCTGCCCCAGGTCGGCACGCTGGAGTGAGGTACCAGCCGGCGTCAGATCCCGATCATGATGAGAGGCACCTGGCAAGCCCAGAGATGTGCCTGGTACAATATCATCCCCTGGTGTCCCTCTATGTTTCGGCGGGCAGGGAGCCAGATCCCGCAATGACACGGTAGATTCCCGACCGTCAGGATACCGAATATAGGCGTAGGTAGGGTTGACGTCAGTGAGCTCAACCTCATCTACCAGGGGGTCATTCTTAGACGCCCGGACATATCTTCGGAGTAGCACTGGTCCCGGTGCAGTCAGCCACGACGGGAGAGATGTCCCATAGGATGAGCGACGCTGAAATCGGAAGAACCGTTCATGAGGCGTCGTATTTGTGGCGGTCGAAAGGAGGGACCGTGTGGAGTGTAATGCGTCTGGAAGTACTGCTTCCCAATGCTGGTTGGGTAGGCCCCGAGATCTCAAAGCCAGACGTACCGCATTCCAGATGATAGCGTTAAAACGCTCGACTTGCCCATTCCCAACCGGATGATAAGGCGTCGTTTTGCTGGCAGCAATACCCCGTTCCGAGAGATAGGCCTTGAGTTCTCCCGACATAAAAGAAGGGCCCCGATCTGAATGAACATAGGATGCCATGCCACAGAAAGCAAATACCTGTTCAAGGCAGCTGATAACCGTGGTTGTCAGCATATTGGGGCAGGGAAAGGCAAACGGAAAACGAGAATACTCATCAACCATTGTTAATAGATAAGTGTTGCGAGTCGAAGAGGGCAACGGCCCCTTAAAATCGATGCTAAGCCTTTGCATTGGCTGGGTCGCATGTATGAGTATACCACCCGAGGGGCGGAAAAACCGAGGTTTCAATTCCGCACAGACTCTGCAGTCCGAGCACATCTTCTTTACATCCCCGGTAGAGAATGGGAGATTTCGGGACCGCACGAAGTGCAGCATGCGAGTAACGCCTGGATGACACAACCCATCATGGATGTCTACGAGCGTAGAGGGTGCCATGGCGGAGCAGAATGCTCGTGTGAGGGTATCCGGAGCCACATTCTCCTTGCCAGGTCGATAGTGGATGGTGTAACCAAAAGAGGCCAATTCCAGCCGCCAAAGCTGGATTTTATTATTTTTAATTTTGGTCCGTTTTCGATTATCGAGCATGAAGGCGACCGATCGCTGGTCCGTGATTAAGGTAAAGTGCTGGCGAGCCAGGAGATGACTCCACTTCCGTACTGCCTCTATGATGGCTGTAGCTTCTTTCTCGACTGGAGGATAATGTAGCTCAGCCCCTTGAAAAGTCCTGGACAAAAATGCCACCGGACGACCTTCCTGATTCAGAGTGGCTGAGATTGCCACCTCCGAGGCATCACACTCAACCACGAAAGGAAGACTCTCATCGATGGAGTGAAGAGCCGCTTTCTCCAACTGCTTTTTCAGGAGGTTAAAGGCTGCAACAGCCGTTGTGTCTAGTGGGAATGTGCTGGCCTTCAGTAGAGGTTGGATTCGGTCCGAGAAGTTAGGAATCCATTTCGCATAGTATGCAAACAGGCCGAGGGCCCGGCGCAAGGAGGCCGGATTCTTAGGTGGCGGGAGTTCTTGGAGTGGGCGAAGCCTTTCAGGGTCAGGTTTAATGATGCCATTGCCCACACAATAGCCAAGGATGTTGATAGTTGGTTGTGACTCAATGGATTTAGCCGCATTCAATGTCAAATTACGGTGCTGGAGTGCATCCCAAAATCGTTGGAGATTGGCGTCATGTTCCTGCTGATTGCGACCTGCGACAGTAATATTGTCCAGATAAGGAAACGTATCCTTCAAGTCTTCCTGTTTGACCAGGTCATCCATTGCTCGCTGGAAGACAGCCACTCCATTAGTGACCCCAAAGGGGAGGCGACGAAATTGATACAGCCGCCCATTGGCTTCAAAGGCTGTATACTGCTTGTCTGAGACCTTCAAGGGTACCTGATGATAGGCGCTTTTCAGATCATAAGTCGAGAACACCGTGTACTCAGCCAATTTATTAACCATATCATCGATGCGCGGCAATGGGTATGCGTCCAAGTCCGTATACTGATTGATGGTCTGTGAATAGTCAATGCACAGCCGTTTCTTGTGAGGTTGTAGAGGGTTCTTAACAATAACGACCTGGGCGCGCCATGGCGACGAACAAGGCTCGATGATATCCTCTGCTAAAAGCCGAGAAATCTCAGCCGCAATAAAAGACTGGTCTTCCTGACTGAAACGGCGTGACTTTGTTATAATCGGTTTGCATCGAGGAGGGATACTGGCAAACAGTGAGGGTTCATCCAGTGAAGCTGCTGACAAGGCACAGAACGGTAATCGAGGTCGTATATTAGAAATAGTGAGTTCAGGTTTGGATCCGCCGAACTCAATGGTAAGCTTCTTATGCTGCTTTTGAAAATCCAGCCCTAAGATAAGATCACTACATAAGTCCTTGAGCACCGAAAGCCGGGTGGAGGGATACCTGTGACCTTTAAGCATTATTTCAACTACACAGAAGCCAGAAATTCTGGTATTAAGTGATGACTGAGCCATCGCAACTGCCTGGTCCGATGGAAAAACATGTAGCTTTAACTGTGCAACAGTCTGTTCCCTAATGAAACTATCAGTGCTACCTGAGTCAATTAAGGCATCTAAAGTATGTCCATTAATTGATGCTTTTGTAGCTGCATGGAATAGATTCTGAGGACAAGCAGCTGTAATTGGTGTCGTTGCACAAAGAGTGGCTGAAATTCTAGGTGTGTTTCTTCGAGAAAAAAACCCGAGAGGAAGCACGATAGTTTTTAGTTGGAACATCCTGATAGGCCCTTACTGGGGCAGTTCGGTAGGACTTAGCTTGATAAGCCCTCGTAGAGGCTCTTGATAGGCAAACCTTTACAAAATGACCCTTTTTGTTGCAATGACTGCAAAACGCATTGCGAGCAGGGCAGAATCTCCGAGGGTGAAACTCATCACCACAAAAAAAGCATTTCTTAGATTGCCAAGAGGCTGCCACAGTGGGGTCATCATCCTCTTCATCAGTGAAGTCATCAGATCGATCGTCAGGGATAAAGTCCTCCCTAATAGAGTTCACCTGTGGCCTCTTAAATTGCCTGACTGTAGTTAAGGCAGCAGACCGAGGTCTGGGCACTGTAAAAAGGTCTGCATTTCTTTTTGCCAGATCTAGAGAGCAAGCCAGGTCATAAGCTCTCTGCAGCTCAAGTGTCTTACTTTCCAGTAGACGCTGGCGTATAAATGGGGAGGCAAGCCCGCAGATGAACGCATCACGGATCATTTCTTCGCGGTATAGCTCAGCTGAGGCTGCCCGAAAGTTACAGTCCATACTAAGTCTGCGAAGCTCTTGGAGGAATTTATCAATGGATTCCTCCGGCCCTTGTTGGGCTGTAGCTAGTAGATGTCTAGCATAGACCTCATTCGGTGTCTTAGTATATAGTCTCTTAAGCGTCTGAATTGCCTCCTCATAACTGTCCCAGTCTTCCACATACTGAAATACATTCGGGGTGACACAGTTGATGAGTATCCGCAACTTTGAGTTATCATCAGCTTTGCAATACTCAAGAAAATTCTCAAACGTGCGATACCAGTGTTTCCACACCTTACCGGCTGCTGGGGTGTTTGGGTCCAAGTCAAGACGCGATGGTTTAAGGATGTTTTCCATGATGGGTGATTCCCTGGATCCTTAGCTCCGAGTTCGTCCAAAAAGTTTGAGTGCGAAGTTTTTCAAAAGTTGATTAAATTGTCGTAAGAATGAGCCTTACGCGTGGTAAACTTAATGTAAGCTTTAATCAACTTAAAACGGTGCTGCATACAAAAGAGGTCTTACCCTATGCCTCTTCCAGAGCTAACTGATCAGTCCAGTATTTATCCTGGACTGATTACAGGAAGTGATGTCATACAGGAAGCTGAAAAGTGTTACCACAGGTTGGATCGGGTGGATGCGGGGAGGATGTTCCCGATGACGGGTGAGACGAGAACTAGGGGACATAGTCTTAGAATAAGGGGCTGCTCTTTCAAAACTGAGATGAGGAGGAACTACTTCACTCAGAGGGTGGTAGGTCCATGGAATATGCTGCCACAAAAAGCTGTAGAAGCTACAACATTAATTAAATTTAAAACAGAAATAGACAGTTTCCTAGAAGTAAAGGGCATTAAGGGTTACGGGGAGCGGGCAGGAATTTGGACATGAGTCTAGGTTCGGATCGGTCATGGCCCTGTGGGTAGTGGAGCGGGCCCAGGGACTGTGTAGCCTGATTCTGCTCCTATTTCGTGTGTGCAATTCTGTTAGATGCAGGAGATGGTTCTGTGATAGATAGTAGATTGGCGGTTAGGATCAGATCAGCCATGATCTTATTGAATGGCGGAGCAGGCTCGAGGGGCCGATTGGCCTACTCCTGCTCCTATTTCTTATGTTCTTATGTTCTTATGTAAAGAAAAAATGTTCAAATTATAATCATAAATACCTACAATTTGTTCTGTTGGATAGGCATAGGCTGAGTAAACTAGGAGCAATGTGCTGTATTACGTTTGAAAAGAAGCTGTTCAATTAATTCCTTATATTTGTAATTAAAGCTCAGCAGAATGATTGTTGTGGAAATATGCATTTAAGTGGTCTTTCGCCCGCTTATCTGTCTGTCTGCCTGTATGATTGTTTACACAGAGCCCTGATCTGTTACAGCAGATAACCTTTGTCTTCTTATTTTCATATTTATTGTGTGTCTATTGTTGTAATAAGTGTCTCTAGTGGATATTTACAGAGACAATAACCTACAGATCTCAAGGATCTGGAACAGTAGCACCATCAGTTTAGATGACAGTTTTTACTCTAACCTGTTCTGTTAGATGTCTATAATTCTGCAAAAGTACACAGGTATGTAAGTAAATTACTTTGTTTATGGCAAACATGCATTGCCATTCAATGAATCAAATTAACTCATTGGGACCATGCAACTGCACAGAAGTGAAATAACCTTGTATACACCTTCCAGCCAACATTCTGTTATCCCCAATGGAGTTTATTTTTGCTTTGAGACCCTCTATCATGTTCAAAGATTATCCGCAAGTTGGAATCTCCTGTATGTACCACCTGACTGTTTACTGAATATTTTATTCAGATAGAATCGTGCCTTAAACAGTACAGTGGAAAAACTGGCAAGTATGAGATAGTTACACTTCAAGGCCAGCACATTTTAAAAGCCTTTTGCACATGCATTGTCTCATGCAAGAGAGAATTTTCAGTTGCACCACACATACAGACACACATTATCACACTAACCAGATCACTCGGATAACTTCAGAATGGATGCTGTGTAGCAGATACTTTGAAATAATGCACATTATTACTTCAAGTTATCTTCCCCATCATCTTTTTTAATAGAATCAATTCGATTAAAAAAAAAGTCCTATTTAATCACAATATACATGGTTGATGATGTAGTAGGCTGCAATGATTTTTAAACTGAGCAATTGTCTGACATGACTTTCCAGCAAAGTCACAGTGTCCCTTTAACAAATCTCCACAAGGCCAGGCAGCATTTCAGCTGAGAATAATGCGCTTTTCTTTTCTTCCTGGCTTACCCCTGCTCAAAGATGAAAGGTTGGATTTGTATGTCTTATCAGTGGACAACATTTAGTTTTTTTCATCTGTCAAGGATTTTTTTCTTAAAAGCATTTTATCTTCATAACCTTTCACTGTACACTTTTGTGAAAACGTTTAAATTATGATCTGACCCACAAGTCACAAATATTGTAGCTGAAAGCTACAACTCAATTCAGTTCCGTCAATGTAAACTGTTCTAAATTGAGAAAATGCCCTGTAGAACTAGCACTCAACCAGCACTGAAGGAATTAAGCTGAACAATGGTGTCCTGTCCTTCATGCTGGAGGAGTACACATAGTGATATGTAGGTCTGCAAGGGGAGAAAATGGAGAGGACAAATGTGCCTTAAAATGTCAGGATATTGTTTTTATACTGGTGTCATATTTTAAATTTAGGGTAACGTGATACTAACAGTTACAAGCTGTTGGACAAAGAAAATCAAAAGCCTATACTTTTCATCGAGCTTTGTCTAAATGAGATTTTTGTGATATGTTAGGGCTATAACTGCCTGAGACATTTAAACCGATGACAAATGATTGATAAACATCACTTAAAACTGGTTAATCGCTAACAAAAATGGAGAAACATTTTGGCAATTTTTTTTTCCCTAATATTTCTTTTAGAGGATCCTCTTGTTTAGAAACGCATGCAGAGTTAAATGCATAAAATTATAAAGAAGTTGTGAAAATTAGCCACAGTCAACAGTTTTTCTCTTGAAACAGACGCAGTTTCATGGCCAATTCAACTGCACCCTCCCTAATTTTGTGTTTGATAGTTAAGAGCCGAAGTTTGCATTTCCAAGCATAGAAATGATTTGTCTTCCTGTGTTAAGATTAGTTTGGCAGCTGGTCTCAAAAGACAGTCTCAGCTGTTTAAATTTTCAGTTGGCCTAGATATTTCAAATTTTCAAGTGGTCCTGACTTCTTTGAGGCAAGCTGTTTTTTTTTCTCCTTGGTGGTTTAAAACCTTTAAAATCAATTGAATAGAAGCAACAGATTAATGATCTTCATACTAAATTACAACAGTTTGCTTTCCCACTGGATAAAGAATCGCAAGCAATGATTTCTCAGATCGCCCTGTATTTTTTTTAGGAAGTTCCACCCACCTGGGGAATGAAAATACAGCATGAAGGATGCACGTCTGTCTCCTTTATGTGCACACAACACCGTTTTGGCATGTTGGTGATGTGATGAATTACAATTAGTTTTAGAGAGCACTATTAAAATGGTTTTTAAGTACCTTCCCTAGTTGACAGTTGCATGCTTCCATATCTTGTATTCAAAACCGGGGAAGTGGGTGAGTGGACACTGAAATCCTTTATGATTCCGGGGCCTATAATCCTCACAATCAAACCTTTAGTTGAGTTTTGGACCAGAGTGTGGTAAACATTTGTCATATTGAGTAAAATGGTTGGATGTAAAATAACTTAATAAAGAATTCTGTGAATGACTTACGGGTACAATTTTATGTTCATTATACACAAACAATGGGGGGAATTTTTACTTACCGACACGCTGGGAGCAGGGGGGGTCCGGTAGTGCGCGGGAAACACGGGTCTGGGTCTCCCCGCATGCTGTGGAGATTTAAGTCCACAGCGTGTGTCTTTTGTCATTGACACTTGCCCCTCCTGGAAGTCAGCCTGATTGACAGGCTTGGCTTCCAGTCGGGCGGGGAGCACTCCAGAGCAGGCCGCAGAAGCAGGTAGGTCCGATCCATGAACCCGGGGGGAGGGGTGGGGGTTCGATCCCCAATCCCGAGGGTCTTTGTATGGTGGGGGGTCTGATGGGGGGTGGGGGAGAGCTTGGGGGCCCGGGGGTAAGGTGAAAGCCGAGGCTTCCAGCCTACCTAACATACTTAAAATGCCAACCATCTCCTGGGAGCCCCGTGTCCCGCCTCGGGTAAAGCCTGGAACTCGGCGGGTTGGACCCGGCTTCCTGAAGTTTTGGCCATTTAAGCCCCCACCCGCACCCATTCCCATCCGCTCACCCATGTTAAAATTCCCCCAATATTTCTTGACAGGATTGCCAGGTCTTAAGTGAATTAGTGTCACCATTAAACAGTATTAAAACCATTGTTTTCCTCTACTCTCCATAACAGCAGTACAATAATTTTGCACTGCACTGTCATTAAAGGGTGGGGCAATATTAATGTGCTGTCACGAATGACACAAACAAAAGTTGTGGAGTTTCTTGGTTTCAGTCCCATGACAGGTTTAGTGCTTGCCAACATTTAAGAAAGTATCTTGGTTTATTTTTAATTTAGAATTTTCATTACATTTGCCCCTGTTTTAGGTTCCCTGAGACAGGTTTAATCTCAATTTTACATTGGTCTCCAGTGACATCTTGTAAATAATTTGTATGATGTAGATATTGGGAAATATGTGGTCATGTTAGCACCTACGTAAATTTACTGTTGAACCACTACAGCAAGCGCAAGGTTTCATCTCACATCTCTGGCAATGATATTTTTACTTCTCAGGGACTAGGGAATTAATGTTTGCACTATAAAAAGTATTTGGACAGCTGAACACCAGTCTTACTGGTATTTTCCCTTCAAGAAAAAAAACCAATCTTGCTGATGAGGCTAATGTTCATAAAAGTAAAGTTCAAAGTATAATGCGGGTGAAATGGTATAATTTTAAAGCGGGTGCAGAAACATAGAGACCTGAGAGTGTACATTCACAAATCTTGTAAGGTGGCAGGACAAGTTGAGAAGACTGCTAAAAAAGCATATGGGATCTTTGGCTTCATAAACAGAGGCATAGAGTACAAAAACAAGGAAGTTAGAGTAAACCTTTAATCACTGCTCAGGCCCCCACTGGAATATTGTGGCCAATTCTGGGCACCACACATCAGGAAGGATGTCAAGGCCCTGGAGAGGGTGCTGAAGAGATTTACTAGAATGGTACCAGAGATGCGGGACTTCAATTACATCAGTGGAGAGACTAGAGAAGCTGAGGTTGTTCTCCTCAGAGCAGAGAAGGTTAAGGGGAGATTTATTGGAGGTGTTCAAAATCATGAGGGGTTTTGATAAGAGCAAAAAGGAGAAACTGTTTCCAGTGGCATAATGGTTGATTACCAGTGGACACAGATTTAAGATAATTGGCAAAAGAACCCGAGGCGAGATGAGAAGAAATGTTCTTATGCAGTGCATTGTTGTGATCTGAAATGCATTGCCTGAAAGGATGGTGGAAGCAGATTCAATAATAACTTTCAAAAGAGAATTGGATAAATACTTGAAAGGGAAAAATTTGCAGGGCTATGGAGAAAGAGCAGGGGAATCTTCTGAATTGCCCGTTAAAAGCCCTTCCCATTATTCCGTCCCATTGACTTCAATAAAACTCAATATTGGGCGTGTCGTATATTTTTTTTATTCATTCACAGGATGTGAGCATCACTGGCAAGACCAGCATTTATTATGGGAACATAGGAACAGGAGTAGGCCATTGAACCCCTTGAGCCTGTTCCGCCATTCAATGAGATCATGGCTGATCTGTGACCAAACTCCATATACCTGCTTTTGGTCCATATCCCTTAATACCTTTGGTTAACTAAAATCTGTCAATTTCAGATTTAAAATTAACAATTGATCTATTGCCATTTGTGGAAGAGAGTTCCAAACTTCTACCACCCTTTGAGTGCAGGAGTGTTTCCTAATTTCACTCCTGAAAGGTCTGGCTCTAATTTTTAGACTATGCCTCCTAGACCTAGACTCCCCAACCAGCAGAAATAGTTTCTCTCTATCTACCCTATCTGTTCCCTTTAATAGCTTGAAATCTTCGATCAGATCACTCCTTAATCTTCTAAATTCCAGGAATACAACCGTAATTTGTGTAATCTCTTTTGTAATTTAATCCCTGGAGTCTGGGTATCATTCTGGTAAACCTACGCTGCACTCCCTCCAAGGCCAATATATTCTTCCTAAGGCCAGGCAGCATCCATGGAGAGAGAAACAGAGTTAACATTTCAGGTCGAAGACCTTTCGTCAGAACTGGAAAAAAGCAGGAAATGGAATAGATTTTAAAGCAAGTTTAGGGGCTAGGAAAAGGGGGAGGGGATGAAAGAACAAAAGGGAAGGTCAGTGATAGGATAGAAAGCAGGAGAGATTAAGAGAAATTGAGAGACATTAAGAGATATTCAAGGCAAGAGGAGGTGGTAATGGGACAGGTTAAGGAACAAAGGATGGCTCTAGATGAAGTGTGAATTGTGCTGGCAGAATGAAGGACAGCTGCCATGTGGGAGGGAAGAAAAAAAGGCCAAACAAAAAGTGTGGATAAAAAAAAATATATATATATATATATATGTGATAGGGGTCGAGATTATGATCTGAAATTGTTGAACTCTATGTTGAGTCCAGAGGGCTGTAGAGTGCCTAATCGAAAGATGAGGTGCTGTTCCTCGAGCTTACGCTGAGCTTCCGTGGAACAATGCAAGAGGCCGAGGACGGTGAGGTCTGAGTGGGAGTGAAGCGGTGAATTGAAGTGACATGCCCCCGGGAGCTCGGGGTCCACCTTACGGACTGAACGGAGGTGTTCCGCAAAGCGGTCACCCAATCTGCGTTTGGTCTCCTCAATGTAGAGGAGACCACATCGTGAGCAGCGAATACAGTATACTAAATTGCAAGAAGTACAAGTAAATCGCTGTTTCACCTGGAAGGGGTGTTTGGGGCCCTGGACAGTGGGAAGGGGGGAGGTATAAGGGCATGTGTTGCATCTCCTGCGCTTGCACGGGAAGGTGCTGGGCGAAGGGGAGTTTTTCCAGCGTTTTCTGTTGTTATTTCGGATTTCCAACATCCGCAGTATTTTGCTATTGTATTCTTCCTAAGGTGTGGTGCCCAGAACTGCTCACAGTACTGCAGGTGTGGTCTAACCAGGGCTTTGTATAGCTGTAGCATAACTTCTACCCCCTTGTATTCTAGTCCTCTAGATATAAAGGCCAGCATTCCATTAGCCTTTTTGATTATTTTCTGTACCTGTTCATGAAATGTTCTGATCTATGTACCTGGACCCCAAGTCTCTTTGGACTGCCAGTGTTTTTAGCTTTTCACCATTTAGAAAGTACCCTGTTCTATCCGTTTTAAGTCCAAGGTGGATGACCTCACATTTTTTTTTTATTCGTTCATGGGACCTGGGCATCGCTGGCAAAGCCAGCATTTATTGCCCATCCCTAATTGCCCTTGAGAAGATGGTGGTGAGCCGCCTTCTTGAACCGCTGCAGTCTGTGTGGTGAAGGTACTCCCACAGTGGTGTTAGGGAGGGAGTGCCAGGATTTTGACCCAGCGATGATGAAGGAACGGCAATATACTTCCAAGTCAGGATGGGGTGTGACTTGGCGGGGAACTTGGAGATGGTGGTGTTCCCACGCGCCTGCTGCCCTTGTCCTTCTAGGTGTTAGAGGTCGCGGATTTGGGAGGTGCTGCCAAAGAAGTCTTGGCGAGTTGCTGCAGTGCATCTTGTAGATGGTACACACTGCAGTCACAGTATGCCGGTGGTGGAGGGAGTGAATGTTTAAGGTGGTGGATGGGGTGCCAATCAAGCAGGCTTCTTTTTCCTGGATGATGTCGAGCTTCTTGAGTGTTGTTGGAGCTGCACTCATCCAGGCAAGTGGATAGTATTGCATCACACTCCTTACTTGTGCCTTGTAGATGGTGGAAAAGCTTTGGGGAGTCAGGAGGTGAGACACTCGCTGCAGAATACCTAGCCTCTGACCTGCTCTTGTTGCCACAGTATTTATGTGGCTGGTCTAGTTAAGTTTCTGGTCAATGGTGACCCCCAGAAATGTTGATGGTGGGGGATTTGGCGATGGTAATGCCGTTGAATGTCAAGGGGCGGTGGTTAGATTCTCGCTTGTTGGAGATAGTCATTGCCTGGCACTTGTGTGGCACGAATGTTACCTGCCACTTATCAGCCCAAGCCTGAACGTCGTCCAGGTCTTGTTGCATGCGGGCATGAACTACTTCATTATCTGAGGAGTTTCGAATGGCGCTGAACACTGTTCAGTCATCGGCAAACATCCCTATTTCTGACCTTATGTTGGAGGGCAGGTCGTTGATGAACCAACTTAAGATGGTTGGGCTGAGGACACTGCCCTGAGGAACTCCTGCAGCGATGTCCTGGGGCTGTGATGATTGACCTCCAACCACCACAACCATCTTCCTTTGTGCTAGGTTTTTGCCTACATTGAAATCCATTTGCCACAGTTTTGCCCATTCACTTAATCTATCGATATCCTAATTTTATGCTTTCATCCACACTGCCTACAATGCTGCCTATCTTTGTGTCGTCGGCAAATTTGGATATATGGCTTTCTATGCCATCATCTAAGTCATTAATAAATACTGTGAATAGTTGAGGCCCCAACATAGATCCCTGCAGGACACCACTAGTCACATCCTGCCAATTTGAGTACCTACCCATTATCCCTACTCGCTGCCTCCTGCTGCTCAGCCAATTTCTTAACCAGCTTAGTAATTTTCCTTTAATTCCATGGGCTTCTACCTTAGTTAACAGTCTCTTATGTGGGACTTTATTAAATGCCTTCTGGAAGTCCATATAAATAACATTCATAGACATTCCCCTATCCACTACTTTAGTCACCTCCTTAAAAAATTCAATCAGGTTTGTCAGGCATGACCTACCTTTCACAAATCCATGCTGGCTCTCTCTGATCAACTGAATGAGGTGTTCAGTCACCCTATCCTTAATTATAGACTCTAGCAATTTCCCGACAACAGATGTTAGGCTAATCGGTCTATAATTCCCTGGTTTCCCTCTCTCGCCATTCTTAAATAACGGAGTGACATGCGCAATTTTTCAGACTAAAGGAATGGTTCCTGAATCGAGAGAACTTTGGAAGATTATAGTTAGGGCATCTGCAATGTGCTCACCTTTAAAACCTTGGTATGGAAACTATCTGGTCCTGGGGATTTGTCATTCTTTGGTGCCATTATTTTCTTCATTACTGTTATTTTACTTACATTAATTTTCTTGAGTTCCTGTCCTTGATTCAGTATTAGTTTTGTTGGGATTTCCAGCATGCTATCCTCTCCCTCTACTGTAAATACTGACGCAAAGTAATTATTCAACATGTCTGCCATTTCCTTATTATCATTGACAATATCACCGATATCAGTTTTTAAGGGGCCAACATTGCTCCAGTCTACCCTCTTTTTCCTAATATAATTGTAAAAATTCTTTGTGTTGATTTTCATATCGCTTGCAAGTTTCTTTTCATACTCCCTTTTTGTAGCTCTTATTATCTGTTTTGTGATCCTTTGCTGTTCTTTGTATCTTTCCCATTCACCAGAATCTGTGCTATTTTTTGCATTTTAAAATTATTTTTCTTTTAGTTTTATGCCGTCCCTTACATCTTTCGTCATCCATGTCTTTTTTTTTGGCAAGTAGAGCTCTTACCCCTCAGGGGTATAAACTGTGTTTTTTTTAGTACCCATCTCTAATTGCCCTTGAGAAGGTGGTGGTGAGCCACTTTCTTGAACAGCTGCAGTCCGTGTGGTGAGGATACTCTCACGGTGCTGTTAGAGAGGGAGTTCCAGAATTTTGACCCAGCGACAATGAAGGAACGGCGATATATTTCCAAGTCAGGATGGTGTGTGACTTGGAGGGGATCTTGGAGGTGGTGGTGTTCCCATGTGCCTGCTGCCCTTGTCCTACTCGGTGGTAGAGGTCGCGGGTTTGGGAGCTGCTGCCGAAGAAGCCTTGGCGAGTTGCTGCAGTGCATGTTGTCGATGGTACACACTGCAGCCAGTGGAGGGTGTGAATGTTTATGGTGGCGGATGAGGTGCCAATCAAGCGGGCTGCTTTGTCCTGGGTGGTGTCAAGCTTCCTGAGTGTTGTTGGAGCTGCACTCATCCAGGCAAGTGGAGAGTATTCCATCACACTCCTGACGTGTGCCTTATAGATGGTGGAAAGGCTTTGGGGAGTCAGTAGGTGAGTCAATCATTACAGAATACTCAGCCTCTGACCTGTCCTTGTAGTCACAGTATTTATGTGGCTGGTCCAGTTAAGTTTCTGGTCAATGGTGACCCCCAGGATGTTGATAGTGGAAGATTTGACAATGGTAATGCCATTGAATGTCAAGGGGAGGTGGATAGACTCTCTTGCTGGAGTTAGTCATTGCCTGGCACTTGTGTGGCACGAATGTTACTTGCCACTTATCAGCCCAAGCCTAAATTTTGTCCAGGTCTTGCTGCATGCGGGCATGGACTGCTTCATTATCTGAGGAGCTGTAAATGGCACTGAACACTGTGCAATCATCAGTGAACATCCCCACTTCTGACCTTATGATGGAGGGAAGGTCATTGATGAATCAGCTGTAGATGGTTCGGCCTAGGAAACTGCCCTGAGGAACTCCTGCAGCAATGTCCTGGGGCTGAGACGATTGGTCCCCAACAACCACAACCATCCTCCTTTGTGCTAGGTATGACTCCAGCCAGTGGAGAGCTTTCCCACTGATTCCCATTGACTTCAGTTTTACTAGGGCTCCTTGATGTGATACTTGGTCAAATGCTGCCTTGGTGTCAAGGGCAGTCACTCTCACCTCATCTCTGGAATTCAGCTCTTTTGTCCACATTTGAACCAAGGCTGTAATGAGGTCTGGAGCTGAGTGGTCCTGGCAGAACCCAAATTGAGCATCGGTGAGCAAGTTATTGGTGAGTAAGTGACACTTGATAGCACTGTTGACGACCCCTTCCATCACTGTGCTGATAAAAGGTGGCAAAAACAATTCCACCTGTTTTGCATTCCTAGCCACATTCAATTTCATCTCCATTAGCTTTTTAAAAATGCAGAATAGAGTCACAATTAATTATAATGGGAGTTGGAGCATTGGAATCATATGACCACCTGAAAGCCGAAGCACCTTGGGATGTTTTTCTATGTTAAAGGTGTTATATACAGGAAACTTTCGTTTATCCGGCATCGACGGGACCGGCGTGGTGCCGGTTTATCGAAAGTACCGGATAACGGAGAGTTATATCTACCGAGGCTATTTTTAACAAGGAGACTCCAGGCAGCGCGGGAGAATCAAATCCTGCTACTGCAGTGTTTCGGACTTCCGACAGCACCAGGTGGCCGAGTAGTGGCACTTTTGAAAAGTACCCCTACTGACTAAATCGGCGTTCTCGGACTCGGACTCGGGATCGGCAACATTGCCGGTTATTTGAGAGGAGTTTTCGGAGCACTCGGCGTTCGCGGAGACTCGACTGCGACTCGGCAACATTGCCGGTTATTTGAGAGGAGTTTTCGGAGGATGATTTTTGCCGGTTAAGCGAGAATTCCGGATATTTGGGTGCCGGATAAACGAAAGTTTCCTGTAAATGAAAGTTTCTGCTATCCCAAACCTCTAGTGCCATTATAATCAGAGCTGTAGGGATTTTGAATTCCTCCCTACAGGTAGGGGAAGTTGAAAAAAAACTTTTTCAAGCAATGTTCATGGAGGAAAAAGTACTTCACATTGAAAATATTTTCGGAACCGTATTGTTCTCCTTCAGTCATCCACCAAAACTGTATTAAAAGGCAATCAAAAATTTTGATTAAACTAATTTAAATATTTACCTAAAAGGTTGTTGAATATTGTTTAATGAATCACACAAGAGATAGTGGCTGCTCAGTTTGTCATAGGGCATTGGTCTCTGAACTCGGAAATTTGAATTTGAATTCTGTTCATGCTTGGATTTTCTTGAGTCTCAGTTGGACTTGCTGTGTGGGGGTAGTTGAAGATAGTGAGGTCTCATATTGCACTTCTCAAATATGCCTTCCACCAACAAATGGAATGATGGTGTCTTTGGTACTGTTCAATACCCATCCTCCAAATCAGGAAGACTGTAAATGCTGTGGCTAACCTGGGAGGGAATTGCACAATGTTCTGAATACACAGTGTAATTTACAAGTTGCTGAAGAACCCACAAACTATACTTTTTTACATTTTTGAACAATTAAGTGTTTTAATAGTTGTAGCAATTGCAAATATATATGATAAATAAATGCTTTAGCTGCAGTAACTTTAAATGTGTAAAACGATTGATGTTCAAAGTCCACAATAATTCCTTTGGTAATACACTGTGGAATAAGTATGCTTAGAAACTGATCAAATCTGATTTCACAAAATAGCACCTTCACTAGCGTGCACTTAGTAAAAGTGAGAAGTCGCACAACACCAGGTTATAGTCCAACAGTTTTATTTGAAATCACAAGCTTTCGGAGCTGCTGCTCCTTCGTCAGGTGAAGTGAAGGAATACGAATCGGCAAAGCATATATAGACAGAGAACAATGCCTGTGCAGCGTACAATGTCAGACGACTACAGTTAATCTTTCTGACTGCCTTTTATCACACCTCGGCAGAGATACAATCAGGTCAGTCAGGAAGGCATTATATCAAAGACACAGCAAAATACAACTAAGATGATGAGGTGGGGTCACAGGGGGTCTAATGTGTCAAATGCTGCAGTCTGTATGGAAAACCATAAACTTTAAACTTCTTACTTTTTTTACTGGAAATCACATCTGTGAACAAGCCAACGACGACTCAAGTCTGGATGACTCTACATCATGTAGCGTGACATGAACCCAAGATCCCGGTTGAGGCCATCCTCGTGGGTGCGGAACTTGGCTATCAGTTTCTGCTTGATGATTTTGCGTTGTCGTGTGTCTCGAAGGCCGCCTTGGAGAACGCTTACCCGCAGATCCGAGGCTGAATGTCCTTGACTGCTGAAGTGTTCCCCGACTGGGAGGTAACAATCCTACCTGGCGATTGTTGCACGGTGTCCGTTCATACGTTGTCGCAGTGTCTGCATGGTCTCGCCGATGTACCATGCTCCGGTGCATCCTTTCCTGCAACGTATGAGGTAGACAACATTCTCCAAGGCGGCCTTCGAGACACACGACAATGCAAAATCATCGAACAGAAACTGATAGCCAAGTTCCGCACCCACGAGGACGGCCTCAACTGGGATCTTGGGTTCATGTCACGCTACATGACGTAGAGTCATCCAGACTCGAGTCGTCATTGGCTTGTTCACAGATGTGATTTCCAGTAAAAAAAAGTAAGAAGTTTAAAGTTTATGGTTTTCCATACAGACTGCAGCATTTGACACATTAGACCCCCTGTGATCCCACCTCATGGTCTTAGTTGTATTTTGCTGTGTCTTTGATATAATGCCTTCCTGACTGACCTGATTGTATCTCTGCCGAGGTGTGATAAAAGGCAGTCAGAAAGATTAACTGTAGTCGTCTGACATTGTACGCTGCACAGGCATTGTTCTCTGTCTATATATGCTTTGCCGATTCGTATTCCTTCACTTCACCTGACGAAGGAGCAGCAGCTCCGAAAGCTTGTGATTTCAAATAAAACTGTTGGACTATAACCTGGTGTTGTGCGACTTCTCACTTTTGTCCACCCCAGTCCAACACCGGCATCTCCGCATCATGTGCACTTAGTAAACAGTATATGAATCAGGAAAAATAATTTCTTAATCCTTACAACTCTACTCACTCTATTTGTTATGTGAACTACATAGAGATGGAATTTAAGCTATAAGATAAAGTTAAGGAAGTTGGAACCATTTTTCTTCGGAAAATGAGAGTTACTTTGAGGTAGTCTAATTTACATTTTAAAGACTGTGAAGGGAATTGACAATATTGATCCAGATGAATTGGTTACTGTGGCCAAGGGCACACATGTTTCACCACAAATACCTTGAAACACAAATTACAAACTAGGAAGTTAGAAGAAAGAAGTGAAGTCAGGTATAGCTTTACCAAAAATAGTAAGTTACCAAGGAAGGCTATTGAAAGGGACAGTATAAATTGGTTTAGAAGATGATTAAATGCATTTCTGGAGAGGAGAGATTGAAGAATATGATGATGGGGGAGATAGATGGGGTTGATCTACGAAAAGAGACAAGCTTATTGGGCTAATGGCTTGTTCTTGTTCCTATGTTTTTATGAAGGTATGTTTTTTAATCTGGGGAATGGAGGGTTAAAAAGTATTTTTTACTAAGCAAGTGGTTTGTCTCAAAGTGTATTTAACATGGAATTGCTGTTAAATGTGATTTTGCATGTATTAAAAGTACATTGAGAAGGTATGTATGGTTTCATTCATACAAATTGTTCTGATGAATTAAAGATTCAAGCAGAAGCTACTGCAAATTAATTTCTAGCAATAATGTAGTTCCATGTTATACTCCCATCTAATTTTTTTCCTGGATTTTCTATTTGCCATTCTGGTGCATCAGATTTTGCACTCTTGCCTAGAAAATGTTCTTAACTTAATAAATTCAGTGATTTATTTAAGGTAGAAATCTGTTTAAGGTTTGAAGCAATAGATCATTTTGATTGCTATTTTTCCTATTACTGCGGATAGCACTGCAGCTATAGCAGAATCATGCGCAGTCCCTATCATTCAACATGATATTATACCTCTTCTCAGTAATGCATCTCCATACTCTGTGCTTTCAAATTTCCTTGCCAACAGCAGGTAACAACAGCCTGCCCATAGCTTCTGCCCAAAGCATGCCTTTAAAGTGTTGGGATTGTTGTAAAGCCATAGCTTGTTGAAATCTACAAAATCTGTTTACTAGTTATTGTCAATGGAAAGCAAATTGATTTAAAATTCCATTCAGGGACTAGATGCTCCTCTTTGCAGTCTCCACAGAATTGGTAGAGCAACAACATAGTGAATGAATCAAAACTGCTCCAGCTTTGAATTCAGTGAAGTGAATGGGAAGTGCAGACTTGGGCATTTGGCATGCTGGTTGTGTAATGATGTCACTGTCACACTGGAGGTCTGTTTTAGACAGTGAAAGTACTGCCTAATTATGTGGAATAAGGAGATTTCGTGGCTAAGAATGTCTCCTACCAAACTGTTTCACGCTTAAAGAGTTCATGTTACAGGACAGCAGACATGTACAATAGTTTGATTCAATGCACAAAATATTAACGTAAAATAAATGATGATTGTTTTGTTACTGAATCATTGGGGTAGATTTCCATGCGATTGCTTCCATCGGGCCAGAGGCAGGCGGATGAACCCACTGCCCGCCGTATAAAAGCAGTCCGAGGCCTGACCCATTTTCATGGTTGGGCCTCATTAGTATTCCATCGGCGGGCTGCTTGGGCTTTTAGCTCAGCTTGTCGATCTGAGGGGGCTGTAAATCTAGCGGCTCTATCGTGGAGCCCAGCTGGTGCAGATAAGTTAAGGGGGGAGGTCACAGAAGGTTGGGCATCGAGGTGGCGGTCGATTTTTGTAGGGCCAGTTGGAGCATTAAAATCAATTACAGACCTCTTTTCTTAAAAAAAGCCGGCACAGTTCCTTTAAGACTGCTGGTTAGGCCGCTCAAAGCCAAGTACCAATGGGTGGAGCATCTACGGTCACGCTTCACCCATTGGTACCTCAAAATTGAATCGAGTCCTATTGGTGTCATAGGATAGGGTGACCATATGTCCCCGTTTTCTGGGACAGGCCCCGGATGAGGTACTGTGTCCCCGGGAGAGTCCCCAGTTCAGGAAATGCTTCCCCAAATAAAATGTTCAGTCATTATAATTAGTTATCACAGGTGCGGCTGATGCTTACAGTCAACAACCTTGGTCGTCACGTACTGGAGATGCTGCCCACCATGTCGTCAGACCGGGGGTGACTCATGATTGATGGCGAAACTGACAAATCAAAGCAGGAGGAAATTGAGCTGCGCCTATGTCATAAATAAATTAGACGAATGACGTGCAGGCAGAGGCGGGATTATCTGGTGAAAGACGGAGGGCTAGTGGGTGGTGTATTTGTGAAAGAGCAAAGTAAGAATGGAGTGAAGAAAGTGGCCAAATTTAAGAAAGTAAGTTTATTTAACCAGTATCTTTAAGTACTTGGATATGTTGTGTACTTACTAATTGAGGTGCTTTATTCAATCCCTAGTTCTAAAGAACTCTGGTCCCAAAAATGATATTGATTTTCATAGATGCTGATTGAGCTGTTTGTTGCAAATTTCTAGCATATATAGTTTTTTTACCTTATGTAATCAATCTTTACCGCCCACATATTCACTTTTTAGGCCATTTTGTCTTTGTTTTTAGCTTGTGTGCAATTATACTGAAATTAACACTAGTAGTACATTAGTGGCCAACAGTTTAGTGGGAATGGGGTCAGGGAGCCAGGAAGTGGATCTCATTCACATAGAAAGAGCCGGAGGTAAGGGAGAAACTAGAGAAAGACATGGGCTCAGGGCTAGGGCACAGGGGAGCCTTGGGAGAGGTTTGGCTTGGTGGACAAGGGGATTGGGAGTGTGGCAGAGGCAGAGGAACAGATGGTCTTAATCTTCATGACAAACAAGTCTGTGAGCTCCTTCCATGTGTTGTTGGCGAGAACACTGGAATTTCCATAATACATACACTGAAGAAAATTCTGAAAGCTGTTTTTTAAGAAAAACCTCAGCCACAGGAGGGAAGGTGGGCTGAAGCAAGAGCAGAGATGGGCAATGTTATGGAGGTGGAAGTGGGCGGTCTTTGTGATGGAGAGGATTATGGAGTTGGAAGTTCAGTTCAGTGATGCTGCGGTGGCAAACCATTTGGTTCAACCAGAGATAGTGGCCAGGGAACGAAGAAGGAATCGGTGGTCAAGGAACGGAGTTTGTGGTGGGCAGAAAAAAATGGCTTAGGTGTTCCCAATGTTTAACTGGAGGAACTATTGGCTCACCCAGGATTGGATGTCAGACAAGCAATATGACAACACAAAGGCGTGAAAGTGTTGAGAGAGGCAGTGAAGGGATAGAGGTGGGTGTCAGTCAGTGTACAGAAAGCTTGGAGCTAACGGGTGAATGCTGTTTGGTTGTACTTTGTGGTCAGTGAGCAAACTAAAGATAGGAACATGGGCAAACCGTCAGAGACGTAGCTACTTTTCTGTGCTCCCAACCCTGTGTGTCCCTGGATTCGGCTTAGAAAATATGGTCACCCTATCCTAGGATCAGTTATTTGTTTGAAATATATGAAAGAAAATGGCTGGGAAGGTTCATTTTAAATAAGAAGTTGCAAAATGAATCCAAAGTTAATCAAAAAGTACAGCAATAAATATAAGGCCTGATTTTTCTAATGTATGCTCCTAATGCAGGCCTCACCCACTGCAAGCACATTTTAGCAGCAACTTTCCAACTTCATCCTCCCAGTAAGGAGTCTTGCCCACCAAGAGCACATATTAGAAATGTTAGCATTTGCTGCACACAATTTTCTGACCATTTGATAAGAAAGCAGTACGCAGAGCGCTGACATTTTCAATATGCAATCTCACCAGGTGAGGCCTGCCCACCAGGACTAAGAAGTGAAAAATATCACTCCTATTGGGAACCCAGTGGAGTTCTGTAGTCTTATATCATGTGCTGTTTTTCTTTTTATTGTGTGCAGTGTCTGTGTTGAAATATCAGGGTAAAATGGTTAATTATGTTATACTGACAGTTGCTGCTGAGCAAGAGTTATTAACAAAACATTGTGGAACAGGAAGATGGCGAAAATTGTCTTTTTACCTTTGTATTACCTGCAAAGTATTTTTGCTATTTGGGACAAATGACTCAGTGACTTGGAACCCGGGCGCTGTGTTGCGTATGAGCGACACGTGCTGATTGGGCAGATCAGAGGAGAGGCAAAACTGTCGTGTTTATCTGGCAGACACTGCTGTTGTGTGTATTTCGAACGTCTGTATAAAAAAGACCAGTGTGAGCGGACCGGTTGTAGAGAGGAAATCTGGACAAGAGACGCCTGGCTAAGCGGAGCGGAATCGGAGGAATAGAGCGCGGTGAACACGACCTCTACCCAGCACTGAAACGGGTATTTCGGTTCTTGTACTGTGTTGTTAACTACTGCTTACACGCTTACATGTATTAATCCTGGTGTGGAACTCATAAACTATCACTCTAACCAATACAGTGCCAGGTCAAATTATTGGACAGGGGAGGGAAACCCTACAGTACTCACCATTTTTAAACCATTAAAATTGATGGACAGGAAATCATGGGGAGCATGCATATGATTTCCCCAATAAGTGTTCCCAGTAGGTGAGGCACTACATCAGAAATGCACATTTGAAAAATTAGACATATCCAAAGTCAAAATATCGTTCAAAGCAAGATTTTGTTAATTTAACAGCTTTGTCAATAAAAAATGTTTTACTAGAATTAAACACCATACAAAGAAAATTAATTTTACTAAAAGAATAAAAGAATGCAGTTTATATTTGACCACATTTACATTAAGAGAGATCAGTACAGATCAATAGAGGATACATTATGGCAAACAGTCAAATAAGGAAGGATCTCATGCACCATGAACACATGAGTGAGTTATGGTCAACCTGCTGAGTTGGAAATATTAATCATACTCCCCCTGCTGGTCATGACTTACTCAGTTTGTAAAACTGTGCCTCTGGTCTTTGGACCCATTTGTTGTTTGTTTTATAATTGATCTGGGCCATTCACTATGTCAATGTAACAGCCGAGATATCCAACCGTTGCTGAATTGGGGTGCTTCTTCGGTGTGGTGGGGCTTCCACTCACCACAAAGAGAAGTCGCTGTTACCAAAACAATTTTGTGGCCTCAGAAAGTCCAAGTGGAGGTGGTGTAGAGGTTGAGTATGGTAGGCGTTGTAAGCCTGCTGCAGTGTAGCGTGGCCAGTAGCTTCCAGTGCTGCCATTTGAAGATTCCAAAAAAAATTTAATGTTTTAAAATTTGCATCGAGGCCTGTACAATCGATTGTCATGCAGTTAATTGTACAGGATTTCTGGGCTTTAAATTTTAATTACCCTCCCTTTCTTAAAATCCCATAACAACTCTGGACACGAGGGATAAACAGCCATCCCTAGAATCCAATGTTTCTATAGAAAAATGCCAGAATATACATTGGATGATGTATTTCCATCATCTGATTATCATACCAAGGGCCCAGATATTCCAATCCCTATGGGTGGGTACGCGCTGTGTACCCACCCATAGGGACAGCGGAAATGCCGGTTTCAGGCATGCACAGCGCAGGCGCTGAAAACCGGCATTTCCGATCTGTCTCTTGACAGATCCTCCAGCTGCCCAGCTCCTGATTTTACCAGGATAAGAGTTGAAAAAAAGTTTTTTTAAAATTTCACTGATTTATCATTTAAAAATACTTTAAAAAAGGTAAGTTTATTTTTAGCCCCGTAAAAAACTTTAATTATTTTTTTCAAAAAATAAATTTTTGTTTAAAATACTTAATTTATTGTAATTTCAAGTCATTTTAAAAATGTGATTTTTTTTAAAAAAAAATTATTTAAAGTTTTACTATGTTTTTGGGGTGATCTCCATTCATATATTTGACAGGTCCACGTGATCCCAGGGACGCTGCGAGCTACATGCGCCCCTGGGATACGTAGGCCCTGCACACTTCAAGTTTGGAGAGGCCCAGGAGTGGAAGCGTGTGCGTCCCGGGAGCCCTCAGGTTAGGGCGTAGATTTTTTCAGATTGCAGGCCTCCGCCCGCGGGAGGCCTGCGATCGGAAAATACGGGCCAATATGCCTGCCCATTTATGGGCAGATGTATTGTAAGTCACCCATCAAGTCCGGCGGAAAAATAGAGGGCCCGAAAAATTAGGCACAGACCCAGCAGAACAGGTCCCTTGCTTGCTTCTCCCCCCAGTTCCACTGAAAATAAAAATCATTAGATGGAGGATTGTGAATCCCAACCATAATTGTCCACCCATACTCCCACTAAGTCCATCTGTATGTGACATCATTCTCCATATAATAATTGTTTTTGCAGGGATGGGAGCTTTGAATACAAGAAATATTTTTTACTGCTGCAGTCACATGATATTCACAAGTGCTAGAACTATAGAAATTTACAGCATAGGAGGACACCATTCAATCCATTGTGTCAGTGCCAGCTGTTTGTAAGAACAATCCTAAACTAATCCCACTGCCCCACTTTCTCCCCATAGCCTTGTATTTTTCTCTGCTTTATATATTTATCCAATATCCCTTTAAAAGAAGCAAAGATCTCTGCCTCAACCACTCCCTGTGGCAATGCATTCCATGCTCCAACAACCCTCTGTGTAAAGACATTTCTCCTAATCTCTCTATCTCTCAGAATAATTTTAAACTAATGACCCTTGTCACTGACTTCCCAACCAGAGGAAATAATCTTTCCCTATTTACTCTATCAGAACTCTTTATAATTTTAAAAACCTCTGTTAAATCTTTTTAGCCTTCTCTGCTCTACTGTAAGTTACATACAATTACATAGAATTTACAGCACAGAAACAGGCCATTTGGCCCAACAGGTCTGTGCTGGTATTTATGCTCCACTCGAGCCTCCTCCCACCCTACTTCATCTCACCCTATCAACATAACCTTTTATTCCTTTCTCCCTCATGTACTTATCTAGCTTTCCCTTAAATGCATCTATGCTATTCTAGTCCCAGTATCTCAAGTCTCCCCTCATAATTAGTTTCCCATCCTTGTCCTCATCCTGGTCAATCTACGTTGTACTCTTTCTAATGTTTTGTATAAATTCATTACTTCTTTATTCTTCTTCTCTATGCCCCTATTTATAAAACCCAAAATTTTGTTGGCCATTTTGTGGCTTTATCTATCTGCACTTGCATTTTCAGCGAGTTATGTATTTGAACCTTTGAACCCCTTGATCTCTCTTTATCATTCACGCCTTCAGAGTCTTTCCATTAAGTATATACTCCCATTCCTTGTTTTTCTCCCAAAATGTATTACCTCATACTTATCCACATTAAATTGCATCTGTCACCTGTCTGTGCATTCCACTAACCTATGTCTTCTTCAAGTCTTTTACAGTCCTCCTCACTGTTTGCCAAACCTCTTACTGTTTGTGTTGTCAATAAATGTTGAGATTGTACCCAAGTATATATACCTAAGTCCAAATCTATATATACACCAAGAACAAAAGTGAACTTGTCACTGGAGTACACCACATCCAACCCTTCACTAATCCGAGACAGGACGGTTCAGTGAGCTGCCCTCCAAAGCTAAGTTTCACGTATACTATTGTTTTATTATTTTTAAACAAATTATTTTACATTTTAATATTTGTAATGATGACAATTGTGAAGTTAGATATATTGCACCATCTTTCTCTAACTAATCCCCAGGTATAAGTAGCTCCCAATGAAAATAACCTTACTTAGGAAAGTCAAGGAAAAATATATTGGAAGGAGATAAGCCCCAACAGCACTAGAGTTCACCAAAGGGCCACAGAAGTGGTTCCATTTCTAGTTGTTAATATTTTTTGAAAATGTAAAGGCCTTGGATCAGCTTCTGACTGGTGCTGCCACTCCCACATGATTATGCTGAACAGTCTGCACTGAAATCTTGAGATACAGAGGAACAACTAGAGTGAGAGCAATGATGCAGGTAAGATTGTCATTCCACGGTCCTTAGCTTTGATTATGTTTTACAAATATTGAGGAATTGTAAGAGTGCTGGGGAATCACAATGCTAACATTTAATTAGTTTGATAGCTATAAGTAAACTGCGGTGCAGGAACAGTGCGACCAAGAAAATCACAAACATTTTTTAGTTTACTGAAGCCTGTACGGCTGACCCCCTACCTGTAGGTCGTAGGACCGCCTACCATTCAAATTTACCAGGTTTTACCAGGTTTTATCATTTAAGCCATTGTGAATTGTACCAATTTATCTGACAGCAAGTATATAAGAGTCTGGTTAAT
Organism: Squalus acanthias; assembly: GCA_030390025.1. NCBI lineage: Eukaryota > Metazoa > Chordata > Chondrichthyes > Squaliformes > Squalidae > Squalus > Squalus acanthias. The sequence continues at coordinate 44,255,580 of CM059429.1, read as the reverse complement.
CAGAATTCAAAGTCTCATCATTCACTTGCACATGTTAGCCCTCATTTTAACTCGGGACACGGATCAGGCATGTGGCGCATTGGGGGGAGGAGGGCAGCAAGCCCACATGTTGTTTTCGGCATGGGGTCCATTTTAATGGCCAGCCCTCATTTTAATATGATTGACAGGCTGCCCTCCCGATCACGTCACGAATTGGGCAGCCCACATGGCGTGTGCAATTTCCGGCGCAACTCCTACTTAAAGTGAGGCTGCATCTCCTGCTTGCATTTTTGCTTGTACAACTCTAGAAGACTTTTTGGCAAGATAGATTAGTCAAGGGCTGCCCCCCACTTTTTAGATGCCTCAGTGGATGTCCTAGTGGAGCAAGTGAGGGCAAAGAGAAGCCGCAAATGCGTATCCAAGGCCACAATGAAATTGGTCTGGATAGAGGTGGCTGAAAGGGTCACTACCACCAGCATCACCCCCAGGACCTGGGTTCAATGCAGAAAGGGGCTTAATGACCTCACAAGAGCAGCAAGGGTGAGTACAGCTTTTCATCTCTTCAACTCTGTCAGCAGGACCATTCAACACACCTTACACCCATCCCATACCACTCTCAAAAATTCCTTCTGCTTCATCACATTCTTCAGCCTACAATCATAAGGTCACACTTCATTTTGCTTATTCTCCATCTCTCACCACAGGCACAATATGCACAAGATCTCCTTTTCAACAGCCACTCACTAACTCACTTTCTGCAGGACTCAGCAGCACGTAATCGGAAGGAGAGGAACAAGACTCGGGGAGGAGTCACCATCATCATCACACTCATCCAAGCAGAGCAGGACGCCCTGGAGATCAGTGTCCCAGGCAGAGCCAGCAGCATCAGGAAAGACGAGGCTTACCTCAGCAGGGTGTCTGCGTATTACTTGTAACTCTTCATCCACCTCAGATAATATGCAGCAAACTTCACAACTTCAAGCTCTATTCTCAAGACTTTCACCTGAAAATGTCCCACTTCTATCTGTCACCCTATCCTGTCTCTTTTCTCTGTCTTCCAGGTCCTTCTAAGCAGCAAGACACTCCTGCACAGCAGTGCACTTTGGAGGAGGCCATTCCTCCTGTGGAAGCATTGTCACTTGCTCAATCCCTCCTAGGCACCAGCAAGGACATTGGCACTCCGCATGGGTTAGATAATGAGCCAGAGTGGTCTGCAAGTGTTGAAACTACCATTACGAAGAGCAGCAGCAGGTACAGCTGGCAGAGACAGTCCAGGAGACAGCTCACCAGAGGGCAAGGTCCTCTTCCAGCTCTGCTGAGGAAGACAGAGATGAGGACTTTGTGGGCCCAGGCATGAAAAGAAAGATGCTAGCCTAACCCAAGCAGTTATATGAGGTATTGGAAGTGCTGCCAAAGAGTTTCAGCACTATGGCTGATAATGTGGAGAAGTCCCCTTCCAGCCTCACAAGGCATTAGCGCTCTGCAGTCTACTCTGGAGAATCTGGTCACCTCCACAGATGCTGGAGCCAGGCCCTGGCAACAGAAGTCACTGTTGGCACACTTTTCAGCTTTGGTGGAAGCTCAAATGGCTGCTATAGAGACTCTGGGCTCAAATCGGTGCTAAATCTCTACATTGGAGAGACTGGTATAAACCTTGAACAAATTGGTGGACTGAATTGATAGGGGTTTTGAAAGTGTCACTCATCTTCTGCAGTTTGCTCTCCTGCAGAATAGTGGAAGTGATGAGCCCAAACCCAAGTGAGTGCCAGTGGCGTGATGGTAGCGGTAGGTGTTGGCCTCTCTCTCTTTTGGCACCCCCTCAACCAATACCTACCATGGTGCCAGATTGTCCCAGCAGTAGCCGCAGTGCAGCAGTCTGCAGCCCGGCCTTCGCGGGCTCAAGCATCCAGAAGTAAATGGCCACAAGCAACTCAAGGGTCCCAACATGAGGAATAGCAGCCTTTTACTTTGGTCTGCAGTGTGGTTCAATGGCAGCATATGAGTCTGCATTGTCACAATGTCAGCATATGAGTCTGCATTGTCACAATGTCATTAATGTAGAAATTGTCTGAATGGTTTGAATGTTCCATAAAGCAACATGAATGGAGGGTGTAACAAGGACTGTTAAGCAGAGGGGCTCTGTGTAAGTTTTGAGGGCAAGGAAATAAGCGGGATAGTGAAATCGCTGAGCAATTAACTCATCCCTCGCATCTCTTGTTGCAAGACGTTGAGTTGGCCCTCCTTCTTCCACTGCTTACTCACTTCCCCGGTTTTCCTTGTCCGATGAAGACTGCTACTCTGCCTCCTCCAAATTCAGGCCTCTCTGTAATGTGAGATTATGCAGCACACCACAACGATGCAGGAGATTTTATCTGGGGCATATTGTACGGAGCCCCCGACCGATCCAGACACCTGAATGTCTGCTTCAGCATCCCTCTGGTTTGATCAATGATGATCCTGGTGGCCCCTGTGGCTTCCATTATTATCTGTGTCCCTTGGGTGGAATGGCATTGGGCATTGTTTCATGAACCACATCTGTAGGGGAAACTTTTGGACCCCCAGCAGCCATCCTGACACATATGGGGGTGATGGTAGAATGCCTCAGGATAAAGAATCACAGCAGCTCCCTGGGTACCTTGCACAAACCTATATGATGGTGTTCCTGTGATTGGCCACTGACTGCACATTGATGGAGTGGTAGCCTTTACTATTGACAAATGCTGCCATTTTTACTTCTAAACCATTACTTGCAAGATCCTTGCAAACATTTCTCTGCACAGTTGCTTTTTCCCCCATGTATCTTTAACAAGTACTACTTTCCTTCATATCCATATATGTTCTGTGCTGCTACTTAAAAGCAGTATTCTTACCTTATCTTTGTACTCTTCTTCAAGTCATTCAACTTCTTCTGGATTTCCAGCCCAAATCTTCCTCAAAGTTGAAACTGTGCTGACTCTTTCAGCATGCCAGTGCCTTAGAATATTTGGGCTTTATTACCCCACCAAACATCTGCGAGTGTTTATCACCACCATATCCACCACCTGGTCAACAAACTAGGATTTTCTCAATTGTCATTGAGCCATGTTGCACAAATGTAGCATTTTGTAGCTGGATTAATGAATGTTTATATTGGTTTAGTGTTTTTTTTAGCTGCTTTAGAAGCATAAGAGAGTCATTATTGCAGATGCCTTGTGATTGGCTGCTAGTTTTTCAATACTGCTAATAAAATATGTTGTCAGAAATGACTCCTTTCTAAGCAGCGCAGTTCTCTGATTATATTAGCATTTTTTTAAATCAATATGAATATTGAGCATTTCTCCTTTTTTCAAAACAAAAGAATGTCTAGCCCAAGGTGATTAAAAAATGAAACTTGAAACTACCTCACTTTAATCTTTTTTTTGTTTCTCTTGCTTCTTTGAGACCTACTTCATTCTCTGCAAAATTATTCATCAATCTTTTTATTACTGAAGATTTTTTCTTTTGTGAGAAGCACTGATCCCCCATTAGTACTCTTCAAAGTGACTTGAGAGCGTGTTAGGAAAAATGTGGAAAACACAATAAAATCGACAAAGTCCCTGAGGAGCTTTCATATTTTGTAAACTGCAGGTAAATTAGTGTTGTAATAGCAATGTTTTCTATGTAGTTTGAAAGCTGTTTCCCAGTACGTCATTTACAATAATGCATCACAAAGATTTAGGCATAGTTTTTCAAACTCTCATCAGAATTTTCTCCAGTAGCAGTGATTTGGTTGACTGTAAGGTCCTAATAAAAAAAAATCTGCAATTTTTCAGCGCAGTTATCCCCACAGTGAAGTAATGCAGGGTGGTGACAGGTCCAAGGAAAATAACAAAAATACAAGTTTTCTTCCAAATAACATTAGGGTTTGTTTCTTGTTTGACCCTCCTTGTGTTTCCAAAAAAACCCTACTTATCCAAACTTAATACTGCAGATAAGGCCATCTCTGACCACTTCCTCGTATCGCTCGCCACCCACATCCCCCTTCCATTCCACCCCCCAACCCTACTTCCTTCTGTGTCCGCCCCTGGAAAAAATTCTCTCCCAACTCTCTTACAACTGCACTTATGAAATCCCAACTGTCCAGCCTTTGACCCTCCATTCATCATGACATTTCTGCAGCTACCAATCTGCTCAACCACACCCTCACCACCACCTTTGATGCCCTAGTCCCTACTAAAACAATTACTCTCTCTCACCCTGGCTGTTCTCCCTGGTACAGCTCTCATCTTCGCTCCCTTAAGTCCAAGGGACGCAAACTTGAACCGATATGGCGGACACACTGGTTTAGTAATTCACCGCCAGATCTGGCTGGACCACATAAAGCATTATCGGGTCCTGCTGTCATCTGCCAAAATAGCTCACTATTCCAGAATCATTCTGGAATGCAAAGATAAACCCCGGCTCCTATTCTCTACTGCTAACCGTCTTCCTAAACCCCTCTCCCCTGACTCCTCCACCCTCACCTCCGATAACAAGTGTTAGGAGCTCATGGACTTCTTTGTCTCTAAGATTGAGACCATCTGTTCAGATCCCTCTGCCATTTCCCTTCCTTCCCTTAGCCCACTGGGCCAAACTTCCTCTAAGAGTCCCCCCTGCCCTAGCCCTGAACTCACATCTTTCTCCAGTTTCTCTCCGATCTCCCCTCATGACCTCTCCGCGCTCATCTTGTCCATGAGACCCACCTCCTGCTCCCTCGACCCTATTCCCACCAAACTGCTGACCACCCAACTTCCTTTTCTGGCTCCCATGTTAGCTGACATTGTTAACAGTTCTCTCTCCTCAGGTACTGTCCCCCTCTCCCTCAAATCTGCCATCATCACCCCTCTTCTCAAAAAACCAACCCTTGATCCCTCCGTCCTTGCAAACTACCACCCCATCTCCAACCTCCCTTTCCTCTCCAAAGTCCTTGAACGTGTTGTTGCCTCCCAAATCCATGTCCATCTTTCCCGCAATTCCATGTTTGAATCCCTCCAATCAGGTTTCTGCCCTTGCCACAGTACCGAAACGGCTCTCATCAAAGTCACAAATGACATCCTTTGTGACTGTGACAAAGGTAAACTATCCCTCCTCGTCCTTCTTGACTTGTCTGCAGCCTTTGACATGGTTGACCAATCCATTCTTCTCCAACACCTCTCCACTGTCGTCCAGCTGGGTGGGACTGCACTCGCCTGGTTCCATTCTTATCGATCTAATCGTAGCCAGAGAATCATCTGCAACGGCTTCTCTTCCCACTCCCGCATCGTTACCTCTGGTGTCCCTCAAGGATCTATCCTTGGCCCCCTCCTATTTCTCATCTACATGCTGCTCCTTGGCGACATCATCCGAAAACACAGCGTCAGTTTCCACATGTATGCTGACGACACCCAGCTCTACCTCACTACCTCTTCTCTCGACCCCTCCACGGTCTCTAAATTGTCAGACTGCTTGTCCGACATACAGTTCTGGATGAGCAGAAATTTTCTCCAATTAAATATTGGGAAGACCGAAGCCCCGCCACAAACTCCGTTCCCTAGCCACTGACTCCATCCCTCTCTCTAACATCTGCCTGAGACTGAACCACACTGTTTGCGTCCTTGGTGTCATATTTGACCCTGAATTGAGCTTCCGACCACATATCCGCAGCATAACAAAGACCGCCTATTTCCACCTCTGTAACATCGCCGGTCTCCGCCCTTGCCTCAGCTCATCCGCTGCTGAAACCCTCATCCATGCCTTTGTTACCTCTAGACTTGACTATTCCAATGCACTCCTGGCTGGCCTCCCACATTCCACCCTACTTAAACTTGAGGTCATCCAAAACTTGGCTGCCCATGTCCTAACTCGCACCAAGTCCCGTTCGCCCATCACCCCTGTGCTCGCTGACCTACATTGGCTCCCAGTTAAGCAGCGCCTCGATTTCAAAATTCTCATCCTTGTTTTCAAATTCCTCCATGGCCTCGCCCCTCCCTATCTCTGTAATCTCCTTCAGCCCCACAACCCCCCGAGATATCTGCGCTCCTGGAATAGGTGGGTCAGTGGCAGCTAGGATAAGGAATTGGCTTAAGGACTGAAAACAGCGAGTTGTGGTAAATGGCTGTTTTTCAGACTGGAGGATGGTAGTCAGTGGTGTTCCCCAAGGGTCAGTGCTGGGGCCACTGCTTTTTTTTGATATATAAATGACCTGGATATTGGAATACAAAGTAGAATTTCTAAATTTGCCGATGACACCAAACTTGGGGGTGTGGCAAATAGTGAGGATGATACCAATCGACTGCAACAGGACATAGAAAGGCTAGCAGAATGGGCAGACAAGTGGCAGATGGAATTTAATACAGAGAAGTGTGAGGTGATGCATTTTAGCAGAAGGAACAGGGAGAGGCAATATACACTTAATGGCACAGTTTTAAAGAGTGTGCAGGGACAGAGAGACCTGGGAGTTAATGTGCATATGTGTCCCTGACGGTGGCAGGACATATTGAGAGAGTGGTTAGCAAAGCATATGGGATCTTGGGTTTCATACTTAGAGGTATTGAGTACAAAAGTAGAGAAGTTATGCTGAATCTTTATAAAGCGCTGGTTAGGCCACAACTGGAGTATTGCATCCAGTTCTGGTCACCACACTTTAGGAAGGATGTGAAGGCCCTTGAGAGGGTGCAGGGGAGATTTACCAGAATGGTTCCGGGGATGGGGGATCTTAGCTACAAGGACAGGTTGGAGAAGCTGGATTTGTTTTCATTAGAGCAAAGGAGGTTGAGTGGTGATTTGATACAGGTGTACAAGATTATGACGGGTTTGGATAGGCTAGACGGGGAAAGGCTGTTTCCACTAGTTGATGGTACATGGACGAAGGGACACAGATTTAAGGTTTTGGGCAAGATATTCAGGGGGGATGTGAGGGAAAACTTTTTTACGCAGCGAGTGGTGAGGACCTGGAACTCACTGCCGACAGAAGTGGTGGAAGCGGACACACTCAATGTTTTCAAGGGGAGACTAGATGGGCACTTGAGGGAAATAAACTTGCAGGGCTACGGGGATAGAGCGGGGGAATGGGACTGACTGGATTGCTCTGCAGAGAGCCGGCACGGACTCGATGGGCCAAATGGCCTCCTTCTGTGCCGTTATGACTCTATGGGGGAAAAATTCAGTTGGTTGTGCCTCCCGTTAGCGCCTTAAGAGGGCGCTAATGGGGCGCAAAGCATATAGCGCCCGGGCGCGGCGATGTGTGCGCCGCTCGCGAAATTAACTAGACATTTTGCGGTGGCGCAAAACACTTCCGCCACGATCTCCTGCGCCGGCAGATCGTGACGTCAGTCGAGTGCGCAACGCCCCGGTATTGCCCCGGAGCGGATATTGAGTGGCGGCCCCTGCCTTACCGCCTGCCGCTAGCAACGACAGGTTGAGGGGAGCGTTTTGCAGTCAGGAAGGGACTGGGGGAGCGCTATTTAAAGGCGACCGCTTCCTGCCTTTTATTTTTGGTGACATTTTTGAACCACGCATTCTGAGAGAGAGAGAGAGAGACTTCTGGAGAGATTCAACGCTGTGTGAAGGAGTTTTGGGTACTGAGCAGCACTTTACAGGTTCATTTTGATTTGCCCTTCCTTGTATCAATTTAGAAGAGATTATGGGGGCTGCACTCTGAGCTCTTTCCCTGGTACTCTCCATTGTTCTTTCCAGCAGATTTGATGTGTAGGTCTCTGCAGGCCGAGATTCAAGGCTGCAATGAGCAGGATGTGGATGGAGAGCAAGATCAACCCTCCCCTTTAAGAACTGGCCCACGCCATTGTGTGTGTGTTCCATTGCTGACTGACATCATATGAGCTTCGCCAGCGCTCTAAGGTAGTGCCTCGCTCCTCGGCCTTTGCGCCTTAAGACAGGTGTGAAGCACCTGATTTGGCGCTCCAATCACCTCCAGGGTCGATAAAAGTCAAGTTTGCAGTCGGTGGCGATAATTAGCGGCAGGCGCTAATCTTTGCGCCCGGCTGATAATTGCGCCCCAAATGGGGCGATACTGAATTTCTCCCCCTATGACTCCTCTAATTCTGCCCTCTTGAGCATCCCTGATTATAATCGCTCAACCATTGGCAGCGTGCCTTCTGTTGCCTAGGCTCTAAGCTCTGGAATTCCCTGCCTAAACCTCTCCGCCTCGCTACCTCTCTTTCCTCCTTTAAGATGCTCCTTAAAACCTACCTCTTTGACCAAGCTTTTGGTCACCTGCTCTAATTTCTCTGTATGTGGCTTGGTGTAAAAAATTTTGTCTTATAATACTCCTGTGCAGTGCCTTGGAACGTTTTACTACGTTAACGGCGCAATATAAATACCAGTTGTTGTTGCTCTTATATGAGCCTGCACAGGCAGCTCATGCATTTCATTCATGCACAAATGTTGGATCACTTGCCTTTCAGGTAGCGACCCAAAGGCAAGTCTCGAGAGGGGGAGGTTAGAGCAGGCAACAAGGGAAGGGGTGATCGCGAAGGCGGTGGAGTCGGTCGCAGCGGCCACTTAAGAATCCTGAGCGGGGCATTGCAATTGAATTTCTGTGAGGCATTCGGCCCCTTATTTAGATATTTAAGGGACCTTCCGCCTGTTTTAGCTGACCGCTAGGGACGCCTGAAAAATGGCCTGACCCAATTTTGGGTCGATGTTTTTCAGGCGTCCTTGAGAGGCAGGACGTTGGCCCCAGAAATTGGGTGGTCCTTGTTGCACCCGTTTTGTACCCGTAAAATGGGTGCATCAAGGTTCAATTTCATCAGTGGAAGGGTAGAGCTCCTTTTTTTCTGTCAGATATAATGATACAATTTTATTCACTTTATTCTGGGTCCAATGGCTCAGCCAAAGATGATGCCAACTACCATATGTGTTGCTCAGCATCAAGACATAACTTAGAACATGGTAGGATTTTCCAGAATGTTAAAAAAACTTAGTAATTTGTGAAAACTTTGTTTACAAACCTTCCCCTTTCCCCATCTCATTTGGTGACAGAGCCTTTTAGACTTCTTTGTTCAATAGAGGAGGTTTTTCTGCAAAATATATAATTAGCTCACAGCCTCATTACTATAATTAGCTTTAAAAAGACATAGCCCTCGTCAGAAAAAAGGATTTCATATTTAATTGGACTTTTTATAGTAGTTGATAGAATCTAAATTCCACTGAATTGATTTTATGCATATTTTGAAACAAACATCTCAGAGAAGAATGTGTTTTATATTATTGTTTTATATGATATAGGTCATGAATTCACACTGGTGCTGCTGATGTGCCTGGTGGATACTGAATTTCAAATTCTGACTTCCCATGTATCTAATGTATTCTACAGCCCTAAGGCAACATATTGGAAAAAGCTCATTTCTCAAAACGGAGAATTCATTAGAATGTGGTGACCATTCGTACAGAACAAAAAGGCGACAATAAAAAAAAATTGATGTTCCAAAACGTAACAAATGAGGGAATAAGAAAGCCATAACTCGGGAAATTGCAGGCCTGTTCTCTGGGGTCATTTTGGTCAGCTCTCTTATGCTTAATGTAACAGTAGTTCTATTCCAGCCTCCCCAGTTTATTAGGTTGTGGGATAGACCAATTTGAAAACTGGTGAGTTAAGCGCCACTGGGATTTTACAAATGAGGAAAGAATCGAATGTGAGACAGAACTGGGTGATCACCATATTGTAGCTAGTTCAATTTTAATGTCTTTTTTTGCAGTGTTATTACCTACTAACTTCATTATTATTCAGTTCTTACAAATTGACAATGATAAAATGACAAAGAGATTCTTACATTGCAGGCGTTCTCTGTTAATGAAATAAGTAATCATTATGAAATTAATTCTTTCAGAGCTTAAGCAGCAAATATTAATCCTCTCTGATCCACCAAAAATATTTATTATGTCAGTATTTAATGTAAGAGATTTGGTGATTAAACATTGATCTTCAAGAGCAAATCAACATGGATCATGTCAAAAGAGTCAAAAGAATATGTTTTCCTTTTGAATCACCCTGTGTTTTCAGATGCTGATTTTATTGTCTGTTTTTGAAGCACTTTGTATCTTCATTTCAGATTTAGTACAGTTTTTTTTCTTTTCAGAAGTAGCTTTTTTTTATTCTTTTGCAGTTTTGGATGGTCTGCAATGCAAATGTTATTGTATGTTAACCTAAACCTCTTCTAAACTGGATTTAATGGTCCTAAAGGGGCAGGAGTCAAATGGGTTCCAGGATTTTCAGCCTAATTTCTAGAAATTAAGGCATAGAAATTTTAGCGCTGGCTGTTACGGCCCATTTTGGTGCGCTCGTGGAAAGTATTTTAATTCGCAGGAGCGTGACGTCAATTGGCATGCAAAGCCGAATTGACGCACGCTCATCCATTTTGGAGCTCACTGCTCCTTTTGCTGCCCTCTCCAAAGCATGCACGTGCATGCAGCCGTTGACTGCGCTGAGAGGCGGGAGAAAGCGATGCTGAGCTATAACCCATACATTAAACAGCTGCTGGGATAACTGGTAACTATGGAGAGCTCAAACTATGTAATTGGGCGTGAAAACTGCTTCCAGTGAGATGCATCAAATCTCCCCCCTGCTCAGTCAAACATTATAGGAGGTAAATACTTTTGAAATAAACTATACTGTACTACAGTTGTAAGAATCTCAGAAAAAAATCAAAGCTGCATTTCCTTAAATGTTATACATTGGGTTTTCTAGTTTAGGAACTGATAAAATAAGATGCAAAGTTTGGAAGTCTTTTTAAAAGGTTCAAAACCATATTCTCACCAAGAGTTCTTCAAAAGTCTGCTATTGTTAAAAATTTAATTGAACTCTCTTCTGCATCATTTACACCAGTAAACTCCTGACCAAGAGGTTCATGTTCCTCTTTTCTTAAATTTCTTTCCATTGATGTCTCATGCAACAGTTTAAGGACATCTATGCCACAGTCTTTATGTAGTGTTTCCAGTCACAGTCCCTCCAGATCTGAGCCTGTGCTTTAAGAGCCACTCACCAGGGAGTGAATCCCCGATGTGACATGCAGGCTAGTGCACTGTCACTGCTAGCTGCAAGACGTGCATCCCCATCCCCCACCCCCCTCCAGCATCATGGTGGAGCTCAAACTTCTACCCATTTGTGGACCCCACACAAGACCCAGACAAATGTCCGCAAAGTAAGAGGGGAGCCGTGGACAAACAAATGCTTCATGATGTGCCACAACGCACAATGCTCCAACCTGACAAGGGCCATCAGTGTACTCGATAGCAAAACCCAGGAGCCGTCACCAAATGATCCGACACAGCACATTGCCCGAGAATGCTGCACCGAGCCTTCAGACGTGACCTTCAGTCTCCTGCTGAGGTTACTGCCGGAAAGAGTACGTTGCACAAGAGATTTTCTGCTTCGCTCATGTTAATCAGCAGACAGCACCAAAATACTGGTGCTGCCTGCGCTCTTTTTGCGGGCGGCCATTAGCCTTGGCCCGTGGTGTCACCGGCTGTTTTCCGGCCTAATCGAATTTCTAGGCCTGTGAGTCCACAGAAGAAATTACTTTGGTATTGACCATTTCATTACTTTTTCTTACTTCCAGTAATTTACGTAAAATAGTAATTACCTCCCCTTGTAACACTTGTGTGGGATCAGAAATCTAGAAGAAGAAAAAATTTTCAAACTTGTGACACCAGACTACAAGCCAAAGATATAATAGCGTCCCCAATATTATCCTCCCCAAAGCTGCTTTAATTCCCAGTACCTTCAATTCCCACTAGTTTTTATGAATTTGCACTCCTAGCTCAGTTTTGAGTGACAGCAGTAAATATTGGGAATTTGGATGTGGAGGTTAGTGTGCCCAGCACAGTTTTCCATCTGCTAAAGATTAAAATTAATGGATAGAAAATCGTGGGGAACATGCTGACCTCCGTGCCCAAACTCTCAATATGCATTCATGTTGTGTGAAACTGCCGAGAATGCTAATTTGTAAAATCTAGCCCTCACAACTTACTTCCTCAACTCCATCCTAATTGTTCTCTTCAACAGCCTGAGGTGATGTGATCAAGCAGCAGACTAAGTAGTTACAATGCCAATGTTTTCTGTGGTTTGAAACATTGTCACACTGAGCTGAGCTGAGACAGACAGATGAATAATTAAATCCATAAAGTGAACTTGCCAGGTTAAAGTGCCACCCAAACTTGGATTTAAACTTAGAATTTAAACAGCATGGGGCAAAAATCTAAACTGGTATTTTGTCAGATTGTTGCACAATGTTAAAATTAAGCATACGTTATAACTGTTGTCATTAAATATTTTCACGCTCAGCATTGTTGTAATGGTTCACTTGGCTTGTTTGCTTAACTACTAGTTTACACATAAATAATGGCGAGAGCCATTAGCCTCACCATTATTTTGACAGCAAATTCTGGCCCATTATGTTTTACAATAAGTGTGCAATTTTTTATTTTATGTATAGCTGGTGTTGGATATTTTAGATGCCAAGAGAGTGAGGCTCTGAAGCAGTATAACATAATTTTCATCATTGCACTCTTGGATCTTCTGCGGTGATCACAATATTTTAATGCTCTGCAGGAGGGATGCAGTTTGAGAAAAACGAGCACTGTTTTAGTCTTCCATATAATTCAAATTTTAAAAAGTAATGTGCTAGAAATTGGGCTCCTTTGCGCCTCCCGTTAGCGCCAATGGGTTTGCGACTGGGCGCGGCGATATCAACGCCTCCCGCTAAATTCGGCGGGAGTTTTGCGGCGGTGGTTAGACGTTGCGCCCCGATCTCCTGCGCCCAGAGATCGTGACGTCATTGCCATGCGCTGCGCCCCAGATGAAAAATTCCCTCTCGCACCCTGCTTGTGCGCCTGCCGTTAACGACAGGCAGAGGAGGTGGCTTTCAGTCGGATGTCCCCTGGAGGAGCGCTATTTAAAGGTGTCCACTTCCAGTGTAGTTTTCGTCGGCCAACAATACTGCATTGTTAGTTTCACATAGGCAAAGAGGCCTTTTGTCCGATTTGAGCGTTTTGCATTTCAACGAGTGTTCTGGCACATAAAGATTATTGAGTTTCATTGAGGGGAGATTTAAAAGTGCAATATTTGTATCCTTTCATGGGGGCTGTACTGGCACTGGACCTCACCCTTCAGCATCAACGTCGGAGGCAACTGAGGCACAGAGAAAGAGTGCAAAATGTGGCCAGAGGTAGCAGGGCCAACAGGGCTCTCAACAGGAGGCCTTACCCACCCAGGGTATTCCGGCAGCAGTTCTCCTACATGAATTTCACTGAGGACCAGTGTGTTAGAAGGCTCCGCTTCAGCAAGGACGTGGTCACAGAGCTCTGCCACCTCCTGCAGCCCCACCTCGAGCCTAAGATCAGGACCACCACGGCTCTCTCAGCGGCAGTCAAGGTCACCGTCTCCCTCAATTTCTATGCCAGCGGATCATTCCAGTGTGCGACAGGCGACATCTCCCAGTTTGTCATCCATTGCTCCATCCGCCAGGTCACAGATGCTCTGTACAGAAGGAGAAGGGACTACATTTCCTTCCCCATGACTAGAGAGAAGCAGTGCGCGCATGCTTGTGGCTTTGCCAGGATAGCGGGCTTCCCCATGGTGCAGGGCGCTATTGACTGCACCCACGTCGCTTTACGGGCACCTCATAACAATCCTGAGGTATTCCATAACCGCAAAGGCTACCACTCACTTAATATGCAGTTGGTGTGCGACCACACATGGCAAATCCTGACTGTCAATGCCCGCTATCCTGGCAGCAGCCACGATGCCTTCATCCTGCGCCAGACCTGTTCCACATGAAGCTTGCAACTGGCTGCTGGGAGACGAGGGCTATCCGCTCTCTACCTGGCTCATGACTCCCCTCCGCAACCCCAACACTCGTGCCCAGCACTCATTTAATGAGAGCCATGTTGCCACCAGGAACATCATTGAACAGACCATCGGAGTGCTCAAGCAACGGTTCCGCTGCTTGGCCGCTCGGGAGGAGCCCTCCAGTACTTGGCTCAGCGGGTGTCACTTTTCATCGTTGTCTGCTGCATGCTGCACAACTCGGCCATTATGAGAGCGCAGCCATTGCTACCAGGCATAGCTCCACCACCTCAAGAGGAGGAGGAGGAAGAAGAGGAGCAGGAGGAACAGGAGGACGAACAGCAGCGACAGAGGAGGCAGCCACTCAATCAGCGTTCTGCAAGATCGATCCGTGACCGCCTCATCAGACTTCGTTTCCCGTGACTTCGAGTTCTTGTTCCGGTTGCTGAGCACATTGCCATCATTCCATCACTTTGTGATTCCATACCACACCCCAGAACTGAAATGAGACACAGCACCAAATCTGCAACATTCCAGTAATAAATTTATCAAAAACCATTAACCACATATATACAACAACAATATTGACTAATCACCCTTGTGCAAACTCTTGCCTCCCCTCTTTACAGTCCCCTTTCCTAATCTAGTGCTCCTACGTGGTGTCTCCCCAGTGGCTGCAGCAGGGCTGAGGACATTTGCACTTGATTTAGCGCTCCACTTCATTCCTGGGGCGCTAACACCCATTTTCAAAATTTAAAAAGTTAGCACCCCAAACAGGGCAATACCCAATTTCACGCCCAATATTTTTGATCATTCAGAATGCTAATACTAATATGTTATGAAATTAGTGGTACATTCTGCACCATTACATGTATTTCTTTATACAGAAGGTGATGGGTGATTGAGATCAGAACAAAAAACTCATTTAAAAAGTAGCTAATGCTGTAATGGTAAATCGGTATTCTGAAAGGATGGGATCAAATGAGCTGAACAGCTTTCTGCATCCAAAACTACCTTGTCAGCTTCTATCAGTTCCAATGAAAACCAGCTTGCATATTGGTTCATTGGGCCAGTTTGCATACCCTGGTAGATAACATTCATAAGAACTGTTCCTTTTTTGAAGTTAGAATTAGATGTGTGTTGACAACATGGGATTGGAAGAAATAATTTAATAGGATGATTGAACTCTTAACACCAAGAAAATCATTTTAACCTAACCCATCTGGCAGGTAACGAGTGAGTTCGGGTCGGCCGGCTGTTTTACACCCCAATTAAGTCAATGGAGAGTAAAATCAGGCTGGGTATAAAATGGGCAGCCGAGCCGAACCTGCTCAATTTCCACTCGTGAATTAGGTTATAATCAGGGCTTAAATACTTATTTCATATCTTTGTATCTGTGGTTGTCACAATTCAGTACTTCCAGCAATTTTTTATTTTTTTATATTTGATGCTACCATAAGCTAAATGTTCTGCCTATTACTAATTGTTTGCTAGAATGAAAGAGGTTCACAACCATAGTGGAAGCAAAATTCCATGGGAGCACCATCGCCACAAAGATTACAACGGTTCAACGAACCACTTTCTCGGGGGAATTAGGAATGAGCAATCATGCAGTGTTGCCAAAGCTGTCCACATCCCAAGAGCAAATAAATAAAAATGCACTGAGACTTTTCTCTTAAATACACAATGGTGACATTTAGCATTACTTCCACAATATATTTAGCATAGCATGGAGATTAATTGTGATGTGAGCTTCATACAACTCATAGACTCAACATCATAATGGCGTCGGATCTCCATTGCAGTTCCACCCGACTCCTGTCGTACCTCTGGCAGGAGTCCTCTGAAACTGCATGGAGAAAGGCTGGGCCCCAACAACAGTGGAACTTGACATTTATACATGTGACATGAAAAAATATATTATTGCCAATTGTATACTGGAACAGTTTATTTTTAACTACAGGAATGAACTTGTGGGGATTTCAATTCAATAAAAGCATTGACCTTGAGCAATGAGCAATGTATGACTTTTTCATCCTCCAAAACACACAAAAAGGTCCTGTGTATTAGTGCAGCTTAGCAAAAATGTGACATTTCCCGAGGTTTCACTTCTAGTTGGGGCTTAGATGAATCTTCGGGTTTTTTGTCTGAAAACACCAGTGATGTAATCTGATGGTTGTTTCAGCCATCAGTAGACCACTCCTTAATCCCTAGTAATTGAGTACCATTGATACAATCTTTGTCCAAGAAGAAAGACTTTGTCTGAGCCTTAACTTGTTTTCTCCTGACCTTTCAGAACGTGTCTTGGTTGTGATTTGCTATCTTCACAACAGTGGAAATAAAATGGTATTTCAGGTGTTATTTATCAGAATTCATCGGCACATCCCCATGACTGGAACATAGTTTTGCTAATATGCTGCAAAAAGTTTGATGCCAATGATAGATCCTGGCTGGGATTTTGAACAGATTAGATTAATATGAGCACAAAATGGGAACAGCAACATTAATCAGTTGCTGTCTGATGCAGCTGTTGCACATTTCTGTGTGATACTGTCCTAATTCTGTACAGAATTAGGTTGGATTTATGCCACTGTTTGCTTATATTCTGCACAAATATGCCTATTGGCATTGAAGTTGCTAAATATTGTCTTATACCCGTTGGCATTACCTTGATTGAATGTATTATGATATCTCGTGCAATATACAACATTTTAAAAAGCTCTTATACCTTAACTCATAAACTGTCCTTGACCATTGTTACAGCTTTTACCATTAATAAAATAATATGCAGATCAACTCCACTTCAAACAGATTTGTTTAATTTGGCACCTGTTCGTGCATCTGGATTAGTTTTGTCAAGATGTAAATTCCTGGCTTGGAAAATTGATTATGATAAAACTGAAATATTGCTGGCAGGAGTGCAAACATTACCTGATATAGTTTATACAATATTCCTGGTGTGGAAAAAATGTAAGCCACACAATATTCACGTAGTGGTACTTTGCAAAGGGTACAAATCCAAGAAATTAATTTTGAACCAGTCTAATACAGATGCGGAATGTGCTCATTGATATGAAAGTTATTTTGTTCCAAGTATGAAATAATTGACATTGACCTGAATAGATTTTCAATAATTGTGATTTATTGTTGAAAGGATGATGATGTCTGGAGCTCCTGATATTTTATTAAAATGTATGAGCAGTGCTTTGTTTGAGAAATTTCAGTGTCTGATCTGCTATGTATCTTAGCCCCAGTGACTTCATTTTAACTATAGTTGTTAAATACAAGCTAAACTGAGAGAGAAGAATGGAAATTAAATATGTTCCAGTCACTCAATTTAACCTGTACAGCACCACACCAGCATATAGCTAAAGGAAGAATTAGAAATGAGGCTAATCTAACAGGATCACTCAGACAGGAAAAACCCTACAGGATTTACACTCAATCTAATAAAGTTCATTCTAAAATCCCACAGAGTAATACAGACTATTTGTATAAGAGATTGTGGGGGAAAAATTGGGTTGGTTTGCGCCTGCTAACGGGGCTCAAAGCAACTAGCGCCCGGGCGCCGCGCCGCCCACACCTCCCGCGAAATTCAGCAAGAGGTTAGCGGCGGTGCTAACCGGTAGCGCCCTGCGGCGCTGCACCAGCACCCCATTTGCGCCCCGGCCGCAATCTTCAGGAGCACCCCCTGACTTACCGCCGGACACTATGTCCGACGGGGTCAGGGGGGCCTACCTGCGGCCGGGGAGGCACTATTTAAAGGTGAGGTGCGGGGCAGCCATTTTTGTTGCTGGCCGCCTGCCAGCACCTGCCTGCGCTCCCGTCCCCGGCCTCCTGAACGGGCCCCCCCCCCCCATAGAGTGCCGGCTGCGCTCCAAGAGCCCGGCACTTCACTTGAGTGCCGAGCTCTTTTGCCGGCACTCCCAATCCCCGGGGGCCCAGCTAGCTTCATTTCTAATTCTTCCTTTAGCTATATGCTGGTGTGGTGCGTGGCGCTGCGGCACGTAGCACCGCAATATTGACTCGTAGCGCCCCAAGAGGGATGCGGGGCGCTTCCAGTAGTGCCCCGCTTCCCTCTTGGGGCGCAACCACTCAATTTCCGACGCGGGGGTGCTAATTTTTCCGAGGCGCTAAAAGTAGCGCCCCGGCAAAGTTAGCGCCCCAAACGGGACGCTACTCAATTTTTAGCCCTTTATATCCTGATAAGGGGTGGGCATTCATTCATAAAATGAATATATACTACATCATGTAGTGCATGAAGATTTAGAAAAAAATCATCTCAAAAGCAAGATACTGCACTGGGAATGAGAAATAGATCGAGATTATTGTTAGACAGGGTAGCCAAGGTCCAGAAAGTGCTTGTGTGATATTGAAATGTCTAATTGTTTCTATTAAGTTTCCTTTTCATCCTTGCTACAGGAAATGAATAATTCCGATAGCTAGAGGCAGTATTTACAAATAAGTTCTGCTGTATTAATTACTTGTTTAAAAAAGCTACCCTGATCCCAAAAGTGTTGTATAATCTCGCTCCTGGAGCACTACAATGGTTAAGCATTAGGATCTTTTTTTACAGATAATACTATTATACAGAGTCACCCATGTGGAATGAATGTGTACAGGGAACGAGAATTATCAGTCAAGGATCCCTCTGGGTCAAACACAGCTAAGGGAAATCCAATTAAACCAGCAGGAAGCCTGTTCAATCACTTAATCGGCACTGCAGTACCACAGACAAGTTTTTAAAAAAATGTTTAATTGCTAAAAATCAACCACAGGAAAATTACTGTAATAAAACCTCATTATTGCTATTTGTGACAATTTTCACGTGTAAAGAATTGAAAAGTATATGCAGGTGTCAAATGTTTGTCAGTGTAAATGTTAGATAGCATTCTGATAAATCAGTTGAAGTGAATGTTTCTAGCAGTTTTAAAATGTGCTGTGCATTAAAGTGTGAGATGAATACAAAGTACCCCAGAAGACAGAAACGGTGGGGGGAATTTTTCGGGGTGTCAGCGGGTGCGTTTGGTGGCGGGTTGGGTGGGAAAAAAAATTTTGACAGCGGGTTGGGAACTCGCTGTCAACCCGCCGCCACGCGACTTTCCCAGATGTCAGGTCTGTCAACGCTGAACAGACCCGACACGCAGCGGCAGGGGAGGCAATTTAGGTCATTATGACCTTGTTAAGAGCCACTTAAAAAGTATTTTGAGCTCACCTTTAAATTTTACGAGGTCATCCACAGGGTCCACGCTGCTCGGGGATCACATCAGGTAAGGAGGTCGGGAGATGTGTTACCATGAAATCATATCTTTACTTGGCAGCTGCAAATGTGCTATAAAAGCTCCCATCTCATAGCTGTTCACTTTCCAAGCTCAGAAGCTGTTGCTTACTGCATTTGGAAGACAGATTGAGCTTTATGCAGGTTGCAAGTAGTAAACTCTGTATCCAATGTCATCTCATTGGAACAACCTCTCTCACCATTGACAGATCGCTTCTGTCATCTCGAGTTCACCTGCCATCTATTACATCAGCATGGGTGCTCTTGAAACTATCTCACCTTGGTCCTCAGAATCCCACCACGATCTGCCCCAACACCAGCATCACCAGGCATACCAGCAGCGCCAGGCACATCAGCAGCACCAACAACAACACCAACGTTCTCCGCAATCACCTGATGCTGCACAGGACACAGGGCATCAGCACCCGACCACATTGCTGCCTGGGAGGCCAGATTTACTTTGCATGACCCTGTACACCCTGGCTGCCACATGATGCGCCAGGTTGGCACCACCCCACACCAACACCATAAAGCATCCCTACAATGCCCAAGCCATTACTTTCACACTCATCACCATTGTGGGGGTACCGTTATGTCTTACCATTCACTGCAACTCACTAAGCCACTTTCAAAGGTGCACACAGATCTGTCCAAGAACGCAAATTGTTGAAAATAAAGGTTTCAATGTTTGACACCACATTAACAGAAACTTCACATGAACATTGGCTAAAACACACAAGTGCCTACCCTTGTGTGTTGTTAGTTGGTATAATTGGACTAGGATGAGGGTCAGTGTGAGGGGTGGCCAGTGGGATGGGGAAGTGATAATGCAGATAGAGAGGGATGGGTGGAGGTGCAAGGTAAATTGGTGTGAGTAAGGGTAGGGGTAGGGAAGGCAGCGTGATGGGGATGTGATGAGTGGCACAGCAGGATGAGGTTGAGTGTGGCTTTGCAGTAACGTTTCGTGATATACTGAGATCATTGAAAGGTTTGCGCCACTGCAGCCTGGTCCTCCTGACGACATCCCTGCTTGTGCCCTCCTGTGCAATGTGCAACCAGGCTGCGTTGATCTCCTGGGGAGGTCTCTTCCGCCCATTGGAAGGGAAGAGAACCTCCCTGCATGCTGTGACTCCCTCCATAAGCATATGGAGGAAGTCATGGGAGAGCCTGTGTGCAGCCGTGCACCTCTGTGCAGTGCTTGTCAGTGTTTGCAGCACCTCAATGCTGTAGAACACTGACAGCACAACTGTCAAAATAAATTTGCGCATGGTCCCTTTAAGGAAACCACTGATGATGCGTCATCAAATGACATCAGACCCGCTTCCTTCAATTGGCCGGCAAACGCGCTGGGCCGGCTTAACAAGGCCAATCAGGGTAAAATCATTCTACAGAGCGGGCTGGAGCCAGCAGCGCGGTCGGGACCCGTCACTGACCCCAGCCACACCGGACCCCCCGATGTAGGGGAAATCGCGGCTGGTGAGTTTGGATTATAAGCCCCAATTTTAACTCGGGCGGGACAAACTGGCATGGACACGATGGACCGAATGGTCTCCTTCTGTGCTGTAAACTTATACGATTCTATGAATCTGCCCTGACCTCGGCAGCATGAGGCCCAGGCATTTTGAACTGCCGGGACTCATCTGCATGCCGCCCCCGCCCCCCCAGTTGCGCGTCCGAAACTGACAGAAAGCAGCAGTTGGCCGGCGGGCTGGAGTGCATAGTCAGGCAGCAGGAGCCCTCCACCAGCGTCCGAAGGAACAGTCCTTGGCACTCAGGTAGGTCGCGGGGAGAGGGTTTTGGCAGTGCTTTGCAATCTGGGAGGGGGGGACCCCGAGCAAGAGAGGCCTAAACATTCCTTGTTGTGCTCAGAGGAGCACTCCTGCTCTTCCTGGCTCCACAAGGCAAGCAAAAATAAATTTAGAAAGATTTACCATTTTGGGCTGTTCTGACTCCGGCTCCTCTTCTGCTCGATTAACCTGGCGGGAAAGTCACAACCACTTCCCCGCTCAGGCCACTGGTTAAAATAGCAGTCGAGCCTCGATGACGTCATTGGGACCCAATCTACATATTTAAAGAGGGACCCCACTGGTTTCCGGCGAGTGTCCTTCCTGCCTGCTCGGAAGAACAAGTTAAATTAGAAGACTGCAGGAAGGGAGCAGGACATCGGTGGGTAGAGTTAAAATCACCCCTATGGTTTCAGTGATTTGATTCGTTTTTAATCAGTTGAATACATAGCTGACTACAATTTTATACAACTGGTTGTTCTTGTGGATTATTTATCATGAAATACACATTGAATTCAATATACACAAATACTGTGTTGGATTAATTGTAGGATAGGAACCAAATTAGCTCAAGCTTGCACCAATTAATGGTCCTAAATATGCAATCTATTCCACCTACATCTGTTTAGTGTATATGCAACCTCAACATAAAAATCATGCTGACTACTGTTTCTTGCTAATTAACTGTAGATTTCTGCTTGACAAAAGCCAACAATATAAAATAATAATTGAAGTAAGGATGTTAAGTTTGTATTTCAGTCATTAACTTCTCCCCTTTCCACCCACGCCCCAACAGCCTTGCCTTCATGGATTAGACTGAGCCTGATCAGGTTCTGGAGTTTCATTAATAATTATTAAAGCTTGTTTAAATTGGTTCAATGGTTTAAGTTTAATACAGAGACTTTTCATGAGTAGATTTGCAACAGGTACAATACACAGATGAAAGAAAAATGACTCGTAATGTTTGTCATTTTAAATTCATGGCTGTAGAGATTCACGTATCTCTGGTAAACAGGATCGAGTGCAAACCAATATGGTGGGTATATTGTGTTTAATCAGAGTTTAGGACGGAATAGAACACACTAGTAATGCAGCAAAAACATACGACCGTGACAAGCAGCTGGTACCAGACCCGATCAGACAGACGGCTGGCATGCGTGAACAGTTCTCTGGCTTCTGGCCTCTCTCTCTCTCTCTCTCTCTCTCGGGCCTTCGATGGTGAGCATGGGATCACTCTCAAAAGAGCGTTCAACCAGCCCAACTTCTCTTTGCAACTTCTGTTCGGCTCTCCCTTCCACCGTCTGTAGGGTGTCACTTTTTATTCTCTTTTTAGGGGTGGGCCTGAGGCCAAGTTATTGACAAGACCATTTAACCTATAGAGGTTCCTCCAAAACTTCATCAACCAATGACAGCTCAAGTTCTTTGTCTTGGTTCTTGGATGAAAGCCCCCCCAAAAAAACGGTCTCATTACTTCATCCAATTTATCTTTCTTGTTCTTACATTTTGAAGGTTCCTCCATTGGAATCCATCCTATCTCTTTTGACTCTGTCCTCCTTAACCCAGCAAGTACAAGGCCCGGCCCTGTCCTTCTTATCATGACCCTTGTCAGAGCTGTCGCACATTAACCAGTCGCTATCTCACTATTCTGACCTTCACAAGTAAGGTCTGATTCCCTCCCCTTTTCTGCTGTGATCTTTTCTCTGAGAACTTTTACATAGCCAGACTTCCCATGAATTACGCAGCTTTCAGTGTTCAATAGCTGTTGTTTTATACCTTTTTTTTCCCTTTCAAAATACTTAGCAATTTGCAGCTGCTTGGGCTATCTCACCTTCATCTAGCAAATGGCCCATTCTAAGATGGATACCTTAGCCTCCTCAAATTCCTTTCATTCTATGTCTTTTCCTAATTAACTTTAATTATCTTCACAAGCAGTTCTGCTAAACAAAACTCCAAATTCTATCTGTGGAGATTATAATATGGTTATTAGTAATAATGGAAGAAACAGAGGTTGGGCCTTCACTGGCCAAATTAAAGATACATTAACAAAGTCAAAACCCTAACTTACAAACAACAGATAACTAGCCTGGCAGGACCATCCTATGGGCCCCCGTGTGGAATGTTTATATTTCACCTAATCTAACTGATTGAAAAGACTGTCTCAAATTCTAACGCAAGTTTTGCAGGAAAACGAAACTTATCATTTAAAAACAGTATTATTCGTGTAGCCATATACATTTTTAGGCACCCCTAGTTTCTAACATGGCTGTTGTTTTAAATTACAAACAGGTCTTTTCATGTATTAGCATCATACAAGTTTATTCAATATCTCAGTTTAGAAAAAAGCCATTAATTGTGCTAAACATTTTGCACAATGAGAAGGAAAGGAATTAAAATGCAAGCAGGATCCTCCTCCATCTGATAAACCTACCATTGTTGAACCTGATCAGTCAATGGGGTCATTGACTCAACCCTCACTATCATACACCCTCATGACTGATTCAATATTTGAAAAAAAATATCTAATTGATATATGCTTATATGTGCACCTTAGTTTTTCATTCAATATATGTTTGGGGATTTATTCAGTTAAGGAAGCATTCTTTAAACTATGAGTTTGCCCACCTCAATTATGAAGTTTCAGCTGTTGCAATCTGTTACCATGGAGAATGAATACTTAGCAACTTGCCAGTGAACACTGCAAGAGAGATTGCCTCTTGTTCTTTTTTTTGCCATTTATTTTACTTGCTTTTGAACCCTCAACTTGCTTTTCATTTTGTCTCCTGTGTTTTCCTTTCTTGTCCTTTCTACAAGGTTGATACTTTCTTTCTTTCTTCTGGAATGGTGCTGGTGTGACCAACAAACAATACAATGAAGACCAGAAACACAACATGATATGCTTCATCAGCTAATGTTACAAAAATACATTGATATCAAGTGCACTAGGAAGTACTATTACTGGTGCTCATTGTTAAAAAAATATTATTCACCTCTTGAAACATGAGCAGTGGAGAATTATTATTTTATTAGGTTATATCAGTGTTCAATTCCATTCGCAACTCCTCAGATAATGAAGCGTCCATACCCGCATGCAACAAGACCTGGACAATATTCAGGCTTGGGCTGATTAGTGGCAAGTAACATTCACACCACACAAATGCCAGACAATGACTGTCTCCAACAAGAGAAAGTCTAATTCCGCCCCTTGACATTCAACAGCATTACCATCGCCAAATCCCCCACCATCAACATCCTGGGGGTCACCATTGACCAGAAATTTAACCGGACTAGCCACATAAATACTGTGGCTACAAGAGCAGGTAAGAGGCTGGGTATTCTGCGGCGAATGACTCACCTCCTGACTTTTTTTTTATTCGTTTATGGGATCTGGGTGTCGCTGGCAATGCCAGCTTTTATTGCCCATCCCTAGTTGCCCTTGAGAAGGTGGTGGTGAGCCGCCTTCTTGAACCGCTGCAGTCCATGTGGTGATGGTACTCCCACAGTGCTGTTAGGTAGGGAGTTCCAGGATTTTGACCCAGCGACGATGAAGGATCGGCGATATACTTCTAAGTCAGGATGGTGTGTAACTTGGAGGGGAACTTGGAGGTGGTGGTGTTCCCATGCGCCTGCTGCCCTTGTCCTTCTAGGTGGAAGAGGTCGCGGGTTTGGGAGGTGCTGCCGAAGAAGCCTTGGCGAGTTGCTGCAGTGCATCTTGTAGATGGTACACACTGCAGCCACGGTACGCCGGTGGTGGAGGGAGTGAATGTTTAAGGTGGTGCATGGGGTGCCAATCAAGCGGGCTGCTTTGTCCTGGATGGTGTCGACCTTCTTGAGTGTTGTTGGAGCTGCACTCATCCAGGCAAGTGGAGAGTATTCCATCACACTCCTTACTTGTAGATGGTGGAAAGGCTTTGGGGAGTCAGGAGGTGAGACACTCGCCGCAGAATACCTAGCCTCCGACCTGCTCTTGTTGCCACAGTATTTATGTGGCTGGTCCAGTTAAGTTTCTGGTTAATGGTGACCCCCAGGATGTTGATAGTGGGGGATTCGACAATGGTAATGCCATTGAATGTCAAGGGGAGGTGGTTAGATTCTCGCTTGTTGGAGATAGTCATTGCCTGGCATTTCTGTGGCGCGAATGTTACCTGCCACTTATCAGCCCAAGCCTGAACGTCGTCCAGGTCTTGTTGCATGCGGGCATGGACTGCTTTTATCTGTGGAGTTGTGAATGGTGCTGAACACTGTGCAGTCATCAGCGAACATCCCCATTTCTGATCTTATGTTGGAGTTAAGGTCATTGATGAAGCAGCTGAAGATGATTAGGCCTAGGACACTGCCCTGAGGAACTCCTGCAGCGATGTCCTGGGGCTGTGATGATTGACCTTTAACCACCACAACCATCTTCCTTTGTGCTAGGTATGACTCCAGCCAGTGGAGCGTTTTCCCCCTGATTTCAGTTTTACAAGGGCTCCTTGATGCCAGACTCAGTCAAATGCTGCCTTGATGTCAAGGGCAGTCACTCTCACCTCACCTCACCTCTGGAATTCAGCTCCTTTGTCCATGTTTGGACCAAGGCTGTAATGAGGTCGGGAGCCGACTGGTCTTGGCGGAACCCAATCTGAGCATCAGTGAGCAGGTGCCGCTTGATAGCACTGTCGATGACACCTTCCATCACTTTGCTGATGATTGAGAGTAGACTGATGGGACGGTAATTGGCTGGGTTGAATTTGTCCTGCTTTTTGTGGACAGGACATACCTGGGCAGTTTTCCACATTGTCGGATAGATGCCGGTGTTGTAGCTGTACTGGAACAGCTTGGCTAGAGGCGCGGCTAGTTCTGGAGCACACGTCTTCAGCACGATAGCCGGGATGTTGTCGGGGCCCATAGCCTTTGCTGTATCCAGTGCGTTCAGCCGTTTCTTGATATCACGTGGAGTGAATCGAATTGGCTGAAGACTGGCTTCTGTGATGGTGGGGACCTCAGGAGGAGGCCGATATGGATCATCCACTCGGCACTTCTGGCTGCAAACACTTCAGCCTTGTCTTTTGCACTCACGCGCTGGGCTCCACCACCATTGAGGATGGGGATATTCTTGGAGCCTCCTCCTCCAGTAAGTTGTTTAATGGTTCAGCACCATTCACAACTTTGATCTGATCCGTTAGCCCTGTCTATAGCATGCTGCTTCCGCTTTTTAGCATGCATGTAGTCCTGTGTTGCAGCTTCCCCCGGTTGGCACCTCATTTTTAGGTACGCCTGGTGCTGCTCCTGTATACTCGTTGTTGAACCAGGGTTGGTGGTAATGGTAGAGTGAGGGATATGCCAGGCCATGAGGTTACAGATTGTGGTGGAATCCAATTCTGCTGCTGCCCCACAGCGCCTCATGGATGCCCAGTTTTGAGCTGCTAGATCTGTTCTGAATCTATCCCATTTAACACGGTGGTAGTGCCACACAACACGATGGAGGGTGTTCTCACTGTGAAGGCGGGACTTCGTCTCCACAATGACTGTGCAGTGGTCACTGCTGCCAATGCTCAGATGCATCTGCGACAGGTAGATTGGTGAGGACGAGGTCAAGTAGGTTTTTCCCTCATGTTGGTTCTCTCACCACCTGTTGCAGGCCCAGACTGGCAGCTATGTCCTTCAGGACTCAGCCAGTAGTGGTGCTACCGAGCCACTCTTGGTGATGGACATTGAAGTCCCCCACCTAGAGTACATTCTTGCTACTCTCAGTGCTTCTTCCAAGTGGTGTTCAACATGGAGGAGTACTGATTCATCAGCTGAGGGAGGGCAGTAAGTGGTAATCAGCAGGAGGTTTGACCATGCTTGACCTTGACCTGAAGCCATGAGACTTCATGGGGTCCGGAGTCAATGTTGAGGACTCCCAGGGCCACTCCTTCCTGACTGTATACCACTGTGCCGCCACCCCTGGTGGGTCTGTCCTGCCGGTGGGACAGGACATACCCAGGGATGGTGATGGAGGAGTTCGGGACATTGGCTGAAAGGTATGATTCTGTGAGTATGACTATGTCAGGCTGTTGCTTGACTAGTCTGTGGGACAGCTCTCCCAATTTTGGCACAAGTCCCCAGATGTTGGTGGTGAGGAGGACTTTACAGGGTTGACTGGGCTGGGTGTGCCGTTGCCGTGTCCGTACTGAGGTCGATGCCAGGTGGTCCGTCCGGTTATTGTTTTGTTTCATAGTGGTTAGTTACAACTGAGTGACTTGCTAGGCCATTTCAGAGGGCAGTTAAGAGTCAACCACATTGCTGTGGGTCTGGAGTCACATATAGGCCAGACCAGGTAAGGACGGCAGATTTCCTTCCCTAAAGGACATTAATGACCAGATGGGTTTTTACGACAATCCGATAGTTTCATGGTCACCATCACTGATACTAGCTTTTAATTCCAGATTTATTTAATTAACTGAATTTAAATTCCACAGCTGCTGTGGTGGGATTTGAACTCACGTCTTTGGATCATTAGTCCAGGTCTACTGGATTATTAGCCCAGTGACATTACCACTACGCTACCGTTCCCAATGCTTTTTCGGCAGCACCTCCCAAACTCCCCAAAGCCATTCAACCATCTACAAGGCACAAGTCAGAAGTATGTTGGAATACTCTCCACTTGCCTGGATGAGTGCAGCTCCAACAACACTCAAGAAGCTCCACACCATCCAGGACAAAGAAGCCCGCTTGATTGGCACCCCATCCACCACCTTAAACATTCACTTCCTCCACTACCAGCGCACCATGATGCACTGCAGCAAATCGCCAATGCTTCTTCGACAGCACCTCCCAAACCCACAACCTTTACCACCTAGAAGGACAAGGGCAGCAGGTGCGTGGGAACACCATCACCCCCAAGTTCCCCTCCAAGTTACACACCATCCTGACTTGGAAATATATTGCCATTCCTTCATCGTCGCTGGGTCAAATTCCTGGAACTCCCTCACTAACAGCACTGTGGGAGTACCTTCACCACACGGACTGCAGTGGTTCAAGAAGGCGGCTCACCACCACCTTCTCAAGGGCAATTAGGGATGGGCAATAAATGCTGGTCTTGCCAGTGACGCCCACATCCCATGAATAAATAAAAATAAAAGCACCTGCTAATTATTTTTGTCCCTCAATTATTTCTCCTTCAACAACAGCATAACTTGCTGTACCCGTGTTTTACCCCAAATAAGGAATTGATTTTAGTTTGAAGAGCTGATTTTCCTAATACCATGGCCAGTGATGTAGGACTGGAATGGGTAATTAGGAGCTAAAACATTGGGTGCAAATCCATATAGCCAAATCTGCACCACTTTTGCACCAAGCATAAACTTCCACACAGCTTTTTAGGCAAACCTAAAGTGGCCTTGCTCTAAATTTCTGAGAATGTCATATAATGCATTTAAAATAAGCATTGGGTGATAGTCCTGCTTAGAATAGGTTTTCGTTGGGTGCTGTTTTGACCCATCTAATGTGATCCTAAGGGAAGCTTCATGTACCAAGCTGCTCTTCCCATTTCTCCCTGGCAGCAGCCTCCTGCCAGCCAGGCAGTGATTCCTGTTGGGTTCGGTTGGGAGTCGGAGCCAGAATATGGAAATGAGGCCCGGGACTTAAAAGGGGTTATTTTGGCCAAAGGGTGAAAACAGGCGCTAAATGAGTGCTGTGCTAATAAGAAACGCCTGTTTGAAAGTCCGGATTTAGCACAAAATTTTGGGGCTAATTGATGATTATCATCATTTGAACATGCTAACCAGAAATCTGCAGGTTTAATACTCAAGTGCTGATTAGACACGATTTTCGTGGGACAATATATGTGGGCACCTCGCACCCACTTCCACTGAAGCTGTAGAGTGCTCTGGCTGGCACACAGCAGCACGTTGCAGGCTGGCTCAGGAACTGAGGGAGAGGATGCACAGGTTATCGGATGCGGCACTGAAGGTCCAGGTGGAGATGGGATGTCCTGTACCCACTCACACCTTCCTCCTCCAACGCCTCTCCACCGTCGTCCAGCTGGGTGGGACTGTACTCACCTGGTTCCATTCTTATCTATCTAATCGTAGCCAGAAAATCACCTGCAATGGCTTCTCTTCGTTACCTCTGGTGTCCCCCAAGATCTATCCTTGGTCCCCTCCTATTTCTCATCTGCATGCTGCTCCTTGGTGACATCATCCGAAAACACAGCATCAGTTTCCACATGTACGCTGACGACACCCAGCTCTACCTCACCACCTCTTGACTTGACCCCTCCATGCTCTCTAAATTGTTAGACTGTTTGTCCGACATCCAGTTCTGGATGAGCAGAAATTTTCTCCAGTTAAATATTGGGAAGACCGAAGCCATTGTCTTCAGTCCCTGCCACAAACTCCATCCCTAGCCACTGACTCCATCCCCCTCCCTAACATCTGTCTGAGGCTGAACCAGACTGTTCGCAACCTTGGTGTCATATTTGACCCTGAAATGAGCTTCCGACCACACATCCGCGGCATAAATAAGACCACCTATTTCCACCTCCGTAACATCGCCCGTCTCCACCCCTGCCTCAGTTCATCTGCTGCTGAAACCCTCATCCATGCCTTTATTACCTCTAGCCAATGCACTCCTGGCTGGCCTCCCACATTCTACCTTACGTAAACTTGAGGTCATCCAAAACTCAGCTGCCCATGTCCTAACTTGCTCCAAGTCCCGTTCACCCATCACTCCTGTGCTCGCTGACCTACATTGGCTCCCGGTTAAGCAACGCCTCAATTTTAAAATTCTCATCCTTGTTTTCAAATCCCTCCATGGCCTCGCCCCTCCCTATCTCTGTAATCTCCTCCAGCCCCCCCGCCCGAGATATCTGCGCTCCTCTAATTCTGCTCTCTTGAGCATCCCTGATTATAATCGCTCAACCACTGGTGGCCGTGCCTTCAGCTGCCTAGGTCCTAAACTCTGGAATTCCCTCCCTAAACCTCTCCACCTCTCTACCTCTTTCCTCCTTTAAGACGCTCCTTAAAGCCCATCTCTTTGACCAAGCTTTTGGTCATCTGCCCTAATTTCTTATGTGGCTCGCTGTCAAATTTTTGTCTTATAACACTCCTGTGAAGCGCCTTGGGACGTTTTACTACGTTAAAGGCGCTATATAAATACAAGTTGTTGTTGTTATTGTACCCGCAGTGGGGAAGGCTGTCACCTTGCCCTCCTGTTCCTCTCTCCTGCAGCAGCTGATGCCGCTTTGTCTGGCCGCTTGTCCTCGTCCAGACGAAAGGAATCCCCTAGCAAGATGCCCGTGACCAACCGCTCCCTTTCTCCTGGTGACTCCTATAAGTTGGAGTAGCACAGCACTCACTCTTTTTAGGTGATGTCCTCAGAGGATTTCCGGGATAAATGTTGCTCGAGTGTTAGTGGAAGTCTTGACAAAGTGTCCCAGAAAGTCTCCCGATGTGTTTCAGAGGTCCTCTTCACAGCTCCAGCAGCAATGACCACGAGATGGTGAGTATCCCTTTAAGTGGTGAGTATCACTTTAAGCAGCGCATGAAATCAACATCAACGCCATGTTTACTCTCAAACAGCTGGTTGCTGTTAGGAGAAGGCGTTAGTTGAAGCGCTTGCCATCAAAATGCCGCGCAGCCTCTTAATGAGCACTAGCAGGCATTTTAAGTGGCAATCAGCTGTTTAACGAGCCTCCGGGCGGCTACTTCAAGTGCTGGCTTCAACTCCTTTACCAAGATGGCGTCTTGCGCTAAACGTGGGCTAAACCGACATTTCAGTTTAAAACCTCATCTTGGCCACCTGTTTACCTTTTTAGTGCCTAAAGTATTCAGCGAAAATTGCTCCCAAAATCTCTCTGGGCCTTGACGTGCAAATTTGTTGCTTGGCCTGGCCCCGCCGAACATACCGATCCCACCCCAAGTTACAACCGAGGCCACTAACTGCATGTGATTTCTGTATGGTTGTGCATATGCCTGCGTAGGAATGAGTGAGAAGGGGAGCCAGACATAGAACTGGTGGTCCTGGCCCAGAGCTTGGGAGAAGTCTGCATCTTCACTTCCTGTTCTTCCTCCATGCTGTTATGTGTCAGGATATCCAGAGTGACCTCCTCCAGGGGAATTGAGGGCTTTTAATTTCTGAGTCCTCGTCTGGTTTGTGTTTGCTCCCTTACCTTATATGGCATCCTGTAATACAATCAGAGGAGCAGTCTTAGCATGTTGCAAGTTGAAGGAGCACTTATATCACAAGATAAATACGGATCAGGAATGCCATTTGGCCCAGCTTCCTCCTTCATTCATCCTTCCAATAAAACCCTGAAAGTCTCATTCACAGCATCTAGTTGTCTCTTAAATAATTTCAGGGATTTTACTTCCCAGAAGTCCACTCTGCATGTTGATCACTCTTTGTGTAAAATTATTGCTACACAACTAACACAAAGCTCATCCTTTGTGTCAATTTTATTGCAATCATTTTATACATAAAAACCGTTTTGGATGTGGCGAGCTTGTCATTTGTTAGTTCCAGCTTGAATGCTAGAGTTTGGGTATGCACGAGAAGCAAATCAAGAGCTGTAAAGTTGTGTAGGGGCTTGCCATGGACCAGCAAGAAGAGTAGATCAGTGTAATAGGTAGCGTTTTGTGGTACGCGTACTTGGAGCGTTCACCTTGTAAACGGTACTGTTGGGTACAACAACAACAACAACTTGGATTTATATCGTGCCTTTGTCCAAAGGCGCTTCACAGCAGCGTTATCAAACAGAATTTGACACAGAGCCACATAAAGAGATATTAGGACAGGTTCTATTAGGAAAGCTGTTGGACTATAACCTGGTGTTGTGCGACTTCTCCTATTTTTTTTCACATGGCAGCTGTTGATGATTCTGCCAGTGCCATTTACACCTCATCTAGACTCATCTTTTGTTTCTTAACTTGTCCCATTACCATCTCCTTTTGCCTTGCACCATTATTCCTTTTGTCTCTTATTCTCTCCTGCCTTCCATCCTATCACAAACCTTCCCTTTTGTTCTTTCCTCTCCTCCCCGCTTTCCCTGCCCCTACACTTGCTTCGAAACCTTCTACATCTCCAACTTTTTCCAGTTCTGACGAAGGGTCATCGACCTGAAACATTAACTCTGTTTCTCTCTCTACAGATGCTGCCTGACCTGCTGAGTATTTCCAGCATTTTCTGTTTTTATTTGAAATCTTGGGGGGTTGTAAGCTGGAGGAGATGAGAGATAGGGAGGGGTGAAGCCATGTAGCGATTTGAAAACAAGGATGAGAGTTTTAAAATTGAGATGTTGCTGGGCCGGGAGCCAATATAGGTTAGCGAGCACAGGGGTGATGGGTGAACGGGACTTGGTGGGAGTTAGGATACAGGCTACAGGTCTTATCTTGCCAATTCCCATCTTCATTGCACCATCTTCTGCGTCTGTTCCCAAGTCATTTGAGCCACTGAGTTAAGTCCGGTTGTCACCACCTACCAGACATGTTGCACTACTTTCCTCTGGAGAGGGTGCTCTGAAGTGGCAAACAGAGCACCCGTGCTCACAACCATCGCATGCAGCAGCATCTTCACTTTTCCAGTCATTAAACAGGGGTTTGGGTGAGGTACCCATTATCAGTTGTTCAAAGACTCCATTTTCTGCCTCCACATTTGTTTTTCGTTGCCTTGGTTTTTCCTAGACTAATTATTTCCCCCACACAACCTTTGGAAAGGCTGAAACAAATTTTTCCCCCATATGCAGAAATGTAACTTGAAGAGATTGCATCCCCTGAGATTTTGGCTGATGACTCTGCAGTTTCCTGTCCCCCACCCTCAACTTTTGATAAGTCCCCAGCCCAAGGCCTTACCCAGGCAGAGAGCTCACCAGAAATAAATAATGAGGGTTGATTAGTGGTATCCCCAGGGTTATGTACTGTAACCGGTTTTTGCGGTGGCCAATTTCCTATGGGCCCTGCTGCAATCGCCAGTTATTGTAAGTGGTTTCGCCCCGCCCATAGCGAGCACGCAAACCTCCTTACTACAAGTTCTGGACGATAGGGATTACTGAGGACAGATTATGAACACGGACAACGTTTTCGGGCTCACCCGTACAGTGTTTATTAAGGTTGACAAAACCACTCCACTCACATACAGTACGAGCGGTGTGAACACAACAGTACAGTTTAAAACAGTACAATCCTGACTTGTCCAACAAGTCCCTGCCGTGCTGACTTACCACGGCCTAAAAACACCCTCCCGTGAACTAAACTATCACAGGACCCTTCCAACGCTAAACCCCCTCTGGTTTGGTAGGAACATACAGGCACCCCCTCACACAGCTAAGTGATCTTGTGGGTGTGTAGGCTTGGCAATGCTCACCTAGATTGCCCTTGATCTTGCTTGTAGCTTCCTCCCGTCCGTCTCGGCTACCTGGTTCCGTACCGGCCTTGCGGCGTGCGAATCCCAGTCTGAGTCGAAGTCCGTCTCGGTTGGAAGAGCAAGGCTCAGCTCCTCTTGACGTTCCGTTGTGTGGAGGGCAGGAGAGAGAGAGCTATCCAAACTGCTCTCTGATATACCCCTCCAATACACAGACCGCTGTCTGTGGTTTTAATGGACACATGGCCTCGGAAATGGTTTCCAGGCTTCCCCCCAGGTTTGGATGGTTTAGATCTCGTTTCGATCTACCAACCGATTAACTTAACGAGCTCATTTTCTCCAGAAACAATGAATCGCCAGCCTCGTTATTCATGACTTGGGAGTGGGCCTCTTGGGCCATTGTTCCCAAGGACAGTTCGTTACCATACGAATGCAACCTGGCTACATCAGCCACCTTCAGCTTGAGTGGTTTTCCACTGCTTCCCCCCAAACAGCCTGTCCAGTTCTTAATAAGGGTATATGTTCATAATCTAAAAAAATCCACGGAGCCTGCGCCGACGGCTACAGGCCCCCCTTTGATATTTCAACTTTTCCCAAACAGAAATATCATCAAAAGTTCTGTCGTCTTCTGCTGCGGGAGGCGCACTCTATATCCCAACCAAACCGTACATCAAATTTTACCCCAGGGTCCTGAATCTCACACTTTATACAACAAATCACATCACAGTTACAGGTATATATACAAACAGACAGTCAACTCCGGGCTATTCTTTAATCAAAGCTTGACACCGGTTTCGGAGTGTTTTACTTCGCTTTCTGCATGACAACCGGAGAAGGTAAAACACTAACACACATTGAACTACTACAATCACATGAGAAATCACACGAATCCATGGGGGAATCTCAATATTCAGACCGATGTCCCACCATGGCGGAGAAACCAGTTCTTTTATCTCATTCCCCGTTTCCCTGTTCCGTTGCTCGAGGGTATAGAAATGCTTTTGGGAGAGTTCAAATTCCTTTATTAATTTTGTGAGGTGTTCGGGCAGAGGAGGAATTTCATACCCGAACCGTGTTAGTTATTGTTGCAGGTCTTGTATTGTATCATTCGCCGTGAGGTGTACCGTGGTGGGCTCTGGAATGGGAATGATGCGCTCTTGAGCCACCTGAACTTCTGTGTGGGGTTTGAAGCAGAAAGCCTTATCGGTGACCGGGCACCAAGCGTCGTTGTGTACCCAGTACTGGTCCACACTTGTCGTGACGCAGTACGTCCCTCTGCCCGCATATGCTACCTGGGGTGGAACGTGGCTTTGGCCCATCACCTCCATGGTGCAATTAATGGGCTCCGCACCCTCTGATTCAAACCCGCACACCAGCCGATTAAATGCATTCAAATGCTGGGGACACAACACCACGTGCGCGCCCCTGCTCTGGCATCAATTGAGGTCAGTGCCGGTCATGGCGTGCTCCCACTTTACAACAAATGGTGGGGCCCCATGATGTCGCACGTGCACCCCATCCCTTAGGACGCCAATATTCTCTACTCGGTATACCGGCGCTGGCCGCGGTGACCCGCTCATTACCGGCATCCGGAGTACAATCCCCATTACACTGTGGTTGGACTGGCCACAGTCAACTGGGACCAGGTATGCCTCTGAGGCCAGTTGGAGTTGGCACGGGCTCATTAAATTTTCATACGGGCTGAGCGCAGTGAGGTGCCGGTTGCTGACCCACGAAGGGACGCGACCTTGCTGTAGGTCCTCCAAATTACTGCGCCCTTCGTTCAGCAGCCACGCACCGTACAACACACACGCATCGTTTTTCGCTGCCTGCGCCGAGGCATACTGATCCTCCCTGATCAAACTATTGATCATCTGAGCGTGTGCCTCCTGCTCGGCTATGGCTTCTCTTAAATGTATAGTCATAGCCTGATCTTCCCGTAACTCCGACCCCTCTAGCTCGTTACCCACCCCCAGTATCTTTCGCAGCTGATCCCTTAAGGAGTTGACCTTCATCTGCAACTGTGCATCGTCCATACTGTTGATAATGGACGTGCCCGTGCTGAAGGCTGTAGCTGCATCATTAAATACCCCTCGTCTATATCTCCCCGAACCAACGTGATGGTTTACAGTTAAATCGCACAGACTTTCCCGATTCACGTCCTCATAACTTAATTCATAAAATTGTCGGAACATTCCTTCAACAGGACCTCATATAATTTTTCCGTTTCTACCGGACACCACCGGGGCAGCTGTACCCGGGTTAAATTTAGAATGACCAACGCGACTTCATAGTGAACGTCTTGGTACAAGATCTTGCCGGTCGGGACTAACACTAACCCATTCCTCGGTCCCGGTGTGGTGGCGGGGCAACTAATCTGTGTTCCCTGTACTGGTGGGGCTGTGGGCAGGGGCTTCCTCTCATGTGCTACCAGTTCCGTGGAATTTACTGTGTTGGGAGGGTCTGGGATCACGTAGGAGTCCCCACTCCGATCCCATCCGATCCCGGCCCCAGAATCCTGCCATCGCCGCAAGAAGGCGATCGACACACCCGCCGGGCAGACCCGTTCTGACCCCCACATACACACGTAACTTCCCTGTTCCTCTTTCCACCATTTGTTCCAGCACACTTCTACTCCCCCCCTCGCCCCCGTAATCTGTCGGTACGTATCATCCCCCAGTTTCTCCCAGTCTGCGGATCGGTTACCCTTGGCCTGGCCCAACTTCCTCAACCACCACCATCATCCCAAGGGAATGTGTCCCTCACACTTTAGACAGACACGTTTCCCCTCGGTCACCCTAACCCGTGTGGCTGTGACCTGCAGTTTGGGACACGGTATGGAAGCTTCTCCATACGTGAAACCCTCGCTGCCGGAGTACCGAGTCGAGTTCGATCCCAGCCACCCTGGCAACCTTCCTTCATGGAAGTAAGTGGCCATTCCGTCCGTGTCCCCTGTCCTACCCCCCTGTGTCACGGTAGGCCTGTTCCCTCCTGTGCAGCCGTAGAGGAAGGACACCTCGGTGTCTCCTCTTTCCATGCTGCCAGTCCC
This sequence comes from Squalus acanthias, assembly GCA_030390025.1. Classification (NCBI taxonomy): domain Eukaryota; kingdom Metazoa; phylum Chordata; class Chondrichthyes; order Squaliformes; family Squalidae; genus Squalus; species Squalus acanthias. The sequence goes on along the minus strand of CM059429.1, from coordinate 44,219,395 downwards.
GATCATCATTAGGAATAGCCTGATTCTGCTCCTATTTCGTGTGTGCAATTCTGTTAGATGCAGGAGATGGTTCTGTGATAGATAGTAGATTGGCGGTTAGGATCAGATCAGCCATGATCTTATTGAATGGCGGAGCAGGCTCGAGGGGCCGATTGGCCTACTCCTGCTCCTATTTCTTATGTTCTTATGTTTATCCAGCAGTTTTAAGAATTTATCTCCCATTATCTGCAGACATCGAATGTCGCAGCGTGCTGACAAAATTAGACTTAAGACTTTAACCTATTGGGTTCAATTATTGGGATCGATTGTTACTGAATTGAATTGTTATAGAATGGAAAAGTAGTGAAGTTCTGCTAAACTTGTATCGAACCTTGGTTAGACCACACTTGGAGCACTGAGTACAATTCTGGTCACCATATTATAAAAAGGATATAGAGGCACTGGAGAGGGTGCAGAGAAGATTTACAAGGATGATACCAGAAATGAGAGGGTATACCTGTCAGGAAAGGATGGACAGGCTGGGTCTATTTTCTCTTGAAAAAAGAAGGCTGAGGGGTGACCTAATAGAGGTCTTTAAAATGATGAAAGGTTTTGATAGAGTAGATACAGAGAGAATGTTTCCACTTGTGGGGAAGAGCATAACTAGAGGCCATCAATATAAGATAGTCACCAAGAAATCCAATAGGAAATTCAGGAGAAACTTCTTTACCCAGAGAGTGGTGAGAATGTGGAACTCGCTACCACAGGGAGTGGTTGAAGCGAATAGTATAGATACATTTAAGGGGAGGCTAGACAAGCATATGAGAGAGAAGGGAATAGAGGGTTATGCTGATAGAGTTAGATGGGGAAAGACGGGAGGAGGCTCGAGTGGAGCATAAACGCCGGCATGGACTGGTTGGGCCGAATGGCCTGTTTCTGTGCCGTATATCCTGTGTAATCCTGTGTAAAGTACGATAAATTTGTTGGCCATATCCCCTTGTTCCTCCGATCTCCTTTGGTTCCCTGCCAAAACAAAGCAAAACAGTTCTGTTCTGTGAGAGGGTTTTCCTCCACGGATCTGGTTTTGATTATTTACAAAATATTTACAGTGTTCCCTGCCACATTAACGAGCGCCCCATTTTAGACCTCTCCCGTCGGGGCCTCTTGCGGCTCGCAGTCGGCGAGTAGGGAGTCGTCCACGGCACCCTAGGCAGATGACACGAAAATTGGTGGAGTGGTAAATAGCGAGGAGGGAAGCCTCAGGCTACAGGACGATATAGACGGGTTGGTCAGATGGGCAGAACAGTGGCAAATGGAATTTAACCCTGAAAAGTGTGAGGTGATGCATTTTGGGAGGACAAACAAGGCAAGGGAATACACAATGAATGGTAGGACCCTAGGAAGGACAGAGGATCAGAGGGACCTTGGTGTGCATGTACATAGATCCCTGAAGGCAGCAGGACAGGTAGATAAGGTGGTTAAAAAGGCATATGGGATACTTGCCTTCATTAGCCGAGGCATAGAATATAAGAGCAGGGAGGTTATGATGGAGCTGTACAAAACACTAGTTAGGCCACAGCTGGAATACTGTGTGCAGTTCTGGTCGCCACACTATAGGAAGGATGTGATTGCATTGGAGAGGGCGCAGAGGAGATTCACCAGGATGTTACCTGGGCTGCAGCGCTTCAGCCATGAAGAGAGACTGGACAGTCTGGGGTTGTTTTCCTTAGAGCAGAGAAGGCTGAGGGGGGACCTGATTGAGGTGTACAAAATTATGAGAGGCATAGATAGGGTAGATGGAAAGGAACTTTTCCCCTTAGTAGAGGGGTCAATAACCAGGGGGCATAGTTTCAAGGTAAGGGGCAAGAGGTTTAGAGGGGATTTGAGGAAGAACTTTTTCACCCAGAGGGTGGTTGGAATCTGGAACTCACTGCCTGAAAGGGTGGTAGAGGCAGGAACCCTCACAACATTCAAGAAGCATTTAGATGAGCACTTGAAACACCATAGCATACAAGGCTACGGACCAAGTGCTGGAAAATGGGATTAGAATAGACAGGGCTTGATGGCCGGCGTGGACACGATGGGCCGAAGGGCCTCTTTCTGTGCTGTATAACTCTATGACTCTATGACTATGCTCCTCCTTACCGCCCCGTCCTCCGGGTCATCATCGTCCCACACCATGGGAGGAAGACCCGCGTCCACCAGGCTCATGACTGTGCACTGGTGCCTCTTGGCCTTTGTTTTCCCCTCCTCAGGGTTAAACAACTTGCACTGGTTTACATGAAACCATTTCGTGCGTTTCGGGAGTTTTACTGCATATACCATGGGACTCGCTTTATCCACGATATTATAAGGCCCCATGTACAGCGGCTCGAACGCCCCTACTCGGGCGTAATTACGGACCATTACCTGGTCTCCCAGCTCCCACTCGTGGGTTCTCTGGGGTTCTAACAGCAGCCGATTTTTCTGGTGCTGGCTCTCCAGGTTACTGGCTGCCTGCCAGTTAATCCGTTTCAATGTCTCGTACAGATTCTGGACAAACCTGTCCTGGTTTACCTCCCTGATCTGCGCTTCATGAGGACCGGCGCCAACACATGGGTTGGGGTGCGCATAATCCTCCCGGTCATAAGCTCGTGTGGGGAATACCCTGTGCTTCTGGAGGGGCTGGCCCGGACACCCATTAAGACTAGAGGCAAGACCTCGTCCCATCTCTGCGGGAACGGGCCTATCTCCTTCCTCAGTCTTTCTTTCAGTGTCCAGTTCATGCGCTCCACAATCCCCGATGACTGGGGGTTGTGAGCCACATGCCACTTCCCTTGTATTCCCAAGAGTTTTAAGGTGGCCTGCATCACCTGCCCCGTGAAATGGCTCCCTTGGTCGGACTCCACGACCTGTGGCAGCCCCCACCGGGAGAACACTTCCCTCACCAGGATTCCAGCTGTTGCTAGTGCCGTGGCTGCTCAGCAGGGGAAGGCTTCCACCCACTTGGAAAATACGTCCACCAAGACTAAACAATACTTGTTGCCTGCTTTAGTGGTGGGCAGTGGTCCGATGAAATCGACCTGCAGGGACCGCCACGGCCCCTCTACCCTCCTGGTGTGTCCTATGGGGGCTTTCCTGCGCTGCGGATCGGGGTTATTGGCTGCGCACACCAAACAGTGCGCACAGAAAACTCGGACATCCTCCCTGAGCTGGGGCCACCACCCTGCCTCCTCTACCCTTTGCCAGGTAGTTTCCGGCCCTGGGTGTCCCGCTCCCGGGCCCCCATGGGCCAACTGGAGGAACTCCTCTCGGTGCTGTGCTGGGACTACCCACCGATCCCCTTTGAAAAGCATCCCCTCTTTGATACTAATGTCCGCTGCTCCGAGCAGACCTTCTATGGACTCCCCATTCTCTCTCTTTACCAGGACGGCCTTAAGGACGGGATCCTGGGCTTGGACCTGCTTTAAGTCCGGGGCCAAAGCTACCCCGTGTGCCTCCCTTGTCCTGGATTGCTGCTACCGGACCTGCTTTGCACGGATCCCAGAATACTCCTTCCCTGGCCCCCTGTTTGGCCAGCTCGTCTGCCTTTTGGTTGCCCTCCCACTTGGGCTCTGTCTTTGAATGGGCTTTAACTTTGTGAATATATTGATCTCCACGGGTGCCTGTGGCCTCCAAAATTTTACCTAGCAGCGGTGCTGTTTCTAGGGGCTTCCCATCTGCGGACTTGAATCCGCGCCTGGCCCAGATTGCCAAGTATTCCGTGCATGAGTTGCATGTGAACATAGAGTCCAAGCAAATGGTGTAGGGGGTGGGGAACTCGTCGGTGTGGGTGACCACGTACGCCACCGCCGCCAGTTCGGCGTGCTGAGCGCTCAGGGCGTTGGGGAGTTTAATGGCCTTCGCTATTTTAGCCGTAGAGTCATAGATTCCGCACCTGGTGAGACGCTCCCCCTTCACGACCGAACTGGACCCGTCTATATAGATGTCCCGGCCCGTCGGGTATATCCCGGCCCGGAATCCTTAATCTACGTCCCACACCCCTTCTACCGTACACGTGTGGGCCGTCCCTGGGTAAATCATGTTGGCTGCTAGCTTTGGCTCAGTCAACCCCTGCACTCTCAAGTTCAACTGTGAGAGCAGTAATGTCCAGCGAGCAATGCGGGCACTGCTCACCGTCCCATCTTTGATTCTCCCATCCAACAGCATCTGAGTGGGTGTGTGGTGGGTCAAGAGAACTATAGGGGATGAACCCGTAAAAAGCTGAGAGCACTTTATGGCCCAATGTGTGGCTAGGAGGTGCCTCTCGCAGTTGGAATATCCCCGTTCTACCTCGGTGAGAACCCTAGATGAGTATACCACGGGCCGTAGCTTGCCATGTTGCTCCTGGAGCAACACCGCGCTCAAGTTATTCACGCTGGCTGCTACTTCTAAGAAGAATTCTTCCCCACCGTTAATGGCTCCCAATGCGGGTGCCGTCTGCAAATCCCCTTTGAGGCGAGTGAACGCTTCCTGGCAGTTCTGATCCCACTCCCACTTGACTCCCTTGCGGAGGAGCCGAAGCAGAGGGGTTGCCGTGGCTGCGTAACCCTCTATGAAGTCCCGGCAGTACCCTGTGAGTCCCAGAAAAGACCTTACCCCGGTCACATTCTTGGGGGCTGGTAGCTCCTGTACTGCCTTCCTCCTAGCTTCATCTATGGCACTTTCACCAGCCCTTACGGTCAGCCCGAGGAATTTGACTTCCTCCTGGCCGATCTGGGCTTTCTTGGGGTTGACCTTGAACCCGCCTCCTGCAATAGCTTTAGCAGCTCGTCCAGCAGTGGCCCGTGGTTCTCCCCCTCTGCGGAGAACAAAAGCAGGTTGTCTACGTACAGGATTAACTGGTGGGGTCGGCTGCAGCCTTTTAATGCGTCTGCCATGCATTGGTGGAATATGGAGGGACTGTTGTGGAACCCCTGGGGAAGGCATGTCCATGTATACTGCTGCCCTTTAAAAGTGAATGCAAACTTGTATTCTGAGGGGAATCAAGCAAAACCCGTTGGAGATATCCAGCACCGTGAATGTGGTTGTGGTTGCTGGAATGCTCCCTATCAGATCGGCGACAGCTGCGACTGTGGGCGCGCAAGCTGGAATGTTCTTATTGAGGACCCGATAGTCCACGGTGGCTCTCCACGACTGGTCGGCTTTCTTCACCGGCCAGAGTGGTGAGTTCACGTGGGTGGCTATTAGTCTCAACACCCCCTGTTTTACCAGGGATCCCAGTGCCGTCTCCAAGTTGGCTTCTGCCTCCCGGGGGAAACTATACTGCTTTTGTGGCCGTGACATGAGGTCCCCTTGCACCCGGACCTCTACCCCGGTCACCGTGCCACAATCGTGTTTATGGGTGGCGAATGTGGCGAGGTTGTCCCGTACATTCGCCTGGTACTGGGCTGGGGCGCTACTAACCAACTGTTCCAGGTCGTAACTCCCTTTGGGTTTCATGGTACATACACTAGCCCCTCCTCCCTTATCTCTGGGGATCACTATCACCTCCTCTGTCTTGTCCGAGACCACTGCCCCCCACAGGCAGTGATTCCTCAGGTCCACAATGACCCGGTTGGCTAACATGAAATCAGCCCTGAGGACTTCCCACCCTGGTTGCTCCCATTTCACTAGCACGCCCTTCCACGTGGTGCGGAGGGACCCTAGCTCTATTCTCAGGGGTTTGGACATTGCCCCCGCCTGCTCGTTCCCCATGGATTGGAGGGTAGCTAATGTAACCCCACTATTTAAAAAAGGTGGTAGAGAGAAAACGGGGAATTATACACCGGTATGTCTGACATCGGTAGTGGGGAAAATGCTAGAGTCCATTATAAAAGATGTAATAGCAGAGCACTTGGAAAACAGTGACAGGATCGGACAAAGTCAACATGGATTTACAAAAGGTAAATCATGCTTGACTAATCTACTGGAATTTTTTGAGGATGTAACTGGTAGAATAGATAAGGGAGAACCAGTGGATGTGGTGTATTTGGACTTTCAGAAGGCTTTCGATAAGGTCCTGCATAAGAGATTAGCATGCAAAGTTAAAGCACACGGGATTGGGGGTAAGGTACTGTCTTGGATAGAGAACTGGTTGGCAGACAGGAAGCAAAGAGTTGAATAAACGGGTCTTTTTCCGAGTGGCAGGCAGTGAGTAGTGGGGTACCGCAGGGATCGGTGTTAGGACCCCAGCTATTCACAATATATATTAATGATCTAGACGAGGGAACTAGATGTAATAGCTCCAAGTTTGCAGACGACACAAAGCTGGGTGGGCGTGTGTGCTGTGAGGAGAATGCAGAGAAACTCCAGTATGATTTGCGATAGCAAAATACTGCAGATGCTGGAAATCCGAAATAACAACAGAAAACGCTGGAAAAACTCAGCAGGCCAGGCAGCATCCGTGGAGAGAGAAAGAGAGTTGACGTTTCAGGTCGATGACCTTTCATCAGAACTGGGAAGAGCTGGAAATCAAATAGATTTAAGGCCAGGGTAAAGCTGGGAAAAGGGGGAGGGGATAAAGGAACAAAGGAGGAGATGAAGAGACATTAAGAGACATTAAGAGATATGCAAGGCTAGAGGTGGTGTTAATGTGACAGATTAAGGCTGAATGAAGTGTGAAATCTACTGGCAGAATGAAGGACAGCTGCCAGCTTCTGGGAGGAAAAAAAAGGTGGGGGGGACAAATAAAAGGGTGGATAAAATAAAATATAAATGTGATTGGAGCTGAGGTTATGATCTAAAATTGTTGAACTCGATATTGAGTCCAGAGGGCTGTAGCGTGCCTAAACGAAAGATGAGGTGCTGTTCCTCGAGTCTCTTCATCTCCTCCTTTGTTCCTTTATCCCCTCCCCCTTTTCCCAGCTTTACCCTGGCCTTAAATCTATTTGATTTCCAGCTCTTCCCAGTTCTGATGAAAGGTCATCGACCTGAAACGTCAACTCTCTTTCTCTCTCCACGGATGCTGCCTGGCCTGCTGAGTTTTTCCAGCGTTTTCTGTTGTTATTTCCAGTATGATTTGGACAGGTTGGGTGATTGGGCAGATGCATGGCAAATGCAGTATAATGTGGATAAATGCGAGATTATCCACTTCGGTGGCAAAAACAGGAAGACAGATTATTATCTGAACGGCGATAGATTGGGAAAAGGGGAAGTGCAACGAGACCTGGGCGTCCTTGTGCACCAGTCGCTGAAGGTAAGCATGCAAGTGCAGCAGGCGGTTAAGAAGGCAAATGGAATGTTGGCCTTCATAGCGAGAGGATTCGAGTACAGGAGCAAGGATGTCTTGCTGCAGTTGTACAGGGCCTTGGTGAGACCGCACCTGGAGTATTGTGTGCAGTTTTGGTCACCTTATCTGAGGAAGGATGTTCTTGCCATGGAGAGAGTGCAGCGAAGATTCACCATACTGATACCTTGGATGGCAGGAATGACGTATGAGGAGAGATTGGGTCGATTAGGCTTATATTCGCTAGAGTTTAGAAGGATGAGAGGGGATCTCATTGAAACTTATAAAATTCTAACAGGACTAGACAGACTAGATGCAGGAAGGATGTCCCCGATGGCAGGGGAGTCCAGAACCAGGGGTCACAGTCTAAGGATAAGGGGTAAGCCATTTAGGACTGAGATGAGGAGGAATTTCTTCACCCAGAGAGTGGTGAACCTGTGGAATTCTCTACCACACAAGGCATTAAATATATTCAAGAAGGAGTTAGATATATTTCTTAAGGCTAAAGGGATCAAGGGATATGGGGAGAAAGCAGGGACAGGGTACTGAATTTGGATGATCAGCCATGATCTCATTAAATGGCGGAACAGGCTCGAGGGGCCGAATGGCCTACTCCTGCTCCTATCTTCTATGTTTCTATCCCATTAGGCTAAATGGGACCTTGTTAGACCAGGGTGAATTGGTCGGGTCCTTCGAATGGACCACCGTGCTGGATGCTCCGGTGTCTACCAAATATCTCCCCTGCACCATCTCCACCCCCATCTTAACACAGGGCCTGTCCCACTCATCATATGTGAGCGGACACAGGTACTCAGGCTGGGCGCGTTCTAGTCAGAGTGAAGGGGGACATGCGGGTGCGGTCGGCGTTATGCTACTCACGGCAGCGTCTAGCCTTTGCGAAGGGCGGCCACCAGAACATCAAACGGTTCATTGGTCGCCTCCTTCGCCTCGATAACCTGGGGTTTTCGCACAGGAGGACCCCCTCGGCCTGACCCCCCCTCTTGGGCCGGGCAATCCCGCCTCCAGTGTCCCGTCTTCCCACACTTGAAACAAGTCTTAGACTCGTCGATGTTACCCCTTTCCTGACGCCATTCCTTCCTATCCCCCTTACTGGCCTTCATCTCATGTACCCTCCCCTTGTGTTTGACTTCCTCCCCGGAACCGGCCTTAAAAGCTAAGCCCAATTTCCGGAGCACGCCTGCCTCCGTGTTCGCGAGGTCCTCGGAGTCAAACCATGCTTCTGCCTTGGCTTTAATCCGTGGCAGGCTGTTTGCTACCAGGGTCCTGAGCCAGTGATTTCTGGGGACCCCTATCAGTTGCGCGTGGTCTGGCGCACCTCCAGTTGCCTTTGCGTACACCGGACATAGCTTGTCTGCAAATGCAGCTGGTGCCTCGCCGGCCAATTGTAGAGTCCGTTCCACTTGTGAGAACGGACTACCCTGGGTATGCCCCATGGCTCTCAGGATCTCCTCTTTCAACCCCTCTGTGGTGCCTCGCTCCGCTTTTGTGGCTGCGGACAGGCTCTGATACAGTTTCCCGTCAAGGGAGAGCAGCATCAGCCTGTGGATCTCGCCCTCGCTACACCCATTGATCCCCCCTACCTGCTCGACCTCCATAAGGTGAACTGAGGGGTCCCCGTCCTGTTTTAGTTTGGACAACTCTGCTACCATGGCTTGCAACTGCGGGGTGGTGAATGGGACCACGTAATCGCTCTGCAGCGGGCCCTGGTCACCGTTTGGTGTGGGTGGACCGTACTTTTGCTGCCGCAGAAGATACATTGGTCTCGGTGGCGCTTCCGGCGTCGGTGGGACTTCCCTGTCCTGAACCTTATCCTCTGCTTCCTGACCCTTCTCGTCCCACTCCACCCGGGTTTCCCCTGGTACCATTAAACAGACCATGCCTCTGGCCCCAGACAAGGCTTCAGTCAATTTTTTAATCCTTCGCAGAGACCGTGATCAGAGTCTTCATAGCCCCTACTTCTAGCTACCTTATGAGCTATTTTAATGTCCCTTAGCTGACCCTCCAAACCATCAGCTCTTGTTGTTAATCTTGCGTTCTCCTCCCGTAAGGCCTGCTCATTTAACCTGGCCTCCGTAACCTGGCACCGCAGGTATTCCCCCATATTACGGGAGGACTCTTCCTGCGCGCGTCTTTCCTGTCTTTCCTCGCGCAACTCCTCCACTAGTCTACTCCCGACTATCCCCCTTGCGTCTGACTTGTCTTCAGACTTCTTCAGCTCGTTTTTGAGCTTTTCAACCTGCTCCCGGAGCAGTTGAACTTGCTTTTGGAAGCACAGGAGCCAAATCGCCTTCTCTTTGGACTTCCTGTGCTCCTTGCTTCCTGTCCACTCTGCGGCCCTATCCTGGGGACTCTCGGAGCGCAACATCTCCAGCACCCATTGCTGGGATACGGTAACCTTTGTAAACACGTAGGAGGAAATTCTGTCCTCCATTCCGGATCTCTTGCCCTCCAAACTGTCCATATCTAATCCACAACCTATCGTCCTGCCAGCGGTCGCCAATTCTGTAACCGGTTTCTGCGGTGGCCAATTTCCTCTGGGCCCTGCCACAATCGCCAATTATTGTAAGTGGTTTCACCCCGCCCGTAGCGAGCACGCAAACCCCCTTACTACACGTTCTGGACGATAGGGATTACTGAGGACAGATTTGAACACGGACAGCGTTTTCGGGCTCACCCGTACAGTGTTTATTAAGGTTGACAAAACCACTCCACTCGCATACAGTACGAGCGGTGTGAACACAACAGTACAGTTTAAAACAATACAACCCTGACTTGTCCAACAAGCCCCTGCCGTGCTGACTTACCACGGCCTATAAACACCCTCCCGTGAACTAAACTATCACAGGACCCTTCCAACGCTAAACCCCCTCTGGTTTGGAGAGGAACAGACAGGCACCCCCTCACACAGCTAAGTGATCTTGTGGGTGTGTAAGCTTGGCAATGCTCACCTAGATTGCCCTTGATCTTGCTTGTAGTTTCCTCCCGTCCGTCTCGGCTACCTGGTTCCGTACCGGCCTTGCGGCATGCGAATCCCAGTCTGAGTCGAAGTCTGTCTTGGTTGGAAGAGCAAGGCTCAGCTCCTCTTGATGTTCCATTGTGTGGAGGGCAGGAGAGAGAGAGAGAGAGAGCTATCCAAAACGGCTCTCTGATATACCCCTCCAATACACAGACCGCTGTCTGTGGTTTTAATGGACACATGGCCTCAGGGAAATGGTTTCCAGGCTTCCTCCCAGGTTTGGATGGTTTAGATCTCGTTTCGATCTCCCAGCCGATTAACTTAACGAGCTCATCTTCTCCAGAAACAATGAGTCGCCAGCCTTGTTATTCATGACTTGGGAGTGGGCCTCTTGGGCCATTGTTCCCAAGGACAGTTCGTTACCATACGAATGCAACCTGGTTACGTCAGCCACCTTCAGCTTGAGTGGTTTTCCACTGCTTCCCCCCAAACAGCCTGTCCAGTTTTTAATAAGGGTATATGTTCATAATCTAAAAATATCCATGGAGTCTGCGCCGACGGCTACAGTACTGGGGCCTCGGCTTTTCACTATATTTTAAATGACGTGGATAGAAACATCGAAACATAGAATCTAGGAGCAGGAGTAGGCCATTCGGCCCGTCGAGCCTGCTCCGCCATTCAATACGATCATGGCTGATCATCCAAATCCAGCACCCTTGTCCCTGCCCCAATCCCCACAGTACTCACATCCCACCCTACCCCCGTAACCCCACGCATTTAATTCCCCCTAACATATCCCATCCTATCCCCATAACCCCACATATTTAATCCCCCCTAACACTAAGGGTCAATTTTATCATAGCCAAATCAACCTAACCCACACATTTTTGGACTGTGGGAGGAAACCGGAGCACCCGGAGGAAACCCACGCAGACACGGGGAGAATGTGCAAACTCCACACAGACAGTCACCCGAGGTCAGATTCGAACCCGGGTCTCTGGCGCTGTGAGGCACCAGTGCTAACCACTATGAATAGAGAGCCACATATCCATGTTTGCTGGTGACACCAAGTTAGGTGGCACAGTAAAAAGTGTAGACGGGAGCAGAAAGTTGCAAAGGGACGTTGATAGATTAAATGAGTGGGAAAAACTGTGGTAGATGGAGTTCAATGTGGGGAAATGTGAGGTAATCCACTGTGGACCCAAGAAAGATTGATCTGAGTATTTTCTAAATGGCGAGAAGCTAGGAACGGTGGATGAGCGATTTAGGTATCCAAGTAAAGAAATCACTAAAAGCGAGTTGACAGATACAAAAAATAATTTAAAAGGCTAATGGAATGTTGGCCTTTATCTCAAGGGGGTTGGAATAAAAAGGGGTGGAAGTTTGTTACACTTATATAAAGTTCAAGATAGACCCCATTTAGAGTACTGCATTCAGTTCTGGGCACCACACCTCAGGAAGACAATCTTGGCCTTGGAGGAGGTGCAGCACAGATTCACCAGAATGATCCAGGGCTAAAAGAGTTAAATTATGAGGACAGGCTGGATAGACTAGGCTTGTATTCCCTTGAATATAGAAGATTAAGGGGTGATCTAATTGAGGTGTTTAAGATGATTAAAGGATTTGATAGGGTAGATAGAGAGAAACTATTTCCTCCTGTGGGGGAGTCCAGAACAAGGGGGAGTAACCTTAAAATTAGACGTTTTTAATACGTTAAAGGCATTATATAAAATATAAGGTTTTTTAAAAATTCATTTATGGGATGTGGGCGTCGCTGGCAAGGCCAGCATTTATTGCCCATCCCTAAAGGATGTTGTTGTAGAGCTAGGCCGTTCAGGAAGTACTTCTTCACACAAAGGGTAGTGAAAATCTTTAACTCTCTCCCCCAAAAAGCTATTGAGACTAGGTCAATTGAAAATTTCAAAACTGAGATTGATAGATTTTTGTTAGGCAAGGGTATTAAGAGTTATAGAACCAACTCCGGTAGATGGAGTTCAGATACAGATCTAATTGAATGGCGGAACTGGCTTGAGGGGCTGAATGGCCTACTGCTGTTCCTATGTTCCTGTGAATGAGGGTTTCAGCAGCATACAGGCTGAAGTAGGGGCGGAGGCAGGCAATGTCACGTAAAGTGTGAATGCAGGTAGATAAAGACACAAGAAAGGTCAGTACATTTTTGGGCTTTCTAAATAGGAGCATAGGGTACAAGAGAAATAAGTAATGATCAATTTATACAAAACATTCATTAGGCAGTTTTGAATTACCCATTATAGATAGATAGGAAGGTAGGAAGGAAGGGAGGGAGAGGGAGGGAAAGAAAGAAAGAAAAGTTAATGCCAGCGAGCTTTTAAAATTATGAAGCATTTTAATAGAGTGAAGAAGGAACTACTATTTCCCCTGCCGGAGCGTCAATGACAAGAGGTCATTAAATCTAAAATTAGCACTGAGGGACAAAGATTTGGAGAAATTTCTTTACACGGGTATTTGGAGCATGGAATTCTTTATCACAGGTAGTAGTTCAGACAGAGCCCATTGCATCTGTTAAGGGAAAATAGGATAAATACTTGAAACAGATACAGGGCTAGCACAGACATGATGGACCAAATGACCTCCCTCTGCCCTAAAACTTCCATGGTTCTATCAGTAGAAGTAGGCAGTCTTTGTGTCTGAGAGGATGTGAGGTAGAAAACTCAGCTCGTAAGTCAAACTGAAATGGTTCAGCCTGAGTCTGTGGCCAGGGAGGGTGTGGAATTTTGGGTCAGAGTGCAATTTTGTGTCAGCCAAAGATGATGGCTTTGATCCTCCCAGTGTTTACACATACACTTGTAGTCTAAACATTTTTAATATGTGTACAGCTTCCTGCAAAAATATGAGCATGTCTTCTTTCCAGTGTTTGTAGGATATCACACTGATAAATGTTGCATTATTATTGTTCTTTCACAAGTTCAAAGAACCCATAATTCTGACTCAGTTCGGCAGATATTTCTTGGAAATGAAGAATATTTGGAAAACGTAATCAACGTCACCTCTTGAGATATTCCGTATACTTTGTTAGCCATAAAATGGGCCCACTTGCCAACATATGTTACAACCATATAAATCAGCTTGAAGTGCATCATCATGTAAATTATTCATCATGTCAGTGTAACAAATATAACAATGTTCTTCTATTTCTTTTCCCTCCCCAAATAAAAAAACACCTTTCCGAATACATTTCAATGAAGTGCCCTTTTAAATTGGATAATGCTGGAGATTCACAGCATCTGAAAAGGGAAAGGATGGATTAATGTTTTGGGCGTATACTTTTATTGGATGGTTTAACAATAACCCACCTTTTCCTTTTAAGGTGCAAATAGATCTGCTTTACATTTCCGGTATTTTGTTTTTATTTCAGATTTCCAATCTTTGCAGTTTTTACTCTTTAAATTTATATCGTCCCTTTTAAATAGATTATATTTTCACACACCCATTTTCACTTTTATCTTCACTGGTAGGTGTGAAATATCACCAAAAAGACTGTACAAATAGCAGCCATATTCCTAATTAATGTGAAATAAAATAGTTCTGATAACAGGAAGGCAGTGATCAAGCCTGCCTAAGTTCTGTGTTGTATATAGTTCAAATGTTAGGATGCTGCGGTTTACTTTGAATGGAAATGGGAACCACCTGTTATAAATGCAAGCACACCTGATTTCAAAGGCAGCGCTTAGTCTGTTTCAACGCTGTGTGGGCCCACTTGTCACAGCAGTGTGTCAGCTCTTTGCTGCTGTATTAGCTGCATGAATGGCAGTTCCAAAACTGGTGGCATTAAAACAGATCTGTTTGCAAATGAACTTTAATACAGCAGGTCCACCACAATTTTACAATAAATGGCATTCTGGAGAGATTTGTTATCCTGATTTTCTTCACAATTGAGTCCATTCTGGTTGGTGTAATTGTAAAATCCCAAGGACTCTGTTCTATCCACCACTATCTTTGGAGTAATGCGCAGCTTTTGGAGCAGTCAGGATTAGATGTACTACTGTGTTAATGTTTGTTTTATCACTTTTCAGTAGGAAATTATACAATATCAGGGTGTTAATACAATATGGAACAATTTTCTTCTTGATTGCATCCCCCAAGTTCCCAGTGCCAATCATTGGCCTGGAAATTGCGGCCGGAAGCTTGCCGCCCGCGTACGCCTCCGAACAGACAGAAAACTACGAACTTACCTGGCGTCCGGAGTTTCGGACTGTTCCAGTCCTGGGCCTGCAGGCGTACACCTGCGTAAAGGCCCACACATCCCAGGGGCGCATGCGGTTCACAAGCATCCCTGGGATCACGTTGGCCAGGCCAACCAATCAAAAATGGGGATTCCTATGATGCTTATGGGGATTTCATTTACATACGGAATCCCCATAAGCATAACAGAAATCACCTAATAAATAAAATGCACACCACTTAAATAAAAATAAATGATCACAGGTTCAAAATTAATTAAAATACCCTTTAATTAAACATTTAAAAATGTAATTTTTTGAAAAATAAATTTAAACATTTTTAAACGGGACAAAATTTACCTAAACTAATTTTAAATGTAAGTGAATGTTTAAATCATTTAAAAAGTTTTATTTCAACATTTATTTTAACCCTTACGCTGGTAAAAGAAGGCCTTATGCCTGCTTTTACCAGGCGTAAGGGTTTTGTGGGTATTCTCTGGGCAGTAGTTGGGCAAAAAGCCCAACTCTGCGTCAGCGAAAGTCGATTTACAGTGGATGCGGTGGATCTGTCCAAGCGAAACTTGACAGATCGCATATTCTGAGTTTTTGCGCATGCGCAGCGCAGGCGGAAACCTGGAACTTGCGGGGCCATTCTGAAGGTTTCCCACAACGTACGCTGTGCGTATGCTGTCGGAAGCACCGTAAAATCCGGGCCATTATTTTTAAAGAATGGAAATTTGGTGGATGTCTTCCCATTGCTTTTGCTGATGGCCAGGATTCCACTTTTTTGTTCTGTTGTTGTTTGCACTGAGACTGTTAGGGTGTAGTGCCAGAAATCGGCATGAAATGGGTGTCGCAACTGGAATGCACGGTTGAAGATGTCAGCTGGAGCCTTACTGGAAACGGGCTTCGGGCCTTATCGGCATAAAACTGGCAAGCTATGGATGCCAATCAAACATTCCGATGAACCACCCTGTTGGGGGCTTTGGAAATTTGACCGGCTCCAACTCCTGTTCCTCTTGGCTGGACAGAAATAAAAGTATAAAAAAGTTACTTACCTTTAGGACCGCTGGTTAGGCTGCTGTAGACCTGGTTAAACTAGCTTTGATTGGAGCGTGCACGGTGCATCTTCTGCCCCGTTGATGACAAATTTCGAGTGGGATCGTAAAACAGGCGTTGGGACACTTATTTGCATATTCAAAGCACCTAATGCCTAGGTGGTCGCCCTGGACACTTGAAAGTTGCCAGCTTCCAATTTTGACAGCCAGTGTTGGTCGTGAAATATCAATGCTAATTTCGCCCAAAAAATAGGTACGAGTAGGACCGATTTCTCCACCTCAGCTTCTAACAATGGAAATAAGGAGCCCTGTGATGATCAACCTGTTGCCCCCCCGCCCCCACCCCACATAATTTTGCTAGGCAATTCTGTGGTCCTCACCAGAGCTGAGAACAAAAGTATGTTTCCATCAAAGAGAGTATTTTGCCCACAATGTACTTCCCAGTAACATGTTACAAAACAAAACGTTACACTGTTCCTTCATGGCAAATGGTGTTGCCTAAATAATAGTTTCACAAGCCTGTATGACCAGATGTAATTATCACAGTGGAGATCCTATAAACAATAGGTAGAAAATAGAGGGGACAGAAACTTTGTCGCGATTTCGCCGACCAAGGGGAGTCCGGGGCGGCCGGGGCCGGTGTCGCGGTCCCAGCCCACTGCCTACTGCAGCCTGCACTCTCCAAGTAATTTTACATTAATTGGGCTTGTTAAGCCCGCCCTGCGAGGTTCCTGGCCAATTAAAAGGAAGCGGGTCTGATGACGTCATTTGATGACGTCATCAGCTGGTTTCCTTAAAGGGGCCATGACCAAATTGATTTTGACAGTTCCGCTGTCAGTGTTCTACAACATTGAGGTGCTGCAAACACTGATAAGCACTGCACAGAGGTGCATGGCTGCACTCAGGCTCTCCCATGACTTCCTCCATATGCTTATGGAGGGAGTCACAGCACGCAGGGAGGTTTTCTTCCCTTCCCATGGGCGGTAGCGACCTCCCCAGGAGATCAATGCAGTCTGGTTGCACATGGCACAGGAGGGCACAAGCAGGGATGTCGTCAGGAAGACCAGGCTGCAGTGGCGCAAACCTTTCAATGATCTCAGTAGATCACGAAAAGTTACTGCCAAGCCACACTCAACCTCATCCTGCTGTGCCACTCATCACATCCCCATCACTCTGCCTTCCCTACGCTACTCCTGCACATCTTTATTCACACCAACTTACCTTGCACCTCCACACATCCCTCTCTATCTACATTATCATTTCCCCATTTCACTAGCCACCCCTCACACTCACCCTCATCCTACTGCAAACATACCAACTAACAACACACAAGGGTAGGCACTTGGGTGGTTTAGTCAATGTTCATGTGAAGTTTCTGGTAATGTACTGTCAAACATTGAAACCTTTATTTTCAGCATTTTGCGTTCTTGGACAGGTTTCTGTGCACCTTTGGAAGTGGCTTAGTGAGTTGCAGTGAATGGTGAGACATAACAGTACCCGCCCCCGCCCCTGCAATGGCGATGAGTGTGAAAGGGATGGCTTGGACATTGTAGGGACGATTTATGGTGTTGGTGTGGGGTGGTGCCAACCTGGCACATTATGTGGCATCCAGGGTGTACAGCGTCAAGTGAAGTAAATCTGGCCATGGTGAGGCCATCTCTGGTGTCCCGGGCAGCAATGTGGTCGGGTGCTGATGCCCTGTGTCCTGTGCAGCATCAGTTGATTGTGGAGAAGGCTGGTGTTGTTGTTGTTGCTGCTGGTGTGCCCGGTGATGCTTTTGTTGGGGCTGATCTTGGTGGGATTCTGAGGACCAAGGTGAGATATTTTCAAGGGCAACGATGCTGATGGAATAGATGGCAGGTGAGGTTGAGATGACAGAAGCGATCTGTCAATGATGAGAGAGGTTGTGCCAATGAGGTGGCACTGGATAGAGAGTTGACTCCAAACACTTGCAAGCTGCAGAAAGCTCAATATGTCTTCCAAATGCAGTAACCAACAGTTTCTGAGCTGTGAAAGTGAACAGCTGTAACATGGGATCTTTTACACAGCTTTGGCAGCTGTTAGCTAATTCAATGCTGAATCCACTCACGACATGCTGAGCTGACGTGTTCCCCGAGCAGCAGGTAACCCGAGGGGGAGCACGTAAAATTGAAATGTGGGCTTAAAATAACAGTAAATTGGATGTTAACAACCCATTTAATGATGTGAATTGCCTCCCCTGGCACTTGGTGTCGGGCCTGTTCAGCGCCGACAGACCCGACATCTGGGAGACTCGAGCGTGGAGGTGGGTTGACAGCGGGTTCCCTACCCGCTGTCAATCTTTGCTATTTTGACAGCTGACTCGCCTCCGAACCTGCCCTCTGAGCACCAACAAAATTCAGCCCTTTAGTTCTGTTCTTTAAAAAAAAGACTAAATTGTAGATAAGCCATTGTGTGGAGTATAACTCCAGCGTAGAGGTCCTCTGGGCACTTTATAAATTTAGTATTGAGTCTTTTTATTCTCATGAGAAAGTGAACAAGGCAGCCGCTCTCTGCTAAGATTAAAAAATAGCCACCGAAGAACTCTATACATTCATCTGAGTATGATGAAAATAGCTGGCAAGAAGAGTGTAATTCAAAGCTAGTTTCAATTTACACGAGAATGTAGGTCTTGCCAGCTGCATTTCCTACTCTGTCCTCCCAGGTCTCAGACTGATAGTGCAATATAGCTGCAATCATAGAGCCCTGCCATGTGCATTGGTTTAAGCAAGACCAAAGAAACATACAACCAGACTTGCATTTCAGAGAATTACTTCATAGTATGGCAAATTAATTAGGACATGGGAAATCTTGCATCTGATTTAATCAGAGCTGAACATAAAATGGCTGACTATCCCTTGTTGCAAAGCAATAGTCTGTACATAAAAGCAATGTTGTGTTGGTAATGAAGGGAGTATTTGATGATTGAATCTGTAAAATTACTAACAAAATCCACTATTGTTCCAACAGCACAAAAACACCATTGCGTCACAATTTCGAAACAAATATAATTTAAGATAGCTGAGAGGACTACCTAATTCTGCATGCCCCTCCCTATCTCTGTCACCTCCTCCAGGCCTACAACCCTCTGAAAATACTGTATTCCTTCAACTCTGTCCTCTTGTGCATTCCCCACTTCCTTTGCCCCACCATTGGTGGCTGTATCTTCAGCCACCATGGCCCTCAGCTCTCGAATTACTTCCCTAAACCTCTCTGCCTCTCCACTTCTCTCTCCTCTAAGATGCTCCTTAAAACCTACCTCTTTCACCTGTCCTAATGTCGCCTTCTTTGGCTCAGTGTCAGTTTTTTGTTTGATTACACTCCTGTGAAGCACCTTGGAACATTTTACTACATTAAAGGCACTATATAAATGCAAGCTGTTGTTGTTTAAAGCATAGCAGGTTATATTAGTATCCCTGAGCAGCATTTGTTGCAGCTGAAAACCAGGCAAGAAAAGGATTCCGCCGTTAAAAAATTTGGCCTTTGCTCCAGAAGCCCACTATAATTTAAACAGTAATTCTTCACAGTTGACACCTACTCTATGAATATAAATTACTTCACAGGCCAATTATTCCTTAATTCAGGTACACCAATATGGAATTACAGAAGATGTAGATGAACACTTCTATCGTCAGTTAATTTGAGGAATATATAATAGTACTTGGCTTTCTTTAGGAATAAGATAGTTTACATTTTATTTTTCTAAGATAGGTTTCTAATAGATACGTTTTTTTTATGTTTCTAGCTTACAGATAAGTGTGCTCCAGAGGACTTTGGGTGTGTTTTTAGAATACCTGTTTTAATCAGAATCCTTATTTTCAGATGGCAAATGCCTGAAACAAATGTTTAGACGAATTCATTGAGTTTCAACTATTCTGACTGATTCCACTGAAATTTTTTAAGCTATCTCATATGTTCATGTTACAGGCACTCATTTTATATTAAATTAATATTAATCGTAATTGGAATATGGTAGAATAGTTTGTCGGCAGGCAGCACATTTATGAGTGCAAATGATTAAAATGGTTCAATTAAATGGATTTGTGGCACTAAGTATTATTTTTTGTATTGGGTCATGGTAATTTTAAACACATAGAGTAAATAAAGTCAGTCCTTGTTATTAAAATTATATACAGACTGAGGGAGTAGTAGTTTCAGAGATTATTCATTCTTTTGAGTTTTGAGACTCTCTGCCCTTTATAAAAGAGAATGGGTAAAAAATTTGTTTCCAGAAATCTAAAGAGAATCATTCTAGCAAAATATGTGTCTCTAACATCTATCACTGGGAATATCTGACTTGACTGTTCTAGGTCTGCAGTACTATCTGTCTCACCATCAGAATATCCATGCCTGTAGGCCTTTTATGCTGAGATCAGTTTTAGATAAAACGTAGATTTCTCCGAATGGTCCATTTTTGTTCCTGACTGTTAAAGTGATTTATTTCAAACTTGTATTTGCAAGCATTTTGAGTAAAGTTGTATTCGAGTACCATTGCTGCTTTTACTGGTACTAACACAAGCTTGAATGAAGGAGTGATGTAGGGAATAATCTGCAGGATGAGAAGAGAAATGAATTCTGATGTAAATGTTATAGTGCAACAGCCTTAAATGAGATGTTGGATATTTCCTAGTATGAATTAAATCAAATAGATGTGTATATTCCATTTCAGTTCAGTCCCAATGTGGCACTTGCCCATTACATGTATTATATTCAGTTATTTTTCACAAATAAAGCCAACATTCTAGACTATGGCAGTATTCTGTGTGAATGTCCCAGAACTGTTGTTAGTATTGATTTTAATTTTAGATATTTAACTTTTGGAATGCCATCAGATTCCAATTTGAGATCCTGAACTGACTTAAATGTGTCTCATTTATACAAATCTTTAAGAACACCAATTGTTTCTCCTTCCTGCAGAGGAAATATTCATAGAATCATAGAAATTTACAGCACAGAAGGAGGCTATTCGGCCCATCTTGTCCGTGCTGGCCGACAAAGAGTTATCCACCCTAATCCCACTTTCCAGCACTTGGTCCGTATCCTTGTAGGTTACGGCACTTCAAGTGCATATCCAAGTGCTTTTAAAATGTGGTGAGGGTCTCTGCCTCTACCACCCTTTCAGGCAGTGAGTTCCAGACCCCCACCACCCTCTGGGTGAAAGAATTTCTCCTCAAATCCCCACTAAACCTCCAACCAATTACTTTAATTCTATGCCCCCTGGTTATTGACCCCTCTGTTAAGGGAAATAGGTCCTTCCTATCCACTCTATCTAGGCCCCTCATAATTTTATACACCTCAATTAGGTCTCCCCTCAACCTCCTCTGTTCCAAAGAAAACAACCCCAGCCTATCCAATCTTTCCTCAGAGCTAAAATTCCCCAGCCCAGGCAACATCCTCGTAAATCTCCTCTGCACCCCCTCTAGTGCAATCACATCCTTCCTGTAATGTGGTAACCAGAACAGCACGCAGTATCCAGCTGCAGGCCTAACTAGTGTTTTATACAGTTCAAGCATAACCTCCCTGCTCTTATATTCTATGCCCCGGCTAATAAAGGAAAGTATCCCGTATGCCTTCTTAACCACCTTATCTACCTGTCCTGCTACCTTCAGGGATCTGTGGACATGCACTCCAAGGTCCCTCTGATCTTCTGCACTTCTCAGTGTCCTACCATTTATAGTGTTTCCCTTGCCTTGTTAGCCCTCCCCAAATTCATTACCTCACACTTCTCCAGATTGAATTCCATTTGCCACTGTTCTGCCCACCTGACCAGTCCATTGATATCTTCCTGCAGTCTGCAGCTTTCTTCTTCATTATCAACCACACGGCCAATTTTTGTATCATGTGCAAACTTCTTAATCATACTTCCTACATTCAAGTCCAAATCATTGATATATACCACAAAAAGCAAAGGACCCAGTACTGAGCCCTGAGGAACCCCACTGGAAGCATCCTTCCAGTCACAAAAACACCGTTCGACCATTACCCTTTGTTTCCTGCCTCTGAGCCAATTTTGGATCCAACTTGCCACTTTGCCTTGGATCCCATGGACTTTTACTTTCGTGACCAGTCTGCCATGCAGGACCTTATCAAAAGCCTTGCTAAAATCCATATAGACTACATCAAACGCACTACCCTCATCTACCCTCCTTGTTACCTCCTCAAAAAATTCAATCAAGTTAGTCAGACACGACCTTCCCTGAACAAATCCATGCTGACTGTCCCTGATTAATCCGTGCTTTTCTAAATGAAGATTTATCCTGTCCCTCAGAATTTTTTCCAATAATTTTCCCACCACCAAGGTTAGGCCGACTGGCCTGTAATTACTCAGTCTATCCCTTTCTCCCTTTTTAAACAACGGTACCACATTAGCAGTCCTCCAGTCCTCTGGCACCACACCTGTAACCAGAGAGGATTGGAAAATGATGGTCCGAGCCTCTGCTATTTCCTCCCTTATTTGTCTTAACAGTCTGGGATACATTTCATCCGGGCCTGAGGATTTATCCACTTTCAAAGATACTAAACCCCTTAATAGTTCCTCTTTCACTATGTTTATTTAATCTAATATTTCACACTTCTCCTCTCTGATTGCAATGTCTGCATCGTCCCTCTCTTTTGTGAAAACAGACACAAAGTATTCATTAAGAACCATGCCCATGTCTTCCGCTTCCATAACAGGTTACCTTTATGGTCCCTAATAGGCCCTACTCTTACTTTAGTTATCCTCTTGCTCTTAATGTATTTATAAAACATCTTTGGGTTTTCCTTGATTTTACTCGCCAATATTTTTTCATGCCCTCTCTTTGCTTTCTAATTTCCTTTTTAATTTCATCCCTGCACTTTCTATACTCCTCTCGACTTTCTGCAGTATTGAGTCCTCGGTAGCAGTCATAAGCTTATTGTCAGTTTCCCTGCAATTTTAAAGTGATTATTATTTCTCTGCACAAAATACTCAGGAAACCACAATTCCTGGTTACTCATTTGGAAGATCTTTCATGGATCCAAAACCACATTTTTTTTATGATGCGGAGATGCCGGTGTTGGACTGGGGTGGACAAAAGTGAGAAGTCGCACAACACCAGGTTATAGTCCAACAGCTTTATTTGAAATCAAAAGCTTGTGATTTCAAATAAAGCTGTTGGACTATAACCTGGTGTTGTGCGACTTCTCACATTTTTTTTAACCACTTCATTTTGTCTTTAATACTCCTGTGAAGTGCCTTGGGACGTTTTACTACGTTAAAGGTGCTATATAAATACAAGTTGTTGTTGTAATAGTTTGGTGTTTGTACCTTATATTTTTAAGAAGAGATTATCGCTATCCTTGGACACTGGTTGCTTCATATAAGATTGTATTCAGCATTAGTAGATAAATTGCTCCTATATAATATGTATATTGTTCTTTTAAAACGTGATATTGCCTTTGCCAGTTACATTTGTTGTACTTAATGTTACTTTTCTCTTCATGTTTTATATCAGGCTAGATTTATTGTGACCAGGCAAAAAGCAATGCTAGTTCTGAGGAAATTTTAAAATATTTTTACTTGATCTAATAATTTGGATTGAGAATGTGGAGCCAGAAGTAACTTTTGTCCATATCAAATTTATACTTTCAATCTGGTGTGGATAGGGAGGTTTCTCCTCCAAATGAAACCACTGGCAAAAATTGTAAAATACAAATGTTTTCCAGTGGACAGAGCTAGAAATATGCTCAGCAACATCCTCTTTCCCACTCCTTTTCTGGAGCACAGCCCCAGTATCACAAAATGCGCCCGCCCATACATGCATGCACATAACATGAAAGTGAGGCGACCACAGCCTTTGCTGGATTTAGCCCAGTTTGGACACTGGATGCGGGAGCTATCTGTTAGGCCCCAGTGCCCAGCATTCAGTAGTCACTGGAGGGGGCCTCAGAGGTTTAGCTGAAGAGGAGCTTGTTCAAGTGCTCTTAGATCATGGCCACACACAGGCTGTATCACCAGGAAGAAAAACTTTGCACAAAAAAATATATATTTTCTTCAGCTAGAAAGAAAGAATGACTTGCATTTATATAGCTCCTTTCACAAACTGAGCCAGATCAGCGGCTGTCTTTGCCCTCCTGCTGCAGGACCCCGAGGCCTGCCACAGCAAGTCTCACCTTCATTCTGGTACAACTCCACTGACAGAAGCCGGGCTGCCATTCTGGCATTCAAATGGCCCCGAGGGCAAAAAGTCAGCCAAGATTATGGGGGCATCGCTCTGCCAAAGGTGCCTCAAATTGGAAATTA
Source organism: Squalus acanthias (assembly GCA_030390025.1). NCBI lineage: Eukaryota > Metazoa > Chordata > Chondrichthyes > Squaliformes > Squalidae > Squalus > Squalus acanthias. The sequence goes on along the minus strand of CM059429.1, from coordinate 44,195,676 downwards.
AAAGTCATGTGGTCTTTCATAGTGTACAAGTAGTCCTGATATCTGTACTTTAGGGGAACCAATACATTTTTGCATAAATAACAGAGGAAAACCAGGATTGTAGTCAATGAAACTGGTTTACGTCAGTTATGCGAAACGGGCTTATAGCAAATTGGCAGCCTGATTTACATGTGCCCGATTTTCTTTATCCATTGAAGTTAATGGAAAAGAAATTTTGGTGCGTTATAAGATGGGCTGATGACTCACTATAAATAAGCCTGTTCTGACTACTGCTGTAAACCAATTTCAACCACAAGATATTGATCCACGAAAGCAATGGTTTTTGTTAGCCTAATAGTTCGTTTCTCAAACTTTCAAAGTACAAGATTCAAAAAACTGATATATTTAATCATAATTAAAGAACGCACATTTTGTTTTTGATTGAAAGTAGAGGTGGCAGTGCTATAGGGCTTCAAGGCATTGCCTTTTTGACAGTAGCTACAAGTTTTGTTCCACTGAAAATGGGCGATGTACCCCACGTTGTATGATCTGATAAAAAAACATAAATGGAATTGCATATATAGCTAACGGTGATCATTTGGTGCAAATAACAGCAAAAATAGGAAATAAAGAGTAACACATGAACATTAGTATCAGTTAAAAATGAGCACAAACGTCAGGCTGTAGGTCCTTGCCCATAATTCCCCACATAATGAATCCTGGTATGAGCTGAGCTATTTGGGATTGGTGAGAGAGTCCTTAATAGAGGGCAAGGTTCCTCACTGCAAGGAGGAAGATTATTCATGGTGTGAAAACACAAATAATTATAACCATTTTTAAAGTGGTTCAGGTTTAAAACTCTGACTTTATTTGGAACTTTTTTGTAATTTACTGATTTCGGAATTTTTGAAAAATCCAAAACTTGTTGTGACACTGTGAAAACAGGTCTCAGCGTGTTGCGAGTATAATTAAAGTATATCTGAGAAATGCTCAATGTGTTTACTTCTTTTCATTTATTTGTTTATTTAGTCTAACTTTCTTTCCTTGTTCTTTATTGCTGCAGGATTTTTAAGCACCGGTGACCAAGCAGCTAAAGGAAATTATGGGCTTCTTGATCAAATACAAGCATTACGTTGGATTAGTGAAAATATAGCTTTCTTCAGTGGCGATCCATTACGAATAACTGTTTTTGGATCAGGCGCTGGTGCCTCTTGCGTCAATTTGTTGACTTTATCCCATTATTCTGAAGGTAACCGTTGGAGCAATTCAACCAAAGGTATTAAGCAGGTTGAAAATTTTGACAATTTTGGTGTCTGCATGCCACCGCCATTAGTATCATGTGACACTCTGTATATATTTCTATATAATTGTTGACTGAAACTCAGAAAAGAGCAAACTTTTTGGCTGTACTAGATGTTTTTTTATTCTGAGTCAACTCTTATGTGCATGCTCACATTTTGAGTGACACACTTTCTCTATCCTGTTGATCTTTATAAACAACAGCAAAAAAAAATAAAAAAATTCTAGTGGACTTCTGAACAGTACACCAGCATATCAAAGTAGCTGACGTTTTTGGTTCATTCCCTTTCTTATAAAAGTGGTTGTCTGTCAAAATGAACCCACTTCTCGAAATATATGCTGCCAAATTATATTACTAATGACGGGCAGACATATTAAAGTCCTTTTGTTATGCCACTGCACTTCTTACTTTCATTCTGGCACTAGTGATGTTATTGGATTTGTGGAATTTCAAATAAAACGAAGGAAAAAATTCAGTGCCTGGTTCAGAAATCTTTTGTTTGAGAATGCATGAGCCGCTTGCTGTCATCTGAAAAACGTTTGAATGTTTTGCATGCATGATCCAAAATTGTCAAAGCATCGAGGTCACAAGCAGATGTTTATGTGCGTGAGTATCTGTTTACCCCACATGCCTATCACTAGTAGAGTAGATTAGATTTTAGGTAGAAGGCAAACTTTGTCGTCCATTCGGCCATAAAATTTATTTTCTGCATCTTGCACCAGACATACATCATTCACCCTTTTGCATGACCATGGCCTGCCTATCAGTTATGTTCTGTTTGTCCACTGTCATTACTGTTGTGTGATTTCTTTATATTTTCTTTTTGAAAAACAAACTGAATCAGGAGAACATCTCCTGAACGAGTACTGCGAATGCAAATTTGTGCCTTTCACCAATGATTGTCTGGCAAAATTGCACCAATATTTTCTTCCTATTTTATGATTTATGGAAGGCACTATCTCAAAAGAGGAGAGAAATAAGCCCGTCATACTGGGGCTTACAAAGAGCTTGTGACTTGTCTAAACATACTTAAGAGAAAACTTGAAATACTAACAACATCGATTCTTTTGTCTCAGGATCTTTGCTGTCTGTTTCAATGATCTTAAATATATTTTATGCCTGCGCAGTGCTGAAAGTGCTGCAAAAATGACAAGATTTGACATGATCACATTTTTATGTATTGATGATTTATTTGAAGCTGATTAATGAATTGAGCTCCAACTTGGAGCATTTTAAAGAGAGTCCATCGATACACTGATCAATTTGTGTACTTTAAGTTTTGAATACTTCATCTTCCTTCAATTTTCATCTGTCATGCTGATGCATAGAACCATTCTCACATGGTGCAATAATTTGATTAAAGATTTGAAGTTGCCTTGTAATTTTTTCCTAAAGTGTGTGTAGCAGTTTAGTATTAATATTTTTTCTGAAATGAAACTATTTTTATATTCTATATTTGAACTTGAATTCAAAATATTTTGCAATTAAACTAGCAAATGTAATTAAATTAGTTTGAGATTGCAAGTCAAACATAAAAAGCAGGAAATTTCTGAAATGTTCTCTTTTTTCATGTGTTTGAACTTGGTGGTGGCTCCCAGGACTCAAACTGATTCTCTTGGTTTTCTATATTTTTTAACACGCCCTTCGTGGAAGGAAATGTAATGTTCTTTAAAGTGCAAGGGGTTTGCCCTCATATTTTAAACTTTTAAATCAATCTATAAGTATTACATTCTTACACTTGAAATATATTTTGAGTTAAATAGAATTTCAGTGTGTTTCTTGGAAATCCATTTCGTTGATGTTTTGGTACCCCTGTAGATTTGGGTTATCCAGTTGTCCTCCTATGGAGACTTCTTTTTCTAAACCAAGCTGTAAACTTTAAGGGAGAAGAATGTGTGAAGCTGTTCTCTTGTAGAAAAAAAACAGCAAACCAACTTTAAGATCAGTTGCCTTAGCCCAGGGTTTTATTAAGATACCAATACACAGACTAACACAACATATTGTTTCTTTTTACCATTTATTGCTCCAAAGTATAATATCATAATATAATAGTATATTTCATAATAGATTTTTCCAAAATGTTATTCATATAACTTATGAATTTTGTAACTCTAGCTCCTTTAGTAGTTGTTGGAGCTGTTTAATGAAGGAGTATATTGAGTCATACCTGCTCTTTTCACTATTTTATTACTGTTCATAATTTATAATATTTATACATAACCTTACAACAGGTACTAAACAAAATAGTTAATATACTCTAGAAACCTTACAGGACATCCCTATAACTGTTTGCTACTATACATTAGGTTATGGACTTGATACTCAATGTAGTAAGTGATAGGCCTTACCAGTTCTTAATACACTGATGCATAAGAATCCTACATAAAATATGAAATAGAAATAGAAGATGCCAAAAATACATCAGTACCTGTAAAGAGAAAAGACAGGTGTGCAGACACTTCATCAGAACTGTTAGAACAGAAATTTTATATATATATTGGAAGCTGTGTTCTCTGGTGAAACAAAATGATTAACAAATCATAGGTAATGATGTTTGAATTCTATTCTTATAATTTGAATTCGTACATATATTTAAATAGTGTAGAATCTAGGCATTTCTGCTAGCCAGTTCCTGGAGTAAGCAGCATTGCCATTGGAACTGTGGTGAATTTGGCAGCTCCAATGTCAACTGCCGATTTGATAGTAAGCATCAAATATAAAATGAATGTATCAAATAATCCAAAAAGTAGATGCTAAATGAAATGTAAAGCATTGTAAAATATATAGATAATCAAAAGGAAAGATTTTTTAGGTATTTTCTAGGGCTATGTCCAGTTAATTTGGACGGTATAGAATTCTGAACCCTTTTTTAAGAGTTTTAATGAGAATTATTTATGTAAAATAATACTTTTGAACCACTTTGATGACCAAGTGCCACCACTAGTTCTCATTAATTTCTAACAGTTACATGTTATAATAAACCTTGATGACTGTCTTAGTACCCTTTATGATATCTGTCCACAGGACTCTTTCAGAGAGCAATAGCACAAAGTGGTACTGCTTTGTCCAGCTGGGCAGTCAGCTATCAGCCAGCAAAGTTCGCAAGGCAGTTGGCCACTAAAGTTGGCTGCAACATGATAGATACCATTGACTTGATAGAATGCTTACGTTCTAAACAGTACAAGGAACTTGTTGAACAAGACATCCAGCCTGCAAGATACCATATTGCCTTTGGACCAGTCATTGATGGAGATGTTATACCGGATGATCCTCAGATTCTAATGGAACAGGGTGAATTCCTTAACTATGACATCATGCTGGGAGTGAATCAAGGTGAGGGATATAAATTTGTTGAAAGCATAGTGGACAATGAGGACGGAGTTTCAGCCAGTGATTTCGACTTTGCCGTGTCTAATTTTGTGGATAACTTGTATGGTTATCCTGAAGGCAAGGATGTCCTAAGGGAGACCATCAAATTCATGTACACAGATTGGGCGGATCGACATAATCCAGAAACACGGAGGAAAACATTGTTGGCTTTGTTTACTGACCATCAGTGGGTGGCACCAGCGGTAGCTACAGCTGACCTTCACTCAGGCTTTGGTTCTCCCACTTTCTTCTATGCCTTTTATCATCACTGCCAGAGTGACATGATGCCAGCTTGGGCTGATGCTTCTCATGGAGATGAAATCCCTTATGTGTTTGGGGTCCCAATGATTGGTGCTACTGAACTGTTCCCTTGTAATTTCTCCAAAAATGATGTCATGCTAAGCGCCGTTGTGATGACGTACTGGACTAACTTTGCGAAAACAGGGTAAGTAAAGGGTAGGAACTATAATGGTAATTGAGATGCAACAAAAAAGATTGTTCATTCACAAATTTTGATATTATACTGAAAATATTTCTAATCTAGACTATTGTCTGCTTACAACCTCTCTGTCTAATTATTTGGCTTTTAATCTAGAGACTAATGCAGTCATGTTTTGATTTAATTTAGATTAAGTTAAATTTTTCTGATTTAATTTACTGGCTGTTACTGAAGTTACCTGCTTCACTAAAAGTAAGTAAAAACAAAATTTTTAAAGCTGCATTCCCTACAAGTACTTCTTAAATATTTCCCAAAATATTGTTTAAAAATTTTCTCTCAAACTGAAGTTCCTACCACAGCTGTTGAATACACCCTCAGCAATTCCAGAATAAATCTATAATATGGGGAACAATAACGTTATTAGTTCTGATTGAGATGTACAGCATATTGAAATTGTGACTGGCAGATTACAGTATGAGTGGAACAGAAATAAATTAAAATAAGCAAATATTCTATGTTAATGTATCAAAAACAGAATGAAGTTAAATTGGGATTTTTTTTTACCAGAACTACTTATCTGTTATGATTATTATTGATTCCAAATCATAGAATCATAGAATGATACAGCACAGAAGGAGGCCATTTGGCCCATCATGCCTGTGCTGGCTCTTTGGTAGAACTATCCAATTAATCCCAGTCCCCTGCTCTTTCCCCATAGCCCTGTAATTTTTTTTCCTTTCAAGTATATATCCAATAAAAAATTGTTTCTTCATGTCTTCTCTGGTTCTTCTGCTGCTGGAAACAGTCTCTCCTTATTTACTCTATGAAAACCATTCATGATTTTGAACACCTCTATCAAATCTCCTTTTAACCTTCTCTGCTCCAAGGAGAACAACCACAAATTCTCCAGTCTCTCCACATAACTGAAGTTCCTGAAGACTCTGGAGAGGTCCCTGCGGATTGGAAAACCGCTAATGTAACACCCCTATTTAAGAAAGGAGGGAGACAGAAAGCAGGAAACTATAGACCAGTTAGCCTAACATCTGTCATTGGGAAAATGCTGGAGTCCTTCATTAAGGAAGCAGTAGCAGGGCATTTGGAAAAACATACTGCAGTCAAACAGAGTCAGCATGGATTTAGGAAAGGGAAATCATGTTTAACAAATTTGCTGGAGTTCTTTGAGGATGTAACAAGCAGGGTGGACAAGGGTGAGCCAGTGGATGTGGTGTATTTAGATTTCCAGAAGGCATTCGATAAGGTGCCACATAAAAGGTTACTGCATAATATAAGAGCTCATGGAGTTGGGGGTAATATATTAGCATGGATAGAAAATTGGCTAACTAACAGAAAGCAGAGAGTCAGGATAAATGGGTCATTTTCTGGTTGGCAAACGGTAACTAGTGGGGTGCCACAAGGATCGGTGTTGGGGCCCTAACTATTTACAATCTACATTAATGACTTGGATGAAGGGATCGAGTGTAATGTAGCCAAGTTTGTGGATGATACTAAAATGGGTGGGAAAGCAAGTTGTGCAGAGGACTCAAAGAATCTGCAAAGGGATATAGACAGGCTAGGTGAGTGGGCAAACATTTGGCAGATGGAGTATAATGTGGGAAAGTGCGGGGTTATCCACTTTGGCAGGAAAAATAAAAAAGCAAACTATTATTTAAATGGAGAGAGATTACAAAATGCTACAGTTCAGAGGGACCTAGGGGTCCTTGTGCATGAAACACAAAAAGTTAGCATGTAGGTACAGCAAGTAATCAAAAAGGCAAATGGAATGTTGGCCTTTATTTCAAGGGGGTTGGAGTATAAAAGCAGGGAAGTCCTGCTACAACTGTACAAGGTATTGGTGAGACCACACCTTGAGTACTGCGTACAGTTTTGGTCTCCTTATTTAAGGAAGGATATACTTGCATTGGAGGCAGTTCAGAGACGATTCACTAGGTTAGTTCCAGAGATGAGGGGTTTGACTTATGAGGAGAGGTTGAGCAGGCTGGGCCTATATTCATTGGAATTTAGAAGAATGAGAGGTGATCTTATCGAAACATATAAGATACTGAGGGGGCTCGACAGGGTAGATGCAGAGAGGATGTTTCCCCTCATGGGGAAATCTAGAACTCGGGGGCACAGTCTCAGAATAAAGGGTCACCCTTTTAGAACTGAGATGAGGAGGAACTTCTTCTCTCAGAGGGTCATAAATTTGTGGAATTCTCTGCCCCAGAGAGCTATGGTCATTAAATACATTTAAAGTGGAGATAGACAAATTTTTGCAAGGTAAGGGAGTGAAAGGTTATGGGGAACGGGCTGGGATGTGGCTTTGAGCCCAAGATCAGCCATGACCTTATTGAATGGCGGAGCAGGCTCGAGGGGCCAAGTGGCCTATTCCTGCTCCTATTTCTTATGTTCCTCATCCCTGGTACCATTCCAGTAAATCTCTTCTGCATCCTCTCCAAGGCCTTGACATCCTTCCTAAACTGTGGTGCCCAGAATTGAACACAATACTCCAGCTGAGGCCTAACCAGTGTCTTATAAAGATTTAGCATAACCTCCTTGCTTTTGTACTGCCTCTATTAATAAATCCGAGGATCCCATTTGCTTTTTTAACAGCCTTCTCAACTTGTCCTGTCACCTTCAAAGATTTGTGTACATACACCCAAGTTCCCACTGTTCCTGCACCCCCTTTAGAATTGTACCATTTAGTGCCTCTCCCTCATTCTTCCTCCCAGAATGAATTACTTCACACTTATCTGCGTTAAATTTCATCTGCCACGTGTCTGCCCATTTTATCAGTCTGTCTGTGTCCTCCTGAAGTCTTTTATTATCCTCCTCATTGTTTACTACATTTCCGTGTTTCATATCCTCTGCAAACTTTGAAATTATGCCCTGTATACCCAATTCCAGGTCATTAATATATAGCAAAAAGAGCAGTTGTCCTAACACCGACCCAAGGGGAGCACCACCGTATTCTTCCCTCCAGTCTGAAAAACAACCCTTCACCACTACTCTTGGCTTTCTATCCCTTAGCCAATTTTTTATCCATGCTACCACTGACCCTTTAATCCCATGGGCTTTAATTGTCAAACGCCTTTTGAAAGTCCATATACACCATATCAACCGCATTATCCTCATCAACCCTTTCTGTTACTTCATCAAAAATTTGCTTTTAACAAATCTGTGCTGACTTTCATTTATTAGCCCATACTTTTCCAAATGCCAATTAATTTTGTCCTGGATTATTGTCTCAAAAAGTTTCCCCACCATTTATGTTAGGCTGACTGGCCTGTAGTTGCAGGATTTATCCCTCTACGCTTTTTTGAACAGGGGTGTAATATTTGCAATTGTCCAGTCCTCTGGCATCACCCCCATATCCGAGGAGGATTGGAAGATTGTGGTCAGAGCATTCACAATTTCCACCCTTACTTTCCTCAATAACCTAGGATGCATCCCATCGGGACTGGGTGACTTTTCTACTTTGAGGACTGCCAACCTTTTAAGTAGATCCTCTTTATCTATTTTTATCCTATCTATTATCGCTACTGCCTCTTTTTTTACTGCTATATTGGCAGCATCCTGTTCTCTAGTGAAGACAGATGCAGAGTACTCATTTAGTACCTCAGTCATGGCCTTTGCCTCCACAAGAATATGTCCTTTTTGGTCCCTAATCGGCCCCACTCTTCCTTTGACTACCCTTTTACTATTTATAAAAGAATTTTGGTTTCCCTTTTATGTTAGCCGCTAATCTATTCTATACTCTCTCTTTGCCCCTCATTCCCTTTTTTAGATCTCTTTACTTTCTATATTCAGCTTGGTTCTCTACTGTATTATGAACTTTACAATTGTCTTAGGCCTCCTTATTCTGTCTCATTTTAACCTTTAGTCATCCAGGGAGCTCTAGTTTTGGATGCCCTTCCCTTCCCCCTCGTAAGAATTTGTCTACTCTGTACCCGAAGCATTTCCTCTTTGAAGGCCTCCCATTGTTCAATTACTGTTTTGGCTACCAATTTTTGATTCCAATCCACCTGGGCCAGATCCCTTTTCAACTCACTGAAATTAGCGCTCCTCCAGTTAAGTATTTTTACGCTTGATTGTACCTTGTTCGTTTCAATAACTATTCTAAACCAAAATGCTCTCCCACTGAAACAGGCTCCATTTGCCCCACTTTATTCCCCAGAACTAGATCCAGCACTGCTTCCTTCCTTGTTGGGCTAGAAACACACTGATCAAGAAAGTAGACATTTCAGGAATTCCTCCACATCTTTGCCTTTACACTGTTACTATCCCAGTCTGTATTAGGATAATTGAAGTCCCCTATTTCACTACTCTGTAGTTTTTGCATCTTTCTGTAATTTGCTGGCAAATTTGTTCCTCTAGCTCCTTCCCACTAATATTGGCCCATAGTATACACCCAGTAGTGTTATAGCTCCTCTATTGTTCCTTAATTCTAACCAAATATACTCTGTCCTTGGCCTCTCAACTACATCATCCTTCTCCAGTGTTATAATAGTTTCTTTGCTCAACACTGCCACCCCCTTCCTTTTTTTCCTTCCATATCTTTTCTGAATAACTTGTAGCCAGTTCTCAATCCTCCCCTTCTTTGAGCCAGGTCTCTGTTATTGGCACTATATCATAGTCCCATGTGACGAGTTGTGCCTGCAGTTCACCAACCTTATTTACCACCAATGATCCCTCTAATTTTTTTGGGGTGCGCAGCCCCTTTAAGGCACATGCGCGGTTTTTCCATTGAGAAAGCAGCAAGCGGCCTGCGCGAGAGCTTCAGACAGCTGCGCGGCCACGCAGCTAACTGGGAACATTGTTTACCACGCTCCGTGCATTTATGTACATGCACTGCAAACCCATCTTAGAATGCTTCACATTTACCCCCTGTCTGATCCCTCTTCAAAATTGAAAAAATGGGGAATTCTAGCTTTGAGTACTGAACAAAGTTGAAAAGAACTTTTGGGAAATATAGATTGAATAGAAGTAAGCCAAAAAAAATTTTTTTAAAGTGACATTTGTGTCATACTTAAAATTCACCTTCTAAAGGTGAGGGTTTGTACTGTGCAGTTAAATATATATTAGCATTGCTGTATATGTTATCAGCAATGATTTCTTTAAAGCATAGACAGCAATATTTATTGGCAAGTCATTGCAAAAATGATTATTGTGTAAGACATACAATGGAATGTCTGGAGGGAAAAAAATCTTTTTTTTTTACGTGATTCCTTCATGACCCATAAAATCCAAATTTATTCCCTACAGTGACCCAAATCAACCTGTTCCTCAGGATACTAAATTTATCCACACCAAGCCAAACCGTTTCGAAGAGGTTGCCTGGTCGCGATATTCTCAGAAAGATCAGCTCTATCTACACATTGGACTGAAACCACGTGTTAAAGAGCATTATAGAGCTAATAAAGTCAACTTATGGTTGGAGTTGGTTCCTCATTTACATAGTCTGGGTGACGTTTCTGAGCATACTTCTACAACAACTAAAGTCCCTTCTGAAATTACACACCGACCATCAAAGAAGTGGTCTGTTACCACCAAACGTCCTATGACATCAGTCTTTCCTACTGTCAAGCAGGATGACCAGAAGCATTCAGCAGGACCTTTCTTGGTTGATCAAAGAGACTACTCAACAGAGTTAAGCGTTACTATTGCTGTTGGAGCCTCCTTATTGTTTTTGAACATCCTTGCCTTTGCAGCATTGTATTATAAGAAGGATAAGAGGAGGCATGATGTTCATAGAAGATGCAGCCCTCAACGTAATACCACCAATGACCTGACTCATGCACAGGAAGAAGAGATTATGTCCCTACAGATGAAGCACACTGATCTCGATCATGAATGTGATTCCATCCATCCACATGAGGTTGTTCTGCGGACAGCCTGTCCTCCGGATTATACATTAGCAATGAGGCGATCTCCAGATGACATACCTTTAATGACCCCCAACACCATTACAATGATTCCAAATACCTTACCTGGAATGCAGCCTCTCCACACATTCAACACATTTACTGGAGGACAAAACAACACCCTTCCGCATCCTCATCCCCATTCACATTCAACAACCAGGGTATAGCCAGGCAAGGAATTTAAGAAAACAAGAGCTCAAAGAAGTGTGAGATTGCTAGTGAAGATCATATTTAAATTGGTGTTCATGGTGCATGACCATTACTAAATAACAAGAGAAAACAATCTGTTGGTAATTGTATCCAATAATGTTGGGTATATTCCTGAGAGGCAAGTAAGTTTGAACCCATCTGATCAATTTTAAAAGTTCTCATAGATGGCAATTTATCGCAGTTCTGTTGGGAATGGAAAAGTATTTTTCTCTGAAGACTTGGAACGACGCGTTCTGCTTTGGTGCCAAAAGCAATGTTGTACCATTAGGCATGTGTGACACAAATGAAGAAGGATTTAAAAAATGAACATTGAAGACTACACAAATGCACAAGGAGCAGATTCATAGGATGACACAAATTCTGTTTATTTTATTTTTGGAACAATGCCATTGTACAAATTTACATATGAAATGTACATGAAGTACATGCTATTAGGTTCTGGGTAGAATATTCATGCACAAGGATATGACTGCTCTCTTTCAGTCAGACAGAAGAATAAACCAATTACTGCCATGAACAGCTTTTTGCAAAGTGCTATCAACACAATTTTGGCAAACATGGGAACAGGACATTTTTAGCACGATACGCATGATTATTTATCTGCTTGGTGACTGTGCTGCTCAATAAGCTGTGATAAAGACATACTTTGCATCCCCATTCAAATTCTTATTAAAAAAAATGCTTCCTTCATCGAATGGCACAAACTGAGGAAGAGTTTGATGCAAATCCAATACAATAAGTTCTTAGTAGTTTTAATGAAAAAGATCAAAGAAAGTAGTTTTGTATAAATGTGTGCTAGAATAATTGTTAAAGTGAACACTCACAGTCATAAATTCTAGAAAAGGGAATTTTCAGTGTTGTAATTTTTCTTCATCAAATTCCTTCCCTTTTCTAACATTATTTAGTGCCAATTTACCAAACAGACCATGCAGTAATGGAAGTCTTGTTTGCTGTAATTTATCTATAGGTATTCTTGAAGTGGTTGACAGGAGAATGTTTGCCCTATAAGTTTATGCAGAGGCTGATGAGGAACCAGACCCTATGCCAAAATAAGTGAAAGTTCCAGTAAATGCCGAGTCAGAATTAGTTTTATTAATGGACAATTTGATAGGATTTTATAAGACTGCATATGCAGTGAGAAGGATATTACACTTTCTAATAATCCAGAACTATGAAGGTGAGGTCAGTCATGCTGTACTAATATTGGCATATGATATATGACAAAATGGCAGAACATTATTATTGTTGATCATCCTTGTTTCTATTAGTTATGTGAATTGAAAGTTTACAACTTGCTCAATATAATGTTACCATGTAGCATTGATTGGATGTAACACCACTGCCACTTTTTAAGAGGATATTAATGTTGCCAGAAGTACTTTTGCCAAATTATTTTTATTTTCTGTGGTATGAATGGCTTACAACATTTGTTTGATTTGTTGTGCATGACTAAAAGCACTTTTATTTAACTGAAAGCATGTTACAGTAAAATTCATCTTTTGCCCTTTATCAAATATTAATTGCTGATATCTTTGTCCTACAGTCATTTAAATCCTTCCTCTGAACATCTGCTCCACACGTACAATCAGTATGTAACAGATTCTATGTGGTTCACTATAAATCACATAAACCTAAAAGAGACCAATTAAAATAAATAATTTAGTGCTGCATACATATTTGCTGTTCATTTAAAGTATTTTCCACTAACCGCAAGAATCAGAACTGATTTGGAATTGTTTTTCTGACAAAAGTTTCTCATTAATAGTCTGAAAAAAAGGAGCAATTGGAAGAAAATCCACCAAACAGGTTCAGGATTTCTGAGACCATGTGTAATGGGAAGGGATAACGCTCGCTAATTACTTGATTCAATGTTAAAAATTAAAAGAAAGTTTTTGGATTTTATGGTTTCCCTGGACTCTTAGCACAGTTAATGAGCTCTCATATAATAGGTTGTGATTTGAAAAGCAATTGTTTAATTGTTTTCATCCATTGTAAAAAAATAGGTGACCTTGTACATTTTTTGCATAAGTTTACTTTTGATAACAACATGCAATGGTGAACTAAAATTCATTTAAAATTAGAATACAGAAATTTCTGCCTTCTGTAATATTGTTTAGTTGATAATATATATATTATATATATCTGTATATATAATATATATATAATATAATAAAATATGGTGTGTTTTCTGTAAATTGGTTACCTTGGAACTGCTGTAATTTTATAGCATATGGCTTTTATTGTGTTAAACATCAAAAAGGTGGATTACAAAAACTACTTGATAGCTGACATCATTAAAACTGTAATCACCCTGTAGCAAACAACAGTTTTTTATATTTTGTTCACAAGAAAAAAGCTTGCTCTGAGGTTCCTTGAGAAGAAACAGAACTGTGTGAAAAATCTAAATATTTTGTAAATATTAGAAGATGAACACTCTGCTCTGACAGCTATCAGTGACGTTATCTGTAAAATGTATGTAGAAGATGTTCATAGTTGAGGGCATGCAGTATGGCACCAGTTGAAATTCCCTTTACATTTGATATGCACGTGCTATTTACGAAATCATACAATGATGAAAGAGTTCTTCGGAGAAGGTGTGAAGTCTGAATGAATACTTATACCTTATGAAACTTTTTCCTGCAATATTATGATTTCATCATTTATGTTGATTTGGAAAATGTTGGGCGCGATATTGCCGACCGAGGCGGGTCCGGGGCGGCCGGGATCGGTGACGCGGTCCCAGCCCACTGCCTACTGCAGCCCGCACTCTCCAAGTGATTTTGCGTAAATAGGGCTTGTTAAGCTCGCCCTGCGAGGTTCCCGGCCAATTAAAAGGAAGCGGGTCTGATGACATCATTTAATGACGCGTCATCAGTCGGTTTCATTAAAGGGGCCATGTCCAAATTGATTTTGGCAGTTCTCCTGTCAGTGTTCTACAACATTGAGGTGCTGCAAACACTGACGAGCACTGCACAGAGGTACATGGCTGCACCCAGGTTCTCCCATGACTCCCTCCATATGCTTATGGAGGGAGTCACAGCACGCAAGGAGGTTCTCTTCCCTTCCCATTGGTGGAAGAGACCTCCCCAGGAGATCAACGCAGTCTGGTTGCACATTGCACAGGAGGGCACAAGCAGGGATGTCGTCAGGAGGACCAGGCTGCAGTGGCGCAAACCTTTCAATGATCTCAGTAGATCACGAAACATTACTGCAAAGCCACACTCAACCTCATCCTGCTGTGCCACTCATCACATCCCCATCACTCTGCCTTCCCTACCCTACTCCTGCACATCTTTACTCACACCAACTTACCTTGCACCTCCACACATCCCTCTCTATCTACATTATCACTTCCCCATCTCACTAGCCACCCCTCACACTCACCCTCATCCTACTGCAAGCATACCAACTAACAATATACAAGGGTAGGCACTTGGGTGGTTTAGCCAATGTTCATGTGATGTTTCTGGTAATGTGCTGTCAAACATTGAAACCTTTATTTTCAGCACATTGCGTTCTTGGACAGATTTCTGTGCACCTTTGGAAGTGGCTTAGTGAGTTGTAGTGAATGGTGAGACATAAGGTTACCCCCCGCAATGGTGACGAGTGTGAAAGGAATGGCTTGGGCATTGTAGGGATGCTTTATGGTGTTGGTGTGGGGTGGTGCCAACCTGGCACATCATGTGGCATCCAGGATGTACAGCGTCAAGTGAAGTAAATCTGGCCATGGTGAGGCCATCCCTGGCCTCCCGGGCAACAATGTGGTCGGATGCTGATGCCCTGTGTCCTGTGCAGCACCAGCTGATTGCGGAGAAGGCTGGTGTTGTTGTTGTTGCTGCTGGTGTGCCCGGTGATGCTAGTGTTGGGGCTGATCTTGGTGGGATTCTGAGGACCAAGGTGAGATATTTTCAAGGGCAACCATGCTGATGGAATAGATGGCAGGTGAGGTTAAGATGACAGAAGCGATCTGTCAGTGGTGAGAGAGGTTGTTCCAATGAGGTGACACTGGATAGAGAGTTGACTCCAAACACTTGCAAGCTGCAGAAAGCTCAATATGTCTTCCAAATGCAGTAACCAACAGTTTCTGAGCTGTGAAAGTGAACAGCTGTAACATGGGATCTTTTATACAGCTTTGGCAGCTGTCAGGTCCTGAGATAATTCAATGCTGAATCCACTCACGACATGCTGAACTGACGTGTTCCCCGAGCAGCGGGTAACCCGTAGGGGAGCACGTAAAATTGAAATGTGGGCTTAAAATAACAGTTAATTGGATGTTAACAACCCATTTAATGATGTGAATTGCCTCCCCCGCCACTTGGTGTCGGGTCTGTTCAGCGCCGACAGCCCCAACACCTGGGAGACACGCGTGGAGGCGGGTTGACAGTGGGTTCCCTACCAACTGTCAATCTTTGCTATTGTGACAGCTGGCCCGGTTCTGAACCCGCCCTGTGAGTGCCGGCAAAGTTCAGCCCATTTTCACGTTAAAATTATGAAATGTTACCATAAACTCAGACTGAACTTATGACATATTGCAGCTTTAATTGTTGTAAGAAGACAGTCACTGAGTCACTGAGATTTGTTGCGTGTATTTCACATGAATATTGTGACACAACAGAGGAAATTAAAATAATAAGGCTGTCAAAAAGTGTCCTGACACCTCTTTGTTGCTTGTAAATTGTTTCTCCTGTGTTGTTTGTTGGAGGTAATTTGTCTTTTTCATTTTCCCGTGATAAGTTGTATTTGAATATTGCTACTTAATGTAAGCGGCATTAGATAATTTGACTGAGTGGTTCTTCTTGTGGAACATTCACCAAAAACATTGATTATTAAAGTGCACAAAAATCATTTGTTAAGGATCTTTTCACAGCCAGAGTTCACAGTATAATGCACAGCCTGTACGTGTTAGTAAGTTCTTGACATAGCACATCCAACGATTTTTGTCACTTGTATTTATCAAACATTTCCCTGCCATTTGGCACGAGCAGATACAACCATTTCATTTTATTTGTAAAGGCTTGATAGCCTTAGGTGACTATACATCCATGACTTTCAAGAATTTTTAATATCATTAATAAATATTATCATATTTTTTAACTCGCCCAGGCTATTCCTCATTGTTCATTAGTCACTTGCCACTTTGTGACTGGAGCCCCTGTTTTACCATATGCACTTAACGATGGCTAAAATCATTTCCAGAAGTTTAAGGAAGGAATGTTTTGACATTATTTTCTACTTGGGATGTAATATATTTTTCCAATATTCTCCCTGCCTCTCACAATGATGGTGACTTATGCTGGAGTATTGTTCAGCAGATGCCTGCAGCCTCCTGGTATTTTGCCCAAGTGGCAGTTTTTCATGTGCAATTCCAGACAGCAAGTATCAGCAGGCTATTTGACTATGGGATACATCACACCTGAGCCTAATCTTCTTCTCATCCCATGTACACACACACACACACACACATTTGCCAGCAGCAGTCACTGGATAGTTATCAAGAATAGGAACCCTGGTTAATTTTGCAGAACTCCCACTGCCAGCCCAGCATAGACCATGGATCGAACCTACACTCTTACTGGTCCTACCTTGCAATGTATTAGTGACCCATTATAGGAGCTCGTGATATAGCAGATGGCTGTTACTTTAGAGTTGTTATTTTACAGGAACTGTGCAGTGTGGGCAGTTAGAACTCTGCTCACTTACCTCCACAGCCTGGATTTGAATCCTTCCCAGACTGGCACGATCAAAGTCTCTCTCTTGCTCTCTCTCTCTCTCTCTCCTGCGTTTTAAAATGAAATTAGTTTGGGCAGTCTCAACTCATTTTCTTTTGGGCACTGGCCTACAGAACTGACTGACAGTGTTACTCAGAGTCCATTGAGGATAGATGTTGGGAGAGATGAAAAAAATACACAGGTGCAGTAAATGCATTGTTGGAACAATGTAGCAGAAATTCTATTCAATAACGAACTTCCAACTTCAGCGGGGGCATAAAACAGGCAGTATCAGATCGGCCATTCGTTCTACACCCAGCCTGATTTTCCTTTACATTGAAGTTGATGGAAGTTCCGCCCATTGTTTCTCTGACCTGGAGTGGATGCTGACACTGGATTCAACAGTGGATAAAAAAGCAAAAATTCCCAATCCCAGAATCAACATCTCTCACCTTTAAGAGCACATTATAAACCTAAAAAATTTTTACAAAAAAAAATGTTATTGTGTAGCCAGTGGTCCTACATGTTGATGTCTTTGCTGATGCTGCCGAGCCTGATGATCAGTGCAGTTTAAAACTCTGTACCGTATTATACTGTCAGTTTACAGTGTTTATATCTGTATATAGTTTTATTATTGTACAAATAAAATTTCTAAAAACAATAATTTGAAGCTTCTCTCTTTGATTGATACAGTTATGCCCCAATAAAGGATTTTTGTTAGATGTTAACCCTAGTCCTTCATGGAAAACTTTTACAATATTGGTTACTTTATTAAAACTGGATGCCTACTTCTGTTACTCTAGGGATATAATGATAAAAGGACATGATGCCAGATTGAGTTTTCATTTGGACTTAATTCTCCAGTACAGTGGAGATGAGTTCTGTTGTTGCTATTCAACAACAACTATTTATAGAACGTTTAACATATAAAAACATCCCAAGGTGCTTCACGGAGTTGTGAAGAAAACATAGATGCCGAGGCACAGAAGAAAAGATTAGGAAAGGTGACCAAAGTCTGATCAAAGAGGTGGGTTCAAGGAGGGTCTTAAGGGAGGAGAGAGAGACAGAGAGGTTAGAGATGTAACTCCAATGTATGGCGTCTAAGCAGCTGAAAACATAGCTGCCAGTGGTGAGGTGAAGAAGAGGTGGACGCACAGGAAGCTGAAATCAGAAGAATAGAGAGCTCAGAGGGAGGGCTGTAGAGTTAGAGCAGATTACAGAGACTGAGGTGTGCGGCTATGGAGGGATTTAAATGCAACATAAGAATGTTGAGACCTTGAGCCAATGTAAGTTAATAAGGACAGGGGTGATGAGAGATTGGGACTTGGCATGGGATCGGATAAGGACAAGATCAGCTGAAGCTTACAGAGGTTGAAGGATGGGAGGCCAGCCAGGAGAACGTTAGAGAAATAAAGTCTGGAGGTGACAATGGTATGGATGAAGCTTTCAGTGGTAAATGGGCTGAGGTTGACAGCAAAGGCAGGTGATGATAGAGATGTAAAAATAGACGGTCTTTGTGATGGAGAAGATTTGGGGATGGAAAATCAGTTTGGGGTTGAACAGGACATTGTAAACATTCTGGTTCTGCCTAAGACAGGGGATATGGAGGGGAATGGAGTCAGTGCTGGCAACCAAAGAAATTGACTTTGGTCTGCCCATTGTTTAACTGGAAGAAATTACGGCTTATCCAAGACTGGATGTCAGACAAAGAATCTGACAGCACAGAGGCAGTGGAGGGGTCGAGAGAGGTGGTGGAGAATGGCATAATCACAGTTTCAGCCATTTGATTGTTTTATCTAATTGTTTCCAATCGGAAAAAAGTTTTTGAGTGGGAGAGAGGAAGTTGATCTAAGTTTTTAAAACAGTAAAAGGAATGTTTAAAGTAGAGTGGAGAATATTTTGTGCAAAACCAGGAAATGTGCATTGGAGGAGACTAATGTAGCCAATAAAGCTACAACCTGACTCAAATGGAAGACCTAAGACTACTTCATACTTATGCTTGTGTTATCCTAGGGGTTTTGCACTGAATTTCTGGCTGTAGTGCTGTAGATTTGTTGCAGAAATAATATAGAGCATCTGAATTTCTGAATTGCACTCTGATTCAATTAATCTGCTCCCCTGAGACCCACTACCCAAACAGATAGCTTGGAGAAGCACTGACTGTGCCAGTTCCAATATAAGAGCTGGAGCCAACAGTTTTCCCAAAACTAAAAATAGTTCTTGAAATGATGACTGTAATGCATGTTGCATGTGTTTAATAAACTGTTCTGGCTTACTAAGCGAGTATCCTTGTCGTCACCATTTATGCCAGCCGAGTCTGAATAGGCAAGTCCATTTTGCCTACATGACATGCATTGAAATTGCCCAATCTGTTTAGGAAAGTAAGTCTGGACCACCCCAGTTCCTCATGGGAATGGATTCATGCCAGTACAACAAGCAATTAGGAAAGCAAATGGTATGTTAGCCTTTATTACAAAAGGATTGGAGTATAATTATGTAGGGCCTTGGTGAGACCACACCTGGAGTATTGTGTACAGTTTTGGTCTCCTTACCTAAGGAAGGATATACTTGTCTTAAAGGGAGTGCAACTAGACTGCATCCTGGGATGGGCGGATTGTCCTATGAGGAGAGATTGAGTAGACTAGGCCTATATTCCCTAGAATTTAGAAGAATGAGAGGTGATCTCATTGAAATGTATAAAATTCTTAAATGGCTTGACAGGGTAGATGTTAGGAGGATGTTTCCCCTGGCTGGGGAATCTAGAACTAGGGGTCACAATCTCAGAATAAGGGGTCGGCCATTTAGGACTGAGATGAGAAATTTCTTCACTCAATGGGTGGTGAATCTTTGGAATTCTCTACCCCAGAGGGCTGTGGATGCTCAGTCATTGAGTATATTCAAGACAGAGATCGATAGATTTTTGGATACTAAGGGAACCAAGGGATATGGGGATAGTGTGGGAAGGTGGAGTTGAGATAGAAGATCAGCCATGATCTTATTGAATGGCGGAGCAGGCTCAAGGGCTGAATGGCCTATTCCTGCTCCTATTTCTTATGTTCAACATTTGTGAAACTAGATAAACTCCAGTTTCCTCCAAAACAAGGGGGTAGATTTTCGTGACCTCTTTCAGGCCTCATTGGCATTCCATTGGCAAGATGCTTGCGCATTTGGAGCAGGTCACTGATCAAGGGGGCACAAAATCTGGTGGCTCCACTGCAGAGCCCTGCCCGTCTAGGGCAGTTATGGGGGGAGCTGGTCCTGGCAAATAGCCATGGAGGGTTGGGCATCAGTGGGGTCAGTTTTTGTGGGGCCAGGAGGAGCACAGAATTCATTGACAAACCTTTTTTGAAACTTTTTCTAAGTGGCCTGCAGTGGTTCCTTTGAGGACCACTGATTAGACCACTCAGCGACAAGTACCAAAGCACAGAGTATGCGCAGAGCATTCTCTGCCTTTTGGTATCTCAAAATTCCTTCAGAGTCCTATTGATGTAACAAGCCTCTAATTTGAATGCGCTAATGATGCTCCCGCCTATTTACGGGGGGAGGCGCTTGAGCTACCCATTTAAAGGCCCCCACCAAAATGGCAGAGAGCCAACGTCAGGGGTATCAAGTACTGTGCTGCTATTTTAATCACATTACCTCCCCATTCCTGCTTGTTGGATTGGATAAAAATCGGCCTTGGCTTAGCACTGCACACGCGCTTATGTAGGACACAGTATATAGATGTTGGCACATGCACACTGGTGTTATGAGTTTTACAGGGAACTAGAGTGCAACTGTCTGCAGTCAGTGCAAGTGAGGTGCATGGTCTGTTATGTCCCCACAACAGGCAAAGATGGGAAGTATCTGAGCAGTAAATTGGGCAGATATCAGTTCTGCTTGATGTCTGCCCACTGTGCATCCCATTCTAATTTCTGATGGGCAGTGGAAGCTCCCACCCAAACCAGATTGGAGCTTCATTAAAGTACATTAATAAGGGGGAAGTAACATAAGTTTATCGTTGACGTGATTCCGTATAATTTCTGCCATTACACCAGTTCCTGGGAGTGCATCATCACCCCGGCCAATGAAATTTTAATTTAATTTGTTAAGGTTCTTTTAAAGTTTTATTAGTTACAGTCCATTTGTTTAATCACCCAAAACCAGAAGAGTACACCAGTTCCTGTTAATGCCCACAAGCTTTGGGCTTTGTGAGAAATCAGGTGGCCTTTTCAACTGGGATCTATTAAAAGATAATACAATACAGCTGATATCAGTTACTTGTAACTTTTTTTTCCACTGGAAGTGACTTCTAGATATCTTCAGAATCACTGGGGTGAATTTCCATGGGGGTTCTCCCACTCATCTACAGTACCTTTGGCAGGGTTTCCATTTTCCAGGGTGTCTGTACCTCTTCCACCAAAACTACAGCAGATGATTCAGAGAACCTCTGTGGAAATTCATCCTCTCTGTGTCTGAAAGGGGTTTGTAGGAGGGATTTTGGTGCAACCATTTTTGCTGTCTGCCTACCCTTTGCACTATGGGATCCCTCTTGGAATTCCATTTTACTTAGCATAGTTTCCGGAAGAGGAGGAAAAAGAAATCAAGAATGCTGTTCAAGATGCAGGATGGCTGAGAAGGAGTGCTCGTACACATCTTTACTCTCCAAATTGAGTGTACAGGCCAAGGTAAACATTTCTGCTCTTATCAGAAGAGCAACACTTGTGGAGGTTACACTTCACCAGGAAGGCAGTTACAGACTGTAAAATAACCACCAGGGTAAGCATAGGTAAGTAAATGTCGCTGCATTCCTCAATTTATTTGGTCTCCTGTTCCTTCCAGGTTGCCACAAAGGACATCAGTAATATCAGCTAATCTGCAGCCCATACAAGTATTAAACAGGTGATTAATAGGACGTTCCCCAGAGCACACACCTTCATAGCTTTCTAAATGGATAGCTAGAAACAGCAGGGGTGTGCCCTGTGTTTTGCTTAGATTGCAGGATTTCCCAAAGTCCAAGGCATAATTGGCTGCATGCATGTTCCCTTTGATTGCTCCTGGCCACAATAGTACAACCTTCATGAATCACAAAGGCTTCCACTCCATCAATGGAAAGGTAGTCTGTGACCATCTACACAAGATCAAGCAGATCAATGCTTGCATTCTCAACGGTTGTCATTAAGCCTTTATCTTATGTCAGGTCGCCATTCCTCCATTCTTTGATCCTAGACAATAAATACAAAGTTGAAAACCAAGGCTATCCACTGCCTGTCTTATGACACCTGTGCACCATTCACGTACACCTGCTGAATACAAATTTAATGAGGTCCATGCTTATAAGAGCAGTCATCAAGCACACCATGAGAATGTTGAAGCAATAATTTCAGAGCTTTAAATGTCTTTCAGATGAAACGTTAAACCAAGGCCCCATCTACCCTCTCGGGTGGACATAAAAGATCCTGTGGCAGGGGAGTTCCCCCAGTGTCCTGGCAAACACTTATCCCTTAACCAACACCACAAAAATAAATCATTTTGGTTATTTATCTTATTGTTGTTCGTGGGACCTTGCTGTGCACAAATTGGCTGCTGTATTTCCCACATTACAACAGAGATTACAATGCAAAAGTACTTCATTGGCTATGAAGTACTTTGGGACATCCTGGGGTTGTGAAAGGTGCTATATAAATACAAGTTCTTTCTTTTTTTTCTATAACTGATCTGAGGGCTTCTTTCAATACAGAGCAGAGGAGATCCCTCCATCTACTGAAGGTGAAGACACACGTGATATTGAGGATTCTGAGAATACCCCAGTGAACAACAGTTGCAAGGAGCCAGATTTGTTGTCATGATCTGATTAACGAGTATTTCACGTAATAGCACCTTAAACGAAACTTCTTCACCATTCCCTGGAAGTATGCCCACTTGGCACAATAATTAACAATTGCTCCACAGCTGCCAATAGACCATTTATCTCATAACAGGTAACAATCTCCAGTGCCATTACAGGAATATCCTCTGGACACAATGCAAATGACGTGCCACTACATTTTATTGCCCTACCTGTTCTGCTTTTAATATTTGCCACTCGGATAGGTGTCCTTGGTGCCTGTCTGCAGTGCTTTACTCCCTACTCTCTGTCAAAGACAAGCACTGCTGCAGATGATTGACAAGTGTTCACATGCGCTTTGGTGGACTGCTTCTCCAATGTGCTCTCCCAATGACTGGAGTATGGGAAGTGGCTTACTGCTATGTCTCAAGTCAATGATGGTGATTGTCAACCTCTGTGAATACAAGCCAGTTCAGCTTACCTGCAGGCTGCACCACTGTGGGCTGCATGTTTTCTGACACCTGTGCAGGTGTTGGCTGAAGGGGACGTAAGGAGACAGGGATATTTATATAACACCTTTCACATCCTCAGGACGTCGCAAATTGCTTCACAAAAAAAGTACTCTTGAAGTGTAGTCACTCTTGTAATGTAGACAGACGCAGCAGCCAATTTGTGCACAACAAGGTCCAACAAACAGTAATGAGATAAATGACCAGATGAGCTGTGCAAACAGAGTTGGGTGAATCTTTTAAGTGGAGTGGAGTGTTGTTATCAAACTGAACTTTAACCTAGTTTTCTTACGTTAAAACTGCAAGTTAGTGGCAGTTAATAGTCAATCAGCTGTAAGTGGGTCCTTGACTAGGTTTTTTATTATTGCAGCAGGCGCAAGGGAACACCATCACCCCTAAGTTCCCCTCCAAGTCACACACCATCCTGACTTGGAAATGACTGGGTCAAAATCCTGGAACTCCCTCCCTAACAGCACTATGGGAATACCTTCACTGCATGGACTGCAGCGATTCAAGAAGGCGGCTCACCACCACCTTCTCAAGGGCAATTAGGGATGGGCAATAAATGCTGGCCTTGCCAGTGATGCCCACATCCCAGGAAAGAATAAAAAAAAGAATATTCTTGGCTACAAGGTAATCAGGAAAGATACGGAAGTAAAAAAGGAACATGGGTGGGCGGGGTGGGGGGGTGGCAGTATTGATCAAAGAAACTATTATAGCACTGGAGATGGATGATGCAGTTGAGGGGTCAAAGACAGAATCTATTTGGTTAGAATTAAGGAACAATAGAGGAACTATTATGCGACTGGGTGTATACTATAGGCCACCAAATAGTGGGAAGGAGATAGTGGAGCAAATTTGGAGACAAATTACAGAAAGATGCAAGAACTGCAGAGTGATAATGGGGGACTTCAATTACCCTAATATAGACTGGAATATTAACAGCGTAAAGGGCAAAGAGGGGAAGGAATTCCTGAAATGTGTGCAAGAGAATTTTCTTGATCATTGGCCCAAAAATTAGTGCCGCTACGCGAGAGTACGCACTGTGTACTCTCGCGTATTCTGTCTCCAATTGCCGGTTTTCTGCATGCACTGCGCATGCGCTGAAAACCAGCACTTGGTGAATTCAAAAGGGGGCGGTTCCTAGGTGAACCGCGTGCGCACTACAGGCTGCGCGCACGCAGTGCACTTAGTGCTTTGAACGCACAGGTAAGCATGGAACATTTTAGACATAAAGAAAGGAGGCGTAAGACCCTCTTTTAACAAGGTAAGTAGTTAATTAAGTATTATTTTGAATTTTTTTTAACAGGTATATCTTTTTTAGAGACTTTAAAGACAGGTAAGTTTATTTTTATAACTTTTTAAAAGATTTAAAAAATTTTCAAAAATTTAATTTTTTATTTAAAATGGTTAATTTATTTAACTATACTTATTTTATTAATGTGATGGTTTTTTTTTTAATTTAATTGAGGTTTAGCTGTTCTTTTGGGGGGCGTATAGATTCATAGCTTTCACAGCACTTATGTGAAAGCTATGAATGAAAGATGGTGTGCTGCCATTGGCTCTAACTGAGTCACGTGATCCCACAGCTCGCACAAATTAACTACGCCTGTGGGATACGGAAGCCCTGCACAGCTGCTGTCCAGAACATCAAGTTCGTGCGAGCTCGGACTGAAAAAGCCAGCGCGCAGTGAGAGATCGCGGGGAAGCCTTACCCTCGCACGAAGGCTCCCTCACGAATTTTTGGGCATTGTGTTTCCAGCCCAACAAGGAAGGAAGCAGTGCTGGATCTAGTTTTGGGAATGAAGTGGAGCAAGTGGAGTATGTTTCAGTGGGGGAGCATTTGGGGAAGAGTGATCATAATATCTTCAGCGTTAGAATAGTTATGGAACATGACAAGGAACAATTAAATGTAAAAATATTTAACTGGAGGAGGGCTAACTCAGTGAGTAGAAAAGGGATCTGGCATAGATGGATTGGAATCAAAATTTGGTAGGCAAAACAGTGATTGAACAATGGAAGGCCTTCAAAGAAGAGATGGTTTGGGTACAGACTAGACACATTCCCACAAGGGGGAAAGGAAGGGCATCCAAAGCTGGAGCTCCCTGGATGACAAAGGATATAGAGATTAAAATGAGATAGAATAAGGAGGCTTATGACAATTGTAAGGTTCATAATATAATAGAGAACCAACCTGAATATAAGAAGTACAAGGAGCTCTAAAAAAGGAAATAAGGGGGACAAAGAGAATATGAAAATAGATTAGCGGCAAACATAAAATAGAACCCAAAAGTCTTTTATAAACATATAAATAGTAAAAGAGTAGTCAAAGGAAGGGTGGGGCCAATTAGGGACCAAAAAGGAGATATTCTTGTGGAGTCAGAGGGCATGGCTGAGGTGCGAAGTGAATACTTTGCATCTGTTTTCACTACAGAAGAGGATGCTGCCGATGTAGCAGTAAAGGAGGAGGCAGTAGTGATATTGCAAAGGATAAAAATAGATAAAGAGGATGTACTTAAAAGGTTGGCAGTCCTCAAAGTAGAAAAGTCACCCGGTCCAGATGGATGCATCCTAGGTTACTGAGGGAAGTAAAGGTGGAAATTGCAGAGCCTCTGCCCACAATCTTCCAATCCTCCTTAGATATGGGGGTGGTGCCAGAGGACTGGACAAGTGCAAATATTACACCCCTGTTTAAAATAGGGGAGAGGGATAAATCCTACATCTACAGGCCAGTCAGCCTAACATTGGTGGTGGGGAAACATTTTGAGACAATAATCCAGGCCAAAATTAATTGGCATTTGGAAAAGTATGGGCTAATAAATGAAAGTCAACACGGATTTGTTAAAGACAAATTGATGAAGTAATGGAGAGGGTTGATGACGGTAGTGTGGTTGATGTTGTGTATATGGACTTTCAAAAGGCGTTTGACAAAGTACCACATGATAGACTTGTTACCAAAATTAAAGCCCATGGGCTTAAAGTGACTGGCAGCATGGATACGAAATTGGCCAAGGGACGGAAAGCAGAGAGTAGTGGTGAACAGTTGTTTTTCAGACCGGCGGGAAGTTATAGATTGGTGTTCCCCAGGGGTCGGTATTAGGATCACTGCTCTTTTCAATATATATCAATGACCTTGACTTGGGTATACAGGACATAATTTCAAAGTTTCCAGATGACACAAAACTCGGAAATATAGTGAACAACGAGGAGGATAGTGACAGACTTCAGGAGGACATAGACAGACTACTGAATTGGGCAGACACATGGCAAATGAAAATTAATGCAGAAAAGTTAAACATTTTGGTAGGAAGAGAGGAAATACAAACTAAATGATACAATTTTAAAGGGGGTGCAGGAACAGAGAGACCTGGGGGTGTATGTACACAAATCTGTGAAGGCGGAAGGACAAGTTGAGAATGCTGTACAAAACGCATATTGAATCCTTGGTTTATTAATAGAAGAATAGAGTACAAAAGCAAAGAAGTTATGTTTAACCTTTATAAAATACTGGTTAGGCCTCAGCTAGATTATTGTGTTCAATCTGGGCACGATACTTTAGGCAGGATGTCAAGGCCTTAGAGAGGGTGCAGAAGAGATTTACTAGAATGGTACCAGGGATGAGGGGCTTCAGTTATGTGAAGAGACTGGAGAAGCTAGGTATGTTCTCCTTAGGGCAGAGAAGGTTAGGAGGAGATTTTATAGAGGTGTTCAAAATCATGAGGCGAGTTGTGATCTGGAATGCGCTGCCTGAAAGGGTGGTGGAAGCAGATTCAATAGTAACTTTCAGAATGGAATTGGATAAATACTTGAAGTGGAAAAATTTTGCAGGGCTATGGACAAAGAACAGGGGAGTGGGACTAATTGGATAGCTTATCAAAGAGCCAGCACAGGCACGATGGGCCGAATGGCCTCCTTCTGTGCTGTATCATTCTATAATTCTATGGTGTTGGTTGAGGGATAATTGTTGCCCAGAACAGTAGGACGAACTTCCTGCTCTTCTTTAAGAAAAATGCACTGGGATCTTTTACATCCACATGAACAGGCTGATGTGCCTCGGTTTATGGTCTCATTTGAAAGTTGATACCTCCAACAAGGCAGCTCTCTCTATTAGTACTACACTAAAATGCTGGTCTTGATTATGTGCTCAAGTGTTGGATTGGAATTTGAACCCACAGCTTTCTGACCTAGAGATGAAAGTACTACCAAATGAAGCCAAGCTGACACATTCACTTTCAGATTTAGTTACACTGAGTGAGGCAGTGAGCTTAGGAGTGTGTGTTATCCAGAGAAGCTGGTAACAAATTCTCAGATTGGAACAGGCCTCCAGCTTCTCCGTCTCCTATTTACTCCAAATTGTCCCTACCCTGGATCTCATGGGCTTCCTCATTGAAAGGAGCAAGACGATGCAGTGT
The DNA here is from genome assembly GCA_030390025.1 of Squalus acanthias. Classification (NCBI taxonomy): domain Eukaryota; kingdom Metazoa; phylum Chordata; class Chondrichthyes; order Squaliformes; family Squalidae; genus Squalus; species Squalus acanthias. The sequence continues at coordinate 44,168,023 of CM059429.1, read as the reverse complement.
GCCTTCTCCTATGTGAATTTTCTCCCTCTTGTTATAGGTGGTCTTCCCTTGAAATAATAATAGAAGGGATAAATAATGGCCATTGGCAAAAGGGTTTTTCAGCCTTTGACATGAATCAGCCTGCTGCCTATAGTACGTATGATGACAGGAACATCAATCATGCTATTGCAGTAGATAGAAATAGTTGTCAAGGGGTGCAGCATTTCAGGGTGTGAGGAAAAGCACAAGGAATATGCAATGACATCTTCCCTGCTCAACCATGGGAATCTTCCAAAGAGCTGACAGATTGGGTGTAGGGAAAGGCATATGTCATGTTCTTTACAGTTGAAGCAAAGAGAGATCTGAATAGGGTTTCCTACCTTGATACACCTGATATGATCATTGAATTTCTTGCACCACTGCAGCCAGGTCCTTGAATAAATTTTGCTGACATTGGCATGGGTGGCAACCTCCTGCCAGGCCTCTTTCGTAACTCACTATTGGAAACACACCCTCCCCATCCCATGAAATAGAATATCTCTCTTCAGCCAAACTTGCTCAAAAAGGACTTAGATTGCTCCAAGGTACTCTGTCACTCCCTTGACCGCTGGTGAATGTTAGGTTAGCTCCAGCAAATTCTTCTCTTCCTTGGCTTGAAAAAGCAGACTGTCCCTTTAAGTTGCTGCAGGCCTTTTAGATTTGCAGCAGCACATGATTGCCTGCCCGCAAATAATCATTCTGCCCACCCCAAGTATTACTCAGACCTGCAGCTTGCTTCCATTATGTAAATTATGCTAAAGACGGAAACTCAACCGAGTTCAGTTCGTGTTGTCCTGGGCGGTTGTGAATCCGACCATGCTCTCCTCCTACCACATTAAAGCTCACACAGTAAAATCAGCATCCATAAGTCTATTACAATCATGACATAGACCAATTGCAGTTGATACTGGCTAGGTTGAAACATTCAAAAGGGGACGCACTCCTGCTTTAATGGGCTAGGGGTATGGGGTCGACAAAACATAAATAATGGTGTGATTGAGTTCTAGAACAGAATATGAATAATAGACCAAATTAAACATACTCCTGATGTATGCAGCTGCCTTTTGTCACTTTCCCAGCTCCAAGAATTTGCAGCTGGAACAACACTGCATTGCTGACGGGAGACTGCTGCAGAAGGCAACTGGTTTGGAACCAAAATCAAACCAAGTTTGAAAGAACAGCGTTCAACCGATCAGAATGCTGCATTTTTTTTTGAGCACTGTGATCAATCCTGTGATCACCACCCTGCTGAAACCTTAACATTGTTACAAAAGAAAGAATCAAGAAGTAAAAGCTTCCAGAAAAAGCCAATCAAATTAGGCAGTATTTAAAATTGGAGAAATGTAGAGTAAGTTCTGGGGAAAGGCATAAACTGAATGGGGCAATTAAAATGACCAAAAGAGAAAATATAAGGTAATCCTTTGATTAAAAAGTGTGCATTTGGAATTTTTGTGAAATTTATAGTTTTAATCACTTTATCGGGTATATTATATTTTTTTTAAAGAAATCTTTTTTAGACAACATTGTGTGGGAAAATCCTAATAAAACTACAGACTACACAGAGTAACCTCATCTCTGGGCAATTACCCAGAATACAATATTACAAGTTAGATTTCTCAACCACAGCAACACATGGTTCAGCACACCAGGCAGAGGATTGCATTTGTGAGTCAGGTCGATCAAAATATATTATCTTTGAATACTCCTTTAACTAAATTCTTCAGGATATAGTGCACTGTTTAATCTGCTGAATTTTAAAATGTTTGTGCACCTTAATGTCTGTGCTTTTAATTTCCCCAATCCTTACTGTATCCTGCTCAATCTCCACCTTTCCCTCTTGTAAAATATACAGACATTTGTTCACATGAAGAGGCTATAAAATGCATTTTATTGTTGTTGTGCTTTGACTTACATAGATGAAAACTGGTATAATATGAATATTTTGTAGGAGAAAGTAAGGGATATCTCCACACATGAACTGCAAACAGAGAAAGCAGGCTGCAGATTGGTCACATTCAGCTTCAGGTATTCTAACCTATCAGTCCTCATGCATATTCCTAACTAAAAGTATTGTGCATGCAAAACATTTGAAAATGTTGCCACTGCCAAGACCTTTGGGGTGACAGAGGAAAGTCAAAAGTAATATGAAAATATTATCAGAACCAGTGAGTAATGAAGGCAATTCTTGATTTGGAGTTGGGCCGACTGCTGTATCATGCCTTGGTAGTTGGAACTACTACAACCATCATTGGTGGAGTTTTATGAATATTTTGGGGGTGATTTTATCAATGGGGACGTGATGGAGGCGGGACTGCTGCTTGTCAGGTTTTAGTCCCTCCTCCAATGACGTCTGGCCAACCCATGCTATTTTCCCTTGATTGACCTTGTTAAGCCCGCCCAGCGGGCTTAGCAGGCCAATTAAGGGAATGCCGGTGACAGAGAACGTCAGCGTATGACATTTCATCTGTCAAGATTTTTTGACAGGTGAATTGTCATTGTTTGACAGCTCTGTGAAGCTGTCAAACACTGACAATCTGTCTTCTAAGTTGAGTCCTTCTACTGAAGACTCATTTAGAAAGCTTTCCTGAGCAGAAAGCAGAAGGCTGCTGCATTTAAGAATGCAGCGGCCATTCTGCTTTCTCTGCCGGTGAGATGAGGCAGCTCCGCAGCCTGAAGGGATGAAGCCTGGAGGAAGAAGCAAAGGTAAGTAATCTTATTAAAACACTTTATACTCACCTCACACACTTACCTCTCCACACTTGCACTCATCACTCATCTGCACACCGGACATTTCGGCCCCTCCGACCCCCGCAGACCCACGGCTCGCCTCGCTGACCCTGGTGAGGTTCGGAGCTGTCGGGAAGCCCACATTTTAGGTCTCAAAATAGGGATTAGCCAAAAAACTGCCTGTTAACTTCTTGTTAACAGGCAGTTAATTGGCACTAATCCCCTTCCCGCCTCGAGGAGACGGGACCTGGCGCGGGTCGGGTACCCGCCTCCTGGGAAGATGGCACGGAGGCGGGTTGAGGGCGGGATGGGTACCCGCTCCCAGATTCTGCCATTTTCCCGGCAGACCCGCCTCCAAACCCGCCTCCCCAGGGCTGGCAAAATCACTCCCTTTATGTTGTATGAGCACTTTGAAAGCTATTTTTGGTGTTATAAGTTCACTGCCAATTACCTGCCGAGATGGCAAGCAGTCAGAGATACCCTAAATGATAAGAATGTAATGGTGATTGACTCAACAAGTCATGCTCAGCAAGATTGTTTTAAAAATCACCATTAACAAGTACAAAAACTGAAAATGCTAGAATAACTCAGTAGTTCCAGGCAGCATCTCTAAAAAAAGGATTAAAAAAATAACATTTCGGTTATAACCTTCATCGGAACCTGCTGAGTGTTTCCAGCAATTTTTCTTTTTATTTCAGATTTCTAGCATCTGGAGTAATTAGATTTTTGATTTAACATATAATTGGTTCCTGGTCAAAGCATGAGAAGGACTCCACTTCCAATGCCCTAGCAACTTGTTCAAATCAAGTCACAGGCTTATGACTTGATTCTATTCATCGACATTGATGCACCAGCTATTTTCAGAATTCCAGATCTTCAAGAGACTTCTTTAACCCAACATAATGGCACAATGGTCTCTTAAATACACTTCATTACATTGGTCAGTGAGCATACATTAACAATCTTTTACTCTGTCTCTCTGTCTCTCCTGTTGAAACTGGAAACTCAGCATTATGGGCAATTAAGTATTTAATACACCAATACCTTGTTGCCTCATTTAATTTTTTTCACAATAATGAATTCTGTGAAACAACTATTAACACAGCAGCTTGAAATCTTTATTTTTTTAAATTATTGGTATGTTGAAAGACTACTTTGAATAATCACTTGCCTTAGTCGTGAGAAAAAGTGCATGAGTTGCCTAGCTCCCAGTTTTGCCAATATCACAAGTGATTTAAATTCCCTCAGGATTTGGCCTACAGAGCTTCGCGTGATGATCCATTACTCTCCCATGTATTTCTACAGATGTTAAGGAAGAGCAAGCTACAAGGCAGATATGATGGCGACTACAATTTTTATCTAATATACTAACCTGACATCAAACATTGCTTGTGTATTATGAAGTTGGATTGGACAATTGGATGGGTAGGCATATTAAACTGATGCTTGGTATGTTTTCCGATCACATTATTGGCATTTTGCATGCTGATACAAATATGATCTCTGACTTGAGAGTGACAATTTACCTAAAATAATCTGCCCCTTGACATTCAATAGTTTAATTGAGTTGCTTTCCAGACTTGTAGGATATATAATCTAATATCAGTTTAACATATTTTTCATTGAACCAGTATTTATCCTCTATATATTTTATAATTTTATACAAAATTGTACCAAAGTCATTTTAAAGAGTTATAGTTCTGTCTTGTCAATTTTCTCTCCATTCTTTCCCTTCCTCAGCGCATTGCCAAGCCCAATCCTAACCTCACTCGACATCTACACGCATGCATTTCCAGGAGGGGTTGCTAGATTGTAATCACGAGCTGGAACCCAAGTCGATTTTCTGCTCACTAACCCATATGTAGCATCCATACCACCACCCCAGCTAAGCTCAGCTCACTCAGGCCAAACTAGTTAATTGAATCTCAGAGCTTTCTAGTGTGTACGGTTCATCCTATCAGCTGGCGGAATAACCCAAAAACCATCATTTTTTTTTATGTTGGGTTCTAAGCCTAATTGGACTGGTTTTACAAATACGCACTCCCAGCATGGAGCCTCATTCACTAGGAGTGAAATTGTGGCCATGTTCCTTATAATTTTCCATCGACAATGGGTAGAAATATGTGAGAAGCAGCCTACAGTTTCCTGATTTACACGCTCAGTGGGCAAAACTATACACCAGGAGTGCGCAGTTATAAAATCAGCACTATGAATGTAAAGAATTACTCCCGTTTATATTATTACTGAATTCACAGCAGCACGGAAGTAAAAAATCCCACATTACTTTAGAAAATTCTAACTTCTTCTGAGTTACGATTACCATGACATAAATCAAGTAAAAAGATGAAATGACACAGCACACAGGGCAGTCTGGTTGCTCGAGAGGTTGAACCTTGGACTTCCAGCAGAATGCAAATTATCCTGAATCTTGGGGCTATTTATCAGCCACTTGCCTGCTTCACCTTGTTGATCTTCAGCATTTCTGAGTTTGGTGGTTAGAGGGGGACAATTACAAATTTAAAAAGTAGCGATAAACAAAAACACGGTTTCAGATGTGGTATGGCAAAGGGGAAGTGTCTGATTTATAAATGTCATATGACTTGTGAAAACGTTTCAGTGATACAGCCTGAAATGCAAATAAATCAGTGCCTTATGCTTATAGAAACTTTAAATATTATCACACTAGAATATCTACATTTTACCAGTGTATAATACGAACTTCAGTAAGTGTGCAGTTCTAACAAAATTAAGAGAATTTCGATTGTAGCACATGGACAATTATAACATTTTAAAGTGCCCAGTGAGGATATTTTCAAGAGAAAGATAAAATAAGAAATTAATAAATATTTTTTCTGCTTGGCTCCGTCCCAGCTCTCTGATTTGTCTCTTGGTTGTGTCTTATAATGTTCCCTCTTTTATCTCTCTCCTGACTGTCTGTAGTCTGGTTCTTTGATCTCTTTCCCAGCTGTATCTCATCCTACCTTGGTTCTCCCATCCTTTTACTAGCAGTTTTATTCTGTCCCATCTCTCTGATTTATGTCCTGGCTGTATCCTGCTCCATCCAGGCTGCTGTCTCTTCCAGCTTTCTGATTTCTAATTCAGGTTTGCCTGAGCTGTGATCTTTCTGCTGGTACAAGCTGTCAATCAGCGGGAATAGTGAAGGGCTCAACACCAGCTGTCCAGAAGATTAGAGAAGGAATGAAAGAACTTGACATAAAAGAGTGGAAGAGACAAAGGAAAATAACTTTTTTATGAAGTTAAGACAAGCAAACCCCATCAAGCAACATCAGAATCATCCAATCACCACCGATTGATTGGAATATCTATAATGTGAACTTGTGCATTTGGCTCCAGGTCTGCTAACAGCATTTCCAACATTTCCTTAGCCTGGGCTTCCCTACCCTAATGAAATTCAAACTAGAATGGCTAGAAACTAGGGCAAAGCTGGCCAGAAGTGTAGTGTGCTGATTACACATAATTCTCCACGGCTAGCTCATTAACATAATTATTCATGGCTCCATGTGCTGCTTTGGCCTTGTGCTGCAAGATACGGTGGGTGGATTGAAAAATTGCATTTTAGGTAGAGGTATTTCGACACCTAAAGGTAAACGGCAGCACAGGGGTAAAAATTCTCAGTGTTAGTAAAGGCTCAAAATGTATTTCAGCCCATTGGCAGCCTTTGCCAACACAAAGGGCAGAAGGGGAAAAATGACAGACAAAAATGAAGAGAAAGGAAACTAATGTGGAAGCAAAAACTAGAGCAATTGATGGAGCAGCCCAGCACCCAAGCCTCTCTTTGATGGCAAGATGGAGGTGGTGCTGCATGAGGTGGCTTGTGTGCCATTCCACAGCATCATCTCCACAGGTCAGCATTACAGTATGCCTCGAAGAGGTGGAGGCCGATTTGAGACAGCTGTTGGCTGTTACTGGCTGTGCCAGCCCTATTGTACATGCTAGCTGCAGATGTCCTTACAGTAGATGGCACTGTTCTCCACCTGGCTCTCTACTGACCCAGAGCCTGTGAAGCCATTTTCACATGGTGCAGCCTCCCTAGAGAAGTGCATCCTCCTTATGCACTGCTCCTCGGGCATGTTGTTCTGGGCATATACACTCTGTTATGAGGGTAAGGATTTCTGTGTGCATGTCTCCTTCTATCTGGTTTCCCTGCAGCAGTTCCTTCCTGCTGCTGCTCCTCCTTCTCCTTCTCATCCTTTAGTTAGAGTGGAACGGTCCAAGGACCCCCATGAAGAAAAAAGTGAGTTGCTAGACGCCCCTTAAGAGTTCAGAATGTTGTAGAGTTATGACAAGCAATTTAAAATCATCTAAGTAGCAAAAATAACACTATCTAATACAAGCAAAATGTCTCCCAAACCGTTGCAGCATTTTATCTGAGAGCTGGTGAAGATCCGTTCAAACACAACTGGAAATGGCCACCTCCCAGTTGTGCCACCCATGGTTTGTGGGCAGGTTGGGGAACTGGTGGTAGCAATGTGGGTGAAGACGAAAGTGATATTGAGTCCCAACAATGTCATTTGACCCCAATTTCCATATATTATTAAGGCCCTTAGCTGTTTCCAGCAGGAGCTCTGGCCACCTAGGCCACGATTTTACGAACCTTGGTGGGTCCGTGGTGGGCGACGTCGATGGCGGGTCCTGACCCCGCTGCTGTCGCCATCCCGGCCTCTAAAATGATTGCCCCTGATTGGGCTTGTTAAACCCGCCCAGTGTGTTTCTCGGGCCAATTAGAGGAAGCGGGTCTGGTGACGTTGTTTCCTTAAAGGGACCATGTGCAAATTTATTTTGGCATTTATGCTGTCAGTGTTCTACAACATTGAGGTGCTGCAAACACTGACGAGCACTGCACAGAGGTGCAGGGCTGCACCCAGGCTCTCCCATGACTCCCTCCATATGCTTATGGAGGGAGTCACATCATGCAGGGAGGTTCTCTTCCCTTCCCATGGGCGGAAGAGACCTCCCCAGGAGATCAACACAGCCTGGTTGCACTTGGGTGTTTTAGCCAATGTTCATGTGAATGTGTTGTCAAACATTGAAATCTTTATTTTCAACACTTTGCCTTATTGTACAGATCTGTGCTCACCTTTGGAAGTGTTTTTGTGAGTTGCAGTGAATGGTGAGACATCACAATATCCCCTGCAAAGGTGATGAGTGTGAAAGGAATGGCTTGGACTTTGTAGGAATGCTTTATGGTGCTGGTGTGGGGTGGTGTTAACATGGCGCATCAAGTGGCAGCCAGGGTGTACAGCGTCAAGTGAAGTAAATCTGGCCATGGTGAGACCATCCCTGGCCTCCCGGGCAGCAATGTGGTCAGGTGCTGATGCCCTCTGTCCTGTGCAGCATCAGGTGATTGCGGAGAAGGTTGGTGGTGTTGTTGGTGATGTTGGTGTGCCTGGTGCTGCTGGTGTTGGGGCTGATCGTGGAGGGATTCAGAGGACCAAGGTGAGATTTTTTTCAAGGGCATCAATGTTGCTGGATTAGATAGCAGCTGAAGTTGAGATGGCAGAAGCGATCTGTCAAAGGTGAGAGAGCTTGCTCCAAGGAGGCGACAGTGGATAGAGAGTTTACTCCAAACACTTCCAAACTGCATACAGCTCCAAAGTGTCTTCCAAGTCCTGAAGGCTCAAGCTTCTGACATTGGAAAGTGACCAGCTGTGAAATTATAGCTTTCATACCACTTTTGCAGCTGTCACCTATTCACAGCAATGGGGAAACATAAAGAACCGACCTACTTACCTGACGTGATCTCCAAACGATGGGAACCCTGCTAAAAATGTGGGAAAATAGAAAAAGGATGGCAAAATAGTAGTTAACAAGCACGTAACTAGCAATTAACTACCTTAAATGCCTCTCCCGCCGCTTGGTGTCGGGTCTGTTCTGAAGTCGCAGACCCGACATTTTGGAAACTGACGCGGAGGCGGGTTCCCAACCCGCCGTCAATCATTTTGATTTTAACAGCTAACCCGCCTCTGAACTCGCCCTCTGAGCGCTGGCAAAATCGCGGCCTAAGTGTGTGTTCATAAATGTCCGTTACAGCGAATAAGGAAAATGATGTGAGATGATATAAGGGGTACTGAGATGTGAAGTGTAAGAATTAAAATGTTAAACAGAAACTTGAGAGTGAAAATGAAAATGGCTAATGTGACAAGAAGAAAAAACAATCTTGAAATGTAACGTATATATTTTTTGAAATAATTATAATAAAATTCTAGCAACTTTTTGGAGATGTTGATGACTTTGCAGGACATAGTTACCTCAGGAACTGTGGTGGGCATCTTTTAAATCAATTATTTTACGATATAATATTGTTGAAAGACTTCTCTCATATCATAATCTTCCTGTGCCATCTACAAGTGTTCCACATCTAAGATAATAGATAGAACAGTCAGTAAGAATATGTGGGCTGGGATATTGGAGTCAAAAATAACTACAAAAATTAACTGCAAATATTGAAGCTGTAGGCACAAATTCCCCAATGCAGAGTGTCTTGGGGATTGTTTAGAAAAAGTATAAAATCCTCCAAATCTCAAGCACCTGGCAGCAGAAATTAAACTGACTGAACAGCTGGTTTACATTTTGTTAGCAAATGAATACGAAATGTGCTTAATTATATAGTTAATGTAAAACAAAAACAATAAGGAGGAGTTTTCATTGCATTAATTTTTCATTAAAAACAGAAGATAAATGTCGATCAAACCAAAACAATGGGCGTGATTTTTATCTCACTGCCACCCTGCTTATGCTAAAAACAGAATAGTAGCAGGACCAAAATCGCGTAAGAAACTGAACCATCAACTGCTGGAGGTCCATCGGTTCTGATTTGAGTGGACTTCGATCTAGGGCCGGAATTTTGCCGGCGCTCAGCGGACGGGATGGGTGGCAGGTCAGCTGTTAAATTTAAAATGATTGACTGCGAGTCGGGAACACGCTGTCAAACCGCGTACACTGGACCTTCCCAATGTCGGGTCTGCCAGCGCTGAGCAGACCCGACAGGCAGCGGCGGGGGAGGCAATTAAAATCATTAGTGGCTTGTTTACAGCCGCTAATCTATGGTTTTTCCCCAGCTTTTTGGATTTGACAGGTCACCCACTGGTTTCCCGCTGTGTCTAGAGCTCGTCTATGAAGCTGAGGCGGGAGCAGTGGCCATTGAATCAGCTGTTGAGTTGACAGCTTCAAATGTACAGTAAAAGCTCCAACCTTACAGAGATATCTTCCCTCAGTCACAAACTCTTCCTCACTGCATTTCCACAACAGATTCATCATGCTGCAAGTCTTTACACAAATCTCCATCCAGTCTAACCTCATTACCTCTCTCACCAATGACAGATTGCTTCTGCCATCTCTACTTCACCTGCCATCTATTTCATCAGCATGGGTGCCCTTTATACTCTCTCACCTTGGTCCTCAGTATCCCACCACGATCATCCCTAACACCAGCAGCACCAGGCACACCAGCAGCACCAACAACAACACCAACCTTCTCCGCAATTAACTGATGCTACACAGGACACAGGGCATCAGCACCCGACCACATTGCTGCCCGGGAGGCCAGGGATGGCCTCACCATGGCCAGATTTACTTCACTTGACGCTGTACACCCTGGCTGCCACATGATGCGCCAGGTTGGCACCACCCCACACCAACACCATAAAGCATCCCTACAATGCCCAAGCCATTCCTTTCACACTCATCATCATTGCGGGGGGTACCGTTATGTCTCACCATTCACCGCAACTCACTAAGCCACTTCCAAAGGTGCACAAAAATCTGTCCAAGAATGCAAAGTGTTGAAAATAAAGGTTTCAATGTTTGACACCACATTAACAGAAACTTTACATGAACATTGCATAAAACACCCAAGTGCCTACGCTTGTGTGTTGTTAGTTGGTATGATTGCACTAGGATGAGGGTGAGTGTGAGGGGTGGCTAGTGAGATGGGGATATGATAATGTAGATAGAGAGGGATGGGTGGAGGTGCAAGGTAAATTGGTGTGAGTAAGGATGTGCAGGAGTAGGGTAGGGAAGGAAGAGTGATGGGGATATAATGAGAGGCACAGCAGGATGAGGTTGAGTGTGGCTTTGTACTAATGTTTCGTGATCTAATGAGATAATTGAAACATTTGCAGCACTGCAGCCTGGTCCACCTGATGACATCCCTGCTTGTGCCCTCCTCTGCAATGACGTCATCAGACCTGCTTCCTACTAATTGGCCGAGAACCCCGCAGGGTGGGCTTAACAAGGCCAATCTATGGAAAATAATTTTCAGGGAGTGGGCTGGAGCCAAGAGCGGGACCGGAACCAGCCAACCAGCTCTCCCGCCGCCAACTCGCCTCCGCTGGGAAAATCCTGTCCTTAGTATAGAAACATAATTAGGTCATTTTTGGGTCCACGAAAGTCTCTCTCCTCCTTTACATTGCATGTATGCAAGTGTTCCAATTGATGTTCTTCTGATGGGTGTCTATAGCAAATATGATTCCCTGATTCAGCTAGCACCACTATTGTCATGCGACAGGCCTACCATTTATAGGGGACTCTTGGAAAATTTACCATTGACCATATCTCCATCTGGTCTCCGTCTCCGTAAACATTTCTAGCTCTAAACCCCACCCCCCCAAAAAATTTCCATTCTTCTGACTCTAGCCTCTGATGCAACTCTCCTCCCTCCACTTCATCAATAGCACTGTGCCTTCAGCCACCTACATCCCACTCTCTAGCATTCCCTTCCCAAGCATCTCTGCCTATCCACCTGCCTCTCCTCCTTTAAGACTCTCCTAAAATCCACTTTTTTGACAAGGCTTTTGGTCAGCCCAACTGACCTCTCCTTCTTTAGTTCAGCATCCATTTTCCTCACAGCTTTGTGAAGTGCCTTGGGATTTTTTCTCTTACATTAAAGGCACTATATAAATGCAAGTTGTTGTTCTTTGATCAGCTCACTAATCTCCCATTCATGTAATGTCGTAAAAGTAGCTTGCATGCCTTGGCAAAGACAAGGTCTGCATGCACAACTTTAGTGCCACTATTATTTAAACAAAAAAAAAGAGTGGTCCCAAAATTTTGTGGGGGTAGTCCTGCTGTAACTTCATCTGAGCACCTTCTGCCATGATGTTTATTCTAACTCTGTATGAAAGCAGACCTAATGGTATTAATAAGTTCAGTGATGTCCAATGTCGTGATTGTCTGCAACTGGTTGCCAGGCGCATCCAATTCAGAAGCGACAGCCCTCTGCAATCTGACACCCAAGGCCTCTATAGCAATTCTGAACAGCCATGGAGGAAGCATAGACTGCCCATCGGGCCTGTCATGGATACCTCCACTCTAGATGTTCCTGGAGCTGCCACACACTCTCTGGTGGATTACACTGCTGGTAAATTGTCCTCCAATGTACTGTTCAAGCTGCTGGTGAACTCCTCTACTTAAGCTGTCAATCTGCAACACACTGTCTGATTCAATGCCTGCCACGTTAGCTGAGAGCATGAGTGCTCGTGGGAAAATAAATTAATCTGCATTAATAGTATGTACAGGGAGAATGTAAAATGGGCACATGATATCATCATGCTCAGCAACCATACAGATCTTGTTATCAATTGGCATTTGACCAACATGTGAATAATTTAAGTGACTATACTTTGGCCGCGATTTTATGAATGGAGACTGGTTGAGTGCGGGACAGCTGGTTTCTGGCTTCCAGTCCCGCCCCCAGCTCCATCCGCTCCACAGACATGATTTTGCCTTGATTGACCTTATTAAACCCGCCCTGCGGGCTTGCCGGCCAATTAACAGGAAGCGGGTCTGATGACATCATTTGATGACGCGTCATCTGCCGGTTTCCTTAAAGGGACCATGCACAATTTTATTTTGACAGTTGATTTCTCAGTGTTTGACAGCATTGAGGTGCTGAAAACACTGACAATCACTGCACAAAGGTGACCTCTTACACCCAGACTCTCCAAAGACTCTCTCCATAGGCTGGAATAGATGGCAGCTGCAGGTGAGGTGACAGAAGGGATCTGTCACTGGTGAGAGAGGTTCTCCTAATGAGATGGCACTGGACATGGATTTAAAACTTGTAAGCGAATGAAATCTGTAAATGTATAAAAAATGCAGTACCCAACATTTTCTTTGCTCTGAAACTCATCATGTGCAACATTGGATCCTTCACAACACTTCTGCAGCTGTCATCATTCCACAAACATTACAGCAGACTCACAACACGCCACACTTACCTGGCGTGGTGTCCGGACATTGGGAAACCCAAGCCAGAAGTGGCAAAATCCAAAAACAGGCTAAAAACTACTGGCAAGTACCTGTTAATAGGCAGGTAATTGCCTTTAATCCGCTTCCCGCCGCTAGGTGTCGGGTCCATTCGCAAATCGGGGACCCGACACTTGGGAAAGCTGTTTGGAGGCAGGTTGACGGCGGGATCGGAACCCGCCATCAATCAAATCGAATTTAATCTCTGACCCGCCTCCAAACCCACCCTCTGAGCGCCGGCAAAATCGCAGCCTTTATTTAGGCATAAAGCATGTGAGTGGCATTAGTTTTCATTACAGCAAATATTATGTATGATAATCCGTAGAATGTGGCTCACGGTAGTTAGGAGAATTTGCAGTGCCCCATGAGACCTTGTTAGGAACACTTAGGGCTGGATTTTGTCTTGGGGTCGGGTTGGGGTCGTGTAATCCGCATTTCGTGTTTCCCCCCCGACTCCAGATTAATGTGGATGAATGATGCAATTTTCACTTAATTGGGCAATTGAATTCCAGCATGTGGGAACCCATGAACCAATTAGTGGTTTCAGTCTGAAAGTCGCCTCTGATGATGTCATCATTGCTGACTGCCTAGTCTGAGAGACTGTTGGTGAGAGAGGACCTGCCTGGCTTGCTTTTGATGTGAGTGGACCTGGATGCAAAATATGGGGTGGCGGGGGGGGGAGGAGAGAGAGAGAGAGAGAGAGAGAGAATCTTTTTTGCATCCAAGTCCTCTCACAGCAAAGGCCAGGCAGTCTCTGAACACATTCAATGCAACAGCGGCGACTTTCAGACCTAATACTACTACTACCTTCATCACATCTCCGTTGTAATAGTGGACCTGCAGCTGATAGTCAGCTGTCCACTTGTGCTCCCGCCAGGTTTCACACCAGGCGTGCTTCACGTCAGAAAAGGGTTAAACTAGCTACAACGTTTCAAAATAGCATTACAGACCCAATTGAGGGCTTGTTAAGGGCTTTAATGGCCTCGCCCGCCTCTTGGAGGCGGGACGGAGTCGGGAACCCCGCGACTGATTTTGTCAAAATTGCGTGGAGGTGGGATGGAGTCGGGATGGGGTCGGAAACCCCGACCCCGCAAATTTAACCCCCCACACGCCTCCAAACCCGACTCCATGGGTCATTCAAAATCCAGCCCTTAGCATTTAAGATGATTTTTTGCTGTTGAATTGACACCACAGATCAAACGCCATGTTGACCAATTTATGTTAAGTTTACATTTTTATGTTTTCTGTTTAGAAATCATATGGTATTCACAGTTACTATTTCATTACAGTAGGATTAGATTGCATTTATATGGGATTGGGGAGGGAGTACAGATATTCCAAACAAAAAGATTGTTTCAAGTGAGGGTAGTGATTCATGATAGTCCCAACCCCCCGGTAAACTGGACATGTTTGTTATGCATTACTGTTGTACATTCTGCATACTCAGTATATTCCACCTATGAAATTTATTGCTGTTCATATTTTCATTACAGTGAGTGGTTTACAATGTTTTTACCACAATACAGGGGTTAGGAATAAGTACTCACAAAATTAACTCTGAGATATTCTTTTGCAGGTTTCTCCATTCAGAGCATTCATTGTCACATGGTATATCTAACCAGTCAATCAAATTTCTTAAAATAACTAGAAAACAGTTGATACTTGTTAGTTTGTAATGTCTTACAATTAAGATGGTATTTAAATGTTGTATACATTCTTTGCACGTTTGCTTTCTATGCGTTGTTAGATTGGTCAATTTATATTGTTATTGCTATCGCTTGTTTCAACCAATGAAAACTATGACAATTTTGGCCATGTGAAATCTACATTTATTGGTAACAGTACATGAGCTTCTGATAGGGTGATAGAACCTATGATACCTACTGGCCTTTTATGGAAGACTGCTACTTGCACATAATAGCAAAAATATTGTTGATCTGCTCTCTTCATTACACCCGAATCTTTCTCTTTGTATTTGCACAGAGCGGGATTAAACGGAGTGTTTTATTTGGGAATTTGGAAAGAGTGGGAATTTGGAGAAGAGGGGGAAGGAGTTGCTGCTTTTTGCCTACACTACTTGTCGTGCTTTGTGTTACAGGCAGATATTTAATTTCAGTACCCTTAACCTAATCTAGATCAAGTAAGTAGTCAAGAAACTACACTGTAAACTAAGTTACCTAAATACAAATGTAATTAAATTTAATTAAATAAAACAAGGCCATATAGGGATGGTAGTGCAGGTGGTGTGCCGCACCATGTGGGAGTTTGTGGAGAGCATTGTGATCCCGGACAACCACGTTTGCAGTAAGTGCCTGCATCTTGAGGAACTTCAGCTCAGAGTTTTTGAGCTGGAGTCTGAGGTGCAGACATTGCGGGGCATCAGGGATGGGGAGAGTTACCTGGCCACTTTGATCCAGGAGGCAGTCACACCTCTTAGGTAAGGTAGTGGTACAGGTCTGGTTAGTGGTCAGGGACAGGAGGGTGTGACTGCAACTCAGGCAGGTAAGGGGACCCCAGGTGCAGTGCTGGAGGAGCCTCAGCCTTTGCCCTTGTCCAACAGGTATGAGGTTCTTGCTGCCTGTGTGGATGAGGGAAAAGCCTGCAGGATGGATGAGCAAGCTGACCATGGCACCATGGTGCAGGAGGCCATTCAAGTGGGGGGAGTGAAAGGGAATGTAGTTGTGGTAGGGGACAGTATAGTCAGGGGGCTAGATACTGTTCTCTGCAGCCGCGACCGAGAGTTCCGAAGGTTGTGTTGCCTGCCCGGTGCCAGGGTTAAAGACATCTCCTCACGGCTGGAGAAGAACTTGGAGTGGGAGGGGGAGGATCCAGTTGTCGTGGTCCACGTAGGAACCAATGACATAGGTAGAACGAGGACTGAGGTTCTGCTGAGGGAGTTTGAGGAGCTAGGATCCAAATTAAAAAGCAGAACCTCAAAGGTAATAATCTCTGGATTGTTACCTGAGTCACGGGCAAATTGGCATAGGGACAAACAGATTAGAGGTTTAAATGCATGGCTCAAAGAGTGGTGTGGGAGGAAGGGGTTTCAGTTCATGGGGCACTGGCACCAGTACTGGGGAAAGAGGGAGCTGTTCCCTTAGGATGGGCTCCACTTAAACCGGGCTGGGACCAGTGTCCTGGCGAACTGAATAACTAGGCAGTAGACAGGGCTTTAAATTAATGAAGGGGGGCTAGGAGGATTCAGGAAAGAGTAAATTTAAAAGCAGCGAGAGAAATGCCAAGGCTCTAGAGCAGAGTAGAGTTTGGGGTAAAAATAATCAGAGTGAGTCAGGAAGGGACAGAGAGAGTAACAAAGGTAATAAGTTATCAGTGACGAAGGTGACATCAGGGAAAAATAGAAATAAGTCAAATCTAAAGGCACTATATCTGAATGCGCGAAGCATTCGCAACAAAATAGATGAATTAATAGCGCAGATAGAAATTAATAGGTTTAATCTAATAGCCATAACGGAGACATGGTTGCAAAGTGGCCAAGGTTGGGAACTAAATATTCCAGGATACTTAACTTTTAGAAGAGATAGGCAAAATGGAAAAGGAGGAGGGGTAGCCCTGATAATAAAGGATGGGATAAAGACAGTAGAGAGAAAGGATCTTAGCTCCGAAAATCAAGAAGTAGAATCAGTTTGGGTGGAGCTAAGAATCAGCACAGGGCATAAAACATTGTGGGAGTTGTTTATAGGCCCCAAAACAGTCGTTGTAATGTAGGGCAGAGTATAAAACAGGAAATTAGAGGCGCATGTAACAAGAGTAATACAGTGATCATGGGGGACTTTAATCTACATATAGACTGGGTAAACCAAATTTGCAGTAATAGTGTGGAGGACGAATTCATGGCATGTATGCAAGATAGTTTTCTAGATGAGTATGTTGAGGAACCAATGAAGGAACAGATTATTTTAGATCTAGTATTGTGCAATGAGAAAGGGTTAATTAATAAACTTGTAGTAAAGGGGCCTTTAGGGAAGAGTGACCATAATATGATAGAATTTTATATTGAGTTTGAAAGTGATTTATTTAAATCGATACTAGGGTCTTAAATCTAAACAAAGCAAACTACCTAGGTATGAGGGGCGAGTTGGCTACGGTAGATTGGGAAACTACATTAAAAGGTATGATGGTAGAGAAGCAATGGCTAGCATTTAAAGAATTAATACATATTTTACAACAAATATACATTCCTTTAAGGCACAAAAACCCCACAGGAAAAGTGGTCCAACCGTAGCTAACAAGAGAAGTTAAAGATAGTATTAGATCAAAGGAAGAGGCTTATAATGTTGCCAAAAAGAGTAGTAAGCCTGAGGATTGGGAGGATTTTAGAATTCAGCAAAGGAGGACCAAGAAATTGATAAAGAAATGGAAACTAAAATGAGACTAAACTAGCGAGAGACATAAAAACAGACTGTAAAAGCTTCTATAGGTATGTAAAAAGGAAAAGATTAGCAAAAGTAAATGTGGGTCCCTTACAGGTTGAGACAGGAGAAATTATAATGGAGAAGAAGGAAATGGCAGAGAAATTAAACAAATACTTTGGCCGCGATTTTGCCAGCGCTCAGAGGGTGGGTTCGGAGGCGACTCACTTTTAAATTCGAATTGATTGACAGCGGTTTGGGAACCTGCCGCGATCCCGCCTCCGTGTGAATTTCCAAAGTGTCAGGTCTGCGATTCCTGAACAGACCCGACACCAAGCGGCGGGTGAGGGATTTAAGACACTTAACTCCTTGTTAAGTGCTTGTTAACTGCTATTTTGACAGCCTTTTCGCACATTTTCAACGGGTTTCACGACATTCAGAGATCACGTCAGGTGAGTATGTCGGGAGTACCAACGATCTGAATAGTTCACAAATGCAACTGCAGTATAAAATCTGAACTCTCACATCTGTTCACTTTCAAATGTCAGAGGTTGCTGATTTCTAGATTTGGAAGACGCATTTGATCTGTCTTGAGGCTGTAAGTGTGTGGTGTTAACTCTATATGCACTGTCACCTCCTTGGAATAACCTCGCTCCCCATTGACTGAATGCTTGTAACATCTCATCCTCAACTGCCATATATAACAGCAGAATGGGAACGCTTTATACTCTCTCATGCTGGTCTTCAGAATCTGAAGAGGATCAGCCACAGCACCAGCAGAACCAGGCACACCAGCAGCACCAACAACAAGAGCGCCAACCTTCTCCTCAACCACCGGATGCTGCGCAGGGCAGAGGCCATCAGCGCAGGGCTTAACCGTGCCGCAGGAGATACCCCCAACACAGGGTTTACAAGCAGAGGATGAGCTTCCTCAACAAGTGGGTTTCCTCCGGGTGCTCCGGTTTCCTCCCACAGTCCAAAAATGTGTGGGTTAGGTTGATTTGGCTATGATAAATTGACCCTTAGTGTTAGGGGGGGATTAAATATGCGGGGTTACGGGGATAGGATGGGATATGTTAGGAGGAATTAAATACGTGGGGTTACGGGGATAGGGTGGGATATGTGTCGGTGCAGTTTCGATGGGGATTCTGTGTGAGAAAGCAGCGACAGGGTACTGGATTTGGATGATCAGCCATGATCGTATTGAATGGTGGAGCAGGCTCGACGGGCCGAATGGCCTACTCCTGCTCCTAGTTTCTATGTTTCTATGTTTCTATGACTGAGCAGCAGTGCCAAAGAAGGCTGAGACTTTCGCGAGAGGTAGTCGTAGACATTTGCGCAATGCTCAATCAAGACCAGTGGCTGTCAAAGTCACCACCGCCCTCAACTTCTTTGCGTCTGGGTCCTTCCAGGGATCAGCAGCAGACATTAGCGGCATCTCCCAGTCGGCCACCCAAAGATGCATCACGCAGGTCACCGATGCCCTCTTTACCAAGTCCGCCAATTACATCCACTTTTCCACTGATGAGGCAACTGTTACCACACGGGTGTTAGGCTTTGTCAATCTGGCTGGCTTCCCACTGGTGCAGAGCATCATCAACTGCACACATGTGGCCATCAGGCCACCCCATCAGAACCCAGCAGTATTTGTCAACTGCAAGGGCTTCCACTCCCTTAACGTGCAGCTATAGGAAGAGCATCATGCATGTGTGCGCCAAGTTCCCTGGCAGCTGCCATAACTCTTACATCCTGCGCCAGTCCACTGTGCCTTAGCGCTTCGCTCCGCCAAACGAACTTTCCGGCTGGCTCCTTGGAGAAAAGAGCTATCCCCTGAAGACGTGCCTAATGACACCGTTTAGGAGGCCATCAAACGAGTTTGAGGAGCATTATAATCAAAGCCATATTTTCACCAGAAGTCTCAAAGAGCAAACAATAGGGTTTCTCAAAAAGCGCTTCAGATGCCTGGACAGATTTGGTGGAGCCCAACAGTGCGCACCTGCCAGGGTCTCGAGAATCATCGTTGTCTTTTTTTAAATTCGTTTTTATGGGATGTGGGCGTCGCTGGCAAAGCCAGCATTTATTGCCCATCCCTGCACAACATCGCACTGCAGCGAGGATTAGTGCTGGATGAGGAACAAGGTGCAGAGCGCACAGCCTCTTCAGAGGAGGAGGAGGAGCAGAATGAGGTCCCAGATGAGGAATACCTGGAGGAGGCGGCTGACCTATTGCGATCAGCACGCGAGCACATTGCTGCCCGTGATGCCAGGGATGTCCTGATCAACGCCAGATTCACCTACATTTATGCAGCACACACATGTGGCTGCCACATGCACATGAAAATTGCCATGACCACACTTCAACACCATATAGCATCTCCACAAGGATCTGTGCATTCTTTGCAGTGTCACCACCATTGCTGGACATAAAAGGCGCCCTCACCCTTCACTGTGCAACTTCAAATTGTGACCACATATATGGCAACAAGTTCAAACTTTCACAGAACATTAATTTATTACAACAGAATAAAAGAACATAAACTTAACATTGATTTCTAGCCGAACACCCAAGTGAGTACCCTATTGACTATTTATGTGGCAGCTTTCTCTTACGCATGCTTCTACGTGGTGCTACCCCTGTGGCTTCAGCAGATGTAGAGGCAGCCTGCTCAGTTCCCTGCTGCACCTGCTTAGACACCTTTGGCGGTCGTCCTCTGGGTTTTGAAGCCTTTGAGGGCCCTGTCAAAGTCTGCTCCTCCTGCGGCTGCACAGGGGCAGACTCGGCCATCACTGTTCGGTGAGGCATCTGGGGCTCTGACCGAGGGGTTGGCAAGGGGATGGGAGTTTGAGCGCTTGGAGAGGAGCCCCCACTTGCATATCCCCTCCCACCATCATCCCTCTCATGGGCCACCCGCACTTCTCTGCTAACAAGTAGCTAGAGAGCACCTTGCTGCACATCAGTGGGACCATGAGGACCCGTGTCTGTACTGACATTCCTCATAATGGGGACGTCCATGAACCTCTGGTTCTGCTCTGTGATAGATGCCCATCTATCCTCCATAGCTGACCATCTATTTAGAAGTGTTACCATGTTGTTCTGAGTCTGGCGATTTATGTCCTCCATGGAGGTTGCCATCCTTTCCATGGCGGTACCTACATTTGCCATTGCGTGTGCCATGGCGTTGCTCATATTTGAGATGGACTCCTCCATTCTCTGCACACTCGCAGTCACCGTGGTTGCAAACCCAGTCAGAGCCTCCTGCACTTGTTCCTGAAGCTCCAGCACCGCTCTCTTTCTGGATGGCCCCCAAGACTCAGCGTCTACATGCAGCTGAGCAGAGCTAGGAGCGTCCTGCGGCCTCCAACGAGGACTCTCCACTGCTGTCCCTGTCTCCACCATCTGCTCTTGCTCACTCGTGAGTTGTGAGACACCAGGTGACAACACTATTCTATCTCGCAAAGGACCCACAGAGGTGTGTGTCTCTGCGCTGGTGCAGGGTGCGCTCATTTCTGCTGACGCTGCTCCCTCACAGGATGCAGCATCCTCTAAGGAGTCCTCCTGCTCTTCCTCCTGGACAGTAGGGAGGGGGGCTCTTGATGGTCCTGTGGGAGAGTAAAGACATGAGTTAGACATGTTTTATGTAGATTGCAGACACATCCCATTGTGCACATGATGAGCATTCAATTTCTATTGACATCATATCCCATGTGAGTCACTCATGAATTCCAAATAAGATAGATGGAGAATTATTCTATCACCAGGTTATTCTACTGAGCCCCTCTCTATGTCCCCCACTTCAAGCTCTTCAACTGTTCCTGCAATGTCGAGAGCGGCAGCCTCAGTGTGGGTGAGCTGTGAGAACGATGGTGGTCCTCCTCCTGTTCTCTCCCTCTCCCTCTTATTGTGGGCTCTCTTTTCCTGCAATAAGGGAAAGAGGTGGAGTTTCAGCGAGAGTGATGGAATGAGAGTTAAGAATGGATAGGATAGATGTTCAGAGGGAGATTATGATGGAGTGGGTTCCCATTACCAAGTTTCCTCCTCTTGAGTTGTTAGTTGCTGTCATTGCATAACATTGAGGGTGGGTGTGAAGGGTGCATAGTTAGATGGGGAAGTGTTCCACAAGAACATGGAGGGAGTCTTCGCTGAAGCGGGGAACAGCCTTTGGTCTCTGCAGACATCATTGAAAGCACCAGCACTCAGGAGCATCAAACCCTGATTGAGAGCTAATGGGGACACGGCCCCCTTAAATACATTGGCTGCAAACTCGTCATCAGAGCAGCTCGGCAGATCCGCAACTTGTGATCAGGTCGGGTAACGCGCAGGGTGGGCTTAACGAGCCCAATCAACCGAAAATTGTTTCAGCAGACTGGCTGGAACCGGGAGCGGGACCCGAACCCGCCAACTAACAGTCCCGCCACCAACCCGCCTCCACTTGGAAAATCCAGCCCCTTGTGTCTGTCTATATGGAAGAAGACGCAAAAACCTTTCCGGAAATAGTGGAAAACCAAGGCTCTAGCGAGAATGAGGAACTGAAAGAAATTAGTATAAGTAAAAAAAAATAGCACTGGAGAAATTAATGGGACTGAAAGCCGATAAATCCCCTGGACCTGATGGCCTATATCCTAGGGTTTTGAAAGAGGTGGCTATAGAGATAGTGGATGCATTGGTTGTCATTTTCCAAAATTCCATAGATTCTAAAATGGTTCCCGTGGATTGGAAGATAGCAAATGTAACCCCACTATTTAAGAAAGGAGGGAGAGAGAAAATGGAGAACTACAGACCAGTTAGCCTGACATCAGTAGTAGGGAAAATGCTAGAATCTATTCTTAAGGACGTGTTAACTGGGCACTTAGAAAATAATAATAGGATTGGGCAGAGTCAACACGAATTTATGAAAGGGAAATCATGTTTGACAAATCTGTTAGAGTTTTTTGAGGTTGTAACTAACAGAATAGATAAGGGGAACCACTGGATGTGGTGCATTTGGATTTTCAGAAGGTATTCGATAAGGTGCCACACAAGAGGCTATTGAACAAAATTAGGGCTCATGGGATTGGGGGTAATATACTAGCAAGGATTGAGGATTGGTTAACGGACAGAAAACAGAGAGTAAAAATAAACGGGTCATTTTCGGGTTGGCAGGTTGTAACTAGTGGGGTACCGCAAGGATCAGTGCTTGGGCCTCAGCTATTCACAATCTACATCAATGATTTGGATGAGGGAACCAAATGTAATATATCCAAGTTTGCTGATGATACAAAGCTGGGTAGGAATGTAAGTTGTGAGGAGGATGCAAGGAGGCTTCAAGGGGATATAGACAGGCTAAGTGAGTGGGCAAGAACATGGCAAATGGAATACAATGTGGAGAAATGTGAAGTTATCCACTTTGGTAGGAAAAATAGAAAAGCAGAGTATTTTTTAAATGGTGAGAGATTGGGAAATGTTGGTGTTCAGAGGGACCTGGGTGTCCTTGTACACGAATCACTGAAAGTTAACATGCAGGTACAGCAAGCAATTAGGAAAGCAAATGGTATGTTGGCCTTTATTACAAGAGGATTTGAGTATAAGAGTAAAGATGTCTTACTGCAATTATATAGGGGCCTGGTGAGACCACACCTGGAGTATTGTGTACAGTTTTGGTCTCCTTACCTAAGGAAGGATATACTTGCCATAGAGGGAGTGCAACAAAGGTTCACCAGACTGGTTCCTGGGATGGGGGAATTGTCCTATGAGGAGAGATTGAGTAGACTAGACCAATATTCCCTAGAGTTTAGAAGAATGAGAGGTGATCTCATTGAAACATACAAAATTCTTACAGGGCTTGACAGGGTAGATGCAGGGAGGATGTTTCCCCTGGCTGGGGAGTCGAGAACCAGGGGTCACAGTCTCAGAATAAGCGGTCGGCCATTTAGGACTGAGATGAGGAGAAATTTCTTCACTCAGAGGATGGTGAATCTTTGGAATTCTCTACCACAGAGGGCTGTGGAGGCTCAATCGTTGAGTATATTCAAGACAGAGATTGATAGATTTTTGGATATTAGGGGAATCAAGGGATATGGGGATAGTGCAGGAAAGTGGAGATGAGGTAGAAGATCAGCCATGATCTTATTGAATGGCGGAACAGGCTCGAAGGGCCAAATGGCCTACTCCTGCTCCTATTTCTTATGTTCTTATGTACTGTAGGTCTGAAGACTATTCTGGAAGGTGCCTATTGAGAACATACATTGGATTTTATGAAATTAGGTCTTTGTGGTGCCGTGCGTTATCTTGTTCAAACAATATGGACTGGTAGGTCGAGCGGCCTGTTTACATATTGCAAGTAAGTGTGTCTTTCCTCTTCCTAATTTGAGTTCTTTTTATAAATCAAGTAAGGTGAATTTTGAAAGAATTCAAAGCTTAAGTGAGGAAATGGATAGATGGGGAAGATATGAGTTGGGCAGTGTAGGAGGGAAACAGGTTGAGGGTGGGACGGCTCTTACCTCAAACCACTTGATCTAGGGGGAGTGATTTTGAATGAGGAAAAGTGGATGGAGTGTTAAGGGTGAAGAGGTAGTTAAAAAGAGGAGAGGTAGGGGATGCAATAGGAGTGAGGAGTGGAAAGAAGGTAAAGGGACAGTGGAAAGCTAAAGGGGTAAGGAATGAGATGGGAGTGAATGGGTGGGACAAGCACAATTAATTGAGGGAGGAGATGGAAAAGAAGCTACTGAGGACAGCAAGCCGCATTTTCCGACAGCATCCATTGGATAATGCAACCTGCTGTCCATGGTGTCTCTTTTCATCAACACACCACACAATATCTCCCACCCAAAATTAAAGAGGAAAAAGATGGAGAGAGAAGCAAAAGAAAGAGTTAGGGAGTGCAAAATAAAAGAGAAAGAAAGCAACAGAAGCAGAATAACATAACAATAGGAGTAGGCTATTCAGCCCCTCGAGCGTGTTCCACCGTTCAATTAGATCATGGCTGATCTGTACCTCGACTCCATTTAACTGCCTTTGATCCTTTGATACCCTCACCCAACAAAAATCTAGCGATCTTAGTCTTGAAAATTTTAATTGACCCAGCATAAGATAAGAAGATCAGAATTAGGAGCAGGAGCATACGGCCCCTCGAGTCTGCTCAACCATTCAAGAACATCATGGCTGATCTTCAACCTCAACTCGACTTTCCCGCCCGATCCACATGTTCCTTGATTCCCCTAGAGTCCAAAAATCTATCTATCGCAACCTTGAATATATTCAACGACTCAGCATCCATAGCCCTTTGGAATAGAGATTCCAAAGATTCACAACCCTCTGAGTGAAGAAATTCCTCCTCATCTCAGTTTTAAATGGCCGACTCCTTATTCTGAGATTATATACCCGAGTTCTAGACTCTCCAGCCAGGGGAAACAACCTGTCCGTATCTACCCTGTCAATCCCCCTTAGAATTTTTCTTTATTTGTTCCTGGGATGTGGGGATCGCTGGCAAGGCCAGCATTTATTTCCCATCCCTAATTGCCCTTGAGAAGGTGGTGGTGAGCTGCCTTCTTGAACCGCTGCAGTCCTTGTGGTGAAGGTACTCCCACAGTGATGTTAGGGAGGGAGTTCCAGGATTTTGACCCAGTGACGATGAAGGAACGGCGATATATTTCCAAGTCAGGATGGTGTGTAACTTGGAAGGGAACTTGCAGGTGATGGTGTTCCTATGCGCCTGCTGCCCTTGTCCTTCTAGGTGGTAGTGGTCGCAGGTTTGGGAGGTGCTGCCGAAGAAGCCTTGGTGAAATGCTGCAGTGCATCTTGTAGATGGTACACACTGCAGCCACGGTCCGCCGGTGGTGGAGGAAGTGAATGTTTAAGGTGGTGGATGGGGTGACAATCAAGCGGGCTGCTTTCTCTTGGATGGTGTTGAGCTTCTTGCGTGTTGTTGGAGCTGCACTCATCCAGGCAAGTGGAAAGTTTTCCATCACACTCCTGACTTGTGCCTTGTAGATGGTGGAAAGGCTTTGGGGAGTCAGGAGGTGAGACACTCGCCGCAGAATACCCAGCCTCTGACCTACTCTTGTAGCCACAGTATTTATGTGGCTGGTCCAGTTAAGTTTCTGGTCAATGGTGACCCCCAAGATGTTGATGGTGGGGGATTCGGCGATGGTAATGCTGTTGATTGTCAAGGGGAGGTGGTTAGACTCTTGCTTGTTGGAGATAGTCATTGCCTGGCACTTGTGTGGTGCGAATGTTACTTGCCACTTATCAGCCCAAGCCTAAATGTTGTCCAGATCTTGCTGCAGGCGGGCATGGACTGATTCATTATCTGAGGAGTTGCAAATGGAACTGAACACTGTGCAATCATCAGCGAACATCCCCACTTCTGACCTTATGATGAAGGGAAGGTCATTGATGAAGCAGCTGAAGATGGTGTAGGATTTGGCCGGTGCCAACATCAGTGGGTGCATGTGCCTGAAGGATTTTTGGACTTTTAAAATATGTACCCTTTTAAAATGGAGACGCACATGGGCTACGTTCCAAAAGGGGACTGACTTTTGGTTTCTGTGAAGATAGCAGGAACTGTCTGTCTTTTGGGTTGCCATGGGACCAGTTTCAATACGGACGTCATGAAAGGCAGGGGCCTTTTCTTATTCGAACTTGTGTGATTCGTGGAAAAACACCTTTTGTCCATGGAGCCGGGATGTCTGGATGGACAATGAGGTTTGCAGGCCAAAAGTAACACCTCTGGACTCTTTCAATGAAGGAGCAGTCAAGAACTTAACAAACAGTAAGCACTTCGAGAACTGCTCATCTACAGTAATGGCCTACCATTGTTTTCATCAAGATAACCAATCCAGGACAGAGACATCACCAGGAAGACCAACTAGAGTCTCTGCGACCATGGTAACCAGGAATCGCCCAGCCAGTTTTGTGTATTATACGGGGTATAAATATGCTGAACTTTGGGGATTCGCACTTACTTTTCTCTACCATCTGGAACGGGGTTCTCCGCGTAGCTACGCGTCCGTCAACTCTCCAGGAATGCCTGAAGTGAGTGCCTCGCCGTACTGCCTGAACGTAACTCTCTAGGCGTCATCGCATGCCTCTATTAGGCACAGTTTTGTCTCTGGAGTCGAATGGACCCGGGACCGCGTGAATCAACGACAAGGGCTGGTAATTATATCGAGCATACACCTCTAGAAATCCCCAGGACCGCCCGCGTGTTTGGCTGCTGAGGAACTGCAAGTGTCCAAGATGCAAGCTAACACGTGTGTGTGTATGAGGAGGCTTCCAAGTGTGGGTTCTGACCAAACCGGGAGAGGGGTTAAGTTAGAAGGGTTTTTCCATTATCTAGGCTTAGATTCTGGGAAGGGGTTGGTTCGGCGTAGCCGACAGGGTGGGTATTTTAGTCTAAGGTTATAAGCTAGTGTCCACGGTCACCTACTCGTTATGCCGTAAGCGAGAGGAGTAGGGGTTGTCGTTTTGTGAGTGTAATAAAAGGAATCGATCTTTGACCAACCTGAACCATTTCATTTCATCTGAGTCAATTATAATCTATCCATAGTAACTCCTTGGGTCCGAACTTGGGGGTTGTGGGGCTTGTGGTTCGCGGTATAATTCGGAAGACCAACCGGGTGGCATCCGGTCATGGCCGGGTTACACAGTAATCCCGCTGGGGACGCTGCACATCAGGCATAGGAGAAGACCTATCTGGCCTTGGTCTCTCTCTCTGTGTGGGATTGCCCGCTAATCGACGGGCTAGGCAGGGACTATTGGCAAAAGCTCCTGCTGTCCAAGGGAAACAACCCAAACCGGGGAGTTATAATGCACGGGTCGACTCAAGGGAGAGTCATAGAAACACGGGGCATGCAAAAACACCCTACAATGGTTGGGCCTAGGACACTGCCCTGAGGAACTCCTGCAGTGATATCCTACTGCTGAGATGATTGACCTCCAACAACCACAACCATCATCCTTTGTGCTAGGTATGACTCCAGCCAGTGGTGAGTTTTCCCCCTGATTCCCATTGACTTCAGTTTTACTAGGGCTCCTTGATGCCACACTCGGTCAAATGCTGCCTTGATATCAAGGGCAATCACTCTCATCTCACCTCTGGAATCCAGCTCTTCTGTCCATGTTTGGACCAAGGCTGTAATGAGCTATGGAGACGAGTGGTCCTGGCAGAATCCAAATTGAGCATCGGTGAGCAGGTTATTGGTGAGTAAGTGTTGTTTGATTGCACTGTCTACGGCACCTTCCATCACTTTGCTGATGATTGAGAGTAGACTGATGGGGCGGTAATTGGCCGGATTGGATTTGTCCTGCTTTTTGTGAACAGGACATACCTGGGCAGTTTTCCACATTGTCGGGTAGATGCCAGTGTTGTCGTTGTACTGGAACGAGGTGCGGCTAGTTCTGGAGCACAAGTCTTCAGTACGACAGCTGGGATGTTGTCGGGGCCCATAGACTTTGGTGTATCCAGTGCGCTCAGCCGATTCCTGTTATCACGTGGAGTGAATCGAATTGGCTGAAGACTGGCTTCTGTGATGGTGAGGACCTCAGAAGGAGGCCGATATAGATCATCCACTCGGCACTTCTGGCTGAAGACGGTTGCAAACGCATCAGCCTTGTCTTTTGCACTCACGTGCTGGGCTCTGCCATCATTGAGGATGGGGATATTCATGGAGCCTCCTCCTCCCATGACTGGATGTGGCAGGACTGCAGAGCTTTGATCTGATCTGTTGATTGTGGGATCGCTTAGCTCTGTCTATAACATGCTGCTTTCATTGTTTAGCATGCATGCAGTCCTGTGTTGCAGCTCCCCGGGTTGGCACCTCATTTTTCGGTACGCCTGGTGCTGCTCCTGCCATGTTCTTCTGCACTCCTCATTGAACCAGGGTTGATCCCCTGGCATGATAGTAATGGTAGAGTGAGGGATATGCTGGGCCATGAGGTTACAGATTGTGGTGGAATACAATTCTGCTGTTGCTGATGGCCCACAGCGCCTCATGGGTGCCCAGTTTTGAGCTGCTAGATCTGTTCTGAATCTATCCCATTCAGCACGGTGGTAGTGCCACACAACACGATAGAGGGTGTCCTCAGTGTGAAGATGGGACTTTCTCTCCACAATGACTCTGCGGTGGTCACTGCTACCAATGCTGTTATGGACAGATGCATCTGCGACAGGTAGTTTGGTGAGGACAAGGTCAAGTAGGTTTTTCCTTCATGTTGGTCCTCTCACCACCTGCCGCAGGCCCAGTCTGGCAGCTATGTCCTTCAGGACTCGGCCAGCTCGGTCAGTCACAATTAATTATTTTTGAAGTTCATGGTTATGTAGACAAATGTAGCAACATCCACGAGATGACTGGTCAGTTAATCACTGGTGTTATTTGGTTGAATGTTGAGCAGGACACTTGGCGAACTCCTTGCTTACTTCTTTTTTTGAACAGTGCCATGAGATCTTTGGCATCCACCTTAGCAAATTTCCTAATCTCTTTCCAGCTCCTGCAGATGTGCTACCGAGCCACTCTAGGTGATGGAGTCCCCCACCTAGAGTACATTCTGTGCCCTTGCTACCCACAGTGCTTCTTCCAAGTGGTGTTCAACATGGAGGAGTACTGAATAATCAGCTGAGGGAGGGCGGTAGGTGGTAATCAGCAGGTTTCCTTGCCCATGCTTGACCTGAAGTCATGAGACTTCATGGGGTCCGGAGTCAATGTTGAGGACTCCCAGGGTCACTCCCTCCCAACTGTACACCACTGTGCCGCTGCCTCTGTTAGGTCTATCCTGCTGGTGGGACAGCACATACCCAGGAATGGTGATGGAGGAATCTGGGACATTGGCTGAAAGGTATGATTCTGTGAGTATGACTATGTCAGGTGGTTGCTTGACTAGTCTGTGGGATAGCTCTCCCAATTTTGGCACAAGTCCCCAGATGTTAGTGAGGAGGACTTTGCAGGATTGACTGGGCTTGGAGTGCCGTTGTCATGTCCGAAGCCAGTGTCGAGGTCGATGCCAGGTGGTCTGTCCATTATTTATTCTTATTATTGTTTATTCTTATATGTTTCAATGAGATCACCTCTCATTCTTCTAAATTCCAGAGAGTATAGGCCCAACCTACTCAATCTCTCCTCATAGGACAACTCTCTCATCCCAGGAATCAATCTTGTGAACCTTCATTGTACCACCTCTAAGGCAAGTATATCCTTCCTCAGATCAGGAGACCAAAAGCATCCACAGCCTTTTGGGGGAGCAAATTCTAGATTTCCACTACCCTTTATGTGGAAAAGGTGCTTCCAATTTCACTCCTAAGTGGCCTAGCTCTAAATTTAAAATTGTGCCACCATGTTCTGAATTCCCCCACCAGAGGGAATAGTTCTTCTGTATTTACCCTATTACATAAGAACATAAGAAGTAAGAGCAGGAGTAGGCCATACGGTCCCTCAAGCCTGCTCCGCCATTCAATAAGATCATGGCTGATCATCGACCTCAACTCTACTTTCCCACACGATCTCCATATCCCTTGATTCCCCTAGAGTCCAAAAATCTATCTATCTCCGCCTTGAATATACTCAAAGACTCAGCATTCACAGCCCTCTGGGGCAGAGAATTCCAAAGATTCACAACCCTCTGAGTGAAGAAATTCCTCCTCATCTCGGTCTTAAATGGCCTACCCCGTATCCTGAGACTATGCCCCCTAGTTCTAGACACTCCAGCCAGGGGAAACAACCTCTCAGCATCTACCCTGTCAATCCCCTTCAGAATCTTGTATGTTTCAATGCGATCACCTCTCATTCTTCTAAACTCCAGAGAGTATAGGCCAATTCTACACAATCTGTCATCATAGGACAGCCCTCTCATCCCAGGAATCTCCTAGTGAACCTTCGCTGCACCACCTCCAAGGCAAGTATATCCTTCCTTAGATAAGGAGACCAGAACTGTGCACAGTACTCCAGGTGTGGTCTCACTAAGGCCCTGTACAATTGTAGCAAGACTTCCTTACTCCTATATTCCAACTCCCTTGCAATAAAGGCCAACATGCCATTTGTCTTCCTTATTGCTTGCTGTACCTGCATGCTAGCTTTCTGTGTTTCTTGCACGAGGACACACAAATCTCTCTGAACACCAACATTTGAAAGTTTCTCACCATTTAAAAAATAATCTGTTTTTCTATTCTTCCTACCAAAGTGAATAACCTCATATTTCCCTACACTATATTCCACTTTACTGCCCACTCACTTAGTCTATCTATATCCCTTTGCAGACTCTTTGGGCTGGATTTTCTCAATGGAGATGTGCTGGAAGCGGGACTTCTGCTTTCCGGGTTTCAGTCCCGCCCCCAGCGACGTCTGAACAACCCACGCTATTTTCCCTTGATTGGCCTTGTTAAGCCCGCTTACCAGCCAATTAAGGGAAAGCCGGTGACAGTTGACGTCAGTGTTTGATGCTTCATCTGTCGAAAATGTTTTGACAGATGAATTGTCAGTGTTTGACAGCTTTGAGAAGCTGTCAAACACTGACAATCTCTATTCTAAGGTGAGCCCTTGCACAGAAGGCTCATCAAGACCTCTCTCCTCAGCAGAAAGCAGATGGCTGCTGCATCTGAGAATGCAGCAGCCATTCTGTCATCTCTGCCGTTGGGATGAGGCACCTCCGGATCCTCAAAGGTTGAAGCCTGCAGAAAGAAGCAAAGGTAAGGAAACATTTTCCAACACTTTACACTCACCTCTCATACTTACCTGTCCACACTTGCACCCATCACTCACCTCTACAGCTGACATTTCCACCCCTCTAACCCCTGCAGACCCACTGCTCACCTCGCTGACCCTGGCAAGGTTTGCAGCCATTGGGAAGCCTGCAATTGCAGGTGTAAAATGGGGAAAAGCCTCAAAACTGCCTGTTAACTACCTGTTAACAGGCAGTTAATTGGTTCCGATCCCCTTCCCGCCTGGAGGAGACGGGTCCCTGTGCAACTCGGGGACCCGCCTCCCGGGAAGATGGCACGGAGGCGGGTTGGGAGCGGGGTCAGTACCAGCTCCCAGTTTCTGCCATTTTCCCGAAAGTCCCGCCTCCATACCCGCCTCCCCAGGGCTGGTAAAGTCCAGCCCTTTGTGTTCTCCTCACAGCTTACTTTCCCACCTAGCTTTGTATCATCAGCAAACTTGGATACGTTACACTCAGTCCCTTCATCTAGGTCATTAATATAGATTGTAAATAGCTGAGGCCCCAACACTGATCCTTGCGACACCCCACTAGTTACAGCCTGCCAACCTGAAAAAGATCTGTTTATCCCTACTCTCTGTTTTCTGTCCGTTAACCAATCCTCTATCCATGCTACTATATTACCCCTAACCCCATGAGCCCTAATCTTGTGTAATAATCTTTTATGTGGCACCTTATTGAATGCCTTTTGGAAATCCAAATATACTACATCCACTGGTTCCCCTTTATCTACCCTGCTAGTTACATCCTCAAAAAGCTCTAATAAATTTGTCAAACATGATTTCCCTTTCCTAAAACCAAGTTGACTCTGCCTAATCATGTTATGATTTTCTAAGTGACATGATACCACTTCCTTAACAATGAATTCCAGCATTTTCCCGACGACTGAAGTCAGGCTAACTGGCCTGCAGTTCCCTGTTTTTTCTCTCCCTCCTTTCTTGAATAGCGGTGTTACATTTGCGACCTTCCAATCCGCTGGAACCTCTCCAGAATCTAGGGAATTTTGGAAGATCAAAACCAATGCATCCACTATCTCTTCAGCCACCTCTTTTAGAACCCTAGGATGTAGGCCGTCAGGTCCAGGGGATTTGTTGGCTTTTAGTCCCATTAGTTTCTCTAGTACTTTTTCTCTACTTATATTAATGATGTTAATTTCCTCACCGTCATTAGACCCTTGTTTCCCCACCATTTTTGGTATGCTTTTTGTGTCTTCTACTGTGAAGACAGATACAAAATATTTGTTTAACGTTTCTGCCATTTACTTATTCCCCATAATAATTTCTCCTGTCTCAGCCTCTAAGGGACCAACATTAACTTTTGCTACTCTTTTCCTTTTTACATACTTGTAGAATCTCTTACAATCTGCTTTTATATTTCTTGCTGGTTTTCTCTCGTGTTCTATTTTTTCCTTTTTTATCAATTTTTTGGTCAACCTTTGCTGGTTTCTGAAACTCTCCCAATCCTCAGGCTTACTGCTATTCTTTGCAACATTATAAGCTTCTTCTTTCAATCTAATGCTATCCTTAACTTCTTCAGTTAGCCACGGTTGGATCACTTTTCTCGTGGAGTTCTTGTTTCTCAATGGAATATATTTTTGTTGAGAATTATGAAATATTTCTTTAAATACTAGCCACTGCTTATCTACCGCCATACCCTTTAATCTATTTTTCCAATCTACCTCAGCTAACTCGCCTCTCATACCTCTGTAATTGGCTTTATTTAAGTTTAAGACTCTAGTTTCAGACTGAGGCAAGTCACTCTCAAACTTAATGTGAAATTCTATCATATTATGATCACTCTGCCCCAGAGGATCCTTTACTATGAGATTGCTAATTAACCCTGTCTCATTACAAAATACAAGATCTAAAATAGTCTGTTCCCTGGTTGACTCCATGACATATTGTTCTAGGAAACTATCCCGAATGCATTCCATGAACTTGTCCTCCAGACTAACTTTGCCAATTTGATTTGTCCAGTCTATATGAAGATTAAAGTCCCCCAAGTTTATTGCATTACCTTTGTTGCAAGCTCCTACTATTTCTTGATTAATATTCTGTCCAACGGTATAGCTACTGTTAGGGGGCCTATATACTACTCCTATCAGTGTTTTCTGCCCCTTGTTATTCCTTATCTCCACCCATACTGATTCTACTTCCTGATCTTCCGAGCCGAAATCCTTTCTCGCTACTGTCCTTATGTCATCCTTTATTATCAGGGCTACTCCCCCTCCTTTTCCATTCTGCCTGTCTTTTCGAAACGTCAAGTACCCTGCAACATTTAGTTTCCAACCTTGGCCACCTTGCAACCATGTCTCTGTAATGGCGATTAGATCAAACCCATTTATCTCTATTTGTGCCACTAGTTCGTCTATCTTGTTACGAATGCTTCGTGCATTCAGATAAAGCGCCTTTAATTTAAATTTTTTACCATTATTCCCTGCTTTGACCTTATTCTCTGCTGCACTGCTACCATTAAACTCTCTGTCCCTTCCTGTCACACTCTGCTTATTTTTACCCAAATCACTACACTGCTCTATTGCCTTGACCTTTCTCTTTAGATTTCTAAATTTCCTCTCACCTGACCCCTCTCCCCCCCTTTTTTAGTTTAAAGCTCTATCTACAGCCCTAGTTATTCAATTCGCCAGGACGCTGGTCCCAGCCCGGTTTAAGTGGAGCCCATCCCGACGGAACAGCTCCCTCCACCCCAGTACTGGTGCCAGTACCCCATGAATTGAAACCCCTTTTTCCCACATCACTCTTTGAGCCACGCATTTAACTCTCTGATCTGCTTGACTCTATGCCAATTTGCACGTGGCTCAGGTAGTAATCCAGAGATTATTACCCTTATTAATTTAGACCCTAGCTCCTCAAACTCCCTCAGCAGAACCTCATTCTTAGTTCTACCTATGTCGTTGGTTCCTACATGGACCATGACGACTGGATCCTCCCCCTCCCACTACCATTCTTCTCCAGCCGCGAGGCACCGGGCAGGCAACACAACCTTCGGGACTCTCTTACATGGCTGCAGAGAACAGTATCTATCCCCCTGACTATACTGTCCCCTACTACCACCACATTCCTTCCTTCTCCCCCCACTTGGATGGCCCCCTGTACCACAGTGCCGTGGTCAATTTGCCCATCCTCCCTGCAGTCCTTTTCCTCATCCATACAGGTAGAAAGTATCTCTTACCTGTTGGACAAGGTCCAGGGCTGAGGCTCCTCCATCACTACATCCTGGGTCCCCATACCTTCCTGACTCGCAGTCACACTCTCCTGTCCCTGACCACTGACGAACTCTAAAGTACTACTTAACCTAAAGGGTGTGACTGCCTCCTGGAACAAAGTGTCCAGGTAACTCTCCCCCTCCCTGATGCATTGCAATGTCTGCAGCTCGTACTCCAGCTCAACAATTCTGAGCCGAAGTTCCTCGAGTTGCAGACACTTTCTGCAGATGTGGTTGCTCGGGATCGCGATGCTCTCCACAGACTCCCACATGCTGCAGTTACGACACAACACCTGCCCTGCCATCTCTAACCTTGTTTTATTTATTAATTAATTCGTTAAAAATTTTATTCAATCGATATTTTAGGTTTATTGTTTGATTATTTTATTTAGTTTAAGTTATTAATTTAATAAGTACTAGCAAGTTACAGTTTCTCAGCTCTTTATTTGACCCACTTCCCTAACTTAGAGAGCAAAAATAGCTGTAACACTCAGCAACCAATCACCTACCTGCTCTCCTGTGACGTCACTCTTAGTTGTTGTTTTTGAATCGGAGCCTCGCCGCTGCCACTGCCGCTGCTTTAATTCGGGTCCCCTCCCGGGCCGCTCTTTATCCTCTCGCCGCTGCTTTAATTCAGCTCTGCTCTCGGGCAGCTCTTTATCCTCTCGCCGCTACCGCTGCCTTAATTCGAGTCCCCTCCCGGGCCGCTCTTTATCCTCTCGCCGCTGCCGCTGCTTTAA
Organism: Squalus acanthias; assembly: GCA_030390025.1. Taxonomy (NCBI): domain Eukaryota; kingdom Metazoa; phylum Chordata; class Chondrichthyes; order Squaliformes; family Squalidae; genus Squalus; species Squalus acanthias. Next base: position 44,133,000 of record CM059429.1, on the reverse strand, counting down.
TTCAGGTCCGCTCCCGGGCCGCTCTTTATCCTCTCGCCGCTGCCGCTGCTTTAATTCAGGTCCGTTCCCGGGCCGCTCTTTATCCTCTCGCCGCTGCCGGTGTTTTAATTCAGGTCCGCTCTTGGGCTGCTCTTTATCCTCTCGCTGCTGCCACTTCAACATTTTTGAACACCTCAATGATCACTCCTCAACCTCTTATACTCAAGGGACGACAACACAAGTTTATGCAATCTGTTCTCATAATTTAACCCTTTAAGCCCTGCTATAATTCTGGTGTTGCTTCACTGTACCCCTTCCAAGTGAAGACTGGCTGTTTCCCACAAATCAAAGTACAAATCATCCTGGATCACTCTTATAATAATCAGCTCATGAGCAGCATTTGAAGAGGTCTATGAACCAGTACTGTACTTACCCTCTCGTCTAGGGAATACTGCTCATATAATGAAAAAATGGGATAAAAAATAAAATGAAATTAAAAAAATTAAGTATTTCCACATTTCACTCATTGTATCTGAAAACAATTTTCTTCAACTGGAAATAATTTTCAGTCACATTATCCAAGGATTAATCCATGTCATTTTAATTCACCTCTCCACGCCCACTCAGACCTCACTGTCCTCGACCTCTTGCATTGTTCCATGGAAGCTCAGCGTAAGCTCGAGGAACAGCACCTCATCTTCCGATTAGGCACTTTACAGCCTTCTGGACTCAATATCGAGTTCAACAATTTCAGATCATAACCTCGGCCCCTACCATATATATATATATATATACATTTTATCCACCCTTTTGGTTTGTGCCTTTTCCCTTTTTTTTCTCTCTCTCCCCCACGGCAGCTGTCTCTCATTCTGCCAGCATTTCACACTTCACACTTCTGAGCCACCTTTTGTTTCTTAACCTGTCCTATTACCATCTCGTCTTGCCTTGAGCATCTCTTAATGTCTCTACTTACCATAGACCCCCCCCCCCCCCCTTGTTCTTTTATTCCTCCCCCCAGCCTCCCACTTGCTTTTTTATCTGTTTCATTTCCTGCTTTTTTCTCAGTTCTGATGAAGGGTTTCGACCTGAAACGTTAACTCTGTTTCTCTCTCCATGGATGTTGCCTGGCCTGCTGAGTTTTTCCAGCGTTTTCTGTTGTTGTTTCAATTTTCCAGCATCCACAGTATTTTGCTATCGTATTAATCCATGACTGCCCTGCTACTGGGCACCATCTCAATGTGCCACTGATCTGCATGATAGCAGACCCAATGACACCATGCAGATTAGTGAAAGTGCTATCAATGTCTGTCTCCATGCCATCTCCAAGGAGGAAAGTCAGTGAAGCCCAGGGACTGTATGTCAGAAGTCTGAGTATTCATGAGGGGTACAAAGACTGGCCATAGTGGCTCTGCCATGGGGTCAGTGAAGGGGAGTCTTTGCTGCAGATGTCCCTATAGTTGGCACATGCTGCATGGTGGATTGCAGAGTTTCTATTCTGTGCATCAACACAACAACATGCAGATTGTGGACTCCTCCACAGCAGCCACAATGCGGTGAAAGATGCTCCAATAACTACAGCGATCTTGGATTCTCAGAAAGCATCCCTTTAATGTAAGTCTCTTGGAGTTTTAATCCCTGTCCTCAAAAGCTGAGGATGGTTGTAAGTTGACCCTCCAGACAGCAGGTTCCTGCTACTCTTGTACTACTGCCACCTCTTCCTGCTCTCTTTTGCTTTGGGTATCACTCAGTGTACTCTCCTCCAACTTGCTAAAAATTTTCCCCAGGGTGGATATACCTGTGTTATGGCTTTGCACTATTAGTTTGGAGTATGTAGTGTGTTGTGAAGTGCAAGTTTTCTCTGCATCCCTAGCATACCTGTAGAAAATGAAGAGGAACAAGTGTGCCAATGATGTCTATTTGGCAACTTGATGAGATGTTATGTTCAACTGAATGTGTGACATGGAATTGTTCTTCACTGCATGCTTTTGTTGCAGTGAGTGAACAAATAGGATGGGGAAAATAGGATCATTTTGGGAGAAACCCTGAACTGAGACCAGGGGCTGGATTTTCAATGACCCGTGGAGTCGGGTTTGGAGGCGGGGGGGGGGGGTGGGGGTTAAAGTTGCAGATTCGGGGGTCCCGATCCCATCCCGCCTCCAACCCGCCTCCATGCCAGTTTCTCTGGCGGCGGGTACCCGACCTGTGCTGAGACCCGACTCCCCGAGGCGGGAAGGGATTAGTGACAATTAACTGCCTGTTAACAGGTAGTTAACAGGCAGTTTTTTGCATAATCCCTATTTTAAAAACAAAAGTGTGGGCTTCCCAACAGGTGGCAACCACTCCAAGTTATCGGGGCGGGCCATGGGTCTGCAGGGGTTGGAGGGGTCGATATGTCCGGTGGGCAGGTGAGTGATGGGTGCATGTGTGCAGAGGTAAGTGTGTAAGGTAAGTGCTAAGTGTTGGAAAAAGTTTTACTTACCTTAACTTCCTCCTGCAGGTGTCAGCCCTTCAGTTCTCGGGAATTAGAAATCTCACCGGCACAGAAAGCAGGAAAGCCGTGGTTCTGTCAGAAACTGCAGCCTTCTGTTTTCTGTGGTGGAATGATTTCTAACTCAGCCTGAGAGGAAGGACCGAAGTTAGAAATCATATTGTGAGTGTTTGACAGCTTCACAGAGCTGTCAAACGCTGATATTTCATCTGTCAAAAGCTCTTGACAGATGAAATGTCAGTCTGTGACGTCACCTGTTGCCGGGTGGCCCTTAATTGGCCTGCTGAGCCCACTGGGCGGGCTCAACAAGGTCAATCAAGGGAAAATACAGTGGGTTGGCCACATCTCGATGGAGGCGGGGTCACAAGCCAGAATGTGTGATTCCCGACCCCAACCTGACCCCAGTTTCAAAATCCAGCCCCGGCCTTCAACTTCGCAATCACCTGCTTCCTCAATAGCCTCCCTGCTCTGGATCTGCTACGCCGTCTCCTTAAATGAAGTAAGCGCACGGAGGTTGGGAAGATCCTTTTCCCATGTGGTTTCTTTCCCACTTGTTATGCGCAATACGGTGCTGCAAAAACCGTAGGAGGGTTTGCCTAATTGAGTTTGCCTAAAGGACATGCGTGGAAACCCATCTATCAGCGTGCTTCCCACAGGGATTGTGATGACAGGATCATGCATCATGCAAGTACAGCACATGGAAGGAATTGACAGGGGGAACGGCAGTTGAGGTTGTTAAGAAAGGTGCTGTTAGTGAGAAAAGGAACTGCTGTAAAATGTGCCCAGATATGAAATGGAAAATCATGAGAAGCTAACAAAGTACTACTGTAAGACTATGTGGATGGGAGGGAACTACTCATGGCATGCATATTTAATTGAGAGGTCGCACAACACCAGGTTATAGTCCAACAGTTTTATTTGAAATCACAAGCTTTCGGAACTATCGCTCCTTCCTCAGGTGAAGTAAATTGGATACAGAATCGTCAGAGCATATATAGATGGAAAAAAAAGGCATGTGTACTTTACAATTGCAGACCAATAAATTAAATCATCCTGACTATCTGCCGAGGTGTGATAAAGTTAATTAAGTCAGCCAGGAAGGTACCACATCAAAAGACATAGCAAGATACAACTGAGACAATGAGGTGAAGTCGCAGGGGTTCTAACGTGTCAAAAGCTGCCATCTGTATGTAAAACGAAAAGCTTTAAAAAAAAAAAATTTACTTTTTTACTGGGAAAATTTTTACTTTTTTACTGGGAATCACATCTGTGAACAAGCTAACGACGACTCGAGTCCGGATCACGTCATGTATCGTGACATAAACCCAAGATCCCGATTGAGACCGTCTTCATGAGTGCAGAACTTGGCTATCAGTTTCTGCTCGATGATTTTGCGTTGTCGTGTGTTTCTAAGGTTGCCTTGGAGAACGCTTACCCGCAGATCCGAGGCTGAATGTCCTTGACTGCTGAAGTGTTCCCCGACTGGGAGGTAACAATCCTGCCTGGCGATTGTTGCGCGGTGCTCGTTCATACGTTGTCTCAGTGTCTGCATGGTCTCGCCGATGTACCATGCCGCGGTGCATTCTTTCCTGCAACGTATGAGGTAGACAACGTTGGCCGAGTCACATGAGTATGTACCATGTACCTGGTGGGTAGTGTCCTCACGTGTGATGGTGGTATCTGTGTTGATGATCTGGCATGTCTTGCAGAGTTTGCCATGGCAGGGTTGTGTGGTGTCGTGGTCGCTGTTATCCTGAAAGCTGGGTAATTTGCTGCGAACGATGGTACTTCTGAGGTTAGGCGGCTGTTTGAAGGCAAGTAGTGGAGGCGTGGGGATGGCCTTAGCGAGGTGTTTGTCGTCATCGATGACATGTTGAAGGCTGCGAAGAACATGTCGTAGTTTCTCCGCTCCGGGGAAGTACTGGACGACGTAGGGTACCCTGTTGGTTGTGTCCCGTGTTTGCCTTCTGAGGAGGTCTATGCGATTTTTCGCTGTGGCCCGTCGGAACTGTCGATCGATGAGTCGAGCGTCATATCCCGTTCTTACGAGGGCGTTTTTCAGCGTCCGTAGGTGTCCATCGCGTTCCTCCTCGTCTGAGCAGATCCTGTGTATTCGCAGGGCTTGTCCATAGGGGATGGCTTCTTTAACATGGTTAGGGTGGAAGCTGGAGAAGTGGAGCATCGTGAGGTTGTCCGTGGGCTTGCGGTAGAGTGAAGTGCTGAGGTGTCCGTCTTTGATGGAGATTCGTGTGTCCAGGAATGAGACCGATTCTGAGGAGTAGTCCATGGTGAGTTTGATGGTGGGATGGAACTTGTTTATGTTATCGTGTAGTCTTTTCAGTGATCCTTCGCCATGGGTCCAAAGGAAGAAAATGTCGTCGATGTATCTGGTGTACAGCGTTGGCTGGAGGTCCTGTGCAGCGAAGAAGTCTTGCTCGAACTTGTGCATGAAGATGTTGGCGTATTGGGGTGCGAATTTGGTCCCCATGGCTGTTCCGTGTGTTTGGGTAAAAAAATGGTTGTCGAAGGTGAAGACATTGTGGTCAAGGATGAAGCGGATGAGTTGTAGGATGGCGTCTGGAGATTGGCTGTTGTTGATGTTGAGTACTGAGGCTGTTGCAGCGATGCCGTCATCGTGGGGGATACTGGTGTAGAGTGCCGATACGTCCATCGTGGCAAGGAGTGTTCCTGGTTCAACTGGTCCGTGGGTGCTGAGTTTCTGTAAGAAGTCTGTAGTGTCGCGACAGAAGCTGGGGGTTCCCTGTACGATGGGTTTCAGAATGCCCTCGACGTATCCAGAGAGGTTCTCACACAGGGTTCCATTGCCTGATACGATAGGACGTCCGGGTGTGTTGGCTTTGTGTATCTTTGGGAGGCAGTAGAAGTCTCCCACGCGGGGAGTACGTGGGATGAGAGCGCGTAGGATGTTTTGAAGGTCTGGATCGAAGGTCTTGATCAGTCTATTGAGTTGGCGGGTGTGTTCTTTGGTCGGATCTGCGGGTAGCTGTCTGTAGTGTTCCTGGTTGTCCAGTTGTCGGTATGCTTCTTTACAATAGTCCGTTCTGTTCTGTATGACGATGGCTCCTCCTTTGTCCGCTGGTTTGATGACAATGTTGCGGTTGGTCTTGAGAGCGTGGATGGCGTTGCGTTGTGCTCGGGTGACATTCTGGACTGTCTTGTGAGTGCGGCTGATGAATCTGGCGTTGATGCATTTCCTGACAGCTTGAGCATACATGTCAAGCTTGGGGCAGCGACCCTCCGGAGGGGTCCAGTTTGACTCTTTTTTCTTCGGTTGCTGCACTGCGAGTCCCTCTGTCTGCTGTTCTGGATCATTGATTGTCTCATTGGGTTTGTTGCTGACCTCTTGGGATTTGTGGAAGTATTCCCGGAGCCTCATTCTCCTGATGAATTCCTCCGTGTCTGCCGCGAGACCGATGGGGTCCATTTTGGTGGTTGGGCAGAACTTGAGCCCTAGGGCGAGAACTTCGATTTCGTCTGGTTGAAGGGTATGGTCGGACAAGTTGACGATGGACTTCCCTGTGGTTGCAGCCGTGGTACCGGGGGAGGCTTGGTTGCTGCTGGTGGTGATGCCGAGTTTCTCAAGCCCTAGGGCTCAAGTTCTGCCCAACCACCAAAATGGACCCCATCGGTCTCGCGGCAGACACGGAGGAATTCATCAGGAGAATGAGGCTCCGGGAATACTTCCACAAATCCCAAGAGGTCAGCAACAAACCCAATGAGACAATCAATGATCCAGAACAGCAGACAGAGGGACTCGCAGTGCAGCAACCGAAGAAAAAAGAGTCAAACTGGACCCCTCCGGAGGGTCGCTGCCCCAAGCTTGACATGTATGCTCAAGCTGTCAGGAAATGCATCAACGCCAGATTCATCAGCCGCACTCACAAGACAGTCCAGAATGTCACCCGAGCACAACGCAACGCCATCCACGCTCTCAAGACCAACCGCAACATTGTCATCAAACCAGCGGACAAAGGAGGAGCCATCGTCATACAGAACAGAACGGACTATTGTAAAGAAGCATACCGACAACTGGACAACCAGGAACACTACAGACAGCTACCCGCAGATCCGACCAAAGAACACACCCGCCAACTCAATAGACTGATCAAGACCTTCGATCCAGACCTTCAAAACATCCTACGCGCTCTCATCCCACGTACTCCCCGCGTGGGAGACTTCTACTGCCTCCCAAAGATACACAAAGCCAACACACCCGGACGTCCTATCGTATCAGGCAATGGAACCCTGTGTGAGAACCTCTCTGGATACGTCGAGGGCATTCTGAAACCCATCGTACAGGGAACCCCCAGCTTCTGTCGCGACACTACAGACTTCTTACAGAAACTCAGCACCCACGGACCAGTTGAACCAGGAACACTCCTTGCCACGATGGACGTATCGGCACTCTACACCAGTATCCCCCACGATGACGGCATCGCTGCAACAGCCTCAGTACTCAACATCAACAACAGCCAATCTCCAGACGCCATCCTACAACTCATCCGCTTCATCCTTGACCACAATGTCTTCACCTTCGACAACCATTTTTTTACCCAAACACACGGAACAGCCATGGGGACCAAATTCGCACCCCAATACGCCAACATCTTCATGCACAAGTTCGAGCAAGACTTCTTCGCTGCACAGGACCTCCAGCCAACGCTGTACACCAGATACATCGACGACATTTTCTTCCTTTGGACCCATGGCGAAGGATCACTGAAAAGACTACACGATAACATAAACAAGTTCCATCCCACCATCAAACTCACCATGGACTACTCCTCAGAATCGGTCTCATTCCTGGACACACGAATCTCCATCAAAGACGGACACCTCAGCACTTCACTCTACCGCAAGCCCACGGACAACCTCACGATGCTCCACTTCTCCAGCTTCCACCCTAACCATGTTAAAGAAGCCATCCCCTATGGACAAGCCCTGCGAATACACAGGATCTGCTCAGACGAGGAGGAACGCGATGGACACCTACGGACGCTGAAAAACGCCCTCGTAAGAACGGGATATGACGCTCGACTCATCGATCGACAGTTCCGACGGGCCACAGCGAAAAATCGCATAGACCTCCTCAGAAGGCAAACACGGGACACAACCAACAGGGTACCCTACGTCGTCCAGTACTTCCCCGGAGCGGAGAAACTACGACATGTTCTTCGCAGCCTTCAACATGTCATCGATGACGACAAACACCTCGCTAAGGCCATCCCCACGCCTCCACTACTTGCCTTCAAACAGCCGCCTAACCTCAGAAGTACCATCGTTCGCAGCAAATTACCCAGCTTTCAGGATAACAGCGACCACGACACCACACAACCCTGCCATGGCAAACTCTGCAAGACATGCCAGATCATCAACACAGATACCACCATCACACGTGAGGACACTACCCACCAGGTACATGGTACATACTCATGTGACTCGGCCAACGTTGTCTACCTCATACGTTGCAGGAAAGAATGCACCGCGGCATGGTACATCGGCGAGACCATGCAGACACTGAGACAACGTATGAACGAGCACCGCGCAACAATCGCCAGGCAGGATTGTTACCTCCCAGTCGGGGAACACTTCAGCAGTCAAGGACATTCAGCCTCGGATCTGCGGGTAAGCGTTCTCCAAGGCAACCTTAGAAACACACGACAACGCAAAATCATCGAGCAGAAACTGATAGCCAAGTTCTGCACTCATGAAGACGGTCTCAATCGGGATCTTGGGTTTATGTCACGATACATGACGTGATCCGGACTCGAGTCGTCGTTAGCTTGTTCACAGATGTGATTCCCAGTAAAAAAGTAAAAATTTTCCCAGTAAAAAAGTAAATTTTTTTTTTTTAAAGCTTTTCGTTTTACATACAGACGGCAGCTTTTGACACGTTAGAACCCCTGCGACTTCACCTCATTGTCTCAGTTGTATCTTGCTATGTCTTTTGATGTGGTACCTTCCTGGCTGACTTAATTAACTTTATCACACCTCGGCAGATAGTCAGGATGATTTAATTTATTGGTCTGCAATTGTAAAGTACACATGCCTTTTTTTTCCATCTATATATGCTCTGACGATTCTGTATCCAATTTACTTCACCTGAGGAAGGAGCGATAGTTCCGAAAGCTTGTGATTTCAAATAAAACTGTTGGACTATAACCTGGTGTTGTGCGACCTCTCAATTTTGTCCACCCCAGTCCAACACCGGCATCTCCGCATCATGCATATTTAATACAGTCCATTAATGTAAGGTTACAGTGAAGTCTCTTAGCACCATCTGGTGAAGTCAGTAAACTTCCTGCAGCACTCTAACCAGGACCACTGCATAGTGCTGTTTGCATTGAAATGTGCCCCTACCCCTGTCAGACATTATGACCCACTCTTCTGACCACCTGGGAGAAATAGCAGCTCCCTTCTATGGTGCATTTGATCTAATAAAGTTTCTACAGCCCCATCTGAAAAACAGGGCATTCTCCTGCTCGCATGACTGCTGGTTAACGTGGCTAAAGGTTCACAATTGCACTTGATTTCCCTATGGCCCATTTGTACAGGAAGAAATTAGATTTATGCAGTATGAATATTGGCAAACCATTGTTAGATTTCTTTTTGTAGACCAGCATCTACATACGTTACTGCAGCACAATTCTAAGGGCAGGAGTCTTCTCATTATTTCATCTGAGTTAAAGAGGGGTTATAAAATGTAGAGCCACTGGGTAGCAGAAAACTTCACTTATTCATAGATGTGAATTAACAGGATTTTCATAGCTCTCTAAGAAGATCTAAAATTAGTCAGGGGAAAAAGCAAGATGTTAAAGTACATATTTTCTGACCGTTTGTGATATTTTGCCGTCTATTTGCATAATAGACAGATATGTTTCAAACATATTTAACATGTTTCATTATATTTAAAATTCTCTACTGAATAGCTGTGGACTGATAGCTACTTTAAACAAGAATGGAAGGATAGATGTTCTTTGAATATGTTTTGGACCTCTCAGTAGAAGAGTATTTTGCTTGAATAATCCATGTAGTTTACTGGCTCTTTTCTGCTGCTGCTTCTATCTATATTTTGCTAACATGCCTCCTATGTAAAATTACATTTTTCTTACCCCACTGCAGAAAAATGTAATTGTTGCTTCCAGACTGTAATGTTCATCCCGTAAGTAAGTGAGATTTTAGGAACAGGACAATTCATCTTTGTATTGAATAGACTCCTGTCTAATAGAGGCTCCTGGACTCTGAATTAAAAGTATCATGTAAACCACTGAATTTTTGAATATTCGCTGACCCTTGCAGCTCCGGCAGTTTAATTACCATTTTGGTGTTATAAATCTTCTGGAAAACATACAAAGGTCTTGGGAATATCTGTACCCTGAGTGTGCGGGATTATTTGTCTCCTTCTCAATTCAGCAATTTCCCCCAACATCAAGGGAGCTTCACAGGTATATTGGGAACATGTGACACCTTATTGTGGGTTGGTGCAGTGACCAACTGACATTCCCTCCACAGTAAGGAATGTTTTGTGTATATACATAAGCATTGCCTTGTTGTTTAATTAACTGAGAAGCCTTCTGGTTTAGTTGTTAGTTCAGAAGTTTTACAGTCCAGATTCGTTTCTGGAGCCCCAGCATTCAATTGTGGGATGGAGGTTGTACTATAGACTGTCACTTTCAAAACAGATTTACAAAGCCAACCATCTGGGAAAAGAATGTACCAGCTGATAAGAGAACAGGCGAGATTGTTCACTCCTTTAATTAAATAGAAGGCCTATGTCAGCTCATTAATTTTACCCTGTGCAAGATTATTTTTCCTTACCTTTCTTCTGATATAATGATGTGGCTGACAAATGTGCCGAAGGTCATTTAGGTTGTTGTCTCAGGCCTTAAATAGAGGGGCAGTTAGTAGCCTAGTTGAATGTGTGCCCCCGGGACAAGAAAGCTGTCAGCTACAGTCACAGTGGAACATCTTCCAGTGCCTCCCAGGTTTGGTAACTATCAATCTATTCAGTTTGCGAATACATTTTCTTAGATGAAGAATATTATTACAGCAGTGTCAGCTGTGGCTCAGTGGGTAGCACACTCGCCTCTGAGTCAGAAGGTTGTGGGTTCAAGTCCCACTCCAGGGACTTGAGCGCATAAAGCTAGGCTGACACTGCAATGCAGTGCTGAGGGAGTGCTGCACTGTTGGAGATGCTGTCTTTCGGATGAGACATTAAACCAAAGCCCCGTCTGCTCTCTCAGGTGGACGTAAAAGATTCCATGGCACTATTTCGAAGAAGAGCAGGGGAATTATCCCTAGTGTCCTGGCCAATATTTATCCCTCAAACAACATAACAAAAACAGATTATCTGGTCATTATCACATTGCTATTCGTGGGAGCTTGCAAATTGGCTGCTGCGTTTCCTGCATTCCAACAATGACTACACTCCAAAAGAGTACTTCATTAGCTGTAAAGCGCTTTGAGATGTTCGGTGGTCATGAAAGGCGCTATATAAATGGAAGTCTTTCTTTACATGTATTGTCTCATTATATGTATTTTGTACTGAGTAAATAATAATTCCTGTAGAATCTCTTGCATAGTAAATGATTTGTTACTTGTTTTATCATATGAATTTTATTACTGTGGAATCTAATTTTTAAATAAAGCCTGGTCTTAGGTGAAACTTGTGTGCCATGTCTTCATTGAGAGTTCCAAACCAAAATATAAGTAGACCTTTGAATTCACATGGGAACCTTATAACCTCCCCACTGAAAAAGTCCAGCTGCTTGAGCGGGTGCAAGCATGCAAACCTCCCACTGACCTGAAAATAAGAATGGTGAACAATTGAAAAACCACTGGGGCCATAGCTCCAATGTATTCAGAGATAGTCTTACTTGGAATGCTTTGTAAATCCTTCACCAACAAGTCTGAGTGCAGAGCAATTAAAAGATTATAATGAGTATAACCTTTCTGTCACTTGCCCTTCTGAAAAAACTGCAAGTACCTAATCTCTTTGCTCTATGCTGGTGATTCAGTCTTGCTTCAATCAGAGGGATTTGGAAACAGCACTTCTCAAAGCACCATTAATTCCTTGGTTAGCAAGTCTCCAGAATGCTTTCTAAATGACTAACCTTAAAAAAACACAACAATTATTTCAACTAAAAAAAGTTATGCACAGTGTATATCGTTAATTTGTGTTTTATGTAGGTATATCTATTAGTGGATGTCACGTGGCATTGTTCACTGTAAGTTGGAAGCTATGCTGTTTTATAACAATAAGGGTGTTATGTCATATAATGCACGATGGCCTGGACTTTCCATGGATTTAGCACCTGCATACTGGCAGTTTCTGGGTGCGCAGGAGTGGGAAATGTGGCTTGGCACTCTAATTTCTTTCTGTACAAATGAGCCATAGAAGCGATGGCGGGCACTGAATTTGCCCGTCCTTATTTGGGCAGCCATGGTAACATGAAATGATGATGATGTCATTTGATATATTTTCCATCATTAATACTTCAACAACACGAGGCATCACGAGCGCCATAGCATTTCTGGCATTGAGTGTATTTTAAGGCCTGCAAGCACTGGGAAAGTGGTTTGGGAAACTGGGAAGACTCGGAAAGGGTTTCTGGTAGCACTGGGAATGGGTACTGGGGCCGTCGAGCACACAGGCATTGGGTCCCAAGGTCAAACAGCATTCAGAGCGATCAGAGGTCTGGCCTCAATGAGGGGGATGGAGTCTGGCTGCATTGAGAGAGATTCCAGTATCTATGAGCAGCGGGGAGCAAGGATGCCAGAATGTAGGAGCATTGAGTGAGTGACTAAGATCTGAGAGCCAGGCCTGGCAGCATTGATGGGAAAAGGGCCCAGAACAGTCTGGGCTGACCTAGCTCTTGTTCCCATTTTCACCCATTAGGAACCCTCACTGTGTTTATGAGCTTCAGAAGTGCAAGATGTGCTTAATATTATAGTTGCTGAATATGCACTTATTCTATAACGAGACCAGTTACAATTAATTAAGATGTTTACAATTGGATAACACAAATGGTGTAATTAGCTTCTCAAAGACAAAGGGTAAAAATAAACAAGCACAAGTAAAGCAATAATCTTCTCAAACACAAAGGTTAAAATACAGGCGACGTAATTAGCCTGTTCTGCTTAACTGGAACATTTCCAAATTCAATTTTTTTGTTGTTTAAGAGAAAAACATTAGAAATAAGTTTTCTGGGAGAATAAACACAAAACAACATTTCACAATTACGGTTAAATATGTGCTTTGTTTCTCCAATAACTGCGACAGATGATCCTCCTATCTCTCTATCTCTTTGTATTTTTATGTGTCACTGGGAATTTCCTCAGGGGTTGTCCTGATTGGCTGCTGTAACTTCGATGGAAGATCAGCGAGAAACTTGTTTACAAGTTGAGCCAGGGTTTCCGCCCATCTTCTACCAAGGTTACAGCAGCCAAACAGGAGAACCCCTAAGGAAATTCCTTGCGGATTTTTCTCTCTCTCTAGCTTTATCTAGTATGGGTACAGATTTTTTTCTGCTGCATCAGACTATAAGGCCGCGATTTTCCGAATGGAGGCGGGTTGGAGGCGGCTTTGATGTTCGGTGGGTTCTAGTCCCGCTGCCGGTTTCAGCCGCCCTGAAATTACGATTTTCCCTTAAGTGGGCTGATTAAGCCCGTCGTGCGAGCTACCCGGCCCAATCAGTGGGTTCGGGTCTGCTGCTCGCCTCTGCTGACGTCTTTCAGCCAGCTGCATTTAAGGGGCCCATGCAGCCTTGTTTTTGATCCATCCTATTCTGCTGCTTCTCGGTGTGGCACATCTGAAAATGATTGCTTCAAGACCAAAGGCATCTCCCAGATTTGAAGACGACTCCCTCCCTGCTCTTGTGGAGGGAGTGAGAGGGCGCCAAGAGGTACTGTTCCCCTCAAACGGACGGAGGAAGCCTCCTCAGCAAACCAAAGCAGCCTGGCTGCAAATTGCTGAGGAGGTGAGCGCCAGGTCTTTGTGTGGTCGCACCTGGGTTCAGTGCCACAAAAGGTTCAATGATCTGCTACGCACAGCAAAAGTGAGTATAACATCACATTAACCTTCAATCTTCTCCCCATCTCCTCTCATCACCAGCACTCTGCATTGTCAACCTACTCCTGCACATCCCACTTTACCCTTACACCCCTTGCACCCTTAACCATCCCTCTCTCTCTATGTACAGAATCACTTCACCATTCTACTATGCACCCCTCACACTCGCTATCACTGTTATGCAATGACAACAACTAACAACGTACAGGGAGGCACCTTGGTATTGGCACCTCACTCCATCTTTGTCTCCCTCTAAGCATCTATGCTATGGATTCTCTACACTCACTCCAACATTCTCACTCAAACTCCACTTGTGTCCCTCATTGCAGGAAAAGAGAGCCCACAATAAGAGGGAGAGGGGCAGGACAGGAGGAGGGCCACCTTCGATTGCCCACTTGACCACCACTGAGGAGGCTGCTCTCGACATCGTTGGAGGTGCTGAGGATCTGGAAGTGGGCGACGGTCAGATGGGCGCAGTAGAGCAAGCTGGTGACAGAATAGATTTGCAACCCCCTCATTTAGATTGCATGAGTGACTGATATGGCATCTGATGTTCATACAGATTGAGTTCTGATCATCTGCACAATTCGATGTACCTGCTACGTTAATATCACATGTCTAACTCATGCCTTTACTCCCCCACAGAACCATCGGGAGCCCCCCTCCCCACTGTCCAGGAGGAAGAGCCGAAAAACTCCTCAGAGGAAGCTGCAACCTCTGTGGGCGCAGTGTCAGCAGAAGTAAGCGCACCCAGCACCAGCGCAGAGTCGCACACCTCAGTGGGTCATTCACGAGATAGACTAGTGTTGTCACCTGGTGTATCACAGCTCACAAGTGAGCATCAGCAGATGGTGGAGACAGGAACAGCAGTGGAGAGTATTCGTCGGAGGCCACAGGGTGTTCCTAGCTCTGCTCAGCTGCATGTGGACCCTGTGCCTCTGCGGCCATCCAGAAAGAGAGCGGTGCTGGAACTTCAGCAACAAGTGCAGGAGTCTCTGACAGGTTTTGCATCCATGGTAACTGCGAGTGTGCAGAGAATGGAGGAGTCCATCTCAAACATAAGCAATGCCATGGTGGAGGCAATGGCGCATGAATGTGCCACCATGGAGAGGGTGGCAACCTCCTTGGAGGACATAATTCGCCAGACTCAACAAAGCATGGTGACTCTTCTAAATAGATGGTCTGCTATGGAGGATAGATGGGCAGCTATTGAGGAGAGACACCAGAGGTACACGGACGTCCCCGTTATGAGGATTGTCAGTACATAGATGGGTCCTCATGGCCCCACTGATGTGCAGCAAGGTGCTCTCCAGCTACTTACTAGCAGTGAAGTGCGGGTGACCCATGAGAGGGATGTTGGTGGTCGACAACAAGGAAGTGTGGGCTCTTCTCCAAGCGCGCACGCTCCCATGCCACTGCGAAGCCCTCGGTCAGAGCCCCAGATTCCTCACCCAACTGAGATGGCCGTCTCAGCCCCTGCACAGCCGCAGGAGGAGCAGACTGTTGCCGAGCCCTCCCCGGCTCCCAAACCCAGAGGAAGTCCGCCAGAGCTGTCAAAGCAGGAGCAGCATGAAAGTGAGCAAGGTGCCTCTACATCTGCTGAAGCCACAGGGGAAGTACCACGTAGAAGCACGCGTAAGAGAAAGTTAACACACAAATAGTCACAAGGGTAGTCACTTGGGTGTTTTGATGTAATACAAATTTAAGATTGTCATCGTCATTTCAATTGTAATAAAGAAATGCGATGGCAAACATTCAAAGAGTTGACCTATGTGTGCCCAGAAATGGAAGTGTCACAGTGAAGTGTCAGGGCGCCTTTCATCTGTAATGATGGTGGTGAGAGTGATAGGAACCCACAGTTTATTGTACAGATGGTCTATGGTGTGTTAAGAGGGTGGCAGCTACATGTGTTTGCTTCGTAAACTTAAGCGAATCTGGCATGGATTAGTGCATCCCTTGCATCACAGCCAGCAATGTGCTCGCATGCTGGTGGAAGTAGCACATCCGCCTCCGCAAGGCCTTCCTCCTCCTTCTCCTCCTCCTCCTGCTCCTCCTCCTCCTCTTCTTCTGAGGAGGCTGTGCACTGAGCCACTTGTTCCTCAGGCAGTGGTAAGCCATGGTGATGTACGATGTTGTGCAGTGCACAGCAGACCACGATGATTCTGGAGACCCTGGCAGGCGAGTACTGTAGGGCTCCACCTGATCTGTCGAGGCATCTGAATCGCATTTTGAGCAAGCCAATGGTTTGCTCGATGATGGTGGTAATGTGGCTCGCAGTGTACCGCTCCTCAGCTTTGTTTGATGGCCTCCTCAACGGCATCATTAGCCACGTCTTCAGCAGATAGCCCTTGTCTTCAAGTAGCCATCCGGAAATTTGGGTTGGCAGATTGAAGAGCTGAGGCACAGTGGACTGCTGCAGGATGAACGAGTCATGGCAACTGCCAGGGAACTTGGCGCAAACATGCATAATGTTCTTCCTGTGGTTACACACCAGCTGGACGTTAAGGGAGTGGAAGCACTTGCGGTTCACAAATACAGCTGGGTTGTGATGGGGTGCACTAAGGGCCACATGTGTGTAGTCTACGATGCCCTGCACCCTTGGCAAGCCTGCCATATTTGCAAAGCCAACTGCACGCGCGGTTACACTTGCTTCATCAGTGTAGAAGTGGATGTAATTGTGCGCCTTTGCAAAGAGGGCATCGGTAACCTGCATGATGCAAGTGTGTGCAGCCGACTGGGAGATGCCGCTGATGTCTGCTGATGGTCCCTGGAAGGACCCTAAAGCAAAAGAATTGAGGGCGGTGATGACTTTGACAGCCACTGGTAAGGAGTGTCCACCCGCTCCTCTGGGCTCCAGGTGTTGGTGCAGCATTGCGCAGATGTCAGCGACTACCTCTCGCAAAAGTCTCAGCCTCTTTTGGCACTTTTGCTCAGTCATGTTGAGGAAGCTCATCCTCTGCCTGTAAACCCTGTGTAGGGGGTATCTCCTGCGCCGAGGTGCAGCCCTGCGCTGATGCCCTCTGCCCTGTGCAGCATCAGGTGGCTGAGGAGAAGGTTGGCGCTCCTGTTGTAGCTGCTGCTGTTGTGCCTGGTTCTGCTGCTGTCGCGGCTGCTCTTCCTCCGATTCTGAGGACCAGGATGAGAGGGTATAAATGGTTCCCATTCCGCTGGTATATATCTCAGTTGAGGAATAGATGTTATAAGCGCTCAGGCAATGTGGGGAGAGGGTTTTCCAAGGAAGCCACAGTGCATATGGATCTCAGCTTAACCACTTACAAGCTCAGTAGACCTGCAAAATGTGTTCCAACACCTCAAAAAACAATGTTCTGTCATCTGAAAGTCAGCCATGTTACAGGTCCACTTTTATGCTGCAGGTGCAGCTGTCAAGAATTCGCGTAGTTGCTGAGCCCGGCACAATCAGCTGGCGTGTTTTGGAAACGGTGTGGAACACGCTGAAAATGTCCTAAAATGGGAAGAGCCTGCTAAAATGGGATTATGTAGGCAGTTAACAAGCTGTTAACTGCCTTAACTGCCTCTCCCGCCGCTTGGTGGCAGGTCTGATCGGGACTCCCAGAGCCGACACTTGGCAAAGTTGCATGGAGGCGGGTTGACGGCGGATTCGGAACCTGCCGTCAATCAAAATGAATTTAACCTCTGACCCGCCTCCAAACCCGCCCTCTGAGCGCCGGCAAAATCGCGGCCTAAGACTCTGAAAGGATGGAAGTGCTTATCAAAGTTGTTTTCCATCCATTCATTTTAATGAACAGAAAATCCTGGGCAGCTTATTCCCGAATTTGTGATAATCATTACCTTCCCACAACCTCTTGGGCTGCAGGTGCTGCAGAGAAAAGTCTGCGCTATGCTTCTCACAAGTTTACAAAATAATGGTTTGAATGTGAACTATTCCCTAAATTTAGTGTTTAAAAATTCTCATGGTGATTTTCTAATCATTTTCAAATATAATGCAACATAGAAATGATACTATAGAATGAGGGGAAAATTGGTACCGCAAAATCAAGAAGAAAAACACTGATTATGCAGGGAAATTCTGCAAACTATACATGCTCAGACTGTACAAGTGTGGTTGCTAACTCCCATCAATTGTTCTGGGGGGGAAATATCCAATTGAAACCCTGGCTTTTGAGACAGACTTCAGCCTTGAAGTAAAAACTTTCATGAAGGTGTTAAAGGACAAAAAAGACAATTCTATGGGTAATTCAGTTTACTCCCACATTTTTTTCTGCACGTCAAGAATTAAGATGACTCATTTAGCTATGTAATGCTTGGATTAACAGCTGAAAAGGTGAGAGTGAGAATCATCACCTACACATTCATTAAAATTACATTTTATTATACAGTTAGGAGAAGGCGCTTCTCAAGAAACAAACATGAGGAAGATACTTTTTTTTAGCATTGTTAATCATAATAAACTTAAGTGCAGAACACTGTCTTATGAATCAGAGCAAAAGTATGATTGAACAGCATAGAGATTGAGAAAGGTTATCAAAAGAGAACTGCCTCAGGACTTGCACTAACTTCATTCTACCAAACTTTAGGCTTGTAGTAACAATATTCCATATATGATTACATGTTAGATCTCTCTGTAGACATGTGCTAAAAGAAAAACATTTCATAGAAAAAAGTATTTAATTACAGGACCTATTCCAAAGAAATCACATTGATTTTATGGAGGTGAAGTATCCTATGTTCTAAGACTTAAAAAAAATTATTACTGCACAAGTTATTGATATCTTCAAGGCATATAACTGCAGAGAAATAAAACATAATTTGTGTTGCGATAAAGCTAAAAAACATGAAAATGTTAATATTTTGAAGCATTTAAAAAAAAAAGATAAACCAAAGTAACATTACACCAGAATATTGGATACTCAGAATTGATTATAAGACAGTAACTTTATCAATGGGTTCAGATAGTATAATCCAGAAGACTAATGATCAGGCCGCTGATAAGTGCCATTGAACTCCAAAATCTAGGAATTCATCCCTGGTAACTGTTGTTATTTGTAATACAAACTATTTGGGGGGAAAATTCAGTTGGTTGCGCCTCCCGTTAGCGCCTTAAGAGGGCGCTAATGGGGCGCAAAGCAGCTAGCGTCCGGGCGCGGCGATGTTTGCGCCGCTCGCGAAATTAACGAGACATTTTGCAGCAGCGCTAAACACTATCGCCACGATCTCCTGCGCCGGCAGATCGTGACGTCAGTCGAGCGTGCAACGCCCCGGTATCGCCCCGGAGCGGATATTGAGTGGCGCCCCCTGCCTTACCGCCTGCCGCTAGCAACGACAGGTTGAGGGGAGTGTTTTGCAGTCAGGAAGGGACTGGGGGAGTGCTATTTAAAGGCGACTGCTTCCTGCCTTTTATTGTTGGTGACATTTTTGAACCACGCATTCTGAGAGAGAGAGAGAGAGAGAGAGACTTCTGGAGAGATTCAACGCTGTGTGAAGGAGTTTTGGGTACTGAGCAGCACTTTGCAGGTTCATTTTGATTTGCCCTTCCTTGTATCGATTTAGAAGAGAATGTGGGGGCTGCACTCTGAGCTCTTTCCCTGGTACTCTCCATTTTCTTTCCAGCAGATTTGATGTACAGGTCTCTCCAGGCCGAGATTCAAGGCTGCAATGAGCAGGATGTGGATGGAAAGCAAGATCAACCCTCCCCTTTAAGAACTGGCCCACGCCATTGTGTGTGTGTTCCATTGCTGACTGACATCACATGAGCTTCGCCAGCGCTCTGAGGTAGCGCCTCGCTCCTCGGCCTTTGCGCCTTAAGACAGGTGTGAAGCGCCTGATTTAGCGCTCCAATCACCTCCAGGGGCGATAAAAGTCAAGTTTGCAGTCGGAGGCGATAATTAGCACCAGGCGCTAATCTTTGCGCCCGGCTGATAATTGCGCCCCAAATGGGGCGATACTGAATTTCTCCCCCTTTGAATTTTAAGTCGAGGCCTGTTCTGAAGGCACTTGTCAGTGTAGGTGTCCACCACAACCAATGCAGTGAAGTCTTGCTGCTCCAATGTCAGAGCTGCACGTCCCACACAATGATGTCCTCTACACGTAATCTCCATTTTTAGCTTATTGGGGTATTGGTTGTCCAGCCGTATGAAATTTTAGTAGGGAATGCCATATTCTATCACCTGTATAAAATATATTATCAATAGGTATGCCCGAAGATGAATTAAACTATCGTCAAAGTATTTTACCAGATACAGGGTAGATTGCTCTGAAGAGAACTACAGGAAACTCTTGTTTAACCGGCACCTAAATATCCGGAATTCTCTCTTAACCGGCAAAAATCATACACCGAAAACTCCTCTCAAATAACCGGCAATGTTGCCGAGTCCGAGTCCGAGTCTCCCGCGAACGCCGAGTTAGTCAGTGGGGGTAGTTCTCCAAAGTGCCACTACTCGGCCTCCTGGTGCTGTCGGAAGTCCGAACACTGCAGTAACAGGAGTCTGATTCTCCCGCGCTGCCGGGAGTCTCTTCTGATCGGCCATTTTACTGTGTGTAAGTTTTGTTTTACTGTTAAGTAATTAAAGAGTTATGGATTATGTAAGGGGTGTCCTGCGGCTCTGTGCTTAGCCTAGGTGCTAGTGCGAGGTTAGGCCTTGTTGCCTGTTCTGGTCTCCAGCCAGCCTGGTAACACTAGACACCTGTGAGTGGTTCGACCCACTCGCCCTTACGGTTCTGACACTGGACTTAGGTACGAGAGCAATAATGCAGAGAAAACTCAGGTAGACCCGGTTGAATAGTGCGAAATGGAAAATCTTTATTGCATATTATTCAAGATTACGAGATACATGTCATAAGCACAGATTAATGACAGTACAATCTTACACACAGTTATGTAACTAATTTTAGGGAAACGAGGAGCGCATGACACATCTTAAAAGGGGGCACACATTACAATTATCCTTAAAACTTAAACCCTCCCCTATCAATACCTGTCCTAAACTAGATTTGTAGGATTGAGACTCATGCTCACCACTCGTGATAACTCGGAGAATTCCGAAACTCTGCTCGGATGTTTTTACCGCAGCACCTGACTATCCACGTGTTGATCAGGGGTCTCTGTACCCCACTTGTTTACTCGCTTCTGCTCCGGCTAGCAGGCTGGACCGTCTGCTGTCATGAAGATCTGTGTTGTCCTCGGAGTTCCGACACTACTCAAAAAAAAGAGTCTTCCTGTGCCCTCACCAGTTTGTAAAACTCAAAGAATGGTCTTCCTGGGCAAGGAAGTGTTTATTCGACTTACAGGCGCGGTCGGGGCTTACTGACCGTGGCGATACGTATCGTCGTCTTCTTCTCTTCTCATCTCATCTCATCTCGGGGCTTCGGTTCCAACACCGTTTACCGACTTCTCGGGATGGTGTGCCCGTTTCAAGGCCTCACAGCCCAGTTCTACACAGATCTTCGCGGCAAGCCACGAGGTTGATCCTAGCGGATCAGAGTCCAGAGCCGTCAGGCAAGAGAATAAAAGTTCAATAGTCTTCCAGCGAGTCAAAACAGCAAGAGCAGCAAGAGGCAGGCGGCAAGAGACAAGAGCAACCAGAGAAACAAGAGAGAGATGGACGGTTGTACCTTACAGTTATAGTGCTGTAATTCCTCTTTTCCCGCCCAATCTTAATGTCTATCTTTTGTCAGGTTTTTGGCGCTCAAACTTCTTGTATAGGGTGATCTCCGTTTCTAATGGGTTTCGGTGATACTTGTAACTGTCTGAGTACCTGTTAATACTTCTCCCATTGTGTAACCGGCTAGTAGTCTCCCTGGAGGGGTTTTGGGGCTTCCAAATGCTTTCTGTAACTACCCGCAAACGGCTCTCTCATCGTAGAGTCGTGGAGATTTTGCATATTAATGTCTTTAGATGGGTTCTTGATCGCTTGGTACAATAGCCCTTATTCGCACCTGGGAGACCGATTCCAGTATTTATGTATAAAATGCAAACCCATTGGGGTAAAAATTGAGTCGCGCCCCATTTGGGGCGCTAACCTCGCCGGGGCGCGACTTTTAGCGCCCCGAAAAAATTAGCGGCCCCGCGCCGGAACTTCAGTGGTTGCGCCCCAAGAGGGAAGCGGGGCGCCACTGGAAGCACCCCGCATCCCTCTTGGGGCGTTGCGAGTGAATATCCTGGCGCTACGTGCCGCAGCGCCACGCGCTGCGGCACGTCGCGCCGCGGTATTGCAGGCCTTCCTCCCCTTCTTAAAGGGGAGGGACCCTGCGCAGCGCGAACCGGGGCCCAGCTGGGCCCCCAGGGATCGGGAGTGCCGGCAAAAGAGCCCGGCACTCAAGAGAAGTGCCGGGCTCTTGGAGCGCAGCCGGCACTTCACGGTGGGGGGGCTTCACGGGGGCCGGGGACAGCAACGGGGGCAGGTGCTGGCAGGCGGCCAGCAACAAAAATGGCCGCCTGCCACCTCCCCTTTAAATATCGCCGCCCCGGCCGCACGTACGCCTCCCTGAACCCGTCGGACATAGCGTCTGGCGGTAAATCAGGGGGCGCAACTGAAGATCACGGCCGGGGCGCGAGCGGGGTGCTGCGCACGGCGATGACGTCATCGCCGGCGGCGCAGCGCCACAGGGCGCTACCGGCTGCCGCCGCCGCTAACCTCCCACTAAATTTTTCGGGAGGCGTGGGCGGCGCTGCGCCCGGGCGTTAGCTGCTTTACGCCCCATTAGCGCCCTCTTAAGGCGCTAACGGGAGGCGCAAGCAGCTGAATTTTTCCCCCATTATGTCTTGTCAATTATCTCAAATGTGCTGAGTCCTGTACGATCTTGCACAAATGTTTATTGGAACGCCATCTTGTCTGCTCATTGAAAGTCTAGAACGTTCTGCCATGAGGCGTGGCGGCCATTTTACAGGCTGTTTGTGTCCACTTTGAAAACCTGACAGCATTCTGCTGAAATAAAGCTGTTTGTACGAAACTTTATGTCTCCTTCTTATTTTATAAAATCGCGATAATTTTGCGAATTCTACAGTCCCTCCTGTTGATGCGAATAACTCCGCTTATCGTATCAAAAATATTGTGGTGAGCAATATTATCTCGATTCTCCACATCCAAAAATTCCCATAACTTAAAACTATCTAGGGTCTCTGTGTCGTCCTTATTTCCCAGGAAAAACTACATTCTTATAACACCGTAGGCAGCATTTGCCTTTAACTTACACCACTTGTATTTTCCTTCCAGGTGTAACCAGGCCGATGCCTCTCGCACCACCTGCATATGCATATTTTTTATTCAAGGAAAAAGAAAACAAAAAACACCCAAACAATCATATTCAACAACACCAAACCAAAATAATCAAAACCAACTCTTAAACATGTAGAGTTCCAAACTTAATTACAGTTTCTGAGAAAAATCACGATCGATTACAACACTTCCGAGGCGCACGTGGAAAACGGGAGTGACGCCATTTTGTCTGTTTACGCGGTGCTTTCATCGTGCACGCGCACGTAACGTTCTCGCCACTCTCCCGTGTTTTCGTTCTTGGTGAGGCGTTTGCCTCTCTTACAATGCACGACCAATAAGTATATCACAATAAACACTTGGCATACAACTAAAATGTGGGAGGCTATTCTAATCCAGGAAGGCACTTCAATGTTGGTGAACAGATTCCACCACGGTGGAATTACTATGTCCAGAATTTCTGTCCCTATCTCGACAGTCTTTTGTTCTAGGGTGTAAAAATGTTTTTGCGATACCGCGACGGCTTTCAAAAGCATGGTGAGGTGTTCAGGGAGAAGGGGAATGAGGTATCCGAAATGCGCGACGAATCGCTGCAGGTCGGTGAAGTTCTCTTTTACGGTAAGATGAACCGTGGATGGTTCAGGGATCGGGACAATTCGCTGTTGTGCTACTTGAACTTCCGCCCTGGGTTTAAAACAGAAACTGCTGTCACTCACCGGACACCGGCTACGGTTTCCATGTTGGTAGTGTTGCGCTGCAGTGGTAACACAATATGTTCCACCCCCGATGTATGCTACCTGCGGAGGCACATGATCTTGTGCCATTGCCTCCATGGTGCAATTCATGGGCTTGGCGCCAGCCGTTCTGAACCCGCACTGTGGTGTTAAAAAGGCATTCAAGTGCTGGGGACACAGTATTATGTGTGCTCCCCGGCCACGACAACCAGAGAGATCTGTACCTGTCATCGTTTGCTCCCAGCGGATGACGTAAGGTGGAACCACTGCATAGCGAATGTGGGCTCCCCCCTGAATGACATCAATGTTCTCTACTCGATACACCGGGGCGGGCTTTGTTGTGTCGCCCAAAACCGGCATACGTAATACTATACCCATGATAGTATGGTTTGATCGTCCGCAGTCCACGGGGACTGGGTATGCTTCTGAAGCTAGTCTGAGCTGGCACGGGTTTAATGCATTCTGAAAAGGGTGGAGCGCCTGCAGGTGTTTGTTACTTATCCAGGACGGGACCAAACCTTGTTTTAAATCCTCCAAATTACTGCGGCCCTCGCCCAGTAACCACGCCCCGTAAAGCACGCACACCTCATTCTGCGCAGCCTGATCGGACGCATTCCGATCTTCCCTAATCAGGGCATTTACCGTACGCGCGTGTTTCTCCAGCTCAGCTATTATTTCTTTTAAATGGAGAGTCATGGCCTGGTCCTCGTGTAACCCAGACCCAACCACCTTATTTTCATCTGTGAGAATGCTTTTTAATTGCGTTTTTAAGCCATTAATCTGGGTCTGCAGCTCCACGCTGTCTAGAGCGTTGACCACAGATGTACCTGTGTTGAAAGCAGTGAACACGTCGTTCACAACACCCCTTCTTTGCCTCCCCACCTGATCCAAAACTTCATGTGGTGCGGTGTACAAACTTGTTTTATCAATTTCCGCGAAATCGAACTCATAAAATTGTCTGAACATCTTGGTCAACAGGACCTGATATAACTGTTCCGTCTTTTTGGGGCACCTGGTAACCGCACCTCGGTGAGGTTTAAAATCACCGAGGCCACCGCGTAATGTACCCCCTGAAATAGTATCTGGTCTGTGGGGACCAGTACCAAACCATTCCCGGGTCCCTTACTGGTTTTAGGGCACCCTTCTTCCTTAGCTAGAACCACCGGAATCGTGGGCGGGGCTTTGCGTGGGCGTGTAATGAGTTCAGTGGCATTTACCGGGATCGGGGAGTATGGGGCTCCGCACCCCCTGGTGCTCGCATCCCACCTCATCCCCTGTCCGTTATCCTGCCATTGATTGATGAAAAATATGGAGATGCCTTTGGGGCAAACGTACTTTGACCCCCACATACATACATAAATTCCCTCATCCGGTTCCCACCATTTGTCCCAACAGACTCTCACTTGTCCGTTTGTCCCCGTAATTGTCCGATGGGTATTATTACCCAGTCGCTCCCACTCAACCGAAGAGTTCCTCATGTTTTTGCTCAGCTTTCGTAGCCACCACCATCGGCTCAATGGGACATTCCCATTACAAGTCAAACAAATCCGTTTGCCGACGGTGACGCTGACTCTGGGTGCGATGATCCTTACTTTGGGGCACATTAAAGAAGTCTCTTGGTAGGCAAAACCCGATGTACTGGAATACTCAGTTGAATTCGTTCCCAGCCATCCTGGCCACCTTCCCTTGTGGAAATAGGTGGTGGTCTCCTCAGCCTCTCGTCTTCCGGTCCCATCCACCGCGATGGGGGCCGTGTCCCCGGAGCATCCAAACACCACGACATCCTTGGTGTGGCCTCGATAGGCCAATCCACATCCGATTGCCGCGAGCAATACTAGAATTCGTTCCATCCTTCCTTGGTTCCTGTGATCAGATAGAATTAGGTAGCCAACCTCCCAAGAGTCTCTGGCTTTTGTGAAGGGTGAGCGGGTCCCCTGACCTCGCCTCACGTAAGAAGACATGTGCGCTGGATAAACTTTAACTATTCCTATCTCTAAAACTCCCATCATTTTACCTCTTTCTGTTAAACAAAATTAAACTACCGACTTAAACCGATTTAAAACTATAACCTTATAACCTCATCTAAAACTATAAACTTATTCTTAACCTTAAACTGTACAGCGCCGCCCGTTCCCAGGGCGGCCTACTTAAATTCTGAGAAGGCTACCACGAGCTTTTCCCGACGGTGGGAGGGCATTGACCCCTCCCTTTGATCTGCCGCAGCCTGTTGCTGCTGCGCTGGGACTGGGCTCTCCCTGGGCTGCCTTAGCCTTAAGCCTATGCCTTGGGACACTCTGGGGACTTGACCATATCTTCCTGGGCTGGGGTATCCGACTTGAACTACGGAGAGCTACCGGGGGCAGGAACTCCAGGACCGACGGACCGGGTTCCGAGACTTCCACCGTGGCGACCTGTGGTCCCACCACAGTCGCTGGCTCCGCCTCCCCTGACTCCGCCTCCCTGAACTCGGGATCTGCAGCTTGTGGCACCGCCCTACTTGGCCCAGTAGGCGGCCCTTCACTCGCAGTCCCTACCTCCCTCGAGGGCAAGACGTTCAAGGCGGGCGGCTCGGGCTCTGAGGCTTCCATCGCCACGCCCTGTGGTCCCACCACAGCGGCTGGCTCCGCCCCCCCTAGCTCCGCCCCCCTGCGTTCGGGACCTGCAGCTTCGGCCTCCACTCTTTGTGGATCTCTATCTGCAGCCCCTGTCCCCCCTATACCTGAATCGGGGGCGACCCTTTCGTCCTCCGATTCCAGCTCCTCCTCGCTTGTGTCACTATCTTCGTCGAGCTCCTCGAGCTCTTCCTCATCTGACTCCCAACCCAAATAAAAAATCTTACATTTTTCTAGGATGTCCTCTCCCCTGATGCAAGCTGCTTTGCCTGCCTGTGTGCCCTGTGGCCCTACCTGGGGCTGCGAGTCCCCACTCGCAGGTTTGGCCCCTATGGTAGGCCCTTGTGCACCCGGCTTATAAAGTTTGCACTGGTCAAAATCCTCATACTCCCTGCTTCTGGCTACCCTGCAGGCTGCCTTTATCTCTCTAAGCTGTGCTTCTAGCATGAGCACGTCTAACTTTCCCATTAAGCGGGCGTTCTCCTCCCGCAGGGCCTGCTCTCTAAGCTGCCCTTCCAGCCCATCTATTTTCCCTATTAAGCGGGCGTTCTCCTCCCGCAAGGCCTGCTCTCTAAGCTGCCCTTCTAGCCCGTTTACTTTCCCTATTAAGCGGGCGTTCTCCTCCCGCAAGGCCTGCTCTTTTAACCTGGCCTCCTCACAGGAGACCCCCTCCTGTGCGTGTCTTTTAAAAGGACACAGGTAGGCAGGCTGCGTGGGCTCTAGTCATTGGGTACTATTGGACGGGGCTGCGGCATCTGCGGGGCCGGTAGCAACTGCCACCCTTCCATGCGAAATCATGAGGGTGCGCATGGCTCCCAACACTGATTCGATCGCATCGGGATGGATAGGTGCACTAGCTCCCCTATCGGAGACAGGCGCCTGGGCTCGGACTGCGGGATTTTTATCCCTGGACTCCTTCCAAGGGTTCCTGCAGTTCTTGCGCCAATGCCCTGTCTTCCCACACCCGTAACAAGCATTACTGGCCTGCGGGGCGCGGTTACCCTCCTGATGCCACTCCTTTTGAGCCGGGGCTGCGGGCCGCGCCTCATGCACCTTTCCCTTAAGGGGACGTGCTCCCGTACTCCTGGTATTACGGTACCCTACCGTGAGTCGATTTAGGACCGACTCCTCTGTAGTGGCGGGGTTAGTGGGATCAAACCACGCTTTTGCCTGCTCCCTGACGGCTGGCAAACTGTTGGCTACTATACACCTGAGCCAATGAGTTAAACCGACACCGTCTATGCGGTGACGCGCTGGCGCGCCTGGGCAGCTACGCTGGTATACTGGCCACAGCCTGTCGGCGAAAACCTTCGGGGGTTCTCCCTCCATCTGCACTGTTTGTCCCAATCTAACGAACGGACCTTCATCGTCCGCTCCCAATACTTCTAGGACCTCATCTCTTAACTCCCCATAGGTATTATTTCCCCTCTTGCTCTCGTCTGAGAGACACTGAAGGATCGAGCTGTCTAATGAGAACAACAGCATTTTTGCTTTTTCCCCATCGTCACAGCTGTTAATGGCTGCGGTTTGCTCTACCTCCCTGAAATGTACGGAAGGGTCGTCTGACTCGGCCAGCTTCCGTACGTGACTGATCATAACCCTCAGCTGGTGTGAGCTGTGAGGCAACACAAGCTGGTTGAGGAGATCCCCCTCTGCCCCACCGTCTCTGTTCGGGCCCCTTTTGATACCCGTGACCGGACACAACGGTCCCGGCTTCACTTCTACCTCAGTGGGCTCTTCCTCTACTTCTACCACTTCCTTCCTCACCCAGGTTGCCGAATAGCTGGGTGGCGCGGAGGGCACAGTGGCTAATACCTCCTCTGCTTTGTTCGGTGGGGATTTCTGAAATTCCTCATCCACCAGCAGCTGGTGTGCTGACGGGCTGATAAGGCACACCATGCCGTGCGCTTTATTCAGGGCCTTTTTAAGGTTCCCTATCTCTCTTTGGCAGATGCTGTGATCGGCCCCCTGATGTTTATCCTCGAGGGCCATCTTATATGCCGCCCTAACCCCCGTTAAGCTCTCTTCCTGGGCTTTTATTTGGGCAGCTAGGCGGGCACATCGTTCCTTTATTCTGCCCTCATTTAACTTTGCCTCAGTGACCTGGCACTCGAGGTAATCTATTTTTGCCTCATGGTGGTTGGCGACTAACTGGCGTTCTTGATGCAACGCATTTAAAGACGCGATGAGCTGCTGCCCCCCCGCGACCTTCTCGTCCATTTCCACCTCTAAACCCTTGATCTGAGCTGCCTGCGCTAAGATGACCTGGTCCGAAAGCTGGACTTGTCTTTTATAGCACATCAGCCAGGCCGCTTTCTCTACTGTTTTTTTATGTTCCTTGCTACCTGTCCACCTCACGGCTGCCTCTAGTGGACGCTTATCCACCAGCAGGTCACTTATCCATTTCTTAGTCAAATTCACTTTTCCAAACACATAATCTGCTATTCTCTCTTCCATGACATTTCGCCCATTCATACCAGGGTCTAACACATCATTTTCTCGCTGCCAGTGTCCCTTCGTGGTCGCCATTTTCTGTAAGGGGTGTCCTGTGGCTCTGTGCTTAGCCTAGGTGCTAGTGCGAGGTTAGGCCTTGTTGCCTGTTCTGGTCTCCAGCCAGCCTGGTAACACTAGACACCTGTGAGTGGTTCGACCCACTCGCCCTTACGGTTCTGACACTGGACTTAGGTACGAGAGCAATAATGCAGAGAAAACTCAGGTAGACCCAGTTGAATAGTGCGAAATGGAAAATCTTTATTGCATATTATTCAAGATTACGAGATACATGTCATAAGCACAGATTAATGACAGTACAATCTTACACACAGTTATGTAACTAATTTTAGGGAAACGAGGAGCGCATGACACATCGTAAAAGGGGGCACACATTACAATTATCCTTAAAACTTAAACCCTCCCCTATCAATACCTGTCCTAAACTAGATTTGTAGGATTGAGACTCATGCTCACCACTCGTGATAACTCGGAGAATTCCGAAACTCTGCTCGGATGTTTTTACCGCAGCACCTGACTATCCACGTGTTGATCAGGGGTCTCTGTACCCCACTTGTTTACTCGCTTCTGCTCCGGCTAGCAGGCTGGACCGTCTGCTGTCATGAAGATCTGTGTTGTCCTCGGAGTTCCGACACTACTCAAAAAAAAGAGTCTTCCTGTGCCCTCACCAGTTTGTAAAACTCAAAGAATGGTCTTCCTGGGCAAGGAAGTGTTTATTCGACTTACAGGCGCGGTCGGGGCTTACTGACCGTGGCGATACGTATCGTCGTCTTCTTCTCTTCTCATCTCATCTCATCTCGGGGCTTCGGTTCCAACACCGTTTACCGACTTCTCGGGATGGTGTGCCCGTTTCAAGGCCTCACAGCCCAGTTCTACACAGATCTTCGCGGCAAGCCACGAGGTTGATCCTAGCGGATCAGAGTCCAGAGCCGTCAGGCAAGAGAATAAAAGTTCAATAGTCTTCCAGCGAGTCAAAACAGCAAGAGCAGCAAGAGGCAGGCGGCAAGAGACAAGAACAACCAGAGAAACAAGAGAGAGATGGACGGTTGTACCTTACAGTTATAGTGCTGTAATTCCTCTTTTCCCGCCCAATCTTAATGTCTATCTTTTGTCAGGTTTTTGGCGCTCAAACTTCTTGTATAGGGTGATCTCCGTTTCTAATGGGTTTCGGTGATACTTGTAACTGTCTGAGTACCTGTTAATACTTCTCCCATTGTGTAACCGGCTAGTAGTCTCCCTGGAGGGGTTTTGGGGCTTCCAAATGCTTTCTGTAACTACCCGCAAACGGCTCTCTCATCGTAGAGTCGTGGGGATTTTGCATATTAATGTCTTTAGATGGGTTCTTGATCGCTCGGTACAATAGCCCTTATTCGCACCTGGGAGACCGATTCCAGTATTTATGTATAAAATGCAAATATGTCTTGTCAATTATCTCAAATGTGCTGAGTCCTGTACGATCTTGCACAAATGTTTATTGGAACGCCATCTTGTCTGCTCATTGAAAGTCTAGAACGTTCTGCCATGAGGCGTGGCGGCCATTTTACAGGCTGTTTGTGTCCACTTTGTAAACCTGACAGCATTCTGCTGAAATAAAGCTGTTTGTACGAAACTTTATGTCTCCTTCTTATTTTATAAAATCGCGATAATTTTGCGAATTCTACAATTACCCTCAACTGGCAGTACTGTACTTAATCAAGCATCTTCCACCATCCATTTAACACAACATTCTGTAGGTGAGTACCCAAATACTGTATACTGCACATTTCTTGATTTTTTTATTTTTGTTTGTTAAAAATAGCCTAGGTAGATATAACTCTCCGTTATCCGGAACTTTTGATCAACCGGCACCACGCCGGTCCCGTCGGTGCCAGATACCAAAGAGTTTCCTGTATATACAAGGGTCAGTTGAGGGTGGCAGAATCTTCTTTCAGATTGGCCAAAAGGGCAATAGAAAAAAAGATTGTGGAGAGGTGTGGCAGTGATAGCAAGAACTTTTTATAGTTATGTTAGGAGTCAGAGTGATCAAGGACCACATAGGGCTTGGGAGCGATCCTTCAGGGCATATTTGTGTGGGTCCCAAGATATGGCTACTATGGGTGCTGACTGGTTACACTGCATCTTCTCTGTTGACTGAAGATGATGCTGAGTTGTCAGAGATGATAGATGTGATGCTAAAATTGAATCCATTGAAATTGATGCAGAACTGGTCCTGGTTAGGATTAGGACTCTTACAGCAGATTGGGATGCTGGCACTGATGCTATTCACCCTAGAGTACTAAAAGACATGGGATTGCTGTTATGCCAGCCAACGGTTCACATATTTAGCAGTCCGTTGAGGTCTGGGATTGTTATGATGGACTGGAGGGAGACCCATATGGTGCCTATATTTAAAAATGAGAGCAAGTCAGAACCTAGGAATTATAGGCCAGTTATTTTGATGTCAATTTCATGATACAATTATTAGAGAGGATCTGTACAATCATTTGGAAAGGTTATTATGGAATCCCAACATAGCTTTTGGAAATGATGGTCCTGTCTCACAAACTGAGTTCAACTTTTTTGAAGAGGTCACAAAGTTGGTGCATGATGGTAGCCCGGTAGATATTGCATACCTTGATTTGCAACAAGCCTTTGATAATGTGCCACACAGAAAGCTATTAAGTAAGGTTGCTGCCTGTGGGATTGGCAGTCAAATTTTAAGCTCGATTGCAAATTGGTTACATTTGCATAAGCAGAGGGTGGCTATTAATGGTAGCAACTCTGTGTGGTGTCCAATCACACGTACAGTCCTGCAGGGTTCCATGCTAAGAATGTGTGCAGGTGATAGGACTTTGCACAAAATAAATAGACTGCAGACTGATTTAGATATACTGGGGGAATGGGCCCGGGTATGACAGATCTACTTCAATGTGGATAAATGTAGCATGATGCAGACATGTATACCATGCAGGGTTATCTGTTTAAGGCTGCAGAGCAGGAGAGGACCCTGGCTTGTAGTTCAGGAAACACTGAAAGTCCATGACCAATTTCACGAGGCTGTAGAGAAAGGGTATTAGGATATATACCTAAGACAGTTAAATTTTACAATAGTTGCCTTATTCAAGACCTTGCTACGGCTGCATTTAGAATATTGTGCCCAGTTTTGATCTTCAACATAGTGGAGAATAGCAAGGCACTGGAGAAGGCCCAGAGAAGGGCCACCAGAAAAATATGAATTCTTAGTGTTCTTAGTTATCAGGACAGGCTCTATTTTTCACTGAAGAAATGCAGACTTCATTGGGAAATGATTAAGATCTTTAAAATGATGAAGGGCATAGATACTATTTTGGTGGATAGGTTAGACAGGGAGGGGAGGACTAGGAGGCATCAGTACAAAATAAGAAAACAGAGTTAGGCTGAATGACAGGAAGTATTTCTTTTTGCAGTGAGTCATCAGCCTCTGGAATAAATCACCAGAACATACACTGAGTGTGGATTTCCTAAAGGCCTTCTAAAGGGAGCTGGACGAGTTCCTGAAAGTGGAAGACATAAGAACATAAGAAAAAGGAGCAGGAGTAGGCCATACGACCCCTCGAGCCTGCTCTGGCATTCAATCAGATCATGGCTGATCTTCTGCATCAACTCCACTTTCCCGCCCTATCCCCATATCCCTGGATTCCCTTAGTGTCCAAAAATCTATCGATCTCAGCCTTGAATATACTCAATGACTGAGCATCCACAGCCCTCTGCGGTAGAGAATTCCAAAGATTCTCAAGTTATAGAATGTAGATAAAGTTAGCAATGACTAGTATTATAATTTACTGCAGTCAAAAGGTCACAGGATACTTATGGTTGGGAAACCCATTTGGCCTATCTTAATTCATCCATCCAGAATAACCCTACACCTATTCCTACATTTTATTGTTTCTTAAATCATTCCAGGGTTTTCACCTGGAAGGCCATTCCAAGTGCACCCTCCGGGCAGAATTTTCATTGAGCCGTGGAGGCGGGTTTGGAGGCGGGACTGGATTGAAAATAGCTGAATCGGGGGTCCCGACCCCATCCCGCCCCCAACCCGCCTCCATGCCAGTTTCGCTGGAGGCGGGTACCCGACCTGTGCTGGGACCCGCCTCCCCGAGGTGGGAAGGGGATTAATGGCAATAAACTGCCTGTTAACAGGTAGTTAACAGGCAGTTTTTTGCCTAATCCCTATTTTTATGCCTGAAATGTGGGCTCTCCGACAGGTCCCAACCATGCCTTTTCAATGAAGCGGACCGTGGGTCTGCAGGGGTTGGAGGATTCGATATGTCCGGTGGGCAGGTGAGTGATGGGTGCATGTGTGCAGAGGTAAGTGTGTAAGGTAAGTGTAAAGTGTGGAAAAAAGTTTTACTTGCCTTAACTTCCTCCTGCAGGTGTCAGCCCTTCAGGTCTCGGGAGTCAGAAATCTCACCGGCACAGAAAGCAGAATGGTCGTTGAGCTGTCAAAAGCTGCAGCCTCTGCTTTTTGTTCTGCAGAGATCTCTAAATCAGCCTGAGAGGAAGGAATTAACTTAGACTACAGATTGTCAGTGTTTAACAGCTTCACAGAGCTGTCAAACGCTGATATTTCATCTGACAAAAGCTCTTGACAGATGAAATGTCAATCTGTGATGTCACCTGTTGCCGGGTGGCCCTTAATTGGCCTGCTGAGCCCGCTGGGCGGCCTCAACAAGGTCAATCAAGTGAAAATACAGTGGGTTGGCCACAAGTCGATGGAGGCGGGACTACAACCCAAAAAGTGGAAGTCCCGCCTCCATCCCGTCCCCAGTTTCAAAATCCAGCCCATTGTGTGCAGAATCAGCTCCTGATATCAGTCCCAAAGTTAGCTTTTACCAGTTTAAACCTATGTCCCCTTAATCTACTCCCACAGTTTAGTTTATAGTATTTTGTACTGACCTTTTCTATACCATTTACTATCTTATATACTTCTATAAGATCACCGCTCAGATACTTCCTTTCCAGGCTGAAAAACCCAAGGGCTCGATTTTAATTGCCCTGAGGAGGCGGGTTTGGAGGCGGGTGGGCAGCGAAAATTGGAAAAAAATGGCTTCAGACTGCCAAGCCGCCTCCATCCCACCCCCACATGATTTTCGTGAGTGTTGGGTCAGCTCCCAAACTGACCCGACTGGAACTGGGACAGGTAGTTAAGGCAGTTAACAGCCTGTTAACTGCCTTGCTAATCCTATTTTTATAGTGGTTTCCCATTTTCGTGCCTCTGGCTCCTGTTTCCCATCTTGTCAGAAACAGGCCAGCTGCAAGGAGTCGAGTTGCTGGAGGACATGATTTGTAATCATTGGTGCAGCACTTTAAAAGCGCTCCTGCAACATGGCTGACATTCAAATGCAACAACTTTGTTGTTGGAGGTTTGGGATAAGATTTTGCAAATCTACTGACCTTGTGACTGTTCAAGCTGACAGCCATCTGCAGTGTGACCTGATTGGAATAATTTCAGGCCACTTTGACTGTGCGCTTGCAAGTTTCTTGCCTAAACTGAAACCTATAGCAAAGGGATGGGAACCATTTACATCCTCTCATCCTGGTCGTCAGATTTGGAGGAAGAGCAGCTGTGGCAGCACCACAACCAGCCACAACAGCAGCACCAGCACCAGGAGCGCCAACCTTCTCCTCACCCACCTGATGATGCACAGGGCGGAGGGCCTCAGTGCAGGGCTACACCTCGCCGCAGGAGATACCCCCAGCACAGGGTTTACAGGCAGAGGATGAGCTTCCTCAGCATGACTGAGCAGCAGTGCCAAAGGAGGCTGAGACTTTCGAGAGAGGTAGTCGCTGACATCTTCGCAATGCTGCAGCAATACCTGGAGCCCAGAGGAACGTGTGGACACTCCTTATCACTGGCTGTCAAAGTCACCACCGCACTCAACTTCTTTGCTTCGGGCTCCTTCCGGGGATCAGCTGCAGGCATCAGCGGCATCTCCCAATGGGCCACACACACCTGCATCACGCAGGTCACCGATGCCCTCTTTGCAAAGGTGCACAATTACATCCACTTCTCCATGGATGGCCCAAGTGTGATGGTGTGCCCGGTTGGCTTTGCCAATATGGCAGGCTTGCCAATGGTACAGGGCATCATAGACTGCACACATGTAGCCATTAAGGCTCCCTATCACAACCCAGCTGTATTTGTCAACCGCAAGGGATTCCACTCCCTGAACGTCCAGCTGGTGTGTAATCACAGGAAGATCATCATGCATGTTTGCATAAAGTACCTTGGCAGCTGCCATGACTCCTTCATCCTGCACCAGTGCCTCAGCTCTTCCATCCGCCAACCCAACTTTCCAGATGGCTTCTTGGTGA
Organism: Squalus acanthias; assembly: GCA_030390025.1. Classification (NCBI taxonomy): domain Eukaryota; kingdom Metazoa; phylum Chordata; class Chondrichthyes; order Squaliformes; family Squalidae; genus Squalus; species Squalus acanthias. The sequence continues at coordinate 44,098,060 of CM059429.1, read as the reverse complement.
CAAGGACTATCCTCTGAAAAAGTGGCTTATGACACCAATGAGGAAGCCATCAAATGATGCTGAGGAGTGGTACAATGTGAGCCACATATCCACCAGAAGCATCATCGAGCAAACCATCGGCTTGCTCAAAATGCGCTTCCAATGCCTAGACAGATTATGAAGGAATAAGCCATATAACCTATTCAGAAAAATACACTATCTTTTGAAAGAATTCTGGCCTTATTAAAACATGACAAACTGGGTTTGGAAATCTAGAAACCTAACCATGAAATAGCTGTGAAAGCATTCTGGCTATAGAGATAAGATAGTTGTTGACACTGAATCAATAACCTTATTGAAACAGAAGGTTGAACCTTTGGGAACAAGACAATGGTTCACCCTGGACAAGGTGTTCGAATTTACACTTCGTAAAGAAGTACATAAAAGTAAGAAACATCTGCCTTCGTAAAAATGACATCAAGTAAAACACACCTGCCGTTACACCGTTTTTTATGGTAAACTTAGAACACCAAGAGAAGAGACATAGGGGGAAAAATTCAGTTGGTTGCACCTCCCGTTAGCGCCTGAATGGGGCGCTAATGGGGCACAAAGCAACTAGCGCCCGGGCGCGGCGATGTTTGCGCCACTCGCGAAATTAACTAGACATTTTGCGGCGGCGCTAAACACTGCTGCCACGATCTCCTGCGCCGGCAGATCGTGACGTCAGTCGAGTGCGCAATGCCCCGGTATCGCCCCGGAGCGGATATTGAGTGGCGCCCCCTGCCTTACCGCCTGCCGTTAGCAACGACAGGTTGAGGGGAGCGTTTTGCAGTCAGGAAGGGGCTGGGGGAGTGCTATTTAAAGGTGACCGCTTCCTGCCTTTTATTGTTGGTGACATTTTTGAACCACGCATTCTGAGAGAGAGAGACTTCTGGAGAGATTCAACGCTGTGTGAAGGAATTTTGGGTACTGAGCAACACTTTGCAGGTTCATTTTGATTTGCCCTTCCTTGTATCGATTTAGAAGAGCACTCTGAGCTCTTTCCCTGGTACTCTCCATTGTTCTTTCCAGCAGATTTGATGTGCAGGTCTCTCCAGGCCGAGATTCAAGGCTGCAATGAGCAGGATGTGGATGGAAAGCAAGATCAACCCTCTCCTTTAAGAACTGGCCCGCGCCATTGTGTGTGTGTTCCATTGCTGACTGACATCACATGAGCTTCGCCAGCGCTCTGAGGTAGCGCCTCGCTCCTCGGCCTTTGCGCCTTAAGACAGGTGTGAAGCACCTGATTTAGCGCTCCAATCACCTCCAGGGGCGATAACAGTTAAGTTTGCAGTCGGAGGCGATAATTAGCGGCAGGCGCTAATCTTTGCGCCCGGCCGATAATTGCGTCCCAAATGGGGCGATACTGAATTTCTCCCCCATAATTCTGTAATGCTACCAGCTGAGGTGACTGTAAGAATTGCAGGGGTCAGCAGAAAAATGACCAGAGATAATTAGCTTACATCAGCAGAAAACCTTAAAGGAAATACCACTGGAAAAGGGTATAAATATTGAACTCTCAAATGGGATAACAGACTCGCTTTAAAGGGGCAAAGCGATTCTCGGCTTCAGAGGCGGCTCTGTAAGTCTCCAACTCTTTGTACCTCGGGATCAAAGGTATTTGATTTTGGTGGATATCCTGAATAAAACTAAGAACTGTAAAACTGTAGCGAAGTTAAGATTTGAGAGTAAGGTTCTCTGATAATAGAATTGTAAGCTTTCTCTTTTTGGAACTGTTAATGTTGCGATTGGCTCACCAACTGCAAATTACATGTCGGTTCTTTAATAAATCTATATATTTTTAGAATTGTCTCACATAAGACTTCTGTATCAAACTCGCAAACTCAATTTCTGTACACTCTTTGGTGAGGAGTTGCAGAATTCTGGGGGAGTTTTCCGGACCCTCATAATATCCGGAACGTTACAGTCTAGCTAAACTTATTAAAAGTGCTATCTGGAGGACGGTAACATTTTCAGGTTGTTCCTTTCCTTTAGGGAGAGATAGTCCAGACCTTTAGACCCAATTAAGCGTCTTTAGGATTCGGCTACCTCAAACTTTAGTTGAAAGTGAACGCCTGAGGAATACGCCTGATCCGGGGTAGCCCTAAAGGGGCTAGGACTAGTAATTATCCCTTCAAGATCTGGAGGAGCCTTGCAGTATGCACCAGCCAGGGTGTCCAGAATTGTCGTGGTCTGCTGTGCCTTGCACAACATCGCACAGCAGCGCGGCTTAGTGCTGCCGGATGAACAAGTGGCTCAGCACACAGCATCCTCGGAGGAAGAGGACGAGGAGGAGGATGAGGACGAGGAGGGGGAGCGACACCTTGCGGGTCCGCATGTGGCCAATCCAGCAGTAGGCGACCACATTGCTGGCCATCAGTGAAGGGTAGCACTCATCCATGCCAGATTCACATAAGGTTACGCTTCAACCACAGGTGGCTGGCACATGGAGATGAATATAAGTCCAACATTCTCAAATCCCCAGGCATCATCTGTCCAATAAACGATGGTTTGCGCTCAGTGTCACCACCAACATTCTGCATGGAATTCTCCCTGAGCCCTCACTCTTGAACTTCCATTTCCCAGAACACAGAGGCCACACTTTAGGTGATCTCAGCAGATCATTAAACCTTTTTCGACACTGAACCCATGTGCGTCTGCACACAGACCTCAAACTCACCTCCTCAGCAATTTTCAGCCAAGCTGCCTTGGATTGCTGAGGAGGCCTCCTCCTTGTGTTTCCAGGGAAGAGGACCTCTTGACGTCCTCTAACACCCTCCACAAGAGCATGGAGGGAGCCCTCATTGAACCTGGGTGCAGCTTTAGTTTTTGGGGCTGCCATTCTTGCAGCAGCCAGCACCTTTCAGAGGAAAAACCTAATGCTTTTGCAAAGGGGACATGGCCCCTTTAAATTTTTACCTAAAACAACGCGTCATCAGAGACGAGAATCTGACGCTCTGCAACCAATTGCCTGGAGGGACCCGCACGTTGGCCGTAACAAGGCCAATCAAGCGAAAATAGTAACTGCTGGGAGGTGGCATCCGGGAGCGGGTCCAAAAGCTGCCAAGCAGCGGGCCCACCCTCAACGCACCTCCTCTATAAAGATAGCAGCCCAAGTCTCCCAATTCTTTCTTCACAACTCAGACCCCTGATAATAGAGGTTGGCCGCGTGGCTCTTCTCTGCACTGCCTTCAGTGCTTGTAGGTCTCCTTTATTTCTCAGTGACCAGAACTAGACACAGTTCTCAAGTTGTGGTCTGACCAGAGCACTGTACAGTTTGATCATGATTTCCACTGACTTGTATTCTACTGTTTTGGCTATGTAGCTCAACATTCTATTGGCTTTGTTCATTGCTACGCTACATAGTCTCTGACAGCTTGCACGAATGTCTTCAGGGGTCAGAGATGAATTTCCCAGCAATTTTTGCCTAAATTGGCCGAATGTTTTGCCTCTCCCATGGAATTGCGGGACTGGGGGATGGGTTGATGGTGCACCTAGGCTGCACCGTGCCTGGGTGGGACACACTGGATGAACCAGCTGACCTTTTCTCATCATTCTTTTTCATCTTGTTTTGTATAATATTCCTGACTAAATTGAACAACCTTTGTTTGACCTCAGAAGAGATCTCAATACTCGGAGATGCTTGAAATGTACACTTTGGTTCAGGCAATGTTCTGTTTCCGTGGCAACTCTTATTGTGATCTTTCAGCATTGGATTTAAAGACTTAAAAATGTGATTTATTTATTTTTTAATTACCCAATAGGTTTCAAAGTGTACTATATATTGTTTGGTGAAAATCTTTGCACATTATATTCATTGACTTCAATTGCAAATCACCAAGGAGTAAATTAGCAAGAAAGATAAGAAAACCTACATAGTTGGAAATAAATGTTTAAAATGCAACAAAAAAAAAATCAGGCCTAAACAGCAACAAAAATGCATATAGAAAATATCAGATAAAGTCATACAATAAGCAAAAAAAATTTAAAAGTGATACTCACCTTTAAGAAGCCTTCCCCTTACAATCCAGGCCACCACACACTGCTGCATTTGTTTCAAATGGCGGAGTAGTGCTTCCAGTAAGGAAGTGCTCACAAAGCTGACAGATTCATCAAGGGATTTATATTTAAATATTTTTTGGAGCCTTAATGAGGCATGTGTCTTACAAACCTCAGCATTTTTCCTGGCCACAGCATATGGCCTGCTGTAAATCAGGCACTAAATTATGTACTTGATTTACCAACCTACACTCACCCTTAACATGGTTCCTCACCACCAGTCAAGCCTTCTAAAACAAACCCTTAAATGCAGGGCACAGTTTTTGGAGGAATATCAGGACATTGCAGACGTACTGCCCATGATTTTCCATTCAGATGGTTATTGGCTGCCTGTATGTTCAGGGAAATATTTGTAGTCATTTGTATGGGGTGGCAGGAAGGTTTGGAAGTAGTGTTGCCTGAGAGAGATTTCCATCCATTCCAGTTCCTTTCATCTCCCTAATATTAGGTACTGCCTCAACATGACTTCCGAAAACAGACTGTTACAAATTTCAGGTCTTTCCCAGATATTCTCTCAGGTTCAGCATCACTGGTCTCTTTCATGAACAGACCGAGTGTCCCTTATGATCAGGAGTTTACTTTCACTATCCAATATCTCGATGCATGGTAATGTGACTCGGGGATGTAACAGTGAGGCCAGATACTGTAACCCTCTCCAAGCTGCTGAAATGCAGACTGATTCACAGTTTAGTGAGTCAAGGTCAAATGCAAACCATCAAGCTGCCTTATTTTACAGTTAACAAGCGAATACATAGAGTAATATCAATAGCAAATTCCACCTTACTTTAGTAAGAAACCACCCTGCGGTGTCCCTATTAGTGGACTAAGTAACACGGTCTTTTGGCCAACCCTATCACTGAATCGAACCAAAGCTTTTTCTGAGCCCAGTCAGCTCTCTTCTTAAGGTAGAGAGAACTAGGCCCTTACATACCTCTCTCTGCAAAACTTACCAACACACCAAGAATATTTTTTCCCAGTTGCTATTGTTCCCACTCTGGAGAGGAGGTTTAGCGCTTGACCTCCAAACCTTTCTTTGTGCAGGGGTTGGCCAGTGGAGCTGCCAATTAAATCAACTTAAAAGGATAAGACACTCTGGGGGTTATTTTGGCCAAAGGATGAAAACAGGCGCTAAATGCGTGCTATGTTAATAAGAAATGTCTGTTTGAAAGTCTGGATTTAGCATGCAATTTTCAGGCTAATTGATGATTATTGTGATTTGAACATGCCTGCTGGTGCTGACCAGAAAACTGTAGGTTTAGCACTCAAGTGCTGATTGGATGCAATTTTCATGGAGCAGTATATGTGGGGTCCTCGCACCCACTTCCATTGAAGGTGTGAAGTGCTCTGGCTGGCATCATTGGCAGGTTTGAAGTTGGTGCAGGTACCGAAGGAGGTTATCCGATGTGGCATTGCAGGTCCTGGTGCAGGAGGTTCAGAGGCGGATGGATGTCCTGTACCCGCAGGGGAGGAAGGACACCACCTCGCCCTCCTTGGTTTCCTGTCCTTCTGTCCTGCAGCAACTGGTGCTGCTTCATCTGGTCTCATGTCCTCTTCCCATTCCTCATCCAGACCAAGGAGGACCCCTAGCAAGATGCCCATGACCAAGCACTCTCTTTCTCCTGGTGACTCCTAAAAAGTACTCAATAAGGTGAAGTAGCACAGCACTTACTCGTTTTAGGTGAAGGCTGCAGAGAATTTTCAGAATAAATGTTGCTCGAGTGTTGGTGAAGTCTTGATAAGTGTCCCAGAAAGTCTCCCGATATGTTTCAAAGGTCCTCATCACAGCTCCAGCTGCAATGACCATGAAATAGAATCAAAGAATCATAGAATCATTACAGCACAGTAGGAGGCAATTTGGCCCGTCAAGCCCATGCTGGCTCTCTGCAAGAGCACTTCAGCTAGTCCCACTCCCCCGCCCTTTCCCTGTAGCCCTGCAATTTTTTTTACTTCAGGTACTTATTTAATTCCCTTTTGAAAGTCACGATTAAATCTGTCCTCCACCACCCTTTCAGGCAGTGCATTCCAGATCCTAACCACTCGCTGCGTAAAAAAGTTTTTCTTCATGTCGCCTTTGGTTCTTCTGCCAATCACCTTAAATCTGTGTCCTCTGGTTCTCGGCCCTTCCGCCAATGGGAACAGTTTCTCTCTATCTACACCCCTCATGATTTTGAACACCTCTATCAATCTCCTCTCAATCTTCACTGCTCTAAGGAGAACAACCCCAGCTTCTCCAGTCTATCCACATCCCTGGTACCATTCTTGTAAATCTTTTCTGCACCCTCTCTAAAGCCTTCACATACTTCCAAAAGTGCAGTGCCCAGAATTGGACACAATACTCAAGTTGTGGCTGAACCAGTGTTTCATAAAGGTTCATCATAAATTCCTTGCTTTTGTACTCTATGCCTCTTTTTATGAAGCCCAGGATCCCGTATGCTTTTTTAACCGCTTTCTCAACCTGCCCTTCAACCTTCAACAATTTGTGCACATATACCCCCAGGTCTCTCTGTTCCTGCACCCCCTTTAGAATTGAACCCTTTAGTTTATAATGCCTCTCCGCGTTCTTCATACCAAAAAGACAGGAAGGAGAAAAGCAAAAGTAGAAGTCAGAGAAATCAAGGGTGCAAATCAAACATGGCTACAGTAAACAATAATTCTAAAAGGTATAAGAGTGTTAAAAAAAACAAGCCTGAAGGCTTTGTGTCTTAATGCGAGGAGCATTCGTAATAAGGTGGATGAATTAGCTGTGCAAATAGATGTAAACGGATATGATATAATTGGGATTACAGAGACATGGCTCCAGGGTGACCAAGGCTGGGAATTCAACATCCAGGGGTATTCAATATTCAGGAAGGACAGGCAAAAAGGAAAAGGAGGTGGGGTAGCATTGCTGGTTAAAGAGGAGATTAACACAATAGTAATGAAGGCTATTAGCTCTGATGATGTGGAATCTGTATGGGTAGAGCTGAGAAATACCAAGGGGTAGAAAACATTAGTGGGAGTTGTATACAGACCCCCAAACAGTAATGCTGAGGTTGGGGATGGCATTAAACGGGAAATTAGAGACACATGCAATAAAGGCACGGCAGTTATCATGGGTGACTTTAATCTACATATAGATTGGGCTAACCAAATTAGTAACAATACTGTGGAGGAGGAATTCCTGGAGTGTATACAGGATGGTTTCCTGGACCAATATGTTGAGGAACCAACTAGAGATCAGGCCATCTTAGACTGGGTATTATGTAATGAGAAAGGATTAATTAGCAATCTTGTTGTGCGAGGCCCCTTGGGGAGGAGCGATCATAATATGATAGAATTCTTCATTAAGATGGAGAGTGAAGTAATAGTTGACTCAGAGACTAGGGTACTGAATTTAAATAAAGGAAACTACGATGGTATGAGGCTAGGATGGATTGGGGAACGTTACTTAAAGGGTTGACGGTGGATAGACAATGGCAAACATTTAAAGATCGCATGGATGAACTACAGAATTTGTTCATCCCTGTTTGGCATAAAAATAAAACAAAAAAGGTGACTCAACCGTGGCTAACAAGGGAAATTAGGGATAGCATAAGATCCAAGGAGAGGACATATACATTGGCCAGAAAAAGCAGCAAACCTGAGGATTGGGAGCAGTTTAGGATTCAGCAAAGGAGGACAAAGGGATTAATTAAGAGGGGGAAAATAGAGTATGAGAGTAAGCTTGCAGGGAACATAAAAACTGACTGTAAAAGCTTCTATAGATATGTGAAGAGAAAAAGATTGGTGAAGTCAAGCGTAGGTCCCTTGCAGTCAGAATCAGGGGTATTTATAATGGGGAACAAAGAAATGGCAGACCAATTAAATACATACTTTGGTTCTGTCTTCACAAAGGAGGACATAAATAACCTCCCAGAGATGTCGGGGAACATAGGGTCTAATGAGAGGGAGGAACTGAATGAAATCAGTATTTGTAGGGAAATGGTGTTAGGGAAATTGATGGGATTGAAGGCCGATAAATCCCCAGGGCCTGATAATCTACATACTAGGGTACTTAAGGAAGTGGCCCTAGAAATAGTAGATGCGTTGCTGGTCATCTTCCAAAATTCTATAGACTCTGGAACAGTTCCCATGGATTGGAGGGTAGCTAATGTAACCCCACTATTTAAAAAAGGTGGTAGAGAGAAAACGGGGAATTATAGACCAGTAAGCCTGACATCGGTAGTGGGGAACATGCTAGAGTCCATTATAAAAGATGTAATAGCAGAGCACCTGGAAAACAGTGACAGGATCGGACAAAGTCAACATGGATTTACAAAAGGTAAATCATGCTTGACTAAGCTACTGGAATTGTTTGAGGATGTAACAGGTAGAATAGATAAGGGAGAACCAGTGGATGTGATGTATTTGGACTTTCAGAAGGCTTTCGATAAGGTCCCGCATAAGAGATTAGTGTGCAAAGTTAAAGCACATGGGATTGGGGGTAAGGTACTGACTTGGATAGAAAACTGGTTGGCAGACAGGAAGCAAAGAGTTGGAATAAACGGGTCTTTTTCCGAGTGGCAGGCAGTGACTAGTGGGGTACCGCAGGGATCGGTGCTAGGACCCCAGTTATTCACAATATATATTAATGATCTAGACGAGGGAACTAGATGTAATATCTCCAAGTTTGAAGATGACACAAAGCTGGGTGGGCGTGTGTGCTGTGAGGAGGATGCAGAGAAACTCCAGTATGATTTGGACAGGTTGGGAAATTGGGCAGATGCATGGCAGATGCAGTATAATGTGGATAAATGCGAGGTTATCCACTTTGGTGGCAAAAACAGGAAGGCAGATTATTATCTGAACGGCAATAGATTGGGAAAAGGGGAAGTGCAACGAGACCTGGGTGTCCTTGTGCACCAGTCGCTGAAGGTAAGCATGCAGGTGCAGCAGACGGTTAAGAAGGCAAATGGTATGTTGGCCTTCATAGCGAGAGGATTCGAGTACAGGAGCAAGGATGTCTTGCTGCAGTTATGCAGGGCCTTAGTGAGACCACACCTTGAGTATTGTGTGCAGTTTTGGTCGTCTTATCTGAGGAAGGATGTTCTTGCCATGGAGGGAGTGCAGCGAAGATTCACCAGACTGATACCTGGGATGGCAGGAATGATGTATGAAGAGAGATTGGGTCAATTAGACTTATATTCGCTAGAGTTTAGAAGAATGAGAGGGGATCTCATTGAAACTTATAAAATTCTAACAGGACTAGACAAACTAGATGCAGGAAGGCTGTTCCCGAATGCGGGGGAGTCCAGAACCAGGGGTCAGAGTCTAAGGATGAGGGGTAGGCCATTTAGGACTGAGATGAGGAGAAATTTCTTCACCCAGAGAGTGGTGAACCTGTGGAATTCTCTACCACAGAAGACACTTGAGGCCAATTCATTAAATATATTCAAGAAGGCGTTAGATATATTTCTTAAGGCTAAGGGGATCAAGGGATATGGGGAGAAGGGGATCAAGGGATATGGGGAGAAAGCAGGGACAGGGTACTGAATTTGGATGATCAGCCATGATCGTATTGAATGGCGGAGCAGGTTCGAGGGGCCGAATGGCCTACTCCTGCTCCTATCTTCTATGTTTCTATGTATCACTTTGCACTTTTCTACGTTAATTTCATCTGTCACGTGTCTGCCTATTCCACCAACCTGTCTATGTCCTCTTGAAATCTATCCCTATCCTCCTCACTGTTCACTATACTTTCAAGTTTTGTGTCATCTGCAAATTTTGAAACAGTGCCCTGTACATCTAAGTCCAAATCATTAATATATATCAAGAAAAGCAGTGGTCCTAGTACCGACCCCTGGGGAACATCACTGTATACCTTCCTCCAGTCCGAAAAGAACCGTTCACCACTACTCTCTGTTTCCTGTCACTTAGCCAATTTCGTATCCGTGCTGCCACTGCCCCTTTTATTCCATGGGCTTCAACTTTTCTGGCAAGCCTATTATGTGGCACTTTATCAAACGCCTTTTGGAAGTCCATGTATACCACATTAACCGTATTGCCCTCGTCAACCCTCTCTTTTACCTCATCAAAAAATTCAATCAAGTTAGTTAAACACGATTTGCCTTTAACAAATCCGTGCTGGCTTCCCTTAAATAATCCATAGCTGTCCAAGTGACTGTTAATTTTGTCCTGGATTATCGTTTCTAAAAGCTTCCCACCACTGAGGTTAAGCTGACTGGCCTGTAGATGCTGGGTTTATCCTTACACCCTTTTTTCAACGAGGGTGTAACATTTGCAATTCTCCAGTCCTCTGGCACCACCCCCTTATCTAAGGAGGCTTGGAAGATTATGGCCATTACCTCTACAATTTCCACCTTTACTTCCCTCAGCATCCTGGGATGAATTCCATCCGGTCCTGGTGACTTATCTACTTTAAGTACAGCCAGCCTTTCTAGTACCTCCTCTTTATCAATTTTTATCCCATCCAATATCTCAACTACCTCCTCTTTCACTATGACTTTGGCAGCATCTTCTTCCTTGGTGAGGACAGATACAAAGTACTCATTTAGTACCTCAGCCATGCCCTCTGCCTCCATGTGTAGGTCTCCTTTTTGGTCCCTAGTCAGCCCCACCCCTCCTCTTACTACCCATTTACTATTTATATGAATATAGAAGGCTTTTGGATTCCCTTTTATGTTAGCTGCCAATCTATTCTCATACTCCCTCTTTGCCCCTCTTATTTCCTTTTACACTTCCCCTCTGAACTTTCTGTATTCAGCCTGGTTCTCACTTGTATTCTCAACCTGACATATGTCATACGCCCCTTTTTTCTGCTTTATCTTACTCTATATCACTTTCGTCATCCAGGGAGCTCTTGCTTTGTTTGGTCTACCTTTCCCCCTCGTGGGAATGTACCTTGACTGTACCCGAACCATCTCCTCTTTAAAGGCAGCCCATTGTTCAATTACAGTTTTGCCTGCCAAATACTGAGTGTCCCTTTAAATGCTAAGTATAAGAACATAGAAATATGATCAGGAGTTGGCCATATGGCCCCTTGAGCCTGCTCCGCCTTTCACTGAGATCATGACTGAACTTCTACATCAACTCCACTTTCCCGCCCTATCCCCATATCCCTTGATTCCCTTCATGCCCAAAAATCTATCGCTCTCAGTTTTGAATGGGGTATGGTAGCATAGTGGTTATGTTACTGGACTAGTAATCCAGAGGCCTGCACCAATGATCCAGAGACAAGAGATCAAATGCTGCCACAGCAGCTGCAGTATTTGAATTCAGTTAATTAAATAAATCTGAATAAAAAGCTAGTGTCAGTAATGGTGACCATGAAACTACCGGATTGTTGTAAAAACCCATCTGGTTCACTAATGTCTTTCAGGGAAGGAAATCTACCGTCCTTACCCTGTCTGGCCTATATGTGTCTCCAGACCCACAGCAATGTGGTTGATTCTTAACTCCCCTCTGCACGTAGCCTAGCAAGCCATTCAGTTGTTCCAGTGGTTCAAGAAGGCAGCTCGTAAGAGCAATTAGGGATGGGCAATAAATGCTGGTCTTGCCAGCGATGCCCACATTCCATGAATGAATTGGAAAAAAAAGAATATACCCATCAACTGAACATCCACAGCCGTGGTTACTGCCAAACAGCTGGTTGCTTTTAGGAGATGGCATTCGTTGAAGCGCTAGCCACCACAACCTCTTTAATGAGCACTAGTCGGCATTTTAAGTGGCAATCAGCTGTTTAACAGCCTCCGGGCGGCCATTCCTAGCGCTGACTTCAACTCCTTTACCAAGATGGCATCTTGCGCTAAATGCGGGCTAAACCGGCTTTTCAGCCATCTCTTTACCTCTTTACCACCTAAAGTCTTCGGCGAAAATCCCCCCCTCTAATCCCTAATTTGTGAATGTTTACTGGAATGTTTTCTTAAGCAAACCTTAATTACCTCAGCAATCTAGACAGATACTTTGTCTGATCTCTGATCTGCATGTGGTAGTTCTTTGAAACTGACCCTTTGAGAACAAAATTTATCTTAAAAGTAACATTTTAATATAAATTACACCATGCCTCCTTCTGTGGCAAAATGATGAAAAATCCCCAAATGTGACCTTTGCACGACATTGAAGTTGTGTTGGCCTCCATACTAGCTGATATTGTGAACGGTGCCCTCAGGTACTGCCCTCCCTTTAAATTTGCTGTCATCACCCCCATCCCCTCACAAAAAACACCCTTGACCCAACTTTCTTTGCAAACTACTACACCAAATCCAACCTCCCTTTCCTCTCCAGAGTCCTTGAACGTGTTGTCAACTCCCAAATCTGTGCCCACCTCCATGTTTGAACCTCTCCAATCGGATTTTCACCCCTGCCACAGCACTGAAACAGCCCTAATCAGAGTCACAAATGACATCCTCGTTGATTGTGACCATGGTGCACTAGTCCTCCTCATCCTTCCTGACCCAAATAAACATTCAAGTAGCACCTAGGATAGGTGCTAGATTAACGTTTAGTTTATATTTCACACAGTCGCACCAAGGCGAAGCATGGTGGTACTTAATACTGGAACACACAAACACTGAGGGGGAAAAATTCGGTTGCTTTGCGCCTCCCGTTAGCGCCCTAACAGGTAGCGCCCCGCTTTCCTCTTGGGGCGCGACCATTCAATTTCGGCCGCAGGGGCGCTAATTTTTTCGGGGGTAGCGTCCCGGAGAAGTTAGCGCCCCAAAGGGGGCGCGACTCAATTTTTCCCCCAAAGGATTTTCATTAAAATGATGGTCGCTTTAAACTTTGATTGTTTCATTACCCCTTGTACATACAGAAATTTCAAAAATTAAAGACTTGGCTGCACTTAAACACAAAATACCACATAAATACATATTAATCCAGTTAAATTCCCTTTCTGTATAAGAGGCTAAGCCAGTTTACAGAAAGAAGTATTACTCAGTGTCCACCACTGAAGTAAGAATAAGGCAAATAGGCCTTTCAGTTTGAAACTCAAGCTACTTTTTGCTTTAGACTATGAACACAGCAATTTACAAAATGAAACACTTGCAGAAGAGTTACATAACAAGCAATTATGCAGAGGCAAATATACAATTTAATCCTCATCATCACTATATATCTCCGTTTTACCTATCAAAGTTTAAAAGGATCACAGTTGTCAGTGCACCAAATTTGCATCTTGGGGTGAATTTGGTCTTGGACGGTAGCACAGAATGGGCGAGAGTGAATTGGCAGCCCGTTTTACACCTCACCTGATTTTTTTTTCCTATTTAAGTCAATGCGGGGTGTAAAACGGGCTCCCAATTTGCTATTGCACATTATGCATTACCACCCAAGACCAATTTCACACTCCCCCCCGCCTTAAGTCCAATGCACTTATACTGGAATGATCTTGCAATACACTTTGACTGCATTCCGAATGAATAGGATGTGGTTTGTAGCAGCAGAGTACTCGTGATAAGTGATAATGACAACCACCTTTAGGTAGCAATTAAAATTAAAATTAGAACTTGTTGGATTGAAAAGGTGACAATTTTTCAGCACTAACTGAGCTCCTGTGCTTACATACATCATTACCATTGCATTGCCAAGGAATTTATTTCTATTGATAAACAGAGACCAAATCCAAAAAGTCTTAAAATGGCAAGTGATTCTTTCCCTTTCTATGAACTACTGTTCTCTCCTGTTCCACTGAGAATTATCCTGGAACTAATAAGCCCATTGTCATAGGATATCCTCGGTAATACAGTACTTTCATGCTTTAAAGTTATACCATACTTTTATGACTGATGTACTTTATGAATGATTGGCCAAGGTGCTTTAAAACATCTCCACGGCTTTTGTGCAGTACTAAGTGGTTGCGTGAAAATATATTGACCCAAAATTTGTGATAGGTGGCTTCCCGCAGGCCTGTAAAAAATCTATGCATTTACCTGGTGGCCCGGGCGGTATGGAGACTTGCGATCCTGGGCCTCTCTGGGTACGCGTGGGCAGAGGCCCATGTATCCCAGGGGCGCTGCGGTTCAGAAGCGCCCCATGGATCACGTGGGTCGGCCCAACCAATAAAAGAAGGGAATCCCCATTCATACTTATAGGAGTTCCATACGTACGGAATCCCCATAAGTATACACATTAAAAAATACACAAACATGTCAAATAAATTTTTAAAAATACATATTAAAAAATGCATGTTTTATCTTAAACTTACCTTATTGGACAGGGTTTTTAATGTATAAGTGAGTGATAACATTTTATTTTTTTAAACTCTTATGCTGCTAAAAGCAACTCTCCACCCGCAGAGGCCCATCTCCCGGGGATGGGAATGATCTGTCATCGCATGCCTAAACCCAGAACTTACGTGACCCCTACGGGCACGTACACACCTCGTACGCACACGTAGGGGTCGCAAAATACGGCCCGTTGTCTCGGATTCTCCTCTGTGATGCCATAGGGTGGGATCAGAGAGGAGAATCACGGAAAATGTGGGTGGTGAGGCCTACCACCATATCACCATAGAATCATAGAATGGTTACAGCACGAAAGAAGGCCATTCGGCCCGTCGAGCCCGTGCCGACTCTCAGCTAGTCCCACTCCCCTGCCCTTTCCCCGTAGCCCTGCAAATTTTTTTTCCTTCAGATACTTATCCAACTCCCTTTTGAAAGCTAATATTGAGTCTGCCTCCACCACCCTTTCAGGCAGTGCATTCCAGATCTTAACCACTCGCTGCATAAAAAAGTTTTTTCTTACGTCACCTTTTGTTCTTTTGCCAAAATCTGAGTCCTCTGGTTCTCGACCCTTCTGCCAATGGGAATAGTTTCTCTCTATCTACTCTGTCCAGACCCCTCATGATTTTGAACACCAATATCAAATCTCCTCTCAATCTTCTCTGCTCCAAGGAGAACAATCCCAGCTTCTCCAGTCCATCACCATAATTGAAGTCCCTCATTCCTGAAATCATTCTCGTAAATCTATTCTGCACCTTCTCTAAGGCCTTCACATCCTTCGTAAAGTGTGGGGTCGAACCAGTGTTTTATACAGGTTCATCACAATTTCCACACTTTTGTACTCTGTACCTTTATTTATAAAGCCCAGGATCCCATAAGCCTTTTTAACTGCTTTCTCAACCTGCCCTGCAACCTTCAATGATTTGTGCACACATACCCCCAGGTCACTCTGTTCGTGCACCCCCTTTAGGATTGTACCATTTAGTTTATATGTCCTCTCCTCATTCTTTCTACCAAAATGTATCACTTCACACTTTTCTACGTTAAAATTCATCTGCCACGTGTCCGCTCATTTCACGAGCCTGTCTATGTCTTCCTGAAGTCTATCACTCTCCTCCTCACTGTTCACTGTACTTCCAAGTTTTGTGTCATTTGCAAATTTTGAAATTGTGCCCTTTACACCCACATCCAAATCATTATTGGCCCAAAAATTCGGCCGTTCTCGGGTGAGTACTCAGTGCGTACTCACCCGTATTCGTTCCCGAAGTGCCGGTTTCCTGCATGCACTGCGCATGCGCGGGAAACCGGCACTTCCGGTATGGCGAAGGGGGCGGTTCCTAAGTGAACCGCGTGCGCACTAGAGGCTGCGCACACGCAGCACACTTAGGTTTTTTTCAGGTTTCAACGCGAGGGTAAGTATGGAAGATTCTACGCAAGTAAAAAGGAGGCGTAAGACCCCTTTTGAACAAGGTAAGTAGTTAATTAAGTATAATTTTAAATTTTTTTCAACAGGTTTATCTTTTTTAGAGACTTTAAAGAAAAGTAAGTTTATTTTTATAACTTTTAAAAAGTATTTTAATTTTTTCAAAAATTTTAATTTTTGTTTAAAGTGGTTAATTTATTTAACTATAGTTATTTTATTAATGTGATGGTTTTTTAAAAATTTATTTGAGGTTTAGCTGTTCTTTTGGGGCCGATTTCAATTCATAGATTTGACAGGTCCTGTCAAATCGATGAATGAAAGATGGTCTGCTGCCATTGGCTCTCCATGGCCCACGTGATCCCAGGGGTCGCATCGCACTAACTGCGCCCCTGGAACACGCAAGCACTGCGCGCCAGCACTAGGGAGAGGCCCAGGACCCGAAGTTCCTGCGGGGGCAAACAAGAACGGCAGACGCGGTACATGATATCGCGCGCGATCCTTACCCCCGCGGCAAGCCTCCGAATCAAATTTCTAGGCCAATATAGATCAAGAAAAGCAGTGGTCCTAGTACCGACCCCTGGGGAACACCACTGTATACCTTCCTCTAGTCCGAAAAACAACCGTTCACCACTACTCTCTGTTTCCTGTCACTTAGCCAATTTCGTATCCATGCTGCCACTGTCCCTTTTATTCCATGGGCTTCAAAAGAAATTAAAGCTAGTATTAAGTCAAAGGAGGAAGCTTATGAAGTTGCCAGAAAAAGCGGTCTGCCTGAGGATTGGGATCTTTTTAGAAATCAGCAAAGGGGGACCAAGAAATTGATAAAGAAAGGGAAAATGGAATATGAGCACAAACTAGTGAAAAATATAAAAACGGATTTTAAAGCTTCTATAGGTATGTAAAAAGGAAAAGACTGGCAAAGGTAAATGTAGGTCCTTTACAGTCGGAGACGGGAGAATTTATAATGGGGAATGAGGAAATGGCAGAGAAATTAAATAAATACTTTGTTTCTGTCTTCACGGAGGAAGACACAAAAACCTCCCAGAAATACGAGAAAACCAAGGGTGTGGCAAGAATGAGGAACTTAAAGAAATTATTATTAGTAAAAAAACAGTACTAGCAAAATTGATGGGACTAAAAGTCGATAAATCCCAAGGACCCGATGACCTACATCCTAGGGTTTTGAAAGAGGTGGCCATTGGGATAGTGGACGCATTGGTTGTCATCTTCCAAAATTCTATAGATTCTGGAATGGTTCCTGCAGATTGGAGGATAGCAAATGTAACCCCACTATTTAAGAAAGGAGGGAGGGAGAAAACGGGGAACTACAGACCTGTTAGCCTCACATCAGTAGTTGGGAAAATGCTGGAATCTATTATAAAGGATGCAATAACTGGGCACTTAGAAACTAATAGTAAGATTGGGCAGAGTCAACATGGATTTATGAAATGGAAATCCTGTTTAACAAACCTATTGGAGTTCTTTGAGGATGTAACTAGTGGAGTAGACAAAGGGGAACCGGTAGATGTGGTGTATTTGGATTTTCAGAAGGCCTTCAATAAGGTCCCACACAAGAGGTTGGTGAACAAAATTAGGGCACATGGAATTGGGGGTAATATACAAGCATGGATTGAGAATTGGTTAACAGACAGAAAGCAAAGAGTAGGGATAAACGGGTCTTTTTCAGGATGGCAGGCTGTGACTAGTAGGGTACCACAAGGATCGGGGCTTGGGCCCCAGCTATTCACAATCTATATCAATGATTTGGATGAGGGGACTAAATGTAACATTTCCAAATTTGCTGATGATACAAAGCTAGTTGGCAGTGTCAGTTGTGAAGAGGATGTGAAGAGGCGTCAAGGGGATCTCGACAGGCTCAGTGAGTGGGCGAGAACATGGCATATGGAATATAATGTGGATAAATGTGAAGTTATCCACTTTGGTAGAAAAAACAGAAAGGCAGAGTATTTCCTAAATGGTGAAAGATTGGGGAATGCAGATGCTCAAAGGGACCTGGGTGTCCTTGTACATGAGTCACTGAAAGTGAATGTGCAGGTGCAGCAAGCCATTAGGAAGGCAAATGGTATGCTGGCCTTCATTAACATAGAAACATAGAAACATAGAAGATAGGAGCAGGAGTAGGCCATTCGGCCCCTCGAGCCTGCTCCGCCATTCGATGAGATCATGGCTGATCATCCAAACTCAGTACCCTGTACCTGCCTTCTCCCCATATCCCTTGATACCTTTAGCTTTAAGAAATATATCTAACTCATTCTTGAATATATTTAATGACTTGGCCTCAACTACCTTCTGTGGTAGAGAATTCCACAGGTTCACCACTCTCTGGGTGAAGAAATTCTTCCTCATTTCTGTCCTAAATGGCTTACCCCTTATCCTTAGATTATGACCCCTGGTTCTGGACTCGCCGACCATCGGGAACATTCTTCCTGCATCTAGTTTGTCCAGACCTGTCAGAATTTTATATGTTTCGATGAGATCCCCTCTCATTCTTCTATACTCCAGCGAGTATAAGCCCAATCGACCCAATCTCTCCTCATATGTCATTCCTGCCATCCCAGGTATCAGCCTTGTGAATCTTCGCTGAACTCCCTCCATGGCAAGAACATCCTTCCTCGGATAAGGCGACCAAAACTGCACACAGTACTCAAGGTGTGGTCTCACCAAGGCCCTGTACAACTGCAGCAGGACATCCCTGTTCCTATACTCAAACCCTTTCACTATGAAGGCCAACATACCATTTGCCTTCTTCATCGCCTGCTGCACCTGCATGCTTACCTTCAGCGACTGGTGCACAAGGACACCCAGGTCTCGTTGCACTTCCCCTTCTCCCAATCTATTGCCATTCAGATAATAGTCTGCCTTTCTGTTTTTGACACCAAAGTGGATAACCTCGCATTTATCCACGTTATATTGCATCTGCCACGCTTCTGCCCACTCACCCAACCTGTCCAAATCATCCTGGAGTTTCTCAGTATCCTCCTCGGAGCACACACGCCCACCCAGCTTTGTGTCATCTGCAAACTTGGAGATATTACATTTAGTTCCCTTATCCAGATCATTAGTGTATATTGTGAATAGCTGGGGTCCAAGGACCGAACCCTGCGGTACCCCACTAGTCACTGCCTGCCACTCGGAAAAAGACCCATTAATTCCTACTCTCTGCTTTCTGTCCGCCAACCAGTTCTCTATCCAAGTCAATACCTTGCCCCCAATCCCATGTGCCTTAACTTTACACGCTAATCTCTTATGCGGGACCTTATCGAAAGCCTTTTGAAAGTCCAAATACACCACATCTACTGGTTCTCCCTTATCTATTTTACCAGTTACATCCTCAAAAAATTCCAGTAGATTAGTCAAGCACGATTTACCTTTTGTAAATCCATGTTGACTTTGTCCGATCCTGTCACTGTTTTTCAAGTGCTCAGCTATTACATCCTTTATAATGGACTCTAGCATTTTCCCCACTACCGATGTCAGGCTTACCGGTCTATAATTCCCCGCTTTCTCTCTACCACCCTTTTTGAATAGTGGGGTAACATTAGCTACCCTCCAATCCATGGGTACAGTTCCAGATTCCATCAAATGTTGGAAGATGATCAGCAATGCATCTACTATTTCTAGGGCCACTTCCTTAAGTACCCTAGGATGTAGATTATCAGGCCCTGGGGATTTATCAGCCTTCAATCCCATCAATTTCCCTAACACCATTTCCCTGCAAATACTGATTTCTTTCAGTTCCTCCCTTTCATCAGACCGTATGTTCTCTAACATCTCTGGGAGGTTATTTGTGTCCTCCTTTGTGAAGACAGAACCAAAATATGCATTTAATTGGTCTGCCATTTCTTTGTTCCCCATTATAACTTCCCCCGCTTCTGACTGCAAGGGACCTACACTTGATTTCACTAATCTTTTTCTCTTCACATATCTATAAAAGCTCTTACAGTCAGTTTTTATGTTCCCAGCAAGCTTACTTTCATATTCTATTTTCCCCTTCTTAATTAATCCCTTTGTCCTCCTTTGTTGAATCCTAAACTGCTCCCAATCCTCAGGGTTACTGCTTTTTCTGGCCAATTTATATGCCCTCTCCTTGGATCTTATGCTATCCCTAATTTCCCTTGTTAGCCACGGTTGAGTCACCCTTTTTGTTTTATTATTATGCCACACTGGGATGAACAAATTCTGTAGTTCATCCATGCAGTCTTTGAATGTTTGCCATTGCCTATCCACCGTCAACCCTTTGAGTGACATTCCCCAATCAATCCTACCCAATTCGCGCCTCATACCATCGTAGTTTCCTTTATTTAAATTCAGGACCCTAGTCTCTGATTCAACTACTTCACTCTCCATCCTAATGAAGAATTCTATCATATTATGATCACTCTGACCCAAGGGGCCTCGTACAACAAGATTGCTAAAAAAAAAATTAATTACAAGAGGATTTGAGTACAGGAGTAAAGAAGTCTTACTCCAATTATATAGGGCCTTG
The DNA here is from genome assembly GCA_030390025.1 of Squalus acanthias. Taxonomy (NCBI): domain Eukaryota; kingdom Metazoa; phylum Chordata; class Chondrichthyes; order Squaliformes; family Squalidae; genus Squalus; species Squalus acanthias. The sequence continues at coordinate 44,077,854 of CM059429.1, read as the reverse complement.
GTGAGACCACACCTGGAGTACTGTGTACAATTTTGGTCTCCTTACCTAAGGAAGGATATACTTGCCATAGAGGGAGTGCAACGAAGGTTCACGAGATTGATTCCTGGGATGGCGGGACTGTCGTATGAGAAGAGATTGAGTAAACTAGGCCTGTATTCTCTTGAATTCAGAAGAATGAGAGGGGATCTCATTGAAGCATACAAAATTATTACAGGGCTTGATAGGGTGGATGCTGGGAGAATGTTTCCCTTGGCTGGGGAGTCTAGAACCAGGGGCCACAGCCTCAGGGTAAAGGGTAGGCCATTCAGGACTGAGATGAGAAGAAATTTCTTCACACAGAGGGTGGTGAATCTTTGGAATTCTCTACCCCAGAGGGCTATGGAGGCTCAGTCATTGGGTATATTCAAAACAGAAGTCGATAGATTTCTGACTAGTAAGGGCATCAAGGGATATGGCGATAGGGCTGTTGAATGGAGTTGAGGCAGAAGATCAGCCATGATCTCATTGAATGGCGGAGCAGGCTCGAAGGGCCGAATGGCCTACTCCTGCTCCTATTTCTTATGTTCTTATGTTCTTATGTTCAACTTTGCTGGCAAGCCTTTTCTGTGGCACTTTGTCAAACGCCTTTTGGAAATCCAGGTACACTGCGCCAACCGTATTACCCTCATCAACCCTCTCTGTTACCTCATCAAAAAACTTGATCAAGTTGGTTAAATACAATTGGCCTTTAACAAATCCGTGCTGGCTTTCCTTAATTAATCCACACCTATCCAAGTGACTGTTAATTTTGTCCCTGATTACTGTTTCTAAAAGCTTCCCCACTACTGAGGTTAAACTGACTGGCCTGTAGTTGCTACGCTTATCTTTAGACCCTTTTTTGAACAAGGGTGTAACATTTACAATTCTCCAGTCCTCTGGCACTACCCCCGTATCTATGGAGGATTGGAATATTATGGCCAGTACCTCCGCGATTTCCTCCCTCAATTCCCTCAGCATCCTAGGATGCATCCCATCCGCTCCTGGTGATTTATCTATTTTAAGTACAGCCAGCCTTTCTAATACCTCTTCTTTATCCATTTTTATCCTATCAAGTATCTCCACTATCTCCTCCTTGATTATGTCTATGGCAGCATTTTCTTCCTTGGTGAAAACAGATGCAAAGTATTTGTTTAGTATCTCAGTGGCATCCTTAACCCTGGCACCAGGGAGGCAACATATCATCCTAGAGTCACGTCTGCAGCCGCAGAAACGCCTGTCTGCTCCCCTAACTATCGAATCCCCTACCACTATTGCTCTCCCACTCTTCTTCCTTCCCCCCTGTACAGCTGAGCCACCCGTGGTGCCACAGACTTGGCTCTGGCTGTACTCCCCAAAGGAACCACCGCCCTCACCAGTACTCAGAACCAAATACTGGTTGGAGAGCGAGATGCACTCAGTGGACTCCTGCACTACCTGCCTGGTCCTCCTCTTCTGTCTGTTCCCCGCACACTCCTTAGCTGTGGGATGACTACCTCCTGAAACGCGCTATCCACGTAGCTCTCAGCCTCGCGGATGCACCGCGGTGACGCCAGCTGCCGCTCAAGCTCCGAAACCCGGAGCTCGAGCTCCTCCAGCTGACAACACCTCCTGCACACATGGTTGTCCAGGACACGGGAACGTCCTGGACTTCCCACATGGCACAGGATGTGCATGCCGTGGGACTGAGCTACCCTGCCATGCTTCTATTTATTAGGCTATTAACTAACTTAACAGAAATAAACTTAAGACTAAGGGGGAAAAATTCCTTATTCTGCCGGATTGCAGCACGGACCCCGCGTTCAAAGACGCAATGGACCGCAACAATAAGTCAGACGATTTCCGCCCGCCACTTCCCCTTTACTGAATGCCTCGCGAGCCTCCTGCCGCTCTGTTCCCGCCCTCTGAATCAGTCGCTGTCATCGCCCGGCGCAGATTCAGAGGGCGCGGGCCAATTTTGCAGGCGGGGCAAAAGCGCGGCGCTGTGCACGGTGATGACGTTGTCATCGCCTGTGCAGCAGAGCGAGATGCTACCGGTTACCGCCATCGCCGAACTGCCACTGAATTTAATGGGAGTTGTTAGCAGGCGCCGCACCCAGGCGAAAAGTTGTTTGTGCCCTATTAGCGCCCCCTGGGGTTAAGGTTAGCACCTGGGGCACTAACGAGAGGCACAAATACACTGAATTTCTAACCCATAGAGTCTTAAAAGTCAGGCGAACCTTTATCTCCAGCTGCTTCTCACGCTCTCTTAGTTAAAGTCTTTATTCACACGATTATTTATAGTTATATTAATTAGTTTATCTAGTTACGTTAGAGAATAAAACACTAATACTCACCCACCAATCACCTACCTGCAGTCCTGTGACATCACGCCTTGCTTTTAGCATAGAAGATAGGAGCAGGAGTAGGCCATTCGGCCCCTCGAGCCTGTTCCGCCATTTAATGAGATCATGGCTGATCATCCAAATTCAGTACCCTGTCCCTGCTTTCTCCCCATATCCCTTGATCCCTGTAGCCTTAAGAAATATATCTAACTCCTTCTTGAATATATTTAATGAATTGGCCTCAACTGCCTTCTGTGGTAGAGAATTCCACAGGTTCACCACTCTCTGGGTGAAGAAATTCCTCCTCATCTCAGTCCTAAATGGCTTACCCCTTATCCTTAGACTGTGACCCCTGGTTCTGGACTCCCCCGCCATCAGGAACATCGTTCCTGCATCTAGTCTGTCTAGTCCTGTTAGAATTTTATAAGTTTCAATGAGATCCCCTCTCATTCTTCTAAACTCTAGCGAATATAAGCCTAATCGACCCAATCTCTCTTCATACGTCATTCCTGCCATCCCAGGTATCAGTCTGGTAAATTTGCTGTTCTTTTGGAATTCGGCGGCCCCGTGCTCTTTATCCTGTGCTGCTCCTTCTACTGCCGATTCCTTTCAGGTCCGCTGTCCTTGCGCCCCATGCTCTTTATCCTGTGCTGCCGCCTCTACTGCCGATTCCTTTCACTCTGACCAAATTTCTCCCCCCCAGTCCTGCCAGGACTGCTGCTGGCCACTCCTTCTTCACCCACGAAATGCAAATGCAAATGGTAGCAGTAGGCCCCGGAAAGTGGAGGTAACAGTCCTGGGTTACCCCTTGTAGTAGCCTCCTCTCTTTCCAGTCTGGCCCACATTGACTTATCTCTGTGGGCCTCAGTCTCATCCACAGCCTGCAAGACTATCTTCGGAATGCTTCTGCCCCTTTAACGCTGTTCTTGCCTCTCCAGTTCTTGGCAAGGATTGGAAGTGGCTTTGATTGGGGGTATGAATGAGAGTTACGCTCGGTGTTGTGCACAGAGAAAGGCCTGTAGATGATAGAACACTTGTGGAGGGAATTGTAGACAGAACTGTTAATTCAGTGGCCAGATGTGAAAGTCAAGAGAAGGGCTCCCCATGAGAGCAGTATGAATGTGTCTTTTAGCCAGCAAGGCTGCATCTACAGGCTGCTGTTACTCCTTTGCTGGTCCTCTGTTGTCTTTGGATGCCTTCCTCCACCACGGCCTATATGATTTTGTAATGCAAATTTCTGCACCAGGCAGTACATGGCACTATTTCAAAGAAGAGCAGGGCAGTTATCCCCGGTGTCCTAGCCAAAATTTATCCCTCAATCAACATCACTAAAAACAGATTATCTGGCTATTATCGCATTGCTGTTTGTGGGAGCTTGCTGTGCGCAAATTGGCTGCTGCGTTTCCTACATTACAACAGTGACTAGACTTTGAAAGTACTTCATTGGCTGTAAAATGCTTTGGGACGTCCTGAGGTCGTGAAAGGCGCTATATAAATGCAAGTCCTTCTTTTCTTTTACTTTTCTTTTACACAGCCTTAGAGACCCTGGCTAGATTATATTGCAGGGTCTAGGTACACAAAGCCTGTCATTAACAGGCCAATGGCATGTTCTATGACTCTGGTGGCTGTATGCACCTCATTATACCAATACTCAGCTCGTGTCCTAGGATGCCACAAAAGTGTCATTCGCCATGATTGCAGAGGATCTCCCTGATCTCCCAGGAGCCACCCCAATACTTCTCTTTCATGGTGAGATTGAGCTGGAACACTGGATTGACTAAAAATGAATATGTTGTGGCACCTGCCAGAGAAGTGAACATTCACTTGCAAGTTTTGGTGTTGATGGTTACAAATGAATTGGTCATTGAGAGATTGGCATCCTTTCCTGTTGACCCAGGAGTTGGAATTGATCAAGGGGTGTGGATGAAATCTATGACTTCTTGAACCGTGGGCAATCCTGCCACTCTGTAGAATTGCATTGAATCATAGAATCACAGGCCTAGAAATTGGCCTCCTTAGCACCTCCCGTTAGCGTCTGCGGGGGGCGATAACGGGGCGCGAAGCACTTACCGACTGTGCGCAGCGAGAAGATCGACTCCCGCTATATTCGGCGGGAGGTTTGCGGCGGTGGTATGGCGTTGCGCCCCGATCTCCTTCGCTTGGAGATCGTGACGTCATCGCCGTGCGCAATGACCCGGTAGCACCCCCGGACCCGAACTTTGGTTCTGCTCCCTGCAGCATCGCCGGGCGAAAATACCGGCAGCTGCAAGTGTTCATCGGGGGCCCGGGCACTTCCGGGGCGATACTTAAAGGTGAGGTGGCCGAGGTAAGTAAAAAACATTCTGAAAAACTGTTTCTCTTTTTTTTTGCATTTGTCTTCGCCAGCAATCGATCAGCCTGGCACTCTGCTGCAGTGCATCGGGCTGATCGGGCCGGATCGCGGCTGCCGTCGGGGACCAGGTCAGTTTTCCCCTTGCAGAGCCTGCAGCGATGGCCCTGCCCTTTAAGGGAGGGAAGGAGCCTTCCAACGCGGCAGCGCTGCACGGCCCATTGTGCTGCTCACCTACCACCCCGCCTGCTGCCTGTTGCGCTCCAGGAATGAAGTGGAGCGCTTGATTTAGCGCTCCACTTCCTTCCTGGAGCGCAAACCCCGAATTTTTTTAAAGTTGAAAAACATTAGCGCCTGGTGCTAATTGTTTCAACTTTTAAAAGTTAGTGCCCCACACAGGGCGATACTGAATTTCTCCCCCATAGAAATTTACGGCACAGAAGGAGGCCATTCGACCCATTGGCCGGAATGTTTGGGGTCCGTGCGGCGCAATTGGAGGCGGGTAGGGTGGGAAATTTGAAATAAGTTGGAGCGGGTCGGAAACCCCCCGTCATCCCGTCCCCACACGCCTTTCCCTCGGGCGCGTTTGCCGGTGCGGTAGCGACCCGAACGGCAGAGGTGGGCGAGCTAATTTAAATGATTATCAGCTTGTTGTCAAACACTTAAGTGCCTTTTTTAGCCTACCTTTCAAATTTCCCTGCATGTCCACGGGATTCACGCAGCTCGGGAACTCATTTCAGATGCCTTGACAGATCTGGAGGAACCCTTCAGTACGCACCAGCCAGGGTCTCCAGAATCGTCATTGTCTGCTGCGCCCTGCACAACATAGCGCAGCTGCGAGGATTAGCGCTGCATGAGGAGCAAGGCACTGAGCGCACAGCCTCTTCAGAGGAGGAGGAGCAGGAGGAGGAGGAGGAGCATTATCTGGAAGATGAGGAGGAGCAGGCGCTCGAGGAACCTGCGGGCCAGATCCCACCAGAACCCGAGCACATTGCTGCCCGGGAGGCCAGGGATGGCCTCATCATGGCCAGATTTACTTAACTTTACGCAGTACACCCATATGGCTACCACATGCTGCGCCAGGTTGGCACCACCCCACAGCAACACCATAAAGGATCCCTACAATGACCAAGCCATTCCTTTCACACTGACCACCATTGCTGGAGGTACCGTTATGTCTCACCATTCACTGCAACTCACTAAACCACTTCCAAAGGTGCACACAACTGTGTCCAAGATGGGAAAGTGGTGAAAATAAAGATTTTTATGGTTGCCAACACGTTAACAGAAACTTGCCATTAACATTGACTAAAACACCCAAGTGGCTACCCTTGTGAATCTACTTGTGTGTCACTTTTCTCTTCCATGTGCTTTTACGAGGTGCTACCCCTGTGGCTTCAGCAGAGGTAGAGGCAGCCTGCTTACTTCCCCGCTGCAACTGCTTAGACACTCTTGGTGGATGTCCTCTGGGTTATGGAGCCTCTGATGGCCCCACCAAAGTCTGCTCCTCCTGCGACTGTGTAGGGGCAGGCTCAGCCATCCAAGGAGGCATCTGGGGCACTGACTGAGGGGGTGGCAACGGGGGAGAAGTGTAAGCGCTTTGAGAGGAGCCCACACTTCCATGTCCCCTCTCACCATCATCCCTCTCATGGACCACCTGCACTTCCCTGCTAGCAAGGAGCTGGAGAGCACCTAGCTGCACAGCAGTGGGGCCATGAGGACCCACTTCTACGTTGACATCCCTCCTGGAGAGGACGTCTATGAGCCTCTGCCATCTATTCTCCATAGATAGCATGTGCTCATGTGAGTGACGCTTTAGCTGCTCCATACAGGTGGCTATCCTTTCTATGGAGGAGCCTACAGTCGCCATCGCCTGCGACACAGTGGTGCTCATGTTAGAGATGGGCTCCTCCATTCTCTGAACATTTGCAGACATCACAGTCGCAAAACCTGTCAGAGCCCCCTACACTTCTTCCTGCACCTCCAGGATCACCCTCTTTCTGGATGGCCCCTGAGGCTCTGCATCTGCATGCAGCTGAGCAGACCTTGGAGCGTCCTGCGCCCTCTGGCGAGGAGTCTCCACTGCTGTCCCTGTCTCCACCATCTGCTCTTTCTCACTTGTGAGTTGTAACACACCAGGTGACAACACTACGCTGTGTCGCGTGGGACCCACCGAGGTGTGCATCTCTGCGCTGGTGCTGGGTGCGCTTATGTCTGGTGATGCTGCGCCCGCAAAGGCTGGAGGCTCCTCTGAGGAGTCATCTTCCTCTTCCACCTGGAAAGTGGTGGGGGTGGGGGGGGGGCGGGGGGGAGCTCTTGATGAACTTGTGGGAGAGTAAAAAGAGGAGTTAGATATGTCATATGAAGAATGGGTACAGATACCATTGTGCACATGATGACCATTCAGTGGCTGATGACATCAGTCCCCATATGAGTGACTGCTGTATGCCATGTAGCTGTATGATATGTAATTCTGTCACCAGGTTGCTGAGATGTCCCCCTCTCTCCATCTCCCACCTCCAGCGGCTCGGCGACTCCCGATACTTCTAACGCAGCCTCCTCCGCTGTTTTGAGGGTGGCAAATGATGGAGGCCCACCTCCAGTTTTCTCCCTCTCCCTCTTATTGTGGGCTATCTTTTCCTGCAAGGAGGGAACGAAGAGAAGGTTAAGTGAGAATGATGGAATGAGTGTAAGGAATGTATGGGTTACATCTTTAGAGGGAGACTATGATGGAGTGGGGTGGCAATGCCAAGTGGCTTCCTTGCGTGTTGTTAGTTGGTATGATTGCATTGGATGAGGGTGAGTGTGAGGGGTGGCTAGTCAGATGGGGATATGATAATGTAGTTAGAGAGAGAGGGATGGGTGGATGTGCAAGGTATTTTGGTGTGAGTAAGGATGTGCAGGAGTAGGGTTGGGAAGGCAGAATGATGGGGATGTGATGAGGCACAGCAGGATGAAGTTGAGTGTGGCTTTGTATTCACCTTTCCTGATTTAATAAGATCATTGAAACGTTTCCGGCACTGCACCTAAGTCCTCCTGAACACATCCCTGCTGTTGACCTCCTCTGCAATTTGGAGCCAGGCTCTTTTTGTCTCCTGGGGAGGTCTCTTCTGCCCATTTGAAGGGAAGAGGACCTCCCTGCGTGCTCTGACTCCCTCCACAAGCATATGGAGGGAGTCATCAGAGAACCTGGGTGCTGCCCTCTGCCTCTGTGCAGTCATGTTTCCAAATGTTTGGAATAATCAAAACCTCCAGTGCAGTGACTGCTCACTCCTAGATGAACCTTCAAATGCAATGTGGCCATGGCTCCTTTAAATATCCCAGCTGAAAACAGGTCATGGATGACGTCATCAGACCTGCATCATTTAGTAGGACCGGGGGAACACGCAGGGTGGGCTTAATAAGCCCCATTAGCGCAAAGTTGATTTCTGGAGCGGGATGGAAGCAAGATCAGGGTCATGACCTGCCACAGTGACCGCCCGCACCCGAGCCACCTGGGTAAAGACAATTCTGGCCATTGTGTCTGTGCCGACCGAAAAAGAGCTATCCAGCCTAATCTCACTTTCCAGCTCCTGGTCCGTAGCCTTATAGGTTACGGCACTTCAAGTGCATATCCAAGTACTTTTAAAATGTGATGAGCATTTCTGCCTCTACCACCCTTTCAGGCAGTGGGTTCCAGACCCCCACCACCCTCTGAGTGAAAAAAGTTCTCCTCAACTCCCCTCTAATCCTTCTACCCATTACTTTAAATCTATGCCCCCTGGTTATTGATCGCTCTGCTAGGGGTAATAGGTCCTTCCTATCCACTCTATCTAGGCCCCTCATAATTTTATACACATCAAACAAGTCTCCCATCAGCCTCCTCTGTTCCAAAGAAAACGCCCCAGCCTATCCAATATTTCCTCATAGCTAAAATTCTCCAGTCCTGGCAACATCCTCGTAAATCTCCTCTGTACCCTCTCTAGTGCAATCACATCTTTCCACTAATGTGGTGACCAGAACTGTACACAGTACTCTAGCTGTGGCTTAACGAGTGTTTTGTACAGTTCAAGCATAACATCACTGCTCTTATATTCTATGCCTCGGCTAATAAAGGAAAGTATGCCTTCTTAACCACCTTATCTACCTGTCCTGCTACCTTCAGGGATCTGTGGACATGCACTCCAAGGTCCCTCTGTTCCTCTGCACTTCTCCTAATGTAGAACTCCACCATACTATGGTCACTCTTCCCCAGGGGGCCTCGTACCACAAGATTGCTGATTAGTCCTTCCTCATAACACAACACCAGTCCAGGATGGCCTCCCCTCGAGTTGGTTCCTCAACATATTGGTTTAGGAAACCATCCTTAAACACTCCAGGAAATCCTCCTCCACCGTATTGCTTCCAGTTTGAGTAGCCCAATCTATATGCATATTAAAGTCACCATGATAACTGCCGTGCCTTTTTTGCACGCACCTCTGATTTCCTGTTTCATACCCTCCCTCACCTCACCACTGCTGTTTGGAGGTCTGTACACCACTCCCACTAACGTTTTCTGCCCTTTGGTGTTCTGCAGCTCAACCCATATTGATTCCACATCCTCCAAGCTGATGTCCTTCCTAGCTATTGCATTAATCTCCTCTTTAACCAGCAATGCTACCCCACCCCTTTTCCTTTTATTCTATCCTTTCTGAATGTTGAATACCCCTGGATGTTCAGTTCCCAGCCTTGATTGTTCTGGAGCCACGTCTCTGGTAATCCCAATCACATCGTATCCGTTAACATCTATTTGCACAGTCAATTCATCCACCTTATTACGGATACTCCTTGCATTAAGACACAGAGCCTTTAGGCTTATTTTATTAACATCCTTTGTCCTTTTAGACTTATGATTTAGTATGGCCCTTTGTGTTTCTTGCCTTTGTTTACTCGGCCTTCCCTATTGTTTCTCACCCTTCAACATTTGTTTCTGACTGCATATTACTTCCCCCTGTTTCGCTACATAGGTTCCCCTTCCCTGCCATATTAGTTTAAATCCTCCCGAACTGCTTTAGCAAATATTACCCCGAGGACATCGGTTCCAGTCCTGCCCAAGTGCAGACCGTCCCTTTTGTACAGGTCCCACTTCCCCCAGAACTGGTTCCAATGCCTCAGGAATTTGAATCCCTCCCTCCTGCACCACTGCTCAAGCCCGTATTCAATCTCACTATCCTGTTCTCTCTATTCTGATTAGCTCGTGGCCCTGGTAGCAATCCAGAGATTACTACCTTAGAGGTCCTACTTTTTAATTTAGCTCCTAGCTCCCTAAATTCTGCTTGTAGGACCTCTTTCCGCTTTTTACCTATATCGTTGGTACCTACATGCATCACGACAGCTGGCTGTTCACCCTCCCTCTTCAGAATGTTCTGCAGCCGCTCCGAGACATCCTTGACCCTTGCACCAGGGAGGCAACATACCATCCTGGAATCTCGGTTGCGGCCACAGAAACTCCTGTCTATTTCCCCTTACAATTGAGTCCCCTATCACTATAGCCCTACCACTCTTTTTCCGCCCTGCTGTGCAGCAGAGCCAGCCATGGCGCCATGAACCTGGCTGCTGGTGCCTTCCCCTGGTAGGCCATCTCCCCCAACAGTATCCAAAGCGGCATACCTGTTTTGGAGGGAGATGACCACAGGAGACTCCTGCACTACCTTCCTGATATTGCCTGCTTCTTGGTCACCCATACACTGTCTGTCCTAGCCTTTACCTGCGGTGTGGACAACTCACTAAATGAGCGATTCACCGAGTTCTCGGCATCGTGCATGCTCCAGAGTGAGTCCACCCGCAGCTCCATGCGGGCTGTCAGGAGCTGCAGCTGGACACACTTCCCGCACACGTAGTTGTCAGGGACACTGGAAGTGTCCCTGGTTTCCCACATGGCACAGGAGGAGCATGAAACAGGTCCGAGACTTCCTGTCATGACTTAACCCTTATGTTACTTTATTACTAAAATTTAAACTTATTTATCTTAGGTCAGGAGTTAAGTCCTGAAAACAAAATATAAATCGAACCTACCTTTTAAATTCCCTCTACCCCTAAAGGTTAGAGGAGGTGGGAGGGTGGGAGTTACTACTAGTGTAGTGTCTCGGGTTTAGCAACCGCTCCACCTATATACGGGTACCAATGATTTGGCCCCGCCCCCTGCCTTTGAAAAAGCCCGCGAAGCTCTTACCCCGCTGGGGAAAAAGGCCACGTAGGTGAGTTTATTGACTCACCTCAGGCCTCTGCCGCTCCAACCAGGTCCGCTCCTCCTTCCCCGCTGCCGACCGCTCTGTGGGAGAGAGAAAGAAAGAAAGGCTCCTCCTCCCCCGCTGTCGACGCTGGTCTCTTCTTCCTCCAACAAACAAACAGGGCAATTCCCAGTGGGAAGCCCTCTGTGAAATGGGATGTGATAAATGGAGGCCCCTCAACAAAAAGAACAAAGGTAGATAGTAAAGTAGTTGTCAACCCCCTCCCCCCGCCCAAAAAAACCCAGAATCACCAAAATTGACTTAGAATTGCATTTTATTTAAATTCTTACACAGTACCTACTGTGCTCTTTAAGTCCACTTCTTCCATTACTACTGCAACCAATATCCATGAATGCCTATTCTCTCTTACCTATTCTAGTGTTCCTATGAGGTGCTCCCCTAGTAGCTTCAGCATTGGAAGTGGAAGGCTGCTGTGGCTCAGTCAAGGGCTATTGTGGTCATCAGCCTCTATGAGCTCGAGCCTGAGCGGGCCCCACTGCGCACTGCGGCAACCCACAGCTTCCAATGTAGTCTGGCTCAGCTGGCTTTCTGGCACCAGGATGGTCATTGGTTGACTGGGTGACAAGAGTGTAGACACATTGTCGTCCTGAGAAAGGGCAACATGTTCCATTTTCATTGCATGATTGCCCCTACTATCAGACTGGCTCAGTACTCCCACTGAGTTTGAAGTCTAGCAGGACCTCACCTGTTCCTGAAGTTTCCCTTTGGCTGTGTGCCAGCTTCTCTTGCAAGAAGAGTGGCAGTGAGTTAATGTGTGTCCTGTTGAAAGGTTTTGAAGATGCATGAGGCAGCATAGCATAGTGTCCCTGGTGAGCAGAAGCAGAAAGTTTGGCCAAGAGGGTGAAGTAGTTGTGAGGACAGTAGCAGGTGATAAGTGGGTGAGTGTAATCAGTGATTGGAGGTGGGTAAGATTGATCATGTTGGGGCTAAAGTAAGATGGTGCAGGGCTGTGCAGAGAGTAATGCAGATAAGGGGAGACTTACCTTGACACTCCTGGTGAGGTTGGTAAATTTCTTCCTGCACTGCAGTCTGGTCCTTCGAACAATACTTCTGGTATTAACCTGCTCGGCCACCTCTCTTTATTGCTCCTGGCTAATTTGACAGGGCAGTTGACATTCATCGGAGGGGAATAGGATCTCCTTCCTCTTCCTCACTTGCTCCACAGGCTCCTCCATGGCTGCATCAGAGATTTAGGGAACCCTGAATGATGTCATGCAGCCTGCTGTTTCAATAACTGCTCCCCACTGACTGCTTTTGAAAAGTGCACTTCACCTTTAAGGATCGGGGGTTGCCTTTAAGTGGTGTCCGTCCCACCAGATTTCCCACCCTCCCAATCGGTTGTTTACTATGTGATTCCTGTCCCAATTGGTATCAAAATCTGTGCATATAAGTTGTAAATTGGATGAAATTTACACTCTCCTAGGCAAGGGAGTTGATACTGGAGAGTCGAACAGACTGTGCTGGTAAAAGTGCTAGTATTATTTTGTCACTTTCCAATGGATGTAGCAGTGTTATAAGTAGCAGACATTTTCCATACAAGTGGTGTATCTCTCCTATATAAATGATGTGCAGCTAATATATGTGTCACAAACATACCATTGCCAAATTTTACATGGTATGTACTGTATTTTCAACACATTCTTTCACATTCAGTTCCATCTCCTCATTGCGATTTCCACCCTTGAATCTGTACAGTGGTTACAAATCATCAACACTACTACTTCGTGAGTAGGAAATAAGATACTAAATGGAATTAGATTTTGTTTCTATTGGCTGTTTATGTAGTGATGAATTAAGCCATGTTTGGACATGCCCACTATGCCAAAGAGTAAAAATTAATTATAACTCCAGCTTTGCAATTCCCCAGTAAGGCTGATGGACCACAGACAGTTCCAATTAAATTTTAAAAGGTATTTTTCAACCTGTCTTGTTCAAATTGGGTAGTCAGTCTGAAGCCATTGGAGAAAGACAGATAGGCCCGAGAGAGATTCCACGAATGGTCAGGGACCTTGTGTCTGGTCCAATTTACATTGCAGTTTAGTGCAGCAAATGCAACTTTTATTTTTCATCTCCCAACGAAAATTTACAGTGCACCATTGTTTCTGTTCATTTATCCATTTATTATTTAATAAATCTGTTTTGGCAGTTTACTGCTGATGTCAGTGTCTAGCGAAGTGTTCATTCTTCTGCCTTCCAATGTAGAAGATCACATGAGGGCTTCTGATATACCCAGTAAGCCCCAAACAGGCCTCTCCCCCAGAAACGTACTGACCAAGTCTGGACTTAGCATATCCAGATCTCAACCTAATTCCTTGGCCATCTGCCGCACTCCTGGCGGACTTACACCAGGAGTGTGCCAGAAAGGTCCATGAATTTTTGAATTCAAAAACATAACAGGGTCATCATGGAATATTTTCTGAACTCGAATGGCATGCACCACATAGTCACAATACGTTTGCCATTTTTTAATTATTTAAAGAAAGAAAAAATTTGCATTTATATAGCACCTTTCACAAGATGTCAAGAGGATCCTGGACCAGAAGAGGCAATTTAAGGTAAGTTTTTTTTACTTTCCTTTTGGGGCCAGGTGGAGCAAGAATGCATCTTTAAACAAAGTTTCAAATGCCTGGACTGATCAGGAGGAATGGTATAGTACAACCAAAAATAAATGTTACCTGCTGCATCCTACACAACATCACACCTCAAAGGGACCATTCCATAATGCAGGCAGAAGAAGACTAACAGCAGCCATCTGACACAGAGGATAACCAAAATAGAAGACATGTTTTCAGATGACTGCTATACTTCAGTTAAGTGCCTGAAGCATCCAATGTACAACAGTCATTTGCATATGTCCATCACCACCACTGCCCACAACTTTATACCAGCATCCATGAATACAACAGCATTTCTGGACAATTACTTTAACGTGACCTATCCGAAAAGAATAGTTACAACACATTAGAGCTCCAGTCATCCAAAATTGCATTCACCCCAACAGTATGTTGTGGAGCTGTGTGCAGAGTGCTGGAAACAATGGGGGCTGTATCATGTGAGCCATTGGCTCATATATTTAATGACTTGTTGAGGTCTGACATTGTTCCTATGAATTAGAGGGAAGCCCATGTGGTTCCAATTATTAAGAAAGGGAATACATCAGACCCTGGGAATTATAGGTCTTAGTTTGCCATCATTTGAAGGTAAGATGTTGGAATGCATTATTAGTGTTGTGTTGTATTGAGAGCTCAGCAGTTATTAGAGAATCTCAACATGGCTTTAGGAAATGGAAGGCCTTTCTCAATAGCCTGGTTGAATACTCTGATGGATGATGGTAACCCAGTTAATCGTGGATGTCTTGATTTCCAGACAGCCTTAAATAAAATGCTGCACAGAAGATTATTAAGTACGATTTCATTGTGTGGGATTGGTGGGACGATTTTAACCTCGATAGCAAATTGGTTGCATTCTCGGATTCAAAGGGTCGTAATTTATAGAAGCAGCTTTGAATGAGGTCAAGTCACATGTGGAGTTCCACAGGAATCTGTTTTGGGACTGCTGCTCTTCACCATCTGCATAAATTATTTGGATGAAGGAATTAAAAGAACAATTTTCAAGTTTGCTTATTGCACAAAACTATATGCAGGAGTTATCAACATAGATCAAATAAATAAGGTATATGAGCAAGTGGGCTATTTGTGGCAAATTTCCTTCAATGGGGATAAATGCAGTGTGATACTTTTGGATCTGGGTAATTCAGGCATTTGTATACCATGATAAAAATTGCAGAGCAGGAGAGGGACCTGGGGATAATAACAATGCCTTAAAAAAGTCAATAGGTTGTTATTTCTGGGACAGTACCATATAAATCTATGAATAAAAACAGAAAATGCTGGAAATACTCAGCAGGTCAGGCAGCATCTGTGGAGAGAGAAACAGAGTTAACATTTCAGGTCGATGACCTTTTGTCAGAACTGGAAAAAGTTAGAGATGTAACAGATTTTAAGCAAGTGCAGGGGCAGGGAAAGGGGAGAGAGGGGAGGAAAGAACAAAAGGGAAGGTCAGTGATAGGATGGAAGGCAGGAGAGATTAAAAGACAAAAGGGATGATGGTGCAAGGCAAAAGGAGATGGTAATGGGACAAGTAAAGAAACAAAAGATGAGTCTAGAAGAGGTGTAAATGGGAATGACAGAATCATCAATAGCTGCCATGTGAAAAAAAGTGAAAATGTGATAAAGAAATTCACATGGCAACTGTTGATGATTCTGCCATTCTCATTTGCACCTCTTCTGGACCATCAGAATAGTCTCAGGGATTGGGGATTTATTCATTGGAAAGTGTAGACTTTGAGGAGGTAGGACTAAGATTTTTAAAATAATAGAGGGAATAAATACTGTCCATGTGGATAGGTTATTTGAGGTTTTTTTTTAATAGGTTGGTTGTCCAGAGGGAAACCATGCCCTTTTAAATTTAAATCTCCTGGACGGCCTTAGCAGGCATCTCTTGTGGTTAATGTAGCAAAGATGCAAATAGAAATCAGAATATCCTGACCCTCGATCCTTTCACACTCTTGGTGTATCACCCGCTATATGCCAGGAGCTCTACACTAAAATTTAAATAAGCTGGTCTCACATTAAAACATGTGGTTAGCTTGTGCAGCATAGGCACATGTAGCATCTGGTGAGCAAAGGTCCCAACATCACTGCACCTAGACCATATTATAAGCCCCCATAATTATAGAACCAGAAAACCAGACTCCTCCTGTCGAAATGCTTAGAACATGGCCTTGTTATAACCAACACCTTGTTCCGTCAGAGAGACAAGAACAAGGCTTCATAGCAGCACCCTCGCTCCAAGCACTGTCATCTGCTGGACTACGTCATCGTCCGAGCGAGGGACCGCAAGGACGTCCGCATCACCCGCGCCATGACAGGAGCTGATGACTGCTGGACAGACCACTGCCTAATCCGCTCTGTCATCTCCATCAATGTAGCCCCAAAACAGCGGCGGCAACAGAAACAATGCCGCAGGAAAATTAACGCTGGGGCACTCAAAGACCCTGCTAAGAAAGCCCTATTCAGCCTGCTCCTCACAAACAACCTGACGACTCCCAGTGATGCAGAGACACACAGTGCCCACAGCGCCTGGTCTGCACTCAAGGCCTCCATAATCAGCACCTGTGAAGAGACGCTCGGTCACTCGACCAGGAAACACCAAGACTGGTTCGACGAGAACAATCAGGAGATCCAGGAGCTAATAAGCTGCAAGCGCAAGGCATTCCTGATCTGGAAACAGCAACAGAACTCAAGAGCAAGAAAGCAGCTCTACAGACGCCTGAAGGCCGAGGTCCAACAAAAAACTCGCAACCTAAAGAACAGATGGTGGGTGGAGAAAGCGCAGGAGATCCAGCAGCTAGCCGACAACCACGACGTGCGTGGATTCTTTAGCGCAGTCAAGACGATCTACGGCCCAAGCACCCAAGGCCCTACCCCACTGCAGGCCAAGAACGGAGAGGCACTCATCAAGGACAGAGAGGCAGTCAGTGCCCGCTGGAAGGAGCACTTCGAAGATCTCCATAACCGCGACTCTGTCTTCAACGCGAGTTTCCTCAACTCCATCCCGCAGCATGCTACCCAGCACCACCTCAGTACAACCCCAGCCCGGCATGAGGTTGAAAAGGCCATCCGACAACTGAAGAACAACAAGGCCTCAGGAGCAGATGGAATCCCCGCCGAGGCACTAAAGCATGGTGGAGAAGCACTACTGGCGCGAATTCATGAACTCATTTCTCTTATCTGGAAGGAGGAGAGCATGCCAGGGGATCTCAGAGATGCCGTAATTGTGACCATCTTCAAGAAAGGTGACAAGTCCGATTGCGGTAATTACAGAGGAGTTTCCCTGCTGTCTGCCACAGGGAAAGTCATCGCAAGAATCCTCCTCAATCGCCTTCTCCCAGTGGCCGAAGAGCTCCTCCCAGAGTCGCAATGTGGATTCCGCCCACGAAGGGGCACAATGATGTGACATGATCTTCACCGCACGCCAATTACAAGAGAAATGCAGGGAACAGCACCAACCGCTGTACATGGCCTTCTTTGATCTCACAAAGCCTTCGACACTGTCAACCGTGAGGGATTATGGAATGTCCTCCTCAAATTCGGCTGCCCTCAAAAGTTTGTCACCATCCTCCGCCTGCTTCACGACGACATGCAAGCCGTGATCCTGACCAACGGTTCCACCACAGACCCAATTCACGCACGAACCGGGGTCAAGCAAGGCTGTGTCATCGCACCAACGCTCTTCTCGATCTTCCTTGCTGCAATGCTCCATCTCACCCTCAGTAAGCTCCCCACTGGAGTGGAGCTAATTTACAGAACAAACGGGAAACTGTTCAGCCTCCGTCACCTCCAGTCCAGATCCAAGGTCGTCCCATCCTCTGTCGTCAAATTACAGTATGCAGACGACGCTTGCGTCTGCGCTCACTCGGAGGTCGAACTCCAAACCATCGTTAACACCTTCACCGAAGCGTACGAGAGCATGGGCCTTACACTAAACATCGGTAAGACAAAGGTCCTCTACCAACCTGCCCCCGCCACACAGTACTGCCCCCCGATTATCAAAATCCACGACAAAGCCTTGGACAACGTGGACCACTTTCCATACCTCGGAAGCCTACTGTCAACAAGGGCAGACGTCGATGACGAAGTCCAACACCGCCTTCAGTGTGCCAGTGCAGCCTTCGGTCGCCTGAGGAAGAGAGTGTTTGAAGACCAGGACCTCAAACCCGGCACTAAGTTCATGGTCTACAAAGCAGCAGTGATACCCGCCCTGCTGTATGCCTCAGAGACATGGACCATGTACAGCAGGCACCTCAAAGCACTGGAGAGGTACCACCAACGCTGCCTCCGCAAGATCCTGCAAATCCATTGACAGGATAGGTGCACCAACGTCAGTGTTCTCGCTCAGGCCAACATCCCCAGCATCAAAGCTTTGACCACGCTCGATCAGCTCCGATGGACAGGTCACATTGTCCACATGCCCGATACGAGACTCCCAAAACAAGCGCTCTACTCGGAGCACTGGCACGGCAAGAGAGCCCCAGGTGGGCAGAGGAAACGCTTCAAGGACACCCTCAAAGCCTCCTTGAAAAAGTGTAACATCCCCACCGACACCTGGGAATCCCTGGCCCAAGACCACACAAAGTGGAGGAGAAGCATCCGGGAAGGCGCCGAACACCTCGAGTCTCTTCGTCGGGAGCAAGCGGAAGCAGTGCAAGGAGCGCACCTCAACCCAAGCACCCGACCCACCCGCCCCTTCAACCACCGTCTGCCCCACCTGTGACAGAGACTGCAGGTCCCGCATTGGACTCATCAGTCACCTGCGAACTCATTTTTAATGTGGAAGCAAGTCATGCTCGGTTCCGAGGGACTGCCTAAGAAGAAGAAGAACCAGAGGACACAAGCACAAAGGTACCATTATGTATTAGAGGTAACATTTTGTCTTTCGCCTTCCTGTGCAGAGCTTTTCACACCATGAATGAATACCAAAAATTGGGCATGTGCTGATCTCGATTTTCTGTGCCAAAGATCACCACAGGGGGATTGCAGAATTGGGAGTGCATACCCTGTGCTCATTTAGTACTAGACTGTAAATCTGTGCTCTCATGCAATTTGTGTGCTAGAGTGCTTGCAGCCATTAATTCATCACCCACATTAAGGCCCCTAGCACAATTTTGTTGGACATGTCCAGGTTTTCCTCTTTTGTGAGGGTAAGCGATTTTTGGCCATCTACCTGGTACATACTACTGTTGAGACGTCTGACCTTGCCAAGTTCCTTAAAGCATGCTGCCTTTACCCACATCTGTTCTCAAGTCTTGCAGATACTGTACACAAAATTCAGCCTGGCTGCCATGTTCTGCCAGGCATGGTGCACTGCCATCCTCTGGGGAGGGTGCCCTGGAGTTCTTGCACCTATCTTATGCAGCAGCATGTCCACTTTACCGGACTTTAAGCAACGGGTCAAGGTCCGCAATGCTCTGTCACTTACCCACAGACTCTATTTTGTGCCTCCGGACCTCTTTGTCCTTTTATTCTCAGTCATTGCTGAATTTGAAAAATATCTAATATGAACAGTATTTAAGGTTTGAAGGACTATTTTACTGCTACATGATCCTCCCACCTGGTTTTCTTCTGTGCCCTCTGCCCAGATGATTATTTAATGCCAAGCACAAAAGAAGAAAATCTGCTCCATTGGCTTATTTGCTGCTGAGATCATGGAAATATCAGCGTGGAATGTAACTGCTCAGGATTGATTAATGTTGCTTGTAATGCGCTGCAGCTCATCCAGATTATCTAAAAAGGCCAGTGAGAAATTTCATAGAGATTAAATAAATAAGTGGGGGCAATGTTCATATTGAGGCACACAGTATATGATCGATGGAAATAATAAGCTTACTGGGGGAAATGGGCTGTTTCCGTGCAATACTTTAACAAAAGATATTAAAATGAGCTATGTAGTGATGGGAGGGGTGGAATGGTAAATGAAAGCATAATTGGAGATGGGAGTTCAATTCAGCAAAGAGGCATGGGACACCAAGAAGGAGGAACGGATTGCAGATCAGCTAAAACCTAACCTAAGGAGAAGTAAAGCAAAGGAATTAAAGAAGATGGAAGCAATGAGACCAGATGAACAAAGATGATGAAGTGATTACTGGGGCAAGGAACTGTGAGCGTAGGAGTGGAACAGTTTGAATCTGTTAACCAATGGGACCGTGTAGGATATCTATTTATTATGCAGCACTAAATTATAGAATTGGGGTGTGAAGGGAGATTAATTTATTATTCAGTTCAGTTTGCTGTACCAATTTTTGAGAGGAGCTTAATTTATTATCCATACTAAATTATTAAATTGGAGTCTGAGGTGAGCTTGATTAATTGTTTAGTATTGACTGGCTGCACTGGAGATTGAAAAAATTAAGTTAGGGCACAGAAGTAACTTATAAAGGGGAGCAGAGAGCAAACAATTAGTTTGTTCAGGGCTAAGTTATTACTGAGATTGTAGCAGGAGGGTTTGTTAGTGCAATGCAATTTTGTGAGAACAGATGGTGAATTGATTTAAGGAGAGCGTGAATGAGAGGCATTAAAGTGAGTAAATGAGGTGAGCATGGGAGTGGGTGAAACAATGACAGGCGAATACAATCAAAGTGAATCTCCGATAATGCAATGATGCCGACCAATTTAAAATTATTTATGAGGAAAGTAATTTGTTACTATGGAAGTAAGGTTAAAAAAGTTAATTTCTAACAGTCCAATCATGAAGGATAAATTATTCTGAAAATACTATAAATGGGGAATTAAGGATCATAGGAATATTGATTTATATATTTATTTATTAACGGCAAGTCTCAGCGATAAAAGGATGTGTCTGGTAATATGGTTTAATTTGTTCCCGTCACAGTGGCAGGATGAAAGGCAATGACAAGTACAGTTTAATATGTCACAAGCTTCAGTAGCAGATTCAACAGAAATCCCAAATAGGTTACAAAGTGTTCGGAGGTATGATAGCAAGCCAGAAAGCAAACACATCTCAAGACATTCTTAGACATTTAGTTCTGGAAGTCTTTGGTATTCATGGTATGATTGCTGTTATTATATTTGAATGGGAACCCAGACATATTGCCTGAATGGGTATTGATGTGGGGGTGTTTAGAAAATCTCTGACTGGTTTCTGTTGAAACAAAAGGAGGTTTCTGATATGCTAATTTAGGTGGTACGCAAAGGAATTGGGTTGCACCTGTTTTATAATATCTTTGTTGTCGAGATGGATGAAGTATTAAGTTCCAACTATCTCAAAGTATTTCAAACTTGAGGGACAAAAATCCTATGAAACTGACAAAGAAAGCCAAATATGTTTAAAAGTGACAGTTTTTTCATCTGACATGTCTTTTAACCATTTGGTTCGAGTCACCTGGCACAAATCAAAGAATCAGGACATTACATGATAGAGATGCTTTGATTAACATTTGTGATGAATACCTGAGTTGGGGTCAAACGAATGCTTCTTTACAATCCTTGTGATGGAAACCTCTAGCCATGTGTTTCCAATGACAGGGTTATATTGGGCTACCTGCACTTAGCTGAGCAAGCGACAGTCTGTAGCCAGCAGAGAAACTGGGTTAGTTTGGTTCCATAGCAGTGGTTTACCATCAGAAGTGAACTATTACTTTCAAGTTTCAGTGCAAGTTGAAAGACAGCTCAGGAGCAGTATCTTTACTATTGTAATAGATTGAAGGGGTTAGTAAAGTTTGCAATTACTGCAATGTATTTTGTGTCGCACTATAATTCTGCTTATTTAACTGTTTTACGTTAGCCCCTTGAGTCTGTTCTGCCATTCGATTAGATCGTGGCTGATCTGTACCTCAACTTCGTTTACCCGCCTTTGCTCCATATCCCTTAATACCTTCATCTATCAAAAAACAATCTCTATTTTGAATTTTTCAGTTGATTTAGCCTCAGCGGTGTTTTGAAGTAGAGAGTTCCAGATTTCCACTACTCTTCGTGTGAAGAACTGCTTCCTGACATCACCTCTGAATGGCTTAGCTCTAATTTTTAAGGTTCTGGACTCCCTCATCAGAGGAAATAGTTTATCTCTATCTACCCTAATTATCTTAAACACCTCAATTAGATCACCCCTTAATCTTCTATGCTCAAGGGAGCACAGGCCTAGTCTATGCAACCTGTCCTCATAATTTAACCCTTTTAGCCCTGGAATCATTCGAGTGAGTCTGCGCTGCACCCCCTCCAAGGCCAATATATCCTTCCTGAGGTGGTGTGTGCAGAACTGAATGCAGTACTCCAGATGTGGTCTAACCAGAGCTTTATACAACTGTAGCTTAACATCCACCTCTTTGTATTCCAACCCCCTTAAGATAAAGGCTAACATTCCATTAGCCACCTTAATTATTTTTGTTCCTGTCTACTAGCTTTTAGTGATTTCTATACATGGACCCCTAAATCTTTCTGCTCCTCCACAGTTCCTGACTTTAGAAAATACTCTGATCTATCTTTTTTAAGTCCAAAGTGGATGACGTCACACTTCCCCACATTGAACTACATATGCCACTCACTTAGTCTATCAATGCTCTTTTGCAACTTTCTGCTCCTATCTACACTATTTACTGTGCCACCGAACGTAGTGTTGTCAGTAAACTTGGATGTGTGGCTCTTTATTCCTTCATCTAAGTATTGATAAATATAGTGAAAAGCTGAGGCCCTAGTACAGAGTCACATCCTGCAAATTGGAGTGCATGTTAAATAAATTGTTTGTTTCTAACCAGAGTCTGAATGTGGTAGAGTATATATAATCTGCCTACCAAAAATGAGGAGAATCACGTGATACTTTCCAGTAAACTGGCGTATGGTAGCAAGGATTTCCAATCCAATCCCTAGGTCTTTCTATAATTTATCTAGCTATCGGACATTCCAGATCGTAGTGGATGCAAGTTTCATTTACAGAAGTGGTTGATGATGGTGAAACCGAGTAGATTATGTAGTGTAAAATCCAAAAATAACAATGTTTACAATTTTTTTTGACTTTAGCAAAACGTTTTCTTGTTTTTGTTTTGTGTAAAAGGACATTTGTAGAGGAGGCTATTGGTGTACCAATTTCTGAAGGCTACCTAACCCTTTGACATTGGGTCTCGCTTCTTAATTTAGCTTACTTGGACAAAGTAGGGGAGGATGAAGAATGTAGGAGGCTGGTTGAGCTGCATAAATATGTAGAAGACTGTGTCTTCCTCTTAACCAAATATACAGGCAAAATCAGACATATCTGGACTTGTCAGAACAGCAATGCAAGCAGAGGGTATATATCCACTTCCTATTGCTGCACAGATCACTGAAACCCTGGACTTTTTTTTGCCTCCGGCTCATTACAAGGGACATTAGCAATAATAATCACTTTGCAGTTCGACTAACACTAGTTAGACAAAGTAGGTGGCTGATATGTGCTTTCTATTTCATCAATTTCCCAATGGACTACCAGAAAAAGGAGGTTTCTTGTTTTTTTTCATATTGCAGGATTTATATTCCTGTGTGCTCCTCCGCACAATAATGGAGCCTTTATGAACCTCGAGCTTCCACTTGATCAATGTGTAGCTGGTCTGTAACCATTTGCACAAGTGTATGCAGGTGAATTCCTGTTTTCCATACAGCAGTAGTGAAGCCTCTATTTAATAGTAATCCACTGTGGCCACATTATTTGACCCTGCAGGAAAAAAACAAGGAGCACCTACAGGAGGAGGACCCTGAGCCTCATAAGGATGAGGACTTAGAGGTTCACAGATGCTGTTTGTGACCCATGTTTGTAAGCTGTGAGACCTGTTTGTTATGCTTTGATTGAGGACGCCGTCAAATTATTACCCAATTAACTCCTTGTGTGAACAGTCCTCCCACCAGCTCCACCCTTGCCATACATTCAGCAAATATGCCTTCATCTATAGAAATTGATAGCTACTCACGAACTTCCAAGCATACCACTTCTGCCACCCGACAGTACAATATGCAATACTCTCTGGACACAGTGATGCAACCGGTACTGTATTGTGGGTGAAGTGGGCCGAATTCTACAGCCAGCCTCCCCACTCAGCTCTGTATGTTTGTCTGAGGTTATTCTGGCAGCAAACTGTCACTAGCGTATCTCCGTTCTTTTTGTAGAAAATGATTGTGATTCGTGAATCAGAAAAGAAAAAAAATGATAGAATGTGACTGCTGTGATGGCCAATTAGGAAACAGAAAATTAACAATCCAGAATAAAAACAAAATCCCAAATAAATAGCCGATCCATCAGCATCCTTAAAGAGAAGGGACTGGTTATTTTTGGCACTTGTACTGTTATTTTAGATTTCCAGCATTTGTAGTTTCTTTTGTACTGTGTATATTGCACAGTACAAAAGGGGCTGCTGACATTTTTGTAGTAGACTTAATACGCTGCCCAACGACTGTATTTCTCTCTCAAAACGCTAACTGTAATATAGTCCCGAGTCCTGTGGTGAGCCGGTGAATCAGTGTATTTTAAGTGACTTTTAATAGTAGACGGAAGTCTTTAAAATCTTAATTCGTTGTTGAAACTGGAGATTGTGCAGTCCCCTGCAACCAGTGGGCTTTTTCAAAGGCTAGTTTCCTTGAAGTTTGTTCCATGCCATTGCTAGTAAGAGAAGTGGGAGGGGAAGAGAGTGAGTTTGGGAACCTGCTGTAGGAATGAAGTAAATTGAAGGGGTGTGTCGGACTGTAACTGAGAGAAACACGGAAAAAAAAGAGAAAAGAAATGGCATCAACACACAACTTCCTTACAGAAGGTTGGTAATTGTTTCTGCAAACAGACTGACTGATGCCGAGCTGGAGCCTGGATGGAGTTGGCAGCTGGGTTTTGTTCCTAAACTGCGGCTCAGTTGTTGAGGTGTGGGGCTGCACTTTGCTGAGGGTGTGAGTGTGAGGGCGTTTTGCTCGCAGTGCTGATTTCCCCGGCACCGTGCGGGGCTCTCGCAGCCTTTGTGCCCGCCGCCCCCGGGAGGCGAAGCCCGGCTCCTGCCGGCGAGGGGAAGGGAGGAAGGATGCTGCCGCTCCTCTGCTCCCTCACACTCCTCCTCGGCTCAGCTTCTCTTTTTTTACTCTCCGTGTCTCTCCTGCGGGCCGGGGCCGCTCCCCCTTTTCCATCCCGCCCCGGGTTTTATGGTCAGCGGCTTCCCGTCAGTGGCGCCCAGGCGTTGTGAGCGCGGGCGCAGTAAGCGAGGCCGCTGACTCGCTTGCGTTAGGCCGCGGAGTAGCCCGGCCCGGCTCGGTACAGTTGTTCCCAATGTATTCAGTTCATTGTTCAGTAAGTTGTCTCATTGTCGGCATCAGGGCTCTGTTACCAGGAGATTTATGATCCAAAAGAGTGAAGCTGATCACAAACCCACTTGGAG
Source organism: Squalus acanthias (assembly GCA_030390025.1). Lineage (NCBI taxonomy): Eukaryota > Metazoa > Chordata > Chondrichthyes > Squaliformes > Squalidae > Squalus > Squalus acanthias. Next base: position 44,052,963 of record CM059429.1, on the reverse strand, counting down.
CAGAGTGAGCTGTGCGTGTGTGTTCAAGAGTGAGATAATCTCAATGAGTAACATCTTTAAACCAAAGTGAGTGAGGCTGGTTCCCAATGAGCAAGAAAGATACTTCGCCGGCTAAAGTAACGATAGAGTTACTCTGCATTAATATAATATACTCTTCCTGTAACTGAGGTACTGTTAAAACTTACACATCCATACAAACTTTCTGATGATGCCAGTAAGTCATCACATTGTAGTACCAGTCACACTGTGCCATGCAGTAACCTAATCTTAAGCCTCTGCTATGCTTGCCCATATGTGGCAAACCAAATAAAAACTGGAGAAATTTTGAATGCTTGTGCACTAAATATACTGCAAATAATTGATTTTTAAATTGATTTTTATTTTGGTTTGTCACCTCAGAACCCCACGGTTAAATCACTGCCTTATGATTCGGCTTACCATTCATTTACCATCTATATACAGTTCAATTTTGATTGAACAATTACTAAGTAACGTCCACATACTATGTCCGAATGAGTGCCAAAATTTGTTGAAATAGTGAGTATTAAACGGTAAACTGGAGAAACCAGTTTTGCTAACACTGCTCCTCAGCTGTCCCATTTTAATTGGGTTGTCTTCATTTTGCAGGTGAATTTTAACACTGTCCCTGCTTTGGCGTGACTCTCAATTTTTTAATGCCCTGTATGGCCCTAAATATTTGTTTTGGATGTGTAGAGTGGTTGTTTGTGGTCCGGTGGGGGGAGTGGGTGAAGCAAGTTCAAATGTTTAATTTTTCACACTTTAATTAGGAGATTAACACCTAACCTAGGGGATTCTGGTTGCTGACGGGTAGTCCATGACCTGGTTCTGCTGCAGCTAAGTGTGACAACAACCCATTGTTGTATCACAGCAAATTTACTGAAACAATGTATCATATGAATGACTTGAAGTAATATTATTACATGCTTTTCTGATACTGAAAGATGCAGGCCTCAAACATATAATATTTACTAAACACTTTACAAAACTTGCTTAAGATGTAAATAAATGTTCTTCCTTTTGTCAACTCCTCTTATTCACATTGTAATGTTTTCCTGTACCTCCCATGTTGGATTTGCATTATTTGCACTATATTTGAGATTCAGGTACTTTGTTTATTCTCCCCTTCCTCCCCAAAATCTTCCCCATCTCTTACTTAACCTGATTAAAAATAAATCTCCCTCTTGGTTCTTGCATGTAGTTCTTGTGGAATCTGTCATTGATGTGGCCTACCCACTGTGGAGTCTCCAGCATCTAAACGGATGGTGATTTGCTGTGGTCTGGGCCTGATTAGTTGACTGAACTCTAGCCACAGTGTCCCAGGTTAGCGTCACAATTACTGCAAAAGTGGATATTGAATTTTTACAGAGTGAACCACTGCCCCTGAATCAATCTGACCTATTTTCTCTGCTGGCTTCGGACTCTAAAGGAGCTAAAGAGAACCCAAAATAAACCTGTAATTGGAATCCTGGACCTAGTTATCAGTAAAAAAAAAAGAGCACAAATTAACATTTGATTTTGCTCTACTCGCAGTCCTGACCCATGTCTTCACCCAAGATTCATCTGCCAATCAAAGAATCGTTACTCCATAAGAACATAAGAACATAAGAAATAGGAGCAGGAGTATGCCAATCGGCCCCTCGAGCCTGCTCCGCCATTCAATAAGATCATGGCTGATCTGATCCTAACCACCAATCTACTATCTATCACAGAACCATCTCCTGCATCTAACAGAATTGCACACACGAAATAGGAGCAGAATCAGGCTACACGGTCCCTGGGCCCGCTCCACTACCCACAGGGCCATGACCGGATCCGAACCTAGACTCATGTCCAAATTCCTGCCCGCTCCCCGTAACCCTTAATGCCCTTTACTTCTAGGAAACTGTCTATTTCTGTTTTAAATTTATTTAATGATGTAGCTTCTACAGCTTTTTGTGGCAGCATATTCCATGGACCTACCACCCTCTGAGTGAAGTAGTTCCTCCTCATCTCAGTTTTGAAAGAGCAGCCCCTTATTCTAAGACTATGTCCCCTAGTTCTAGTCTCACCCGTCATCGGGAACATCCTCCCCGCATCCACCCGATCCAACCCCTTCACAATCTTATATGTTTCAATAAGATCGCCTCTCATTCTTCTGAACTCCAATGAGTAGAGTCCCAATCTACCCAACCTCTCCTCATATGACCACCCCCTCATCCCCGGGATTAACCGAGTGAACCTTTTTTGCACTGCCTCGAGAGCAAGGATGTCTTTCCTTAAGTAAGGACACCAAAACTGTATGCAGTATTCCAGGTGCGGTCTCACCAATACCTTGTACAACAGACTGGGCCTGATTCCTTTGATGATTTTGAGCTACTTATGTAGACATGTTAGAATGGAATACATAAACAGTCTTGGTTCCTTTGTTTGGGTGCCAGTCTCAGTCAATTACATACATGTTTGGCAATTGAATGCAATAGCTTGGACCATTTAAACAATTAACAAATTAAACTCTTATCTATTAAAGAACTGGCTACAGGATGCCAGTTGAAATATTAGTGACTAGAAAGCTATCAAAGATTCCATAAAACAAGTACAAACTAAAGCCTCTACATTCAATTGTCAAAATGATATAAATCTTCCTTTTGACACAAATGGAGCCCCAGATGCATATGAATTTACCTTTGCCAGCCCAAATAAAATGCAATTTTTTTTGTACTTTGTGGAACCAACCCAGTGTGGTGCTGTTGTCAGATTTTGAAATTAGGCATGTTTACCCCTAATTCTACTCTGCCCCACCCCCACCAGACGCAGACCAATGGTTCATAGTGTACTTTCAACACTTTAAAAAAAAAAGATATGCTGGAAGTGTATTTAAGGTGGTCCTAGCGGTGGATTGGAACATGGCTTTTGCCACTTTTGAGCCTGGAACACAGCTTTTGCAACTGCATTGTTAAATGAACATCAAGGCCACTGATGCATACTCACAGAAGTCGAACCTGAAAGTATCACTAAAAAATACTCTAATGAAAATACAATTTGACTAATTCAATCACTACATCAGTGGCTCTGATAATATCTTACACTGTTTTTAGTACAAAGTAATGTATATCCTTTGACTCAATTCTGAGCACTGCCGGGGAGATCTTCTACTATATTACAAAACCAGTACATCAAGCGTGAATTCATTTCTCGGTCTGACTTCGAGTGTCACCCTCCACTTTCCATGTCATGCTTCAAGGAAATCTATAAAGAAACAAAACAGGCCTTCAGGAACACAAAATACCCGAGCCACAATGTCTGCACCATCTGCGTTCAACTTGTATGAACTCACCCAGTGTTCATTGTATGGCAATTAAACTTGGTAGCCTTAGAGGGATACATCAGTACAATTTACTTGGTACATTGTTCCTGACCTTGTAAAACAACACGTCCACTGATTTATCATCAGTCGTACCATGGGAGATTTGCATATTTGTTAATCTATTAAAAACCTCACGTGTACGGAGCTCCTGTAAGTGTCATACTTTCTTCCTGTGATATCATACTTTTGCCGTCACACTTTAGCACAAAGTTAGCAGCAGTAAATCCGAACTCTAGAGGTAGAAATTCTGAAGTGAAGAAAGTGGCTAGAAATCCCCAATGACTACTAAGGATTTATGAAAACAACCAATCCTGAATGATCAGTCAGGAGAAAAAAGGAATGCCAAATAAATTGATTTAAACACTTAGAATACAGCAGCCATAATGTTTATATTGGCAAATAAACATTCTATCCAATGTCCATGTAACAGAATTGCATTAAAATGTACATATTTCACTAATATAAATATAGTTCTAAAATTATCTGTTGTGTCTTTCAGTACTCTTATTAATGGTTTTACTTGACGACCTTAGCCTCTCAAAAACATCCTGGATTTGGGCTTGATATTTTTGTGCCAGAGATGTGACTTTCTTAGCGCAAGGCAGATCCTGCAGTCTAAGCACATGCAATTTACATGATTACTTGAGGAATTTTGTTAGCCCAGCTGTTAAAATGCATCTCTTCAGCCTCTTTATAGTATCTGGTTGGTTTTCCAGAATTGCCTGCTCCTGCTGATTGTTTACCTTGAACCCTTTTAATTTAGCTAGCATCATAGAAACATAGAAGATAGGAGCAGGAGTAGGCCATTCGGCCCCTCGAGCCTGCTCCGCCATTCGATGAGATCATGGCTGATCATCCAAACTCAGTACCCTGTACCTGCCTTCTCCCCATATCCCTTGATACCTTTAGCTTTAAGAAATATATCTAACTCATTCTTGAATATATTTAATGACTTGGCCTCAACTACCTTCTGTGGTAGAGAATTCCACAGGTTCACCACTCTCTGGGTGAAGAAATTCTTCCTCATTTCTGTCCGAAATGGCTTACCCCTTATCCTTAGATTATGACCCCTGGTTCTGGACTCGCCGACCATCGGGAACATTCTTCCTGCATCTAGTTTGTCCAGACCTGTCAGAATTTTATATGTTTCGATGAGATCCCCTCTCATTCTTCTATACTCCAGCGAGTATAAGCCCAATCGACCCAATCTCTCCTCATATGTCATTCCTGCCATCCCAGGTATCAGCCTTGTGAATCTTCGCTGAACTCCCTCCATGGCAAGAACATCCTTCCTCGGATAAGGCGACCAAAACTGCACACAGTACTCAAGGTGTGGTCTCACCAAGGCCCTGTACAACTGCAGCAGGACATCCCTGTTCCTATACTCAAACCCTTTCGCTATGAAGGCCAACATACCATTTGCCTTCTTCATCGCCTGCTGCACCTGCATGCTTACCTTCAGCGACTGGTGCACAAGGACACCCAGGTCTCGTTGCACTTTCCCTTCTCCCAATCTATTGCCATTCAGATAATAGTCTGCCTTTCTGTTTTTGACACCAAAGTGGATAACCTCGCATTTATCCACATTATATTGCATCTGCCACGCTTCTGCCCACTCACCCAACCTGTCCAAATCATCCTGGAATTTCTCGGTATCCACCTCGCAGCACACACTCCCACCCAGCTTTGTGTCATCTGCAAACTTGGAGATATTACATTTAGTTCCCTTATCTAGATCATTAATGTATATTGTGAATAGCTGGGGTCCAAGGACCGATCCCTGTGGTACCCCGCTAGTCACTGCTTGCCACTCGGAAAAAGACCCATTAATTCCTACTCTTTGCTTTCTGTCCGCCAACCAGTTTTCTATCCAAGTCAATACCTTGCCCCCAATCCCATGTGCCTTAACTTTACACGCTAATCTCTTATGCGGAACCTTATCGAAAGCCTTTTGAAAGTCCAAATACACCACATCTACTGGTTCTCCCTTATCTATTTTACCAGTTACATCCTCAAAAAATTCCAGTAGATTAGTCAAGCACGATTTACCTTTTGTAAATCCATGTTGACTTTGTCCGATCCTGTCACTGTTTTTCAAGTGCTCAGCTATTACATCCTTTATAATGGACTCTAGCATTTTCCCCACTACCGATGTCAGGTTTACCGGTCTGTAATTCCCCGCTTTCTCTCTATCACCCTTTTTGAATAGTGGGGTAACATTAGCTACCCTCCAATCCATGGGTACAGTTCCAGATTCCATCGAATGTTGGAAGATGATCAGCAATGCCTCAACTATTTCTAGGGCCACTTCCTTAAGTACCCTAGGATGTAGATTATCAGGCCCTGGGGATTTATCAGCCTTCAATCCCGTCAATTTCCCTAACACCATTTCCCTGCAAATACTGATTTCTTTCAGTTCCTCCCTTTCATCAGACCGTATGTTCTCCAGCATCTCTGGGAGGTTATTTGTGTCCTCCTTTGTGAAGACAGAACCAAAATATGCATTTAATTGGTCTGCCATTTCTTTGTTCCCCATTATAACTTCCCCCGCTTCTGACTGCAAGGGACCTACACTTGATTTCACTAATCTTTTTCTCTTCACATATCTATAAAAGCTCTTACAGTCAGTTTTTATGTTCCCAGCAAGCTTACTTTCATATTCTATTTTCCCCTTCTTAATTAATCCCTTTGTCCTCCTTTGTTGAATCCTAAACTGCTCCCAATCCTCAGGGTTACCGCTGTTTCTGGCCAATTTATATGCCCTCTCCTTGGATCTTATGCTATCCCTAATTTCCCTTGTTAGCCACAGTTGAGTCACCCTTTTTGTTTTATTCTTATGCCACACTGGGATGAACAAATTCTGTAGTTCATCCATGCAGTCTTTGAATGTTTGCCATTGCCTATCCACCGTCAACCCTTTGAGTGACATTCCCCAATCAATCCTACCCAATTCGCGCCTCATACCATTGTAGTTTCCTTTATTTAAATTCAGGACCCTAGTCTCTGATTCAACGACTTCACTCTCCATCCTAATGAAGAATTCTATCATATTATGATCACTCTGACCCAAGGGGCCTCGTACAACAAGATTGCTAATTAATCCTTTCTCGTTACATAATACCCAGTCTAAGATGGCCTGATCTCTGGTTGGTTCCTCGACATATTGTTCCAGAAAACCATCCCGTAAACATTCTAGGAATTCCTCCTCCACAGTATTTTTACTAATTTGGTTAGCCCAATTTACATGTAAATTAAAGTCACCCATGATGACTGCTGTGCCCTTATTGCATGCTTCTCTAATTTCCCTTTTAATGCCATCCCCAACCTCCGTATTACTGTTTGGAGGTCTGTATACCACTCCCACTAACGTTTTCTGCACCTTTGTTATTTCTCAGTTCTACCCATACAGATTCCGCATCATCAGAGCTAATAGCCTTCCTTTCAATTGTGTTAATCCCCTCTTTAACCAGCAATGCTACCCCACCTCCCTTTCTTTTTTTGCCTATCTTTCCTAAATATTGAATACCCCTGGATGTTGAGTTCCCAGCCTTGGCCACCCTGGAGCCATGTTTCTGTAACCCCAATCAAATCGTATTCATTTCCCTCTATTTGCACAGCTAATTCATCCACCTTGTTCCGAATGCTCCTTGCATTAAGACACAAAGCCTTCAGGCTTGTTTTTTTAACGCTCTCAGACCTATATGAACTATTATTTACTGTGACCATGTTTGATTTAAACCGTTGAGTTCTTTGCCTTCTACTTTTGTTTTTCTCCTTCCTGTCTTTTGCTTTTATCCTTGTTTCCCTTTCCTCTGTCTCCCTGCTCAGGTTCCCAACCCCCTGCCACTTTAGTTTAAACCCTCCCCAACAGCACTAGCAAACACTCCCCCTAGGACATCGGTCCCGGCCCTGCCCAGGTGCAGACCGTCCTGTTTGTACTGGTCCCACCTCCCCCAGAACTGGTTCCAATGTCCAAGGAATTTGAATCCCTCCCCCTTGCACCATTCCTCCAGCCACGTATTCATTTGAAATATCCTCCTATTTCTACTCTGACTAGCACATGGCACTAGTAGCAATCCTGAGATTACTACCTTTGAGGTCCTATTTTTTAATTTACCTCCTAACTCCCTATATTCTGCTTTTAGGACCTCATCCCGTTTTTTACCTATATCGTTGATGCCTATGTGCACCACGACAACTGGCTGTTCGCCCTCCCCCTCCAGAATGTTCTGTAGCTGCTCTGAGACGTCCTTGACCCTTGCACCAGGGAGGCAACACACCATCCTGGCTTGTGGTCTGGTAGAAACCTATCTACTGGGCAAGGGGCAGATTTAACCATGTCACAGTTTACATTCACAATTTGAAAACAAATATATTTGTACATTCAGTTGTTGTGGGTGATTGAAACACTTGCAAAACAATTGCAAAATTTCAGAAGCTGTGTCAGTTTTTTTTTTGCATATTAGCCTTAGAACAAATGGAATACTTTTAGGACCGTTAACTTGAGTTAAAATGTTTTCGAGGTAATTTATCAAAGTGTTATGATTGATTGGAGGAAGACTGACCATTTGGTTGTAAGCTGTGGCTCCTCCTACTCTACTTTTTAAAAGATACAAAATTGCTGAGTCAATTTTGCTGATTAAATATAAATTTTACTTTAGTAGCCAGTGTGTTTATTTACCGTTCCAGATGCAGAGAGGAAAGTGGTATCTGAATATTTAGGCAGCTGTGCTTCTTCATGTTTCCATAACCATGGTATCCTCTCCTAGCATTGCTAGGCCCTTGGAGCACCCTTCAAAATACTTAAACACCCTGAGACCTCATCTGAGTACTGCCATATCCCAGGCCTCCTTCCCAGTACCTCCAATTTCCAGGTTTCCCCCAATGCTGATAAATTAGTGTCCCTGGTATTACTTCTTGCCAAAACGCCCCTGTTATAAAACCTCCAACTCACCATAAGTATGGGAAATTTGCCAATATATGTAACACAGCTTGGGTTATGTTGTATAACTCCTGTTGCTTTTAAGCAGTGTGAAGTCTGACTTATTGTGAGGCCACAGAACGCTATCAATTGATAGAATGTCTTCATGACAAGGTGCAAGATACTGAAATCTATTTTAGGCGCTATTTGTACTTGGATGAAAGTATTAAATCAATTCCAAATTATCCACAAAGTGACATTGTGAAATCTAGTGACAGTATCATGATGTATATATTTTTTATGTCTTTAATGGTAGGAGAGTGAGTTGTGCTAGTAGGGAATGAAAGGTTCCTAGGAAAACAGAAACCTTAAATAAGGGAGGAATTTGTGAAGCAGGTTTTATGGTAAGTCTTTGACCAATTCACATACTAAACAAATAGCAGTTGCAGTTCATTATAATAATTGAAGCCATTGACCAAGGTGTCTAAGCCTACACCACAACTCATTATCCTAACAATATTGCCTCAGTAGTTCACCAGCAGATGTAGTTCAAGTGAATGCATTTGATAAATTGCAGTTAAAATGCAGGGCATTATTTCAGTTGTTTAAATTTGTTACAACTTAGACAACCGAGAAAACATCTGGTATAACCTAGAATTGTCTATTGTAAAACCTGCAATTTGCATCTCGCTGTCATAGCATACTCAAAATTGAGAACTCACCTTGTGTGCAATTACGTGTTGAACATATGGAACGTTTCTTCATTTTTCCCTACATTTCGAAACAGAAACTGATGTGCAATATTTTATTGCAGTGTTATTAACATCTGTATATTACATGTATGATTGATTTGCAGTAGATCTGGATTATTTTGTTACAAAATCTAATGAAAATGTTTGTGGAGCATATTTTTTTTCCCAAAGAATGTATGTTCAGTTCTTATATTTGTAATCTACAATTTGAAGAGAAAAGTGTCTTTGAGGGGTGGTGTCTCTGTTTCCTGAAGTACATTCTGACTGGGATGAAGTTCTCTGTCGCCTGCTTTATGGAGGTTCATTTTTTTAATGCACAATCTTGTATCTTTTTAAGAAGCCAAAATATCTATGAAATTATGATGTGCAGCACATAGTGGGGCACTTGCCATTCACCCACAATATACTGTTGGAAGATTGGTGTTTTGTAGTGTTGCATTGGGGGTTACGTTTGTTCACAACAGAAACACGCGATTCAATATTGAGCAGAGGCAGTTGTTGAGAAATTATTGTTCTTGTTCAATAGATTACTACATAACTGAGAGCAGCTGCCTTGATGTGAGCAACATTTGGAAATGTACTTTTTTTGTTTAAAGACTAGAGAAACTAGTTCTCTTCAACTTTGAAATGAGACCTATACAAGAGATTAAATGGCATAGATAATGCTAATTTGGAGTACTAATTCAGTTTATACAAGGATACTAGAATAAGGAGACATAGATTAAAACTGGTGATAGGAAAGTTTAGGTCAGACGTATGCAAGGACTTCAGTCAGAGTGATTAACACCTGGAACTGTCTTTCTGGTTGGAGTAGTGGAGTTGAAAACCTTGGACTCCTTCAAGAGTGAGTTAGATGACATGAGGAGAGGTAAGTATTTTAGATTGTGTCGCTCAGATGGGCTGAATGGCCTCCCTTGTTTGTGTCTGTCCTGGCGATTTTTTTTTTGAATTGGACTTTTATATGATAAATGAAGAAAATGTAACTAATGTAATTTTGCCCATTTGATGACAGAACTTGCATTTCACTTTACGATTTTGTTTAAAAGATACAGTATGTCAGTAAGCATTTTGATAACATGATTTAAAATAAGAATAGTTTGATCTTGTCCAGCGAGTCAACAAATGTTCTACATGTTTTCCCTTAAATTCTACTTTAGTCATATTTGGCATTTAAGATCCACCAAATATAGATGACTGAGTGGTAGAGTGGGTTGAATATACTTGCTAGGGCCATCGTCAGGGTCACGTTTTTACTGAGGTGAACTTGACCACCCACAGTTTTTGGTATTTTACTTTTATAGTGCAATATCATTTGTGTATTTTAGCAAGGTGCTTTTACAATTCTTATTTTTTATTCTGTGTATGTAATAAAATAAAACTGGTGGTTTGTAAACTCTTTGAAAACAGATGATACATGCACAAGAATGCCAGGGAGCAGAAACATTCCAAGGGCATCTTTTTGTCACAATCCACATGGATTGCTGCAGGGTTCTAGAGAAGATTAATTTAGAGTTTTTATATGACTTGTTTGGAAAATATTTGAGTGTGCATGGCATGTTGGAACAGCACTGTTTTTATCAAATATAATGAGGAAAATAGTCAGGGACTAACATTGTGTTTTTATCAACAAAAAAACAATGGTCAATAGTCCACGACTTTTGAAATAAATGTTGGATATTGAAACTGCTTAATATTTTTGTTTACTATTTGTTATTAACTGTATTATAAAAATTTCCATATTGAGAGGGTGCAATGAATTGTGTTCAAGCTGAGAGATGTTAAAGCTGGAGTGTAAAATACCCTAATGCAGTATTCTTTTTTAAGAACCAGTGTCAACTAGAAATACTCCTAGGGGGTTAAATTCGGTTGATTTGCGCCTCCCGTTAGCGCCCTAAGAGGGTGCTAACGGGGCGCAAATCAACTAGCGCCTGGGCGCGACGCTGCTAACTCCTCCCGCGAAATTCAGCGGGAGGGTAGCGGCAGCGCTAACCGTTAGCAGCGGCGGCAATGGCGTAATTGCCGTGCGCAGCGCCCCGGCTGTAACATTGGGTGGCGCCCCCCCGACTTACCGCCGGACGCTATGTCCGCCAGGGTCGGGGGGCCTACCTGCGGCTGGGGCGGCGCTAGTTAAAGTGGAGGTGGCGGGCGGCCATTTTTGTTGCTGGCAGCCTGCCAGCACCTGCCCCCGTTGCTGTCCCCGGCCCCCGTGAAGTCCCCCCACGGGGTGCCGGCTGCTCTCCGTGAGCCCGGCACTCCTCTCGTTTGCCGGCACTCCCGATCCCTGGTGGCCCAGCTGGGCCCCGGGACGTGCTGCGCCAGGCCCCGCCCCTTTAATAAGGGGAGGAAGGCCTGCAGTACCTCGCTGCGGCACGTTGCGTCGCGATATTGCCTCACAGCAACCCAAGAGGGACGCGGGGCGCTTCCAGTAGTGCCACTCCTCTCGGGGCGCTACCTGGGAAAATCGGCCGCGGGGGCGCTCACGTTTTCGGGGCGCTAAAATTAGCACCCCGACGAAGGTAGAAAGGGGGCGCTACCCAATTTTTACCCCCTGAGATCAAAAATGAGAGAAGTTTAAGGTAAAGACCTCTTCTCTGCCCCAACAACGTGCCTTTAAACTAACTTCTGAAGAGTGCCTATTACTCTACCAGGGAAATATTGTAAGAGCAGCATAATTATGTCAAAAATGTTGTGATAAGCTTTTTTTTAAATAAAAAAACTGAAACAAGGGGATAGATTTAACAAGAACAACAACTTGCATTTATATAGAGGCTTTAATGCAGTTAAGCATCCCAAGGCGCTTCACAGGAGCGTTATCAAACAAAGTTGGGCACCGAGCCACATCATGAGATATTAGGACAGGTGACCAAAAATTTGGTCAAAGAGGTAGGTTTTAAGGAGCGTCTTAAAGGAGAGAGAGGTGGAGAGGCTTAGGGCCCAGCAGCTGAAGACACCGCTGCCGATGGTGAAACGATTAAAATCGGGGATGCTCAAGAGGCTAGAATTGGAGGAGCGCGGAGATCTGGGAGGGTTGTGGGGCTGGAGGAGGTTACAGAGATAGGGAGGGTGAGGCCATGGAGAGATTTGAAAACAAGGATGAGAATTTTAAAATTGACGCGTTGCCGGACCGGGTACCATTGTAGGTCAGCAAGCACAAGGTTAATGGGACTTGGCGCGAGTTAGGATACGGGCAGCATAGTTTTGGATGTGTTCAAGTTTATGGAGGGTGGAAGATGGGAGGTGGGCCAGGAGAGCATTGGAATATTCATGTCTAGAGATAACAAAGGCATGGATGAGGATTTCAGCAGTAGATGAGCTGAGGCAGGGGCAAGGATAAGGTACTCATCCTTACTGATAATCTTCAAATAAGAATATTCCCACTGCTGTCATTCATTTCAAATTTGACTAACAAATGTCTCAATAGTAGCATTATCAACATAATGCCTCCCATATGCAGTACGTAATGGATGATTATGGTGCTGTATTAGGGAAGGAAATTGTGAATAGGATTAGGGTCCATCCTTGCGTGGCCTAATCATTGCATTATCTATATGTACTGGTAGGGTTGGTTTCAGCATCCTCTGGTTGTCAGAAAGGAATGTGGTGAGCAGCAAAATGGGACCAAATTGTTGGAGATTGAATGAATGAATTCCACAGTAGCCACTAATTTAATTCTGAAATAGTCTTGTAACTGACCACATTTCAGATTGTTTGTTTGGGTTCTAGGAAGAGGATATAACTTGCTCTCAATTTAGTTTGCAAGCACAACATGGGAGGATTTCTGGAGTTCTTAAGGGATCTGATGATTGAGGCCTCAATTTATAGAATGAACATCCATTTGGATGTTTTGTTTGTTCGTTATGGGTCTCTAGTAAACTGTCAGCTTCCACTGGTTTATTATCTAAGTGATAGTGCTTTTATTTGCTTCCTCATATTTTTGAAAGATTCATTATCATTGTACAGAAAATAATTTCAGTCAATCTTTTGTATTTTGTTGTGCTGTAATTAATTTTAGAAGTGTGTTGTGTCTGGAGTTTGTGGCTTCCAGTCCAGAAATTTGGGTAAACAAATAGCCAGTTTGGGATATTTAGATGGTAGTTTTGACACTATATTCTTTTTTGGACTCTTGCACTGAGATTAGAATACAGTCTTTATTTATTTCTTGTTTTTATAAAAGGGATATATAATTTATAGTTAAACTTATTGATTTTCTGAAAGGTGTATTTCTGTTTGCCATAGTGAGTATTTTTAGTGTTCTGTTGCAGTTCTGAATGTTTGTAGCAACATGTACTGTAGTTTTACATTGTTAATGTAAGGAAATTTCTTTCAAATAGTCATTACCTGACGTCTTGGATTTAAAACCAAGATTTAATGCTCAGAATAGATGTTTTGGACTGAAAATCCAGTAACACAGTGGACAAATTATGAGTGGTGCTAAATTTGTGTGGTTTATTTGTGGGTTGGTATTGTTTCATTCAGAATCTAGCAACGTGCATGTAAAATTCAAATCAATTATCTCTATTTGGCAAGCAGCTGTAACTGAAGTGCCAAATTTATCTTTATTGATGAACCCTGTATTTGTTTTTGACTAGCTATTCCTTTTGATCCTTTATATTAGTAGTGACTTTCTTTACAATATTAAATGTAAACTCTCTCGACTGAAAAACAATGGCATTCTATCAGTAGTTGGTTATGGTTGACTTGGTTCAGAGCTTCTGATGTTTATTTTCTAAAGCAGACAGATGCAACATAAAACAATAATGTAGGAAAAGACCACACATGAAATCTATTTGGGTGATTTTGTAATGTAGTGCTTTTGATCATGATTTAGAGCGTTGTGTTGCCTCTTTTCATTTGCCAAGCTTCATGACTACGGTGGCACTTTATTTAGTGTTTGAAAGTTGTACTTCTGAAATTCGTGGAAACATAATGAACATGATTGTTGAAATGCTGGAGATCTTAATATTTGAAATAGTCATCAGTACCAGATTTCTTAGTTGCCAGTGGTTCCAGTTAGTAATGCTTTGATTGTAGCGAGACAGACATCAATGAGCCCCCACACTGTTTACAGGAATCTTTCCCATCATTGTGAATAATCTGAAAATTGCTCCTTTTCTATCTTTAATTTTTAAAATTAATATTGGCCTTCATCAGGAACATCACCACCAACTCTCTGTGATTATATTTTTTCCCTCTTGCATCACAACAGCAAGATAATGGCCCAGAAATTGATCTCGCTCTGTTCCCGCGGGGGTAAGCCTTCCCCGCGATGTCTCACCTCGCTTATGCTTTTTCTGATCCAGCTCGCACGAACTTGATGTTCCAGACATCAGCTGTGCTGGGCTTGCGTATCCCAGCGGCGTAGTGAATTCGTGCGAGCTGTGGGATCACGTGACTCAGTTAGAGCCAATGGCAGCACACCATCTTCCATTCATAAGTCTCACAGCATGGCTGTGAGACTTATGAATCTTACACCCCCCCAAAATAACAGCTAAACCTCAATTAAATTAAAAAAAAAAACCATCACATTAATAAAATAAGTATAGTTAATTAAATTAACCATTTTAAATAAAAAATTAAAATTTTGAAAAAATTTAAAATCTTTTAAAAAGTTATAAAAATAAACTTACCTGTCTTTAAAGTCTATAAAAAAGATATACCTGTAAAAAAAAATTCAAAAAAATACTTAATTCACTACTTACCTTCTTAAAAGCGGGTCTTACTCCTCCTTTTTACATTTCCAAAATCTTCCCTACTTACCTGCGCGTCCAAAGCATGAAGTGCACAGCGTGCGCGCAGCCTGTAGCGCGCACGCGATGCACCCAGGCCCCGCCCCCTTTTCGGAAGAGCAATTGCCGGTTTTCAGCGCATGCGCAGGGCATGCAGAAAACCGGCAATTGGAGTGGGAATACGCGAGAGTATGCAGTGCGTACTCTCGCGTCCCGGGATCAATTTTCGGCCCAATGTAAACTTAAAGGGCTTATTTTCGACTTCACTTGATGGGGAGCCAGAAGTGCATATGGAAATTCAGGTGTGTAGTATGCATGAATTTCTAACCATTCAAATTGTTTGTTACGAGTCATTTGTGAGATCATAATTAGATTAAAAGATATGACGGTAGATAAGCAATGGTAAACATTTAAAGAAATAATTCATATTTCTCAACGAATATACATTCTCTTGGGGAATAAAAACTCCACTGGAAAAGTGGTACAACCATGGCTAACTAGAGAAGTTAAAGATGGTATTAGCTTAAAAGAAGTGGCTTACAATGTTGCTAAGAAGAATAGTAAGGCTGAGGATTGGTAGAGTTTTAGAAACCAGCAAAGGATGACCAAAAATTGATAAAGAGGGAGAAAATAGAATACGAGAGTAAACTAGCAAGATATATAAAAACAGATTGTAAGAGGTTTTACAAGTATGTAAAAAGGGAGAGATTAGCAAAAGTAAAAGTGGATCCCTTAGAGGCAGAGACGGGATAAATTATAGTGGGGAATAAGAAAAAGGCAGAGACATTAAACAAATATTTTGTATCTGTCTTCACAGTAGAAGACACAAAGAACATACCGGAAATTGTGGGGAACCAAGGGTTTAATGAGAGTGATTAACTTGAAAGTAATTAATACTAAAGAAAAAGAACTGGAGAAATTAATGGGACTAAAAGCAGACAAATCCCCTGGACCTGATGGCCTACATCCTAGGGTTTTAAAAGAGGTGGCTGCAGAGATAGTGGATGCATTGGTTTTGATCTTCCAGAATTCCCTATATTCTAAAACGGTCTCCGTGGATTGGAAGGTCGCAAATGTAACCCCTCTGATCAAGAAAGGAGGGAGATTGAAAACGGGAAACTATAGGCCAGTTAGCCTGACATCAGTAGTAGGGAAAATGCTAGAATCTATTATTAAGGGTATGGTAACTGGGCACTTGGAAAATCACAATATGATTAGGCAGAGTCCACAGGGAAGTTGTGTTTGACAAAGTTGTTAAGAGTTTTTTGAGGATGTAACTAGCAGGGTAGATGAGGGGGAACCAGTGGATGTAGAATATTTGGAATTTCAGAAGGCATTCAATAAGGCACCACACAAGTGGTTGTTACACAAGATTAGGGCTCATGAGATTGGGGGTAATATATTAGCATGGATTGAGGATTGGTTAATGGACAGAAAACAGAGAGTAGGAATAAACGATCATTTTTGGGATGGCAGGGTGTAACTAGTGGAGTGCTGCAAGAATCGGTGCTTGGGCCTCAGCAATTTACAATCTATATCAATGACTTGAATGAGGGGGCCGAGTGTAATATATACAAGTTTGCTGACAACACAAAGCTGGGTGGGAAAGTAAGTTGTGAGAAGGACATAAAGAGTCTGCAAATGGATATAGACCAGTTAAGTGATTGGACAGTAAGGTGGCAAATGGAGTATAATGTGGAGAAGTGTGAAATTGTCCACTTTGGTAGGAAGAATGGAAAAGCAGAATATTTTTTAAAAGGTGAGGCGTGAGTAAGAGTAAATTGACAAATGTGAGTAAATAACCTTGGGATCAAATTCACTATCATCTTTCTTGTGTTACAGCAACTTACCAATCAGAGAAGTAGACCTGTGTTTGCTGATGATTTTTTTATTGGTAGAGATCTGGTCTGATTTTATAAATTAAATGAACAACAGTAAGCTATAGTGGTAATTAGCTGTATAACTTCGGGGACAGATTAGTAATGCATTCTATCTGGCGTGAACATGTAAGTGAATCACTAGTGGTATAAATGACATGGTACTGGGTGTGGCAACAATGTGCTTTTTAGCCTGTAGGGAGAAAAATCATTAATTCTGCTCCTTCTCCTAACAGTTTTAAAATTATTTCCCCTTTTAAGCTCCCATCTCTCTCTTGATACTTACTTTCAGTGATAAAGAAACTCTTGGCAGCACCACTCTATCCAGTAGAAGAAAGGGAGATTTCTGACTTGCCTGCAAATCTCACATGTGACGCCAAATATGCTTGTACTTTTGTAGGAGATATGTTCCAATCCTACTTGGGACCGCAGCCTCACATTTTCTTCCACAACACTAATGACTTTTGTTGGTGGCACTTCTTCCTTTCTCTCCAAACTGGAGAATTTTACTGACTCCATTTCCTCTCTGGATTTTTATTTCTACGTCTTCATACATCCTACTATACACCTACTGACTCCTATAACTACCTGGATTAGGTTTCTTCCTATCCCATTCATTTGAAGACATTACCCCATTCTTCCACTTTTTGGACTGCATTGTATCTGCTATATATTTTCCACTTACACACCATACCTTCTGAAATGTCCTCCTTTTTTCTCTGCTGAAGTTTTCTATCATTTGGTTATCTAGGCTCTTGACCAAGTCCACTCCATTTCTTATTTCTGTGTTCTTGCCTTCTTTCACAACAGTCACAGGGTCTCTCTTGTCCTTGCCTTCCATCCCACTAGGCTCTGTACCTGCTAAATCAATTTGTCACTTTTGGCATCGCCAACTAGCGTGTTTTTCCTCCCCACTCCTCCTTCCGACTTTCCAGAGGTACCGATTTCTCTGGGTCACTTTATTCTTCTCTTTTCCATCACCCCAATTCTCATTGTCCTCCTTCTGGTACTTTCACGATTGTGAAATTCGCATATATGTGCTGGATGACAGGGTCTTCAACTGATTCAGACAAAACTCCAAACATAGTTATTTATATAGAACAGAGTATATTTAATAATAACCGGTAACACTAATGCAAGTCAGCAACTTTCCTCCCTCCTCCAAGAAAGCTTCTGAGTTTTGCCTGATATACCCAACTACCCCACCTTGTCAAGGGATGACACGAGCCACAAGTCCACCTTCCCAGAGCCCAGTTTTTCACGATTGCTGCATGATTGAACCAGAGTAGATACAGCATCTTTCCATTTGCATCTTCCCATACCATTCTCCAGGACGCCAAAGACTCCTTCTACATGAGACAGTAATTTGCATATATATCCTCTAATTCTAATATACTGCAATGTTTATGGTGCAATCTCCTCTGCAGTAGGGAGATCAAATGGAGACTGAGTGACAGCTTTGCTGAATATCTTTGTTCTGTCTGCAAGTGTGATCACGTCCCTCTTGTGACTTGTCACTTCAACTCGCCCTCCTGTTTCTACTTTGGCTGTTCCAACCAAGCTCAATGCAAACTTGAAGAACAATATTTCTTCTTTTTCCATAGCCTTCTGGTCTGAACATTGGCGTTAGCAATTTCAAACTTAGTTGTCTCTTACATTTTTCTGCCTACTTCAGCCACCATCCTCTACTTCACTTCTCCATTTTGCAGCCCTTTTCATCTCCTGCTTTTTAAAAATCCTTTCACTGCCTGAGGCGCTCTTTCTGTTTCATCCGTGAGCTTTCACCTCTTTTCAGATTTCTGAAAAAAATGTATTCACAGATTATTAAACCCATTAACTGCCTTTTTGTGATAGTCATTTTCACACCTCATTCTGGCCTTTTTTATCTGTTGTTCTCATCTCTCCCAACCCCCTCCTATTTGGTGCTATAACGGGGCTTGCTTATTTTCCAGTTCTGATGACGGTCTGCTCTATTTTAACCCATCTTTACTTAATTTAGATGCTGACAGCTTTCAGCATTTTCTGTTTTCATTTTGAGATCTTCAGCATTTGCATTTTTAAAAATATCGAGTATGTAGGAAATTATTTGAAAATGTGCATTTTGACATTCCATGGTGCAGCAACCTCCGCTCACTTAAACAAATAAGATGCAGGTGGGGCAAGAAATGTCTGATCTCCAGAAAAAATGGGAGGCAGCGTGGCAGGTGTTGATTGTATTTTGTTTGATTTCTTCATTGTTGTCTTTTCCTTCTGGTGAGAAAACACTGCAGGAGAGTGCAAGTGCATTTGTATATAAGCGTAAGATTTTTTTTAATTGATGATGTAATTTAAAAGCGGTAGAGTAGATATACAGCAAAATTCCAGGACTATACAACAGGGTTCTCTTTTGCCACATGCCTCTCTCTGGTTAGGAAGATAGATAGATATATTGTTCCCATACTTCTACTGGTCCTGGTGTAGTGTAATTATTAGGAGGCATGCAAGAGTGGCCTCGGCTGATTTCCCTCCAATTCTTCCCTTCCCTTACAGAGGCATCTTGTCTCTACCTCCCCCCAGATGACCCAGCTGAGAGAGATCAGGCAATTGGACTGATGAGAAATGCGTGGTGCGACCTGTATCCTACTGTTCGATGAAATTTGCATTTGTTAAATAAAAACTGATTTGTAAAAGTCATCCAAAAATAAGATGCCTCTCTTCTTGAAAGAATACTTGACTTTTTTTAATTAATTAAATAGTACATTAAATTCACTGTACACAAGTATTTTTAGTGTACAGTCAATATAAAAAAATCTGCAATAAGTTTGTATTTTCTAAATGTATCTTTTTATTTAGTGGAGGCTTTTACATTTCATACCCCTTTCTACTGTTAACAAAAATAAAATATCTTGTTTCCTCTTATGTAAAGTTTTGCAATGCATGTAATGGCTCCAGTGTAACTTCTATAATATTTAGCTAATATATTTCTATTGAGGCTTAGGGATTCTGTTTTAATTACTGTACTCTGGCAGTGTATTTATAATTTTTTTCCAGTGCTTGAATGGAGCTGAAAGAGATTTGTTGAATTTATCAATTCTTCAATATTTGCCAGTAAGATCAGGGTGAGGATTAGGCCCCCTTGCATTGAAGCAATAGAAAATAAAACAAGTCCTCAATGGGTTAATTTGACTTTTTATAGGGTTAATGTTTGCTAAATTATCAGGTTATAAGATTGAAAGCAAAGATCTTGATCTTTGTTGGTGAAAAGTATTAGATGGCGGCCCTAATGCAGAGTCTCATTAAAGAAACTGTCAGGACTCCTCCACTTTGCCATCACCTGGGTTATCTTGCAAGAGGCAACTGTCGCTTCTCGTCAGTGTGCTATAAAAGAGGCATTTACAAATAAATGAAAAATGTCACATTCGATATCACTCTTTAAAGCTTACAGTGTGTCAGCTTTGCCACAAACTGCCCTTGTTGCTTTATATTTCAGGTTTTGCAGTCTTCAGCAGTCAATAGGTTTTGACTGGGTGGAGTCTCCTCCATTTTGTTAGAGGTAAGCTCTCTAACAATTGCTTTTTATTAAAATGTTGTAATTGTTTGGATTACCGCTACCGATTGTCAGGCGTACTGACAAAAATAGCAGCTGCTTTGCACAGATGGTATGTCAACATTAAAACCTGCAGCAAATTATTATATCAATGTTTTTTTAAATGGCTCCTCATTTCAAATAGCATTTAATTTTTTTTATTATATGAAATTGAATATAAGTGTAGTCAATCAAGATTGCTTCTAAGTTGTTTTTCCAATATGTTACCACCACCCCTGAAGGCGTGGGTTCTTAGGGTGCTAGTTGCCCTCCAAAAGCTTGCCCAAGTAGTCATTTTCTATGCATGAGCCTTGATGAGTGTTAGCAGGCGTCCTGATTTTGGGGGGGGGGTGGAGAAATCAAAGCTGAGCTGAATCCTGTCCTCATCTGAGCAATACACACACTCGCTTTCCAACTGTGGCAATTGATTGGCAGTCAGAAACGGTAGTCATAGCTGATTTCTCCCATCCCCACCATAGATTTTTTTAATAGCATCCAGACCTGAGATCAGTTAACTCAGCACAGACTGGGATCTTCCGAGTCTATTAATAACACAGGTAATCATGGCTATTATTTAACATATTGAATTTAAGAAGACTTGGAATCCTCAGCAATAATGTTATTATGCAGGTTTGTGGAAGAATTATTGACGTGCTCCGGCAATTTTGATACATCTGAATTGCATACAGTGAGCTTGATTGTATACTGTGAAACATATGAGTACTATGCAGTTTTGTGGAGAGTTAGGCAGCTTATCCAAATATAAAAAAAATTGGGGTTATGACCTTGCGTTTAAATGGACTCTAAAAATAAAATTGTTGTAAATTGCACCTCATTTTTCTACAATAAAAAGGCCACTCAAGTCAGTAATGCAAAATATTGTCATGAAAGCAAACATTAACGCTTCCACATTTGTATTTCTTTAATTGCATTCATAATGTATATTTCTCTTGTGCAGGCTTGACCATTATTTTGCTTTATTTGAGATTTGCTCATTGTTTGAGATGAGACACAATGGTATCTATATACTATCACACAGTGAAGGCATGACTAATGGTTTATCTCAGGTCCAGAGGGAACTAGCCATTTAAATATCCAAAGTTCTGAGGTATTGCCAATGGTTAGGTTGGAGAATCAGATGGAATTGCCTTCTGACCAATGAATGGGTACTGGGAACAGAAAATGGGATGGGAAATGATGCAACTAGCATGTTTCTGGCAATAGTACAATGTATTGGGAAGGATAGGAAGTATGAGGATTATTGGAATGACATAATGCAGGGAAGCATGGCTGAGGCGAAAGATGGGAAATGAGCCACCAAACACTGCAGGCCACGTTTTCATTCTTGAAATGAAGCTGTATTTCATGTACCATTTCACCTCTCTGGACCTATTATATCAAGACTTTTCTCCTGTGCTTTTTTTTTTGTAGATTGCGTTATTATTTAAATAGTTAGTTCACTGCATACAGTGCTAACCGTTTATATTTGCAAGCTATTTCTTTATATAGAACCTTTCGTGATGTCAGGATGTCCCACAATGTTTTATAGACAATGTAGTGTAGTCACTGTTGTAATGTAGGAAATGCAACAGCCAATTTGTGCACCACAAGGTCCCATAAACAGCAGATGACCTGAGAATTTTTTTAAGAGATATTGGTTGAGGGATAAATATTGGCCAGAACACTGGGGAGAAACTCCCCTGCTGTTATTCGAATAGTGCCATGGGATCTTTTATGTCCACCTTGGAGGGCAGACAGGGCATCGGTTTAATGTCTCATCCAAAAGACAGCAACTCCGTCAGTGCAGCACTCCCGCAGTACTGCACTGGAGTGTCCGCCTCGATTATGTACTCGAGCCTCTGCCGTGGGACTTGAACCTACAACCTCTTGACTCCAAGGCAAGAGTACTTCCAAATGACCCATGACTGACACTTATTGGGGACCATTCTAATTTTGTTGACATAATTGGACCGTACATATGTTTGGACGTTTGGACATTTCGTACATTAGAAATTATTTTTATACAAGAAATAATATAATATATAAATACAAGTATAATGGGCCGTATTTTCCGATCGGAGGCTTCCTACGTGCGGAGGCCTCCGATCTGGAAAAAAATCTACGGACTTACCTGAGGGCTCCCGAGGTCCGGACACTTCTGCTCCTGGGCCTCTCCAACTCGAAATGTGCAGGCCCCACGTATCCCAGAGGCACATGCGATTCGCAAGCGTCCCTGGGATCATGTGGGCCATGGGGAGCCAATCAAAGAAGGGAATCTCCCTTCATACACTTGACCGATAGATCTGTCAAATATATGAATGGAGATCACCCCAAAAACACTGTAAAACATTAAATAATTTTTTTTTCATCGCATTTTTAAAATTAGTTGAAATTACAATAAATTAAATATTTTAAACAAAAATTACATTTTTTGAA
Organism: Squalus acanthias; assembly: GCA_030390025.1. Lineage (NCBI taxonomy): Eukaryota > Metazoa > Chordata > Chondrichthyes > Squaliformes > Squalidae > Squalus > Squalus acanthias. The sequence continues at coordinate 44,030,322 of CM059429.1, read as the reverse complement.
AAAAATAATTAAAGTTTTTAACAGGGCTAAAAATAAGCTTACCTTTTTTAAAGTATTTTTAAATGATAAATGAGTGAAACATTTTTTAAAAAACTTTTTTTCAACTCTTATGCTGGTAAAAGCAGGCCTATAATAAAATTATAAACATTTTCTAAATAAAATTTCTGAATTTTAAATTTCTGATCATTTATTTTTTTACATGTATTTTCCTTTATTTCCTTAAATAAATGAAGGCAAATACATGTAAATAAAACAGATATTTAAAATTCAGAAGTGAATTTTATTGTTTGAGTGTCATACGTGACACTTGTTCTTTTCAGATTAGTATTTGTAGCTTATGCAAATAGTTGCTAATTCCATTTCTTTCAGTGGCTCTGATTGAGCAATACATGTCTGCGATCCTCCAACACATGCTGAATGCTGTACCAGTGTATGTCATGTACCTCTATTCAGAGAATAAGAATTATTACATCAAAAGATAAATAATCTATTTGTGCCAGGGTGGTAATCCAAAGCAAAAACGTTGTACCATTGTTTAAAAAGGGAGAAAGGGATAGATCGAGTAATTACAAGCCAGTCAGCCTAACCTTGTTGGTGGGCAAATTATTGGAAGTAATTCTGAGGGACAGTTTCAGTCGTCATTTAGAAAGGCACGGATTAATCAATGACAGTCAGCATGGATTTGTTAAGGGAAGGTCGTGTCTGACTAACTTGATTGAATATTTTAAGGAGGTAACAAGGAGGGTCGGTGAGGGTAGCGCGTTTGATGTAGTCTACATTAATTTTAGCAAGGCTTTTGACAAGGTCCCACATGGCAGACTGGTCAGAAAAGTAAAAGCCCATGGGATCCAAGGGAAAGTGGCAAGGTGGATCCAAAATCTGCTCAGGAAGCATAGGGTAATGGTCAACAGGTGATTTTGTGACTGGAAGGCTGTTTCCAGTGGGGTTCCACAGGGCTCAGTACTAGGGTCATAATAAGTGAGGTCTGAGTGAATGGACCTGCGGCAGGAACGGAGTCGGAGACCGGGGATAAAGGCAGCGCGGAGCAGAGGCCTGGGAGTCTGAACGAGCGGACTACCTGTGAGAGAGACAGTCGGCAAGCGACACAACGAAGGAGTGGCGTCAGAATTCAAAGGTGTCGCTGGCATAAGGGAACTGAGAGGTGAGCATAGGGTGAGTATTTGTGGTAAGTTTTTTTTGTTCTGTTTGAGTATATTTCTGCTAAGTAGATCATAGCCTATCTAATAGAGGGAAGTGCTGATTGGTGGGTAGCTGTTGAGTGTTTCTTGTTAAGTTTTAAGTTTATTTCTGCTAAATTACCTCCATAGTCTGGTAACTAGAGGCATGGCAGGGCAGCTCAGTCCCATGATTTGCACATCCTGTGCCATGTGGGAAATCCTGGACATTTCTTGCGGCCTGGACGACCACGTGTGCAGGAAGTGTCGTCAACTGCAGCAACTCGAGCTCCGGGTTTCGGAGCTTGAGCGGCAGCTGGAGTCACCACAGTGCATCCGCGAGGCTGAGAAATACTTGGAAAGCACGTTTCTAGAAGTGGTCACCCCGCAGCCTCAGAATGTGCAGGCAGAGAGGGAATGGGTGACCGCCAGACAGAGGAGGAGGACCAGGCAGGTAGGGCAGGAATCCCCAAAGTGCATCTTGCTCGCTAACCGGTTCACAGTTCTGGAAACTGGTGGGGGCGATGGTTCCTCTGGGGAGAGCAGCCAGAGTCAAGGCCACGGCACCATGGGTGGCTCAGCTGCACAGAGGGGAGGAAGAAGAGTGGAAGAGCAAAAGTGATAGGGGATTCATTGGTTAGGGGAACAGATAGGTGTTTCTGTGGACGCAGACGTGACTCCAGGATGGTATGTTGCCTCCCTGGTGCCAGGGTCAAGGATGTCACTGAGCGGCTGCAGGACACTCTGAGGAGGGAGGGTGAACAGCCAGAGGTCGTTGTCCATATCGGTACCAACGACATAGGCAGAAAGAGGGATGAGGTCCTGCAGGTAGACTATAGGGAGCTAGGAAAGAGATTAAAAAGCAGGACCTCAAAGGTAGTAATCTCCGGATTACTCCCGGTGCCACGTGAGTACAGGAATAGGAGGATAGAACAGATGAATGCGTGGCTGGAGAGATGGGCAGGAGGGAGGGCTTTAGATTCCTGAGGCATTGTGACCATTTCTGGGGGAGGTGGGGCCTGTACAAGCCGGACGGGTTACACCTCAACAGAGCCGGGACCAATATTCTCGCGGAGAGGTTTGCTAGTGCTGTTGGGGAGGGTTTAAACTAGCTTGGCAGGGGGATGGGCACCAGCATATAGGAGTAGAAAAGAGGGATAAGGTGCATAAAAGAAGAGTGTGTTGGATAGTACTAGAGAAGAAAGTAGTACTAGAGATGGAAGTAGTACCATATTAGACAGGAGCAGACTAAGAAAGACTATGAAAAATTCAAAATGGGTTTAGAATGCATGTACGTAAACACACAAAGTGTGGTGAATAAGGTTGGTGAGCTACAAGCACAATTAGCCGTGTGGCAATATGATGTGGCAATAACGGAAACATGGCTTAAAAACGGTGAGGACTGGGCACTTAATATTCAAGGGTACAAAGTGTTCAGGAAAGATAGGGAAGGAAAAAAGGGAGGTGGGGTGGCAGTGATGATTAAGGAAGACATTGTAGTGTTGGAAAGGGAGGATGTTCTTGAGGGGACAAGGACGGAATCCATTTGGTTAGAGTTGAGGAGCAAAAAGGGTATGATCACGCTATTGGGTGTATTCTACAGGTCTCCAAATAATGAGAGGGAGGTAGCGGAGCAAATCTGCAGGGAAATCGCAGAGATATGCAAGAGCTGTAGAGTGCTGATATTGGGGGACTTTGATTATCCGAATATCGATTGGGATAATGTTAGGGTAAAGGGAAAGGACAGGGAGGAATTTCTGAAATGTGTTCAGGAGAATTTCCTTGACCAATATGTTCTTGGCCCAACTAGGAAGGAGGCATTGCTGGATCTGGTGCTGGGGAATGAGGTGGGCCAGGTCGACCAAGTGTCTGTGGGAGAACACTTGGGTACGAGTGATCATCATATCATAAGATTTAGATTAGCAATGGAGAGGAGCAAGGAACAATCTAGAGTGGAACTTCTAAACTGGAATAGGGCTAACTTCAATGGGATGCGAAAGGATCTAGCCAGGGTAAAATGGAACCAAAGACTGACAGGAAAAACTGTAATGGAACAATGGGTGATTTTTAAGGAGGCGATGTTCCAAGTACAGGCTAGGTACATTCCAACATGAGGGAAGGGTAAGGGAACCAAAGCAAGGGCTCCTTGGATGACGAGGGAGATAGAGAAGTTGATGAAACAGAAAAAGAGGGTGTATGATGAATGTCAGGTGAATTCTTCAAGGGATAACCAGACTAAATACAATAAGTTGAGAGGGGAAGTGAAGATGAAAATAAGATTGGCAAAGAGAGAATATGAGAGTAGAATGGTGGTTAACGTAAAAGGGAACCCAAAAATCTTCTACCGGCATGGAAACAGTAAGTGGGTAGTAAGAGGCGGGGTGGGGCCTATTAGGGACAAAGAAGGTGATATATGCTTAGAGGCGCAGGGCAAGGCTAGAATACTCAATGAGTACTTTGTATCGGTGTTTACTAAGAAGGTGGATGCTGACAAAATATCGGTAGAAGTGGAAAAGGTAGAAGCAATGGAAGGGGTGAAAATTGATCGACAGGATGTACTAGAAAGGCTGGGTATGCTTAGAGTGAATAAGTCGCCTGGTCCAGATGGCTTGCATCCCAGGTTGTTAAGGGAATTGGGGGAGGAGATAGCGGAAGGGCTTGCCATAATTTTTCAATCTTCCCTAGATGTGGGGGATGTGCCTGAGGATTGGAAAGTAGCAAATGTGACACCATTGTTCAAGATAGGGTGTAAGGACAATCCTAGTAACTACAGGCCGGTCAGTTTAACATCAGTGGTGGGTGAAGTTTTAGAAACAATAATGAAGGAAAAAATTAATGGGCACTTGGAGAGGTTTAAGCTAATTAAGGAGAGCCAACACGGATTTGTAAAAGGCAGATCGTGTTTGACTAATCTAATTGAATTTTTTGATGAAGTAACAGGGAGGATTGATGAAGGGACTTCAATGGATGTTGTCTGCAATGGATGTTGTCTACATGGATTTTCGGAAGGCGTTTGACAAAGTACCACATAGAAGGCTGGTTAACAAAATTGAGGCTCATGGAATAGGTGGGTCAGTGGCAGCTTGGATAAGGAATTGGCTTATGGACAGAAAACTGCGAGTTGTGGTAAATGGCTGTTTTTCAGACTGGAGGATGGTAGACAGTGGTGTTCCCCAAGGGTCAGTGCTGGGGCCACTGCTTTTTTTGATATATATAAATGACTTGGATATTGGAATACAGAGTAGAATTTCTAAATTTGCCGATGACACCAAACTTGGGGGTGTGGCAAACAGTGAGGATGATACCAATCGACTGCAACAGGTCATAGAAAGGCTAGCAGAATGGGCAGACAAGTGGCAGATAGAATTTAATACAGAGAAGTGTGAGGTGATGCATTTTGGCAGAAGGAACAGGGAGAGGCAATATACACTTAATGGCACAGTTTTAAAGAGTGTGCAGGGACAGAGGGACCTGGGAGTTAATGTGCATAGGTCCCTGAAGGTGGCGGGACATATTGAGAGAGTGGTTAGCAAAGCATATGGGATCTTGGGCTTCATAAATAGAGGTATTGAGTACAAAAGTAGAGAAGTTATGCTGAACATTTATAAAGCGCTGTTGAGGCCACAACTGAAGTATTGCGTCCAGTTCTGGTCACTACACTTTAGACAGGATGTGAAGGCACTTGAGAGGGTGCAGAAGAGATTTATCAGAATGGTTCCAGGGATGGGGGATCTTAGCTACAAGGACAGGTTGGAGAAGCTGGATTTGTTTTCATTAGAGCAAAGGCGGTTGAGGGGTGATTTGATAGAGGTGTACAAGATTATGACGGGTTTGGATAGGCTAGACGGGGAAAGGCTGTTCCCATTAGTTGATGGTACAAGGACTAGGGAACACAGATTTAAGGTTTTGGGCAAGTTTACAGGGGGGGCTATGAGGAAAATCCTTTTTACGCAGCGAGTGGTGAGGACCTGGAACTCGCTGCTGACGGAAGTGGTGGAAGCGGAGACACTCAATGTTTTCAAGGAGATACTGGATAGGTACTTGAGGGAAATAAACTTGCAGGGCTACGGAAATAGAGCGGGGGAATGGGACTGACTGGATTGCTCTACAGAGAGCCGGCGCGGACTCGATGAGCCGAATGGCCTCCTTCTGTGCCGTTATGACTCCATGATCCTGCTAGGTCCCTTGCTTTTTGTGGTATTTATCAGTGATTTAGAGTTCAATGTAATGGGCATGATTAAGAAGTTTGCAGATGATACAAAAATTGGCCTTGTGGCTGATAGTGAGGAAGATAGCTGTAGACTACAGGAAGATATCAATGGACTGGTCAGGTGGGCAGAAAAGTGACAAATGGAATTCAATCCAGAGAAGTGTGAGGTAAAGCATTTGGGGAGGGCTAACAAGGCGAGGGAATACACAATAAATGGTATGATACTGAAAAGTGTCAAGGAAAAGAGGGACCTTGGAGTGCATGACAACAGATCCTTGAAGGTAGCAGGTCAGGTAGATAAGGTGGTTAAGAAGGCCACCTCCCTCTGGTCTCTTAACCTATCTCGATCTTTTCATTGCAAACTGCCGGCGTGACATCGGCCATCTCCATTTCTCTGCTCCCCTCACTCACTCCAACCTACCTACCTCCCTCTGAACTTGCAGCACTCCATTCGCTCAGATCCAACCCCAACATTGTCATTAAACCTGCTGACAAGGGTGGTGCTGTTGTTGTTTGGCGAACCGACCTCTATCTCGCGGAAGCTGAACGCCAACTCTCTGACACCTCCTCCTGGACCATGACCCCACTACCGAACATCAAGCCACCATTTCCAAGACTGTCACTGACCTCATCTCCTCTGGAGATCTTCCCCCCCACGGCCGCCAACCTCATAGTTCCCCAACCCCGCACAGCCCGCTTCTACCTCCTTCCCAAGATCCACAAACAGGACTGCCCTGGTAGACCCATCGTTTCAGCCTGTTCTTGCCCCACGGAACTTATCTCTTCCTATCTCGACTCTATTTTTTCTCCCCTTGTCCAGTCTCTTCCCACCACATCGCGACTCTTCCGACGCCCTCCGCCACTTTAACAGTTTCCAGTTTCCTGGCCCCAACCGCCGCCTCTTCACTATGGACGTACAATCCCTCTACACCTCCATCCCCTACCAGGATGGCCTGAGGGCGCTCCGCTTCTTCCTTGAACAGAGGCCCGACCAGTCCCCATCCACCACCACCCTCCTCCGCCTGGCTGAACTTGTTCTCACATCGAACAACTTCTCCTTTGACTCCACTCACTTCCTCCAAATCAAAGGTGTTGTTGTGGGAACCCGCATGGGTCCTAGCTATGCCTGCCTTTTCATGGGATATGTGGAACATTCTTTGTTCCAGTCCTACTCAGGTCCCCTCCCTCACCGCTTTTTCCGGTACATTGATGACTGTGTCGGTGCTGTTTCCTGCTCTCACCCTGAACTAGATAATTTCATTCACTTTGCTTCCAATTTCCACCCTTCCCTCACCTTCACATGGTCCATCTCCGACTCTTCCCTTCCTTTCCTCGACTTCTCCGTCTCCATCTCTGGGGATAGGTTATTGACAAACATTCACTACAAGCCCACTGACTCCCACAGCTACCTGGACTACACTTCCTCCCACCCCGCTTCCTGTAAGGACTCTATTCCATTCTCCCAGTTTCTCCGTCTCCGCCGCATCTGCTCTGACGATGCCACCTTCCATACCAGTGCTTCCGACATGTCGTCTTTTTTCCTCAACCGAGGATTCCCCTCTACTTTGGTTGACACGGCCCTTGACCGTGTCCGTTCTATCTCCCGCACTTCTGCCCTCGCCCCTGCCCCTCCCTCCCGGAACCACGATAGAGTTCCCCTTGTCCTCGCCTTTCACCACACCAGCCTCCACATTCAACGGATCATCCTCCGCCATTTCTGCCACCTCCAGCGTGATCCCACCACCAAACACATCTTCCCCCCACCTCCCCTTTCAGCATTCCAAAGGGACCGCTCCCTCCGCGACACCCTGGTCCACTCCTCTATCACCCCCAACACCCCTTGCCCTTCGCCCGGCACCTTCCCGTGCAAGTGCAGGAGATGCAACACATGCCCTTATACCTCCCCCTTCCCACTGTCCAGGGCCCCAAACACCCCTTCCAGGTGAAACAGCAATTTACTTGTACTTCTTGCAATTTAGTATACTGTATTTGCTGCTCACGATGTGGTCTCCTCTACATTGGGGAGACCAAACGCTGATTGGGTGACCGCTTTGCGGAACACCTCCATTCAGTCCATAAGGGGGACCCCGAGCTTCAGGTCGCCTGTCACTTTAATTCTTCGCACCACTCCCACTCAGACCTCACCGTCCTCGGCCTCTTGCATTGTTCCACTGAAGCTCAGCGTAAGCTCGAGGAACAGCACCTCATCTTTCGATCAGACACTTTACAGCCTTCTGGACTCAACATAGAGTTCAACAATTTCAGATCATAACCTCGGCCCCTATCATTTTTATATGTTTTTCATCCACACTTTTTGTCTGTGTCTTTTTTTCTTCTCTCCCACATGGCAGCTGTCTTTCATTCTGCCAGCGCAATTCACACTTCATCTAGAGCCATCCTTTGTTTCTTAACCTGTCCCATTACCATCTCCTTTTGCTTTGAATATCTCTTAATGTCTCTGAACCTCTCCTGCCTTCCATCCTATCACAGACCTTTCCATTTCTTCTTTCATCTCCTCCCCCCTTTCCCAGCCCCTGCACTTGCTTAAAAATCTGTTCCATTTCCTGCTTTTTTCCAGTTCTGACGAAAGGTCATCGACCTGAAATGTTAACTCTGTTTCTCTCTTCACAGATGTTGCCTGACCTGTTGAGTAGCTCCAGCATTTTCTGTTTTTATTTCAGATTTCCAGCATCTGCAGTATTTTCTTTTGATTTAAGGAGGCATACGGGATACTTTCCATTATTAGCCGAAGCATAGAATATAAGAGCAGGGAGGTTATGCTAGAACTGTATAAAACACTAGTTAGGCCACAGCTAGAGTCCTGCATACAGTTCTGGTCACCACATTACAGGAAAGATGTGATTGCACGAGAGAGGGTAGAGAGGAGATTTACGAGGATGTTGCCAGGACGGGAGAATTTTAGCTATGAGGAAAGATTGGATAGGCTGGGGTTGTTTTCTTTGGAACAGAGGAGACTGAGGGGGGAACTTAATAGAGGTGTAAAAATTATGAGGGGCCTAGAGATAGTGGATAGGAAGGAACTATTTCCCTTAGCAGAGAGGTCAATAATCAGGGGGTCATAGATTTAAAGTAATTGGTGGAAGGATTAGACGAGAATTGACGAGAACTTTATTTTCACCCAGGGTGGTGGGGGTCTGGTACTCACTGGTTGGTAGAGACAGAATCCCTCAACACATTTAAAAAGTACTTGGATATGCACTTGAAGTGCCGTAAATTACAGGGCTACGGACCAAGAGCTGGAAAGTGGGATTTGGCTGGACAGTTCTTTTTCGGCTGGCACAGACACAATGGGTCGAATGATCTCCTTCAATTTCGTAAATTTCTATGATTCTCTGGGGGGGAAAAAAAAGAAAATTGGTAACATAGTTCTGTGATTTGGAAACACTTGTAAGTTGAGTCCCAACCTTTTGGCAGAGCTGTCAATATTGGATAAAATATTTTTGCTGTTGTGAATTGGCTTCTTAACTGAGAAATCGCCTTGCATGAAATTTCTATAAATAGTCGAAAGTGTAAAGGTGTGCCCATCACATGGACCATAGGGGATGACCTCTTTGTGCGTCAGTCTGAGTGCACTGTCCCGTTACCAGTCCTAGTCGTTGATTTTCTTCTGTTGTGATTTGTGCCTATTGTAATTCTAGGAACAAGTGCACAAGCATGTGGATCCTGTTTACAATGTTGTGAAACTGGAGCCAATACTGTACCCTAAGTACAGGGTAAAGGTGAAATTTAAAATGGCCTTTTTCACGTTCTTTTACTTTCTCCTCCCTTTCTCTTTCACCTCTATTTTCTCTCAGTAGATATATGAAAGCTAATATATATGTTTGACTTTTTCTTCTTACTGGAGGCTCTGACTGATTTCTCATTGTTTTCTTTCCTTTGCCCTACATATTTCTGCCTGCTGATTCTCTCTTTGAGGATTTTGCTACATATTTTCTGTCTGCAACTAGTTTAGATGCAGGTTCTCTTCTGTGAGTGCAAAGTCATCTTGCTTCCCTCCTGATACAGAATGTATTTGTGCACCTACCCCCCGCGCGCCCCCCCCCCCCCACTTCCCCTTACCCCAGCTACGGGACCCTTGTGACTCGGATTAACACATAATGCAGATAGTGCTTTGAGCCCCTGCGCTCCACAGAAAATGGGCCTTTCATTAGCCTCAGTTTGTGATCCCACAAGTGAGTCTCTGACAAAAGGGGAGAGATTGTAGCTTGTTGGTCACCGTTCTGGAGCTGCTTATATCCTATAAATTTGGGAACTTGGAGGTGAAGAAAAACTAACTTTGGTCACATTTTCTGTTTGTGTGCTTCCTGACTGATGACCATGGACGATGTTTGTTGTCGTAGACCACTTCGATTCATTATATTTACCTAATGGAAGGAGCAACACAGGTGAAATTGCTAAAGAAGAGATATAAAAGATGAGGACAACATTACTTTTATAATTTAGGATTTTGGTGCTTGGAATTGTAACACAAAATAGAGATAATGAGCTTTTGTTGCATCTGTGTTCATGGTAAACAGATTATATCGTTTAATATAATTCATTGAGTACAGAAGGCTGAATATTTATTTCTGGTGTTCTGTAGTTTGTGCAGTAATTGAGTAGTGCATCTAAAATGTGCAGATATGAATCATCATTAACTTCAGACATTAAACATAATTAATGAGATTAAGCGCAATACAATTATCTTGAAGCTCCATTCTTTCTAAACCAATGTGAGTTGCGTTATACAGAATTAGTTGATTTTTCTTGTCAAAACCTAATTGTGTTTTAATTTAATGAAGATGTATCTCCAGTTTCATGCTAAGACAATGAATAGTAACACCAGCAAATTATGTAGTGTCAAGTAATTTATGGAGACAAATTTTAGTGGAAAATATTCAGAATATGCTTTAATAAAGAAGGTAGCACGTGACTAGACAGTCTCTTCATTAGGCAGGGTCAGAGGTGAGTAGAGTATCTTGAAGCAAGTACTCTGGGCACTTGTGTAGCATAATTTGGTTGTTAATTATAGCTGTAGTATTGACAGGCCAAACAGTACAGCTTAGTGGCTGAATTGAAGAAAAAGATCTACCAAATCAGAAACAATAAGTGATTGATGCTGGTGGGCTACTATTTCTCGTCGTAGAGGTAGCCCTCTTGCTGCAATCCTCTGGTCTACAATGGGATATTTTATGTCCACCGGAGTGGGCAGACAGCATCTCATCAGAAAGATGGCACCTCTGACAATGCAGCACTCCCTCAGTATTGCACTGAAGCATCAGCTTAAATTTTTGTGCTCAAGTCTCTGGAGTGGGACTTGAACCCACAACCTTCTGACTAAGGCAAGAGTACTATCACTGAGCCATGGCTAATAGTTAAAGAGAGGTTCAATTTTGACTGTTGTTGCTATTGCATGAGACGGTAGCATAGTGGAATTGTCACTGGGCTAGTAATCCTGGATTAATGATCCAGAGACGTGAGTTCAAATCCCACCACGACAGCTGGGGAATTTAAATTCAGTTAATTAAATAAATCTGGAACAAAAAGCTAGCATCAGTAATGGTAACCATAAATCTATCGGATTGTCGTAAAAATCCATCTGGTTCACTAATGTCCTTACCTGGTCTGGCCTATCTGTGACTCACAGAATCATACCTTTCAGCCAATCACCATCCCTGTCCTTATGTCCAGTTGGGAAGGAGTGGCCCTGGGCGTCCTCAACATTGACTCCTGAAGTCTCATGGCAGGGTCATGGCTTCAGGTCAAGCATGGGCAAGGAAACCTCCTGCTGATTACCACCTACCTCCCTCAGTTGATGAATCAGTACTCCTCCATGTTGAACACCACTTGGAAGAAGCACTGAGAGTAGCAATGGCACAGAATGTACTCTGGGTGGGAGATTTCAATGTCCATCACCAAGAGTGGCTCGGTAGCACCACTACTGATCGAGCTGGCCGAGTCCTGACTGACATGAGGCGCTGTAGGCCATCAGCAGCAGCAGAATTGTATTCCACCACAATCTGTAACCTCATGGCCTGGCATATCCCTCACTCTACCATCAGGGGACCAACCCTGGTTCAATAAGGCATGTAGAAGAGCATGCCAGGAGCAGCGTACCTAAATATGAGGTGCCAACGTGGGGAAGCTGCAACACATGGATGGGCGCCTCATGGATGCCCAGTTTTGAGCTGCTAAATTTGTTATGAATCTATCTCATTCAGCACGGTGGTAGTGCCACACAACACGATGGAGGGTGTCCCCAGTGTGAAGATGGGATTTCGTCTCCACAATGACTGTGCGGTGGTCACTGCTACCAATACTGTCATGGACAGATGCATGCTAAAAAGCAGAAGCAGCACGCTACAGATAGGGCTAAGAAATCCCACAATCAACGGATCAGATCAAAGCTCTGCAGTCCTGCCACATCCAGTCGTGAATGGTGGTGAACCATTAATCAACTAACGGGAGGAGGAGGCGCCATGAATATCCCCATCCTCAATGATGGTGGAGCCCAGCACGTGAGTGCAAAAGACAAGGCTGAAGTGTTTGCAACCATCTTCAGCTAGAAGTGCCAAGTGGATGATCCATATCGGCCTCCACCTGAGGTCCCCACCATCACAGTCTTCAGCAAATTCGATTCATTCCACGTGATATCAGGAAACAGCTGAGCGCACTGGATACAGCAAAGACTATGGGCCCCGACAACATCCCAGCTGTCGTGCTGAAGATTTGTGCGCCAGAACTAGCCGCCTCTAGCCAAGCTGTCCCAGTACAGCTATAACACTATCATCTATCCAACAATGTGGAAAACTGCCCAGGTATGTCCTGTCCACAAAAACCAGGACAAATCCAACCCGGCCAATTACCGCCCCATCAGTCTACTCTCAATCATCAGCAAAGTGATGGAAGGGGTCATCGACAGTGCTATCAAGCAGCACTTACTCACCAATAACCTGCTCACTGATGCCCAGTTTGGGTTCTGCCAAGACCACTCCGCTCCCGACCTCCTTACAGCTTGGTCCAAACATGGACAAAGGAGCTGAATTCCAGAGGTGAGGTGAGAGTGACTGCCCTTGACATCAAGGCAGCATTTGACCGAGTGTGGCATCAAGGAGCCCTAGTCAAACTGAAGTCAATGGGAATCGGGGGGAAAACTCTCCATTGGCTGGAGTCATACCTAGCACAAAGGAAGATGGTTGTGGTGGTTGGAGGTCAATCATCACAGCCCCAGGACATCGCTGCAGGAGTTCCTCAGGGCAGTGTCCTAGGCCCAACCATCTTCAGCTGCTTCATCAACGACCATCCCTCCAACATAAGGTCAAAAATGGGGATGTTCGCTGCTGACTGCACAGTGTTCAGTGCCATTCACAACTCCTCAGATAATGAATCAGTCCATGCCCACATGCAACAAGACCTGGACGACGTTCAGGCTTGTGCTGATAAGTTCCAAGTAACATTCCACCACACAAGTGCCAGGCAATGACTATCTCCTCCAAGCGAGAGTCTAACCACTGCCCCTTGACATTTAACAGCATTACCATCATTGAATCCCCCACCATCAACATCCTGGGGGTCACCATTGACCAGAAACTTAACTGGACCAGCCACATAAATACTGTGGCTACTGGAGCAGGTCAGCGGCTCGGTATTCTGTGGTGAGTGTCGCACTTCCTGACTCCCCAAAGCCTTTCCACCATCTACAAGGCACAAGTAAGGAGTGTGATGGAATACTCTCCACTTGCCTGGATGAGTGCAGCTCCAACAGCACTCAAGAAGCTCGACACCATCCAGGACAAAGCAGCCCGCTTGATTAGCACCCCATCCACCACCTTAAACATTCACTCCCTCCACCACCAGCGTACTGTGGCTGCAGTGTGTACCATCCATAAGATGCACTGCGGCAACTCGCCAAGGCTTCTTCGGCAAACCCACGACCTCTACCACATAGAAGGACAAGGGCAGCAGACGCAAGGGAACATCACCACCTCCAAGTTCCTCTCCCAGTCACACACCATCCTGACTTGGAAATATATCGCCGTTCCTTCATTGTCGCTGGGTCAAAATCCTGGAACTCCCTCCCTAACCGCACTGTGGGAGCACCTTCACCACACGGACTGCAGCAGTTCAAGAAGGCGGCTCAGCACCACCTTCTCGAGGGCAATTAGGGATGGGCAATAAATGCTGGCCTTTCCAGCGACGCCCGCATCCCATGAACAAATAAAAAAATATATATACTTCTGCAATTGAGTCATTTTTCAAAATAGCTGTAGTTGCTATCATGTGTGCAGAATATTTCAAATGAAATTGTTTTGTATCACCGGGACCTTCAATACTATAGTTTATTATTCAATAAAAAATGTTATGTCAGAGGTTTGTTCAAAGTGGCCAGGAAGGTCCCCAATTCAATCCTTGCTCTGTGCTAGATTAACTGATTTTAACTGGGATAGTGGTACATATGCTGCAATTGTTCGCGGTGCGCCAAAAGTGAGGGAGGGGAAGATTCGGGGAGCATTCCTACTTCCGGTTACTGCCCAGTGACTTTGGTTGGAAGGTCAAGGTGAGGATGTGATTGGGCTCGGCTGTGGTGCTCCCTCGGGATGGAATAGCTCAATGCCACTTTTGGTTTACACGTGAGAATTGACCATGCAGGGTAACGGAGGTCTGTTGGCATATGTGGAGCTGTACTCTAGCATGAGTTGGTACTTTCAGAAGAAGGGAAGGGAAGGAAAAAGGGATATCATAAGATTGAAAAGCAAACATTACTGCTCTTAAGCAAAATTGGCTGAAATCTGTGAGCTGTAGGTAATATTTATCCACAAGCACGACCAAATTAGAAGAGATCACTGCTACCCCATTTATACTGGCATTTGGAATTTGGAATGAACCTGATATCCAGCATTTGTTTTACATACAGATTGCATGACATTTCCTTGCTGAATTAGTGCTGATTTTAAATAAACCTGCCTTTGGGGTTGGCTTCATGTCCATGTTGATTCTGTGTAAACTGTAGGCGGACTTGAAGCCGTCCATCATTTCCCATCAGTTCTAATGGCAGAAAGCATTTGTGCATTAGTGGCATTGTAGGCACCCTCATGTCTGTGTCTGTCCTCTGGAAGAGAGACCCTTCTCTTAACTCTGCAGCGGTTTGGTCAGATGAGTTGTCAATCAAAGTTGACACTGACCAGAATGCAACCCCTTTTGATGTGGGAACTTCTGGACCCTGAATGTTTAGCTAACACCCCTGTATTTAATGAAAACCATTTTTGGTTAATTAATTGTTTGTCGAAGATCCATTCCATCGCAGTGGTGAAAAATGCTTAGACTTGCATCCAGGGATCCCCATTGTCTCAAAGCCACAGCAGCGTGCAAAAATTAACCTGTCTCATGGGCGGCCTGCCTGGTGTCCTGTCAGGAACCGTTCTATCACCATGGCTTGAACCGCTGGGGAATATACTCAACAATTTCCCATTGTTTTGCAATTAACATTCCCAATGCTGTGGTAACAGTCTAGATTGCAAGTCTAGACGAAAGGTCATCGACCTGAAACGTTAACTCTGTTTCTCTCTTCACAGATGCTGCCAGACCTGCTGAGTGTCTCCAGCATTTTCTGTTTTTATTTCAGATTTCCAGCATCTGCAGTATTTTCTTTTTGCAGATTGCAAGTCTGCCGGCTTTAATGTTAAGTCAGAAATAATGTATTCCCCTGGGAGTTAACCTCTTATAAGCTGAATCTGCCGTTATAGCAATACCATAATATAAATTAACACAAAATCCCTTGTAAGCCATAAAAGCTCCAAAATGTTACAAACATATGTACAACGACTGTGTCAAGCAGCAAAAATCTCGGTGGAGAAGGGAAAAATTCTTAAATCCTGATGATCCATGCAGCATTCTTTGAGCCCTGACAACAGAGATATAATGCAAAGAAAACTGAGGAGTTTTATATGTACCAATCACCTCTTTTCATTCAAATATGTTAAAATATTTTATTCTATTGTGTATATTAGTTCAACAGAACTAAATAAACATCAGTTTAAAGCAGCATCTTGCATTTCCATAGTGTTCTTCACGTCTAGGAGAATGTCTCAAAGTGCTTAACATTCGGAGGACAAAATAGTAGACATCTAGCAGGAGAAAGGGGGAAAAAATTGAGAGATTTGGGAGGTGACTAAAGGCCTGGTGGAAGGGAAAGGTTTTGAGGAGGTTTCTCAAAATATGGAGGGATCTGGGCAGGGAGTTTTGTGGCTAAACAAGTGGCCACCAGTGGTGGAGTAGTTCAGGAGAAACCCAGTGTTATGGAGCAAAGGGTGAATGTGGGGACGCAAGGCAGGAAGAAATAAGGAAATAACAAACTTAGCATGGAACAAGGGCATGTAGAGATTGAAAACCAGGGTGAGAATTTTGAAGTTAACTTGCTGAGGCACAGGGAGGCAGTGGAACTTGAGAGAAGGGGGTGATGTGTGTACAGGACTTTGTGCAAGTGAGGATGCGGGCTGTGTGTTTTGAATCAGTTGAAGCTTGTGGAGGGTCAAGGTGCAGGGAGGCCAGTTAGGAGGAAACTTGGGGATGAACAGCATGCCAAGGTGCCACCTTCTTGACTTAGCATGAGGTGGCACCAGGTTGCACTCCAGGTCAGAAGTATGTAGGTGCTGGCAGGGGCTTGTAAGACTGGCTTAAGTTTTGCCAAGATTTAAGTGGGGGTAATTTTTGGTTTATCCAAGTCTTTATGCTCACAGGCAGTTAGAGAGTATTGTTGTGGCTGCCGCGAAGCACGAATTGAGGCCGAGTCAATATGTGGAACTCATGGCTTTTTATTACAACTCTTCTGGTCAAAATGGCTGCTAAAACATTTCTCTGCAAAACCCTGAGGCCACGCCCACTCCTTTTTTCTTGCCTTAAAGGCAGCATGCGCCTTAAAGGCAAGGTGCCCGATTTATTGTCCACGGACGGAAAAGTGGATTGCGCCCGTTTAGGTGGCGATCCGCCACACAGCTCCCCCCAGAATCCACTTAGGAGGTGTGGACGAGACGGTGCGGCGGTCTGATGGGCCGGCCGGAGCGGCTCTTGTAGGACGCCGGTGGACGTGGAACGGCCGGACGTGGAGTAGCCGGGTGAACTGGCTTGAGGGCAGGTCGGCCGCGTGGCGGTGGACGAGCTACAGGGACCTGCTCACCGGGCTCCGAGTGTGCTGGCTTGAGTCGGTCAACCGACACTTTTTCGGTCCTGTCGCCCACTTGCAGGGTGAAAAATTTGTCCCCAGCCTGTAGCACCTGGTAGAGCCCGTCGTACGGGGGTTGAAATGGTCCGCGGTGGGCGTCGTGCCCGACGAAAACGAACCGTGCCTGGTGCAGGCTTAGTGGGACGTGTGAGGTGGATTCGCCGTGTCGGGCAATGGGCACCGGGGCGAACTGTAGCGCCGGTGAGGCGAAGTCGTGGCGTTGCTGGTCGGCTGACTAGGGTGTCGTGGCAGTGGGCAGGAACTCGCCGGGTACGCGCAGCGGCTGACCGTACACGAGCTCTGCTGCCGATGCGTGGAGGTCTTCTTTAACCGCGGTGCGCAGGCCGAGGAGGACCCACGGGAGTCGGTCGGTCCAGGCGCCGTCCTGGAGGCTGGCTCAAAGAGATGCCTTCGAGGATCTGTGGAACCGCTCACACAGTCCGTTGGCTTGGGAGTGGTACGCTGTGGTGCGGTGAATGGTCACCCCGAGATTGCGTGCAACGGCGGTCCAGAGTTCAGAGGTAAATTGCGGACCTCTGTCCGACGTCATGTCGGAGGGGACGCCGAACCGTGCGACCCAGGTGCTGACGAAGGCTCTGGCGATGTCGGCAGTGGTGGTAGAGGTCAGTGGAATTGCCTCGGGCCAGCGCGTGGTGTGGTCAACGATCGTCAGCAAGTGCGTGTGGCCTTGCGACGGCCTGCACCTTGGTGGGCAGGGGAATGGCCCCAGCATGGGTGATGTGGTGGCCGAGGAAGTCGATCTTGTCCAGGCCGAACTGGCATGAGGATGAGCCCGTGGTCGCTGAGGCGCCCGAACAGGATGCGAAGGTGTTCGAGGTGTTCCTGCTTGGAGGAACTGGCTACCAGGATGTCGTCCAGGTAGACGAACAGGAACTTCAGGTCCCGAAGGACCGAGTCCATGAGCCGTTGGAATGCCTGGGCCGCGTTTTTGAGGCCGAAGGGCATCCGCAGGAACTCGAAAAGGCTGAAGGCGGTGATTACGGCCGTCTTGGGGACGTCCGCGGGGTGGACGGGGACTTGGTGGTAGCCGCGCACCAGGTCGACCTTGGAAAAGACTGAGCGGCCGGCCTGTCTAGCCGAGAAGTCCTGGATGTGCGGCACGGGGTGCCGATCAGGGGTGGTGGCGTCGTTGAGGCGGCGGTAATCCCCGCAGGGGCGCCAACCCCCGCCTGGTTTGGGGGCGATGTGGAGTGGGGAGGCCCAGGGACTGTTGGAGCGGCGGATGATGCCGAGCTGTTCCATGGTGGCAAACTCGGTCCGCGCGATCTCCAGTTTGGCCGGGTCCAGCCTGCGGGCGTGGGCGTACACTGGGGGGCCTGTGGTGGGGATGGAGTGTTCCACCCCATGTTTGGCGGCCTCCGCGGAGAAGGTCGGATTGGTAAGGGCCGGGAATTTGGCCAGGAGTGCCGAGTAGTCATCCATGGCTCGGGCGTGGCACTGTGACGCCATGTCGGTGGGTTGACGGGGGGCCATGGCGCCCAGGATGGGGGACATGGTGTTCATGTCCACGAGGCGGTGTCGAGGGTTGTCTACCCGTAGGCCGTGGGCGCACAGGAAATCTGCGCCGATGAGAGGGGAGAGCACCTTGGCAGTGATGAACTCCCATCGGTAGCGGCGACCAGCGAGGTCGAGGGTGACTGTGCGGGTGCCGTACGTCCGGATGTCCGAGCCGTTAGCAGCAGCCAGCGCCGGTCCTCGTTTGCCCTTTTGGCTGTCGAGGGCGGAGGCCGGGATGATGCTGTGCTGAGCTCCAGTGTCGCACAGGAACCGGCGGCCGGTTTTGTCATCCGTGACGTACAGCAGGGAGCCCGCGTGGCCCACGGCCATCGCGGGGGCTGGTACGGGGGCGGACTTAAAAGAGCAGGGAGGTGTGCACCGTTGTGCCCTGGCGCCGAACCTTGCGTGGTAGTAACAGTGGCCCGGGTTGGTAGGGCGCGAAGGCCCCGTGAGCCCGGTGGCTGGGCCTTGTGGTGGCCGGTGAGGGGCGCGCCCAGGCAGTGGCTGACAGGTCCGGAGTGACGTCGCGGCTGGAGTGAGCGGACAGCAGCTTGTCGGCCTCATCGGCCAGGGCTTCCAGGTCCGTGAGGCCGGACGCCACGATCGCTGGGCGGATGCTGAGAGGTAGCTGGCGGATGAACAGCGTGCGGAAGAGGGATCCGGGTGGGCTCTCGTCGGTGAGGGAGAGCATGTGGGAGAGGAGGTCTGACGGTGAGGCATCACCGAGGCCTGGAAGGTCGAGGAGGTGGCAGTTTCGCTGGTATGTCGAGGCCGTGAATTTTTTAAGGAGCGCGGCCTTAAGATGTGCATACTTACCCTCCTCTGGTGGGTTCTGCAGCGCTGTCCAGACCTTCGTAACTGTGGAGCTACCGAGTGATGTGACGAGGTAGTCGTACTTCGTCCCATCTGTGGTGATGAGTTGCAGCCGGAATCGTGACTCGGCTTGGAGGAACCAGGCTTCAGGCTGGTTTTCCCAAAACTCCGGCAGTTTCACGGAAACTGCGTTCGTGTCCGCCATTGCAGTGCTCGGAATACGTTCTGAGCGTCGGGGTCACCAATGTTGTGGCTGCCGCGAAGCATGAATTGAGGCCGAGTCAATATGTGGAACTCATGGCTTTTTATTACAACTCTTCTGGTCAAAATGGCTGCTAAAACATTTCTCTGCAAAACCCTGAGGCCACGCCCACTCCTTTTTTCTTGCCTTAAAGGCAGCATGCGCCTTAAAGACAAGGTGCCCGATTTATTGTCCACGGACGGAAAAGTGGATTGCGCCCGTTTAGGTGGCGATCCGCCACAGTATAACAATAGTTTGTGAATCGCTGGAGGAGGCAGAGCTGTGTGTTGTCAGAATACATGTGGAAGTTTCCCATTCTTCCTGGTGATGTCATCAAGGGGTAGCATATAAATGGTGAAGACGAGAGAACCAATGATTGCCTACTAGAGGTGACCATGTGGGCAGAAGAAGAGAAGCCATTGGAGGTAACCCAGTGCATGCATTGTGACGGGTATGAACAGAACCAAAAAAGAGCAGTACCATGGAGATGGATGGCAAAGGAGAGATGCTGGAAGAGGCTGGAATGATGAGTAGTATTGAAGGCAACAGAGAGCTCAAGGAGGATGAGACAGAAAACCACAGTTGTGTTCATGTACGATGTTATCCATGATTTTGACCAATGCTGTGGGAAGTGAGAGAGTCAAGTTGGAGAGTCGAGGGGCTAAGGATGGCTTAATGTCAGTTGCGAGGGCTGATGATGTCAGTCGTGAAGGAGGTGGGGATATTGTTGGAAGTGATTTTTACAAAGTAATAATCGGGAAGCAAAGAAAGTACATTCAATGTTTGAAATCAACCTTTTTAGTGCCCTTCCTTGACTCTGGTTGCTTTTGTGATATAAATTGGTGAAATTGTTTTCCCATAAAGTAGCCTAATTGATTTATCCCTATTACTGCAACAATGATTGGTTTTAAACTTTTAAATTCAAGTATGCAATTTTTTTTTTTAAATGTGCTTATCATTCCACAATATATTCACCAAAGAGCACTCTACTTACATTTGCCAAGAGCTTTTGAAGAATGATGGGTGTTTTAAAGTAGTCTTTGTCAAGATCCCTGAGAACATTGTCAATATTGTTCTTTGTGTTTTTGTATATTCTGTTCTTCAAAGCTGAGATGGCCTACATTTGTTATGGGGCAAGTGCAAAACACTGTGAAGGGAAAAACCTTTTGACAATGTGATCTGTTTTAGTAACCAGAAATGTATGTGCTTGGCCGTTGCTTCTCTCCGCATAAGCATACCTAGACACACCCACTAGTAATTAAATGGCGTTCACCATTGTTCAACATGAAATTCTAGTTTTGTGGGGGAACACCATATGCTGCAAAATTATGATCGTAGCTTACAATTTGTTTTGGAACTTTTTTAAATTCACCCCCCCCCCACTTTCGGTTAATCCCCTAAAATGTATCATTTCCTGGTGAAAAGGCAGGCACTACAACCTGCTCCCAATTATCTGTCAATGACATTCTGTATCTGCTTCTGTGAAATGCATTGATTGGGACGTTTTCTGCACTAAAGCAGCTCATAAAAATGTCAGTGTTTTTTTATTAATACTTGGGTGACTTGTCCAGTGATTTCAACTTTAAAAAAAATTGCCCTTTCCAAGGTATTTGGAACTTCCCTTATTGGGATTCATTTTGGTGAGCTATGAGGCACAAATTGCTGTCACTGCATGCAACAGCTTTAACTTGAATGCATTACTGGTAAATAGTTCTGAATTTCATTGGGAATTTTATTGAATTCCTGCTTCATTTGTTTTCTAATATTTTTAATTCTATCAAGAATAGACTTAAGATCAGCTATGGATCTAAAAAGTCAGTTTTCTTGCGTCAATGTTGATTTTCAGAACTTAAAATTGTAGGAGTGACTTCCTATTTACAAGCTTTGTCAGAACCCCTAAAACATTCCTAGAGCGGATTCTACATATTTTAATAGGTGTTCTACAAAAATTGTATGGGTTAAAATGTAAATACTCAAGCAGACCAGGCCCGGTTTCTCATCTTATTGTGAGTTGGTGTGATGTACCATCATATACAGCGTCTCTTCAGTTCTTAAAAATGTGGAGTACTGTTACACTTGGTATCCTTATTTAAGACTGGGTTTAAATTTCAAGCTGTAAGTTTCTTGTTTACTGTTTATGAATTTAGTTTAGTTTGCAGTTTTAGGTCTCAACAGACATAAAGTAATTTGTTGCATTGTGGTGAAGATGACTTGTGATTTTAATCTGCCAAGCCAGTTCTTCTCTGTTTCCTGCAGTGTGATTAAGCAACAGGAAGACTGCTGGTAGTAGTGCTGTATGGCACTGCAGCATACCCTTATCTAGCTTAGCGTGACAAATAATTCAGCAAAGACTGTCAAAGGTGACAGCTGAGGCTTTTGCTTAGGTACCTTGACGTTGTCTGTATTAAATAGCTAGAGCATTGCGCTCCATTAAACCTTTCTAAAATGAACTGCCTGCCACTTGCTGTCTCACTGATACTAGAAGCAGTTGCCAGTTAATCCCAAAACATAAGATTCTTCTGAGTATGGGCACTCACCAGACAGGTGCAGAATATTTTAGGGGAGATGAGCTTCTTTGGTCAAACTTCAGTTGTTTGAAAAATGAAGCTTAGCTTTTATTCCTGGAACCATTTCAATATAACATTTGAGTTCATGTTTCACATATAACTCCAGTCATCGCTACTTTTTTGATGATCTTCAACATTGTTTGTTTATGTTTATGTAGTTAAACTAGGCTCCAGCTTGGCCTGTCCTGAATGATTGAAGGAAATAGGTTTACAGGTTATGAGATTGTAAACTTTTTTAAATTTTCATCATAGTACCAGTGAATCAGTTTTCCACATTTCTACAAATATGTGGTGGCTATGGCCATTAAATTCATTTTTTGCTTTCTAATCCTGACTTCACTAGTAAAGCCTGAATCTTGGGTAGATGTGCTAATAGACATCACTGAGGGGCAGCATGCAGACAAAAAAAGAGGGGATGAAGGATGAAAACTTGGGGCCTACCTGAGATGAATATGAAGGTGCAGGAAGGGAAGTCATTGCAGAGGTGCGCTCGCTACATTGAGACAGTTAGGAGTAGAAACCTGAGGATGGTACCACAGAGGCAAGGTAATGGAGAAGGTTGGAGTGGTTGACCATAGAGAAGACTGCAGAAAGGTTCAGGAAGCCAAGGAGGAAAATGTGTGCCATGATTGTAGTCGCAGAGGATGTTGTTGCCATTGACAAAGTGTTTTTGGTGCTGAGCGGTTCCAAAACCAAACTGCAAGGATTCACATGTTGAGCTGGATGGAAGCAATGGCCCTGAAATTGCGGTGTCTGTGACGGCGTACTTTGAGTACACGTCATAATCCCTTTGAAATGCCCCGCGGGTTCCAGATTTCGAAACCGGGAACTTGCGGCCTGTCAATGTACGTGTTGACAGGCTATCCGCGGGGGCTCTGAGAAAGCAGTCGTCGCCGCAGAGTTGGGATATTTACCCAGCGACTGGTAAGCAATTGCCCATGTAAGTCTTACGGTTGGTGCGAGCAGGTTTAGGGCCTGCTTGCATCAGTGTAAGGGTGTGTGTATATCTCTCTTAAATAAAACATTTAAAAATCCAAAATTATGCACATACACTTTATTAAATGAGTTTATGCAAATATTGGCCCGGATTACAGTCTTAATGTTTAAAATTATCAAAAAATTAAATTTTTATTGAGGTTGTTGCAATGAAGGAACTTATGAATAAAAATTCAATTCTGTACATTGTATAATTATTTGGGGATTCCATTGCATATCATTAGGGGATTCCCTTCGTAAATGATTGCAATGGAATTCTCCTTTGTCATTGGAGGACCGGGCCCACGTGATCCCAGGTATGCTTCCAAACCGCCTGGGATCCGTGGCTCATTACGCTGCCGTCCGCCTCGAGGCCTGAGACCACAACTCTTCGCAGCCTGGGTGCAGGAGGTAATTTTGTAAATCTTTCGCGGGTTGGAGGCGTACTCCGGAGGTACGCCTCCGACCGCAATTTCTAGGTCAATGTGTTTAAGGACCCGTAGAAAGGAAATGGAGGATAGAAATAGGGCAGTAGATGAAGTGGAATGATGGGTCAAAGATGGAGCTGAGAAGTACAGAGAATAATATATGTGGAAAGGAATCATTTATGATGTCTGTACATTGGATTTATATCTATAAATCCTCCCAATTCTGAAGAAATAGATGTGATAAATGTTGAATTTTGGTGTCCAGCAACCAATTTTATACAACTGTGGTACAAATTGTAGTAGTTTTTATTCAGTTAACAACTTCATACTCTTTGATTTTAACCCAAAGTTGCTTTTTCAAAAAAAGTACTATCGAGTTCTTCTGTGACATTACTCAGTGTTTTGGAAGCTGTGCTGTTGTAAGGGGTGAGTGCTGGCATGGGAGAGGGGGACACCTGGACACTGAAAGAATTTGGAAAAAAAGTGTAGGATGTGACTTGGACAATAATAAGCTGGTCTTTCATTGGTTCCTAGAAAATAAATAAACTTTATGTAGCTCACATATCACGGATACATAAAATAAATCTATGTCTGTCATAGGTAGGTGAGGTACTTTCATAAGAAATTAAAACTGGGATTTGGTCTTCCACACTCTACACAGTATTGCATTTATGCAGCTTCTTTATTATCTTTTTAACACATAGTATTCTTGCTCTAGTTCTTGCATGCACAATTAGGAGTGGGAGTCAACCAGATGTGTCTAAATTTAACTTTTTATTCAGCCACAAAGGTGGTTTCATCACTGCCAGTTAGAATATCAATTGGGCAATTGTCTAGAAAATTAGCATTTTCTTCACAAAGCAAAAGTCACATATCACGTCTCAGATGCCTCCTTTCCAGGCCGAAAGCCCAAGTCTGTCCAGTCTTTTCTCGTAACTGAGACAGCTGACACTGGGTCAGCCTCATAGCTCTTCTTTGCACTGCCTCAAGCCGCACTCCAGAGACTTGAGCACATAATCTAGGCAGACACATCAGTGCAATAGTGAGGGAGTGTTGCACTGTTGGAGGTGCCGTCTTTCAGATGAAATGTTAACCTGAGCTCCTGTCTGCTTTCTCAGGTGCATGTACAAGATCCCATGGAACTATTCGAAGAAGAGTAGGGAATTCTCCAGGTTTCCTGGCCAACATTTATCCCTCAACAAACACTATTAAAAACAGATTGTCTAGTCACTTCTCATTATGGGACCTTGCTGTGCCACGTTTCCCTACATTACAACACTGACTGATATTTCAAAATATTTAATTAGCTCTGAAGTGCTTTGGAACATCCTGAGCTCATGAAAGGTGCTATATAAACACAAGTTTGTTCTCTTTCCCCTCTCTTTCAGCATTATTGGATAAATACCAATTATCCCTGGGGATTTATTTGTTTTGAGCCCATTTAGCTTGTCTGGGGTTTCCATTGCATTTATAGTGAAGTTATTTATTATATTTGGTTTACTTTGGAGAGAGGAAATTACTTTACAGCGAATTAAGTACTTTTGAATTACAGTCTCTGTTGTAATGTAGGAAAACCTGGCAGCCAATTTGCACAGTGCAAAGCCCCACAAACAGCAAAGTGATAATTGACACGATAATCTGTTTTAGTGATGTTGGTTGAGGGATAAATATTGGTCAGGACACTGGGAGAACTCCATTGCTCTTCCTCGAATAGTGTAGTGGGATCTTTTACAGCCACCTAACAAGGTAAATACATGTATGTACTGCTCATAACCTGCCAATCCCATATTCGGTTTAACTTCTCGTCTGAAAGGTGGCACCTCTGACAGTGTAGTATTCCTCAGTACTGCCCTGAAGTTTGAGCCTGGATTATGTGCTCAAGTCTCTGAAGTGGGTCTTGAACTCGCGACTTTCTGATTCGGCGGAGAGAGTGTTACCACTGAGCCAAGGCTGAAACTAGGTTGGTATAACTAGACCATTTCAGTGTAAGACACTCATCATTCTCTGACCATAAAAGCACAGCTTTGTTTTACTGATTCCAATGCCATTGTCCATGTTTGGAAAAAAACTACCAAAATGTTTTAAGTTTCGATGTTTGTTGGAAGCGTTCTGGATTTTCCCACGAATAAGCATATTTTTATATTTTCTATTAATAAGTTGCTTTAGTCTTTTGAATTATTCTTCTCCAGTTACTCCTGATGGAAAATGTTTGTGTGTAAAAACATTCAGTCACTGAAATAGCATTGGTAGCTTAACTTCTATAGGAAATTTGGGTTAAGCAGTATTTCTGTAAGTACTTATTTCTGCTTATTACTTGCCTTTTATATTAAAAAAAAGTGTGTAGTCTTTCTAAACCACAGAAACAATGATAACATTTTAGGTGCTCTTCAAGGCAATTCACCACGATGCAATTTAGGTTAATCTTGTTTCTTTATGGAAAGACTAAGGTCAAGGTGATTAATCTTGACTCTGACATAGATGATCATGTATCACAGATCGAAAGATTTGTTATTTTTTGAAAAAGTACTCTGATTACTGCAGCTTGCACAGTATTTGTTAGCAAATGATGGATTGTGCAACATGTTGACAACCTCCAATAGAATCTTTGTGTAAAATTCTAGTATTAGTTGTCTTTAGACAGCTACACTTGCAATTAAACTGTCAAGATGCGGCAATTAACTGTCCAAGACTTTCTGGATAAATTAAACTTTTCTGACCTACATCATTACTGATGACAGGCTGTCTTGACATTAGGGCAGTTTGTTTCTTATATAGTCGAATACTGATAAATGTATTAAAAAGTTGCCAAGAAATATTGTGCATGATTAAAGATTGTGGTTGGATGCGAACTACAATATAGTAAATTGAATTGGATTGGTGCATTGGAGTCAGATCTGGAGGATTGATTTTTTAAGTTTTGTTTGGAGGTTCCAGGTTATGATAAATCTTTTCACAATGATAATTGAACACCTGATACATGGCTTATCCTGAAATTAATTTGATCCAAAGCACAAGCTGCCCAGAACAGGTGTAAATGTTTTATATCTGTGTTATTAAGTCATGCATATGGAGCACACTTGCTTTCCACAAACCTTCTTTCCTGTTGTCATAATTTCTGAGTAATACTTTTTATGAAAGCATTTATAATCAAAATTTTCAATATAAAGCTTACCAGTCACTCTGTTTTTGCAGACATTCCATCACTGGTGATGTACTGACACCTCTCTATTTCCATCTCACAGCTTCCCTGTTCTTTGGCCTCTTCAGCCTCTGGCCCCATTCCTTGACCTGATGCTCTCATCCCATTTTCGCACCCCAGCTCCATCTCTTGTAAGCCCCTCGCTGCCACACTGGCCATCTTAGCCCACTTACCCTTTTGATAAATAAAAATTTCAGAAGCACTTGCCTCTGCTTCACTGTTCAGCTCGCACTACTTCCTTTTATGCTCCTTTCCGATGCCTCTGCTACTACTTAACTCGCCCACGACTAATTTCTCCATCAAAGACGGACCTCTCGTCAACTTGCCAATCGTCAACATTTTGAGGACTCTGGTCAGTGTTTGCTGACAAATATCAGTGCCGACTGGTTTCTTCTCCCCACAGCATTGCTCTTGCTGTGTCTTGCTGTGGAGTAATTCCCACCATTTCATATTTTAGGTGGGAATTATCATGAGTTCCCATCTACAGTATGCAGTGGCTAGAAACAATTTGCAACAGGAACTGGGTAGGAACAGCACTGAGGGACAGGAAAGGGGGAAAATGGATGGCACTGAAGGCGAGAGGAAAAGGGCAAAAATTGGGACTGATGTTTGGGGGTGTCGAGGGTGAATCTGGGAACGGTGCTTTGGGGTGGGGGAGAAATGAGCGTGCCAGTATTAACTTGGGGTGAGGAGAAACCAGTGCCAGCATGAACTGAGGGGAAGATTAAAGAGTACCAGCTTTAAGCTGGGTTGAAGTAGTGAAGTATGCTGGGTTGAAACGCAGGGTTAGAGGGAGAAAAGTATCAATACAAATTGCCAGTACGACCTGGGAAGGTTGGAGAGAATCTCTGAAAGAGTGGGAACTTGGATGGGGCACGGTGTCTCGCTAAACTGGGTCTGCACACTGGAGCAGGAGCTTTTGATGTAGTAAAGTGACTGTAGAGTTAACCTTTGGGGAAGCGATTGTCTGTTGAAAATTAAAATGTAATTTTGCTTTTCCTTTTCTTAGATTAAAATCACTGAATTAAAAAAGCTTACAATTAACCAGAATTCATACTTTTTATGTGGCGAAGTCCCACACTTGGAGCTTGAACTTGAATAGAATGTCGTTGTGTTGGCTTCACGAAAATTAACGATTTAAATTTCAACTATTTAAAATGCAAATTTACCCCTTCATGTTGCTATGCTCCTTTCAGAAAGGGATGTTTCTAAGGCCTCCCCTGTTTGGTTTATACCAGCATTATTAATGATAGAAATATTTTACAAATTAGTGGGGGAACTTTTTTTTAAATAATGGTATTTTGTTTGCTCATGACCAGTCATGTAACAGGAGTTGTGGCAGATTTCTTCTGTTTGATTAATCTACTGGAGCTCTTTACCGGAAAGCCTAGCCACAGTGAATGTACAACATGTAGTGCAGGGTACCGGCATTCAAATAACTTTACCCTCTGTCCACAAGACCATCATTTGTAACTGAGCCGTTTGGACAAACCCATCTGGGATCATTTGTATTACGAAGCACGGCTGCAAGGAACAGTATCGTTAATGATTTTTTTTGAAGCGAATTTTAGTGGCGAGGCCTGGAGTAATGTATATGTTAATTAAAATTGCTAAAACATCAATGGTGGAATGGGTAGTTAGTCCCTAGCAAATACTTTGTTTCAGCAAAACAGTTCTAGTTATTTTGGCTAAAAAATTATGTCCAATTGCACATCTGGCCAGGACCAAAGCTCAGTTGGGGGCGGGGGGCTGGTGAGAGAATCAGGAATGCTGAGAATCACTTTTATACTGCACTCTGTCGAGCAACTGGAACTTCTAGTTTCAAGTTTCTTTGTGGATTAACCTCTAGAAGTGTTCATTTTGATTTTAGTATCAGGAAGGGGGTGGCAACTGGAGGTAAGGAATGGTGGCGAGATATGACTATTTAGAAGGAAATTATGTCGGACAAATGGCAACAAGATCAATGTACAAATCTTATATTCAATTCCTGTACTGAAATCAAAGAAAAAAATTGGAGGGAAGAAGTTCAAATTTTATCCATTGAGGGTTATTCAGCATGCTGCTGCCTTTGACATGTTTCATTACATTTGTATTAGCAACACGGCTATCTGTTATGTAAAAATGATAGGTTGCACCGTCCTCCCTGTTGGAATCTATTCATATGACAAAGAAGATTCTAAATCAGAAGAAAAATGCATTGAATTCTCCGTTTTCCACCCTTGCTGCTTTCAATTATCCATGTCTACACAAGGAGAATATTAAGGTACTACTGTACATTTGAGAGTCCTAATTAATCGTACCTGAAAATCAGATGCTGCCTGCTACCTCTGTAAATTTTATAATCCCTGTACAGCTCAGATGATTTATTGAGAACCCTTCTGCTCTTTGAATCATGTTGTAATAAACCATGTAGATGCTGATCTTTTTCAAATTAAACAATATCAGGACTGTCAAACTCCAGAGAGTAAAAATCATGAGGCAATCATTAAAAAAGACTTTAGAATTGACAAGAGACATTAGACTCCCTATGATCTTTGACAGGGGCATCGCCCCTTTTTCCATTTTATTTTCACATCATTAACATAAGTGACTGAACACCCAGATTAAAATGAAATGAATCAATACGTTGAAGAAAGAGTAGTTTAGAAAATACTTAGCTAGTTTGAACAAAGAGCATTTACTGTATTTACATTCATAAAATAAAAAACACATGTATGCTGCACAAGCTATTTCTTGGCTACATCTCTACAACTACAGTGACTCGTCAGCAAGGCGGAGTAAAAGGGAAAAAAGGAGTGGGAAATGTATAAAGACAGCAAAGCAAGAATGATGATTAGAGGCAG
Source organism: Squalus acanthias (assembly GCA_030390025.1). Taxonomy (NCBI): domain Eukaryota; kingdom Metazoa; phylum Chordata; class Chondrichthyes; order Squaliformes; family Squalidae; genus Squalus; species Squalus acanthias. The sequence continues at coordinate 44,001,135 of CM059429.1, read as the reverse complement.
CCAGAAACAATTTGGAACAGAAGACCAGAGCTTGGAAACAATTCACCATCTGTGCGAAACTATTAACTTTTCAACATTTTCTAAAAATAGACAACTTCAAAATGAACATACTGTGCATTAAATTAAACTTCGGCAGCGCAAAACGGGAGTAACAGATCAGCTGCCTGTTATACACCCTGCCTAATTTTCCTTTCCTTTAACATAAATTGTTCACTATACTTCCAATTTTCACCCATCCCTCACTTTCATCATCATCTCTGACCCTTCTCTTCCCTTTCTGGACTTCTCTCTCTCTCCCTATCTCAGGTGGTGGGCTTTCCACAGACAACTAATACAATTCCCACAAGTACCTGAATTATGCTTCTTTCCACCCAGCTTCCTAGAAGGACTCCATTGCTTTCTCCCAAGTTTCTCTGTCTCTGTCACATTTGCTCTGATGACTCCATTTTCCACACCAGAGATTCTGCAGTTTCCTCCAACGAGGTTTCCATTCCAAAGAGGTGAATCGGATCCATGCCATTTCGGAGGCCTCTGCTCTTGCCCCTCCCGCTCCCCTCTCTACAAAGCAACAACACCATCCCAGTTATCCTTATTTTTCACATTCACCACGTCATCTGCCATGTCTGCAACTTCCAACACTATCCCACCACCAAGCATGTTTTCCCCTCCCCTTGCTGCTTTCCAGGGGGGATCAGCCCCTCCATTACCGTTACTTCTCCCGCCCTTCCCATGGCACCTTCCCATATAACCACAGGAAATGTAACACCTGTCCATTTATCTCCTTTTACACCATTGTCCAAGTCCCAAATACTCCTTCCATTTGAGGCAGCAATTTATGTGCACTTCCTCTAATTTAGTATACTGTATTTTCTGTTAATGATGTGGCCTCCTCTACACTAGGGTGGCCAAACACAGATTAGATGGCTGCTTTGCCGAACTTCTCTATTCTGTCCGCAAGTGTCAGCCTGACCTTCGTGTGGCTCACCACTTTATCTCCCTCCCCACTTGCATTCCCACTCCCACTCTTATCTTTCTGTCTTTCGTCACCTGCACAGTTCCAGTTAAGATTAACGCACGCTTCAGGAGTGGTGCTTTATTATTCTTCTGGGAACTTTGCAGCCTTCTAATTTAAGCACTGACTTTAGTAACCTCCAATCTGACTATAACTTCCGACCTTGGCTATATTCTCCATTTTCTATGCAGCAGGAGGTGCTTGTTATGTGGGCTGGGTCTGTCGGTCTCCAGGGGAGGGGAGGTGGGTTAATATTTAGGGTGGAGGCCCTTCGTCAGAACACCGCTAGGAAGGGGTCTGTGCCTGGGATGTTGAGCCATTCTTTCCCCTCTTATAAGTGCCAGACCCACTGTGTTTTGCTAGTATTTTCTGCTTTAATTTCGGATCTGCATTTTCTTCACCTTTTTTGTGTGGCCCTCTCCCATGTTGATATCATCTAACAGTTTCCGGTTAAGCAGTTTGCCGATCATTGAATGATTGGTGTATCATCGTCGAATTTGAATTAATTGTTATGCCCCTTAGTTGCTGTTCTTCTGTTTTTAAATGCCAGATGCATTGAGAAAGTTGAAGCTTCTTTCCATCATAGTTGAATAAAACTGTTTGGCACTGAGGTTTCAGCATCTGAGTATTGAGCTTTTGAGACACTAGCATTTTTGTACATCTTGGTAAAGACTTGCCCCTAACTTTCTACCACCTTTTTAAGGTTAGGAGAAATTGATACAACCAACTGATCTCCACGGGGACTTCATTTTGCGAAAATGATTACAAGATGCAAAGAGGATTTTCAGGCTGGAGACATGATTTAGGGCAAACTAGAGTTATCTTCTGGGGGAAAAAAATGTCAAATAAAAATAGTGCTTAGATCATTTGTTACAAGTTTAAAGAAATTACTGGAGGTTGAATCTGAGTTGAATATGCTTAGTTATATATCGTTTGATCAATGATTGGGTAACTAACATGTAACTGGCATCTCTGCTTAGGAACCATGTGGAAGAAATACAGCATTTCCAGAGTAATTTGGCATTTCATTAGCACTGAACAATATGTCAGTGGAATCATATAATGATACAGGACAGAAGGGGGCTATTCGGCCCATTGTGCCTCTGCCGGCCTCTTTGAAAGAGCTATCCAATTAGTCCTACTCCCCTGCTCTTTCCCCGTAGCCATGTAAATTTTTCCCCTTCAAGTATTTATCCAATCCCGTTTGCAAGTTATTATTGAATCTGCTTTCACCACCCTTTCAGGCAGTGCATTCCAGATCATCATAACACGCTGTGTAAAAATGTTTTTCCTCACGTTACCTCTGGTTCTTTGCCAATTACCTTAAATCTGTGTGCTCTGGTTATCAACCCTTCTGCCATTGGGAACAGTTTCTCCTAATTTACTCTATCAAAACCCTTCTTGATTTTGAACACCTCTATCAAATCTCCGCTTAGCCTTCTCTGCTCTAAGGAGAACCACCACAGATTCTCTAGTCTCTCCATGTAACTGAAGTCCTTCATTCCTGGTACCATTCTAGTAAATCTCTTCCACCCTCTCTAAGGCCTTCCTAAATTGTGGTGTCCAGGATTGGCCACAATACTCCAGCTGGGGCATAACCAGTGTTTTATAAATGTTTAGCATAACTTCCTGGCTTTTGTACACTATGCCTCTATTTATAAAGCCAAGGATCCCATATGCCTTTTTAGTAGCTTTCTCAACTTGTCCTGCCATCTTCAAAGACTTGTGTACGCACACCTCCAGGTCGCTCTGTTCCTGCACCCCCTTTAAAATTGTGCCACTTAGTTTCTATTGCCTTTCCTCATTTTTCTTACCAAAATGAATCACTTCACGCTTCTCTGCATTAAATTTCATCTGCCATGTGTCTTCCCATTTCATCAATCTGTCTATGTCCTCCTGAAGCCTGTTACGATACTCCTCACTGTGTACTATATTTCCGAGTTTTGTGTCATCTGCACACTTTGAAATGATGTCCTGAAGACCCAAGTCCAGGTCATTGATGTATATCTCTATCTACGTATCTATATCAAAAAGAGCAGTGGTCCCAACACCGACCCCTAGGAGACACTACTGCACACTTCCCTCCAGTCTGAAAAACAACCGTTCACCACTACTCTCTACTTTCTACTTTCTTTCCCTTAGCCAATTTCTTATCCACACAGCCACTGCCCCCTTCATCCCACGGGCTTCAATTTTGCTAACATGTCTATTATGTGGTACATTATCACATGCCTTTTGAAAGTCCACATACACAACATCAACCACACTACCCTCATCAACCCTCTCCATGACTTTGTTACTCTGTACACTGCCATATATAGCAAGTACTACTGAATAAATGTATTATTACAATGACAAGTAGCACTTGTAAAAACTATAGTAACGTAAAATATTTTGTTCGCACTGAAAATGAAATTTATGATTAATGCTCCTGCATCATGATGGGGTTTTTCCTGCCGATTGCACAGTTTTCATGCAGCTTTTCTATATTTTTTTCAGGTAGTTTTCTATATAATCTGATGGTTCCCTTACATATTTTCTCATCTGTGCACACACATCAAAAATGCAAATATTTTGAGCCAAGGTTAGAAATGATTTGTGCAATGTTCTTCCTGTACTTTTTTCATCCTCATTTTCCTTTAGGCTCTATAGTCTAGATTTTCCAATGGTATTTCTTAATGCTGCTGTTAGCCTATTTAAAAAAAAAATCTTTTCACTTCCTGGAGATATTCCCATCAACATGTTTATAGCTCTGAATGTGTAAACAAGAGATTGGTGCCGGTATGTTTTTGTGTTGTCCCTAGATGTGCCTCATGAAGTGCATGTTGCAGCCAAATCGGTGATTTTGCTAGTTTCCAATGCAATTTTGCAACCTGTAAACCTTTCTTGTGTACTCAGACTCCTGTTAATTTTCTCCAGAACACAGTACTGCTGGCATTTTTAAGATCTAAGCTGCTGCCAACAAGGAAGCGTTGGTACAGAAATCCTAAGGTTTCAGGAAAATGTTCCTAGAGTTTTGTACTGAAAGTCCTTAGAAATTGGAGGATTTAAAAAAAAAAATTAGTTCTACAACAATGTTTCTGCAATAATAACAACAACTTGCTCTTACATAGCATCTTTAACGTAGTAAAACTTCACAGGAGTGTTGCCGAGCCACATGAGATATTGGGATAGGTGAAATTATAAATTGGCAATGCTTTTTTTTTAAAAAAAGGTAGCAAAGACGAGGAAACCCTAGTTTCTTGATAGCCAAAATTATTCCTCTTCAGTCATCTTACTGCCCTCGTCATCACATTGCATATTGAAGAAACAATACTCCCTTTGCATTTGATCCATACAACTGCTTTACATGGCTGATTGGTGCTTAATGCAGTACAGCATTGTTTCTACAGTGTCCTCACTTCTTTATTTCCCAGATTAAACTCAAATTTGATTTTGGTGCACTGCACACTATGGCATTTATTTACGGGATGGGGATTTAGATTATTCCACCTTAGTTGAACCAGCTTTGCAACGCTGACTGTTCTGTTGGAGCTTTGAGGCATTCCAGCTGAGGTGCCTTTCCCTTGAGTTTGCTCATTGCTCCTTTCCCTTGAGTTCGGTGGTTGGAGGTCCATGGCTCCTGATTTGCTTCTTCCTTAATCTGAGTGACTGCTCTTCAGTTTTTTTTAAATGAAGCTCTCCTGTACCTCTTGGATTCTTGTTATTTATTTTATCGCCTTTTCCTCCCCATAGAAGCCCTCAATTTCTTCACGTACAACTGGAAATAGTTGGTCTGATCTCCTGGATGCTGACTCAGGAGATGTTTGTGTCAAGAAAATTATGTAAAGCTGTGTGTTGGGCTGGGAAAGGACTGAGTTTTCTGGCTAGGGTTGCTCTGAGTTGGTATCCGACACTGGCATGGTTGCGGACATGCAGGATTTCCAGTTGAACTGCTCGCTGATGGGGACTTGGTGACCCCAGTGAAGTGGCTTCCAAGCTGGCGAGGGGCTCAAAAAGGAGGGTCCCAGGAGGAAAGGGGAAGATAAATTGAAATAAAAACATCTTCTACCAGATAGGAGACTTCCATTTGTTTATTTCATATTAGTTAGCTCAGAAAGCAGTGCTCAATATCTCAATGCCCTACAAAATCTCCATCTTGCTTCACATTTTACATTGGCAAGGAATGCTGTTTGGCAAAAAAAAATGCTCTGCACAAATCTGCAAGGCTAATTTTTTTTTTTATCACCAATGGAGGTCAATCTGGAACTAATTGGCTCTAATTAGCATTCCCATGAGCTGTTAAATTCTTTACCCGTAGCCGAGTTCTCAATGAGGTGCAGAAATCTTTCCTGCCTGTGAAACTTGAAAATCACTTCTAATCTGATCCTAACAACCAAAAGCCTGCTGATCATTGTAAACGAGGGCAAACGTACAGACACAAATGGGAAGTGGATTTGGAATCTGAGATTTGATCTGTATAGCTGAATGCTCACTACAAATATTGCTCTATAATGTCGAATTCCACAGTATATACTAAAAGCAATATCTAACAACACTTCACATCATCTTGCATCACCACAGCAACCCCGATGGTTACGCAGTCTTTCTCCAAACCATATACAGTACATTCAAAGAGCGTTTGGCATGTTGGATGAGTTGTCATTTATGCATTAAACCCTTTAAGGACTTCAGTCACGTTTCAACAAGAAAATTTGTCGCGAATTCAGGAAACGTTAGAGCTTGTACATTTCTCTAATCCTATTTCGAAATCATTAGAAATTTACAGGAAATTATTTTTGCAGTGTAGTATGAAAAGTGTTTGCACATAAAAGTAATTTTTCACCATTTCAGAAGGATAAATAAAAACTGCGACCACAAATTTAAATTTTGCCAAGTGTAAGAAAGCTATTGGTCCAGAATTTGCTAGTTAGTTAGACTTGTTTGTGCATGTTTAGGTTTTAACATTTTTTGTCCCTCAAAGTTGCTAGTAGTGTGAGCTGATAATGGCACGGCGAGGGCAACAGGGCATCTGGGACCTTGGAGAAGCACGGAACAAACAGTGCATCTCCTTAACCAATGAGATTTAAGGATTTGAGAAATAAACAAACAGAGGAAGGACTGCGAAAGAGAGTGAATTAGAGTGGGTGAATTCAATGTCCAACCAGGTACAGAAAGAGAAATAAAGAGAGGGAATGAAAGATTGGATTAACAAAGCTGGAAAAAAGAGATTGAAAGGAAAAGTAAGAATTTTATTTTAAATCTGACATTTTTAAAATCTCCTAAAACAATTCACAACCTGAAGTAATGAGACTCCACACTAAAAATTGTTCACTTTCTGGGCAAGAGAAGTTGATTGGCAGCCATTAACAATTATCACGTTGTTAAAAGGGTACTTAGACTTGAACTGACTTGACTTAATTTTCTGTGGCGAGTTTACTTCGTATCTACCGTGCAAGTGCAGGAACTTCACACCACTCAGTGCACTTGAATGGGGAGCTAGACAGCGAGATACCGTTTTCGTGAAGCCAACAGCGGAGCGTCACATCTCCAACAGCAACTTCTCGATTTTCATGTTTAATCGTGCATCTGCTGTGGCATTTGCATGTAAATAACGGTGAGCGCTATTAGCCTCGCCTTTATTTTGACAGCAATGTTTGGGCCTTAGTGAGTAACTGAATAATGGCCAAGACAGATTTTTAAGTTACAAGTAGTCCTCCTCTTGTGTCCTGATTCACAGTGGGAAGGCGAAGATGTCCTGAAGATTATGTGCTTGCATATGAATTCAAAACGTAGCAAAATAGAAGGAACATTACAAAGTTTTTTTTAAAAGTCTTGTGACTATCTCTTGTTATTGCTGTGGCTCTCAGTCAGCATGTCCAGGAATGGGAGTTTTAAAACCTGCCTATTAATCTTTGAATTTGTGAACATAAGGCATGTTGATGAACGCACTGCTCACTCAATTAGCACAGAACTGTAATGCTTGTGACTTGAAAATACCCAACAGTCTTAAGCCTGCTGCAGACAATGCGATATGATGAGGTGTTGCCTTGATTTTAAAATTTTCATCCTTGTTTTCAGATCCCTCCATGGCTTCGCCCCTCCCTATCTCTGTAACCTCCTCCAGCCCGACAACCCTCCGAGATCTCTGTGCTTCTCCAATTCTGGTCCCTTGACCATCCCCAATTTTAATTGCTCCATCATCGGCGGCTGTGCCTTCAACTGCCTGGGCCCTAAGCTCTGGAATTCCCTCCCTAAGCCTCTCTATCTTAATATGCTCCTTAAAACCTACCACTTTGACCAAGTGTTTGGTCACCTGTCCTAATATTTCCTTATGTGGCTCGGTGTCAAATTTTGTTAATGTCCCTGTGAAGCATCTTGGGACGTTTAACTGTGTTAAAGGCGCTATATAAATACAAGTTGTTGTGTTGCTTATTGTGTTAAGTTCTGGAATTGAAACTGTATTGAGTTATAGTGCTGATTATGCTGTAGAACCGAATTGCTGGTTCATGCAAGTATACAACTAACTCTACAAACTATGGCTATTAGCTAAAAATGCTGGACATTCAAGTTACGAACAAATGCATGTCTTTGTAAATTTTACATATAATTCCTCCCCTTCACTCATCATGCCAGACACCATTGCTGACTGAGAGTGCTTTGTCCAGTGATTTCAATCGAGAATAAAATCGGATAGGGTGTAAAACCAGTGTTGCACCCAATCCGGTCAGTTTCCTGACGGGCGGGTTAGGTTCTGTGTGGAATCTATGGCACAACATGCGTCAATAATATGCTTGTAAAAGTCACCAATGATTTTCTAATGCAGAATAAAAAGTGGGAATATAATTTTGTGTCTATCTAGTTAATGTAATGCTGCAGTCCAAACTTGGTTGTGTAGTTGGATGTTTAAATACTTCAGTGATTGTTACAAATGATGTTTCCGTGCATAGTATTGGAAGTACTTTTTGTGATTTAGAAATGTGGTTTAGTTCAATTTATCTCAATGGCAGTTTCCAGTTGCAGCCAGTTTTCAAGCTGCTTTGCTGCTATAAAATATATAAATACAAGTTGTTGTTGTTGTTGTTGCTAATTACTCTCTTTTACAGCAAGACACATAATAGGGGTGCAATTCAACTTCAATGGAAAGGAAATTCTGGCAGGGTGTATAACAGGTGGCTGATCCGCTATCACCCATTTTACGCCCCCACCAAAATTGAATTTCATCCCCAATGTGAAAAGCAATTGGAAATTGACACAAAGGGCAGCCGGGTTCTTGTATTCATGGACACCGGAATGGGTGCCCGATGATTAGTCTCTAGGAGGTTTGATTCTTTGGAGCAGTACTTGGCCTTTCAGTTCCTTCTGTTTCTGCTGAGATGGAGCATTGTATTGCCAGACAGTGCTGCATCTAGTTGCCTGGCCAAACACTGGTGAAACTTGCTGAATGAGAGCAGGCAAATCAAGCCTGCAATATGAATGAGAGTCTTGGCATTCTTCCTTTCGTACCCATTTAAAAAAAAACGTTAACACATGACCTTTTGTAACTGCTGATTACGTAGACTTTCAAAACAGCTGTTTTTAGTTAACACTTTTTTTTAAATGATTTGTTTTAGTTTTAACACTCGCACAGGAAATAAGTGATGGGTAGGTGGGTGTTGCATATGGTAACAAATCTGAGAGTTACAGATAATGATAATATTCTGCACTCTCCATGAATTAAAGCAGAATCTTGAATAAGAAAATCAGTCAGGACTGCGATTTGAACTCTAGTCTCCAAGCTCAGAGTGTCCAGATAGCAGACTGTAAACATTGAAAGATGATGCAAGTACAATAAAGTTAGTTCTCTACCAGGACCTTCGGCAGACTCGGGACTGGTTGATTAAGGGGTTAAAGACTACAGTCTTGCAAGTACTTTTTGAAGAAGCTGTATTTTAATACTCACTGAACCCTTAGTTATTTGCTTTACAGACCTTGCTTAAGTAGTCTTTTGTTTAAACAACAACTTGTATTTATATAGCGCCTTTAACGTAGTAAAATGTCCCAAGGTGCTTCACAGGAGTATTGTAAGACAAAAAATTTGACACCGAGCCATATAAGGATAAATTAGGGCAGATGACCAAAAGTTTGGTCAAAGATGTAGGTTTTAAGGAGCGTCTTAAAGGAGGAAAGAGTGGTAGAGGGACAGAGAGGTTTAGGCAGGGAATTCCAGAGCTTAGGGCCTAGGCAACAGAAGGCACGGCCACCAATGGTTGAGCGATTATTATCAGGGATGCTCAAGAGGGCAGAAGTAGAGGAGCGCAGATATCTCAGTGGGGTTGTGGGGCTGAAGGAGATTACAGAGAGAGGGAGGGGCGAGGCCATCGAGGGATTTGAAAACAAGGATGAGAATTTTGAAATCGAGATGTTGCTTAACCGAGAGCCAGTGTAGGTCAGCGAGCACAGGGGTGATGGGTGAACGGGACTTAGTGCGAGTTAGGACACGGGCAGCTGAGTTTTGGATGATCTCAAGTTTACGTAGGGTAGAACGTGGGATGCCAGCCAGGAGTGTGTTGGAAATGTCCTTGTACATCAGTCACTGAAAGCAAACATGCAGGTGCAGCAAGCAGTTAGGAAAGCAAATGGTATGTTGGCCTTCATTGCAAGAGGATTTGAGTACAGGAGCAAGGATGTCTTACTACAGTTATACAGGGCCTTGGTGAGACCACACCTGGAGTACTGTGTGTAGTTTTGGTCTCCTTACCTAAGAAAAGATATACTTGCCATAGAGGGAGTGCAGCGAAGGTTCACCAGACTGATTCCTGGGATGGCAGGACTGTCGTATGAGGAGAGAGTGGGTCGACTAGGCCTGTATTCACTAGAGTTTAGAAGAATGAGAGGGGATCTCATTAAAACGTATAAAATTCTGACAGGGCTAGACAGACTGGATGCAGGGAGGATGTTTCCCCTGGCTGGGGGGTCTAGAACGTGGGGTCACATTCTCAGGATATGGGGTAGGACATTTAGGACTGAGACGAGGAGAAATTTTTTCACTCAGAGGATGGTGAACCTGTGGAATTCTCTACCACAGAAGGCTGTGGAGGCCAAGTCACTGAATATATTTAAGAAGGAGATAGATAGATTTCTAGACACAAAAGGCATCAAGGGGTATGGGGAGAGAGCGGAAATATGGTCTTGAGATAGAGGATCAGCCATGATCATATTGAATGGTGGAGCAGGCTTGAAGGGCCGAATGGCCTACTCCTGCTCCTATTTTTCTATGTTTTCTAGAGGTAACAAAGCATAGATGAGGGTTTCAGCAGCGGATGAGCTGAGGCAAGGGTGGAGACAGGTGATGTTCCGGAGGTGGAAATAGGTGGTCTTAGTTATGCCGCGAATATGTGGTCGGAAGCTAATTTCATGGTCAAATATGACACCAAGGTTGCGAACAGTGTGGTTCAGCCTCAGACAAATGTTAGGGAGAGGGATGGAGTCAGTGGCTAAGGAACGGAGTTTTTGGCGGAGACCGAAAACAATGGCTTCAGTCTTCCCAATATTTATTTGGAGAAAATTTTTGCTCATCCATAACTATATGTCGGACAAGCAGTCTGACAATTTAGAGACTGTGGCGGGGTCGAGAGAAGTGGTGGTGAGGTAGAGCTGGGTGTCAGCAGCGTACATGTGGAAACTGACTGTGTTTTCAGATAATGTCGCCAAGGGGCAGCATGTAGATGAGAAATAGGAGGGGCCAAGGATAGATCCTTGGGGGACACCAGAGCTAACGATGCGGGAGCGGGAAGAGAAGCCATTGCAGGTGATTCTCTGGCTACGATTAGATAGATAAGAATGGAACCAGGCGAGTGCAGTCCCACCCAGCTGGACGATGGTGGAGAGGCGTTGGAGAAGGATGGAGTGGTCAACTGTGTCAAAGGGTGCAGACAAGTCAAGAAGGACGAGGAAGGATAGTTTACCTTTGTCACAATCACAAAGGATGTCATTTGTAACTTTGATGAGAGCCGTTTCGGTACTGTGGCAGGGGCGGAAACCTGATTGGAGGGATTCAAACATGGAATTACGGGGAAGATGGGCACGGATTTGGGAGGCGACAACACATTCAAGGACTTTGGAGAGGAAAGGGAGGTTGGAGATGGGGCGGTAGTTTGCAAGGACGGAGGGATCAAGGTTTGTTTTTTTGAGGAGAGGGGTGATGACGGCAGATTTGAAGGAGAGGGGGACAGTACCTGAGGAAAGCGAATAGACTGCACCCGATATTGGTCCACCCTTTGAGTGTAACGCCACTGAGCAAGACCTTTAAGACTTAATTTAGTGCCTCAATCATTTCTTTGAGCAGTGAGAATGAATTTTGCGTGCGATCTAAAGCATTAGCACCTGGTGCTAATTCTCAAACTTTTCTAAAGATACCGCCCATTCCTGGGCTATAATGAATTTCTAGCCCATAGTGTCCACGAATTGGCAGTTGGACGAATGAAGAATCCCTTCAAAGCCTCGCCCCTGCCTATCTCTGTAACCTTCTCGAACCCTACAACTTGATTCCGCCCCCCCCACCCCCCGCCAGAGCTCTCTGTCCCTGACTCTGATCTCTTGTACATTTCCCCCCTTTTATCCCACCATTGGTGGATGTGACTTCAGCCATCTGGACACCCCCCCCCACCCCCGGCTCTGGAATTCCCTCCCTAAACCCCTCTAACTCTCCACTCCCCCATCTCCTTTAAGACTCTCCTTCAAACCCACCTCTTTAACCAAGCTTCTGCATGCCACTCCTAATATCTTATTCTTAAAATGAAATGAACTGCTTTTAACTACTATGTGGATACTGATGAACCCCACTCTCCGATCTCTCCGTTCCTCTGACTCCAGCCTCTTGTGCATCCCCCCTTTATTTCCTCCACCATTCATGGCTGTGCCTTCAGCTGCCCAGTCCTTACGCCCTGGAATTACCTTCCTAAACCACTCCACTTCTCGTTCCTCATTTTAAGACCCTCCTTAATATCCACTTCTTTTGACCAAGCACCTTGGAACATTTTTCTACATTAAAGGTGCTATAAAAATGAAAATTGTAGATTTATGATCAACAATAATGAAATAAAATGTACTCCAGAAAGTAAGAAGTTTTCATAATGGTTTGAATTTCCAGAGCTGTTGTTTTGTTAGATAAGATTTTCATGGCATTGTAAAACTTGGACCAAACGTTCCACAAATCTTCCACTACTGTATCCTTACCCAGTCCAGACACGTTCCCTACATTGCTATTGCTTTCTCATGCACAATGTTAGCTGTCTGGTACATTGCATAACTCTAGTTAGACACACTGCGATCTTTTGCTGCATTGTTGCTTTAAAAACTGCTGTATAAAATTATGCTGTGATTAGAAAAGAAATCATGCTGTACATTACTGGGTTTTCAGCCCAATGAAGCCTGAAGAATGGTGTCTCTCTTTTCAACTCGTATCTCATGATTTGCAGTTCAGAGACACTCTCCAACAAGCGAGCGTCTAATCACCGCCCCTTGACATTCAACGGCATTACCATCGCCGAATCCCCCACCATCAATATCCTGGGGGTCACCATTGACCAGAAACTTAACTGGACCAGCCACATAAATACTGTTGCTGCAAGAGCAGGTCAGAGGCTGGGTATTCTGCGGCGAGTGTCTCACCTCCTGACTCCCCAAAGCCTTTCCACCATCTACAAGGCACAAGTCAGGAGTGTGATGGAATACTCTCCACTTGCCTGGATGAGTGCAGCTCCAACAACACTCATGAAGCTCGACACCATCCAAGACAAAGCAGCCCACTTGATTGGCACCCCATCCACCCCCTTAAACATTCACTCCCTCCACCACCGGCACACCGTGGCTGCAGTGTGTACCATCTACAAGATGCACTACAGCAACTCGCCAAGGCTTCTTCGGCAGCACCTCCCAAACCCGCGACCTCTACCACCTAGAAGGACAAGGGCAGCAGGTGCATGGGAACACTACCACCTCCAAGTTCCCCTCCAAGTCACACACCATCCTGACTTGGAAATATATCGTCGATCCTTCATCGTCGCCGGGTCAAAATCCTGGAACTCCCTCCCTAACAGCACTGTGGGAGTACCTTCACCACACGGACTGCAGTGGTTCAAGAAGGCGGCTCACCACCACCTTCTCAAGGGCAATTAGAGATGGGCAATAAATGCTGGCCTTGCCAGCAACGCCCACATCCCATAAACGAATAGAAAAAAAAAATTTAGTCTTGCTGTTCTGTTTTTTTCTGCTCTTACCATTCTAGTCTGTTACTCGATGTTGCCTTCTGGGGGCTCCAGCTACAAATGATATGGAGATCTACACTAAGCTTTTCTTGCACCCATTGGAACATCGAGTCCCTAAAACAAATGCAAAAGACCCAATGCAAAAAGAATGGGTGTGTTTGAATTCAGTCAGACTGAAAGCCTGTCTGATGGCTTTAATGGTCCGAATTGAAATGAGTTTTGGTAGTTCTAATCTGGATTCTAATGGTCATTGGCGAACAACATTGGCACTAAATTTTGCAGTTTCATACAGATTTGGTCATGAGGACAGATGGTGTGCTAATTTGAGAAACAATCACGCTAGCAAAGTGGTGGGTTCGGTTAATGCAGTTCTTGGGTGCAGTAGTTTGGACTTTACTCTGTCTTTGACTGTGGCATATGTTTCATTCACAATGCTAACTTCTCTCCTGTTGATGAGCGTAAACATTAACCAAAAAATATAAATTTATATTAAAAGAAGCAATCTTTTAATAATCTCTTTTCCTCCTATCTATGGTAAGCCAAAAACATATTGGGATTTTATTAGTTCAAATGCTGAACAAGTAGGCTTTGAAACATATTGTTCTGGTCAGTTCTTATTCGATAAATTTCATATTTAACAGGACTTTGCGGTGTATGAGGTATCTGGAATACATCAGTCTATGATCTGAAATGTTGGTGTAGGATGTTGGAGTCATACAATCCTGGAGTCATAATAGCATGTGCTAATATGCAGAAGGTAGATTTGTGTATTTTCTGTTTGCTTCTTAATTGCAGTTGATAGAATCATGGAATGTTGCAGCACAGAAACAGGCTATTTGGACTCTGTTTCATCAGGGGTTTGTGGCAGAGAATTCCAAATTCCAACCAGCCTCTGTGTAAAGAATTTTGTTTCTAACCTCCCATTTAAACTCTTTATGATGATCTGAAAAGTATGCTCTTTCTGAAAAGTATGCTCTTTCGTTATTCACTCCTCTACTAATATGTCACTATTAACCTTATGGTAAACATTCAGTATCTTGAAAACGTCTCTTGGGTCACCCCTTAATCTTCTCAGCTGTAGTGGAAAAAGCTTTAATTTTGCAAGTCTCTCTTCATAATTGTAACCCCTCACCCCATGTAACTTTCTAGTGAATTTATTCTTTTCATTAATTTAAATGGATGGAAAATTGGGTATACTACCATGCGTGCATTTATTCCCCCCTGATATTTCTGTATTGGCCCAGGTGATCCAACAGCCTCAGGTGCAGGAACAGGAAAATCTGCTCTTTTGCCTTCTTTCTGGCTACTGAGTCACATTACAAAGCTGGCAACATTCATGCTTAAACTCTTTATTTTAGGTAATCCAACATGGTATTGTAATCCCAAAAATGATCACAAAGCACTGTTTAAACTTGTATTTATAATCCAGAAACAAACACACTTTGCAGCATTCAGATTGCATGTTACAGAATCCACGTACAACTTTGTGGGAAGAATTTGTGTTTCATTTTAAATTCGAGTTGAAAATGTTCCAAACTTGTAATTTAGATGGTCCAGCATTTCAAATCTATTTAGCTGCAAAACACTTGCATACCTTGGGATTTGTCAAATCTGCCGACGGTTTCTCATGATTTACAGACATTCAAAATTGATTTTTGACATGTTAGTTGAAGAACAGAATGCTTCCATAAGCCAATCTTCAGCATATCTGGTCTGATGACATCAATCTATCAAAATTCTTGCATCACGACTGCTGAATTTCTTTCATATTTTCCAAAACCATGGTCATACTTCGGCAAAGTTATCGACTAGAAACTATATATTTGCTGAGTCCTATTGTCGCAGTAATCTCTTATGAATTCTGAAAGCAGCATAATTTGGTACATTTGTACTAATGTAGGTATGAACATTCAGGCCGCGATTTTGCCGGTGCTCCGAGGGCGGGTTTGGAGGCGGGTCAGAGGTTAAATTCGTTTTGATTGACGGCGGGTCTGGGAGTCCCGATCAGACCCGACACCAAGTGGCGGGAGAGGCACTTAAGGCAGTTAACAGCTTGTTAACTGCCTACATAATCCCATTTTAGCAGGCTCTTCCCATTTTACGACATTTTCAGCGTGTTCCACACCGTTTGCAAAACACACCAGCTGATTGTGTCGGGTTCAGCAACTACGTGAATCCTTGACAGCATAAAAGTGGATCTGTAACATGGCTGACTTTCAGATGACTTTAAGGTGTTGGAACACTTTTTGCAGGTCTGTTGAGCTTGTAAGTGGTTTAGCTGATATCCCTAAGCACTGTGACCTACTTGGAAAACCCTCTCCCCACATTGCCTGAGCGCTTATAACATCTATTCCTCAACTGACATATATACCAGCGGAATGGGAACCATTTATACCTTCTCATCCTGGTCCTCAGAATCTGAGGAAGAGCAGCCGCGGCAACAGCAGAATGAGGCGCGGCAGGGGCGCCAACCTCCTCCTCACCCACTTGATACTGCACAGGGCATCAGCGCAGGGCTGCACCTCGCCGCAGGAGATACCCCCAACACAGGGTTTACAGGCAGAGGATGAGCTTCCTCAACATGACTGAGCAGCAGTGCCAAAGGAGGCTGAGACTTTCGCAAGAGGTCGTCGCTGACATCTGCGCAATGCTGCACCAACACCTGGAGCCCAGAGGAGCGGGTGGACACTCCTTACCAGTGGCTGTCAAAGTCACCACTGCCCTCAATTTTTTTGCTTCATTGTCCTTCCAGGGATCATCAGCAGACATCAGCGGCATTTCCCAGTCGGCCGCACACACTTGCATCACGCAGGTTACCGATGCCCTCTTTGCAAAAGCGCACAATTACATCCACTTCTCCAAGGATAAAGCAAGTGTAACCGCGTGTGCGGTTGGCTTTGCAAATATGGTAGGCTTGCCAAGAGTGCAGGGCGTCGTAGACTGCACACGTGGCCATTAGGGCACCCCATCACAACCCAGCTGTATTTGTGAACCGCAAGGGCTTCCACTCCCTTAACATCCAGCTGGTGTGTAACCACAGGAAGAACATTATGTATGTTTGCGCCAAGTTCCCTGGCAGTTGCCATGACTCATTCATCCTGCGGCAGTCCACTGTGCCTCAGCTGTTCAATCCGCCAACCCAACTTTCCGGATGGCTACTTGGAGACAAGGGCTATCCCCTGAAGACATGGCTAATGATGCCGTTGAGGAGGCCATCAAACGAAGCTGAGGAGCGCTACAGTGCGAGCCACATTTCCACCAGAGCCATCATCGAGCAAACCATCGGGTTGCTCAAAATACGATTCAGATGCCTCGACAGATCAGGTGGAGCCCTACAGTACTCACCAGCCAGGGTCTCCAGAATCATCGTAGTCTGCTGTGCAGTGCACAACATCGCACAGCAGCGTGGTTTACTGCTGCTGGAGGAACAAGTGGCTCAGTGCACAGCCTCCTCAGAAGAGGAGGAGCAGGAGGAGGATGACCTTGCTGAGGCGAATGTGCTAATTCCACCAGCACATGAGCACATTGCTGGCCGTGATGCAAGGGATGCACTAATCCATGGAAGATTCGCTTAAGTTTACGAAGCAAACACATGTAGCTGCCACCTTCTTAACACACCATACACCATCTGTATAATAAACTGTGGGTTCCTATCACTCTCCCCACCATCATTACAGATGAAAGGTGTCCTGGCACCTCACTGTGACACTTCCATTTCTGGGCACACATAGGCCAACTCTTTTTGAATATTTGCCATCGCATTTCTTTATTACAATTGAAATGACAATGATAATCTGCAATTTGTATTACATCAAAACACCCAAGTGACTACCCTTGTGACTATTTGTGTGTTAACTTTCTCCTACGCGTGCTTCTACGTGGTGCTTCCCTTGTGGCTTCAGCAGATGTAGAGGCACCTTGCTCACTTTCATGCTGCTCCTGCTTTGACACCTTTGGCGGGCGTCCTCTGGGTTTGGGAGCCTGGGAGGGCTCGGCAACAGTCTGCTCCTCCTGCGGCTGTGCAGGGGCTGAGACGGCCATCTCAGTTGGGTGAGGAATCTGGGGCTCTGACCGAGGGCTCCGCAGTGGCATGGGAGCGTGAGCGCTTGGAGAAGAGCCCACACTTCCTTGTTGTCGACCACCAACATCCCTCTCACGGGTTGCCCGCACCTCACTGCTAGCAAGTAGCTGGAGAGTACCTTGCTGCACATCAGTGGGGCCATGAGGACCCATCTCTGTACTGACAGTCCTCATAACGGGGACGTCCATGTACCTCTGGTGTCTCTCCTCAATAGCTGCCCATCTATCCTCCATAGCAGACCATCTATTTAGAAGAGTCACCAAGCTCTGTTGAGTCTGGCAAGTTATGTCCTCCAAGGAGGTTGCCACCCTCTCCATGGTGGCACGTTCATGCGCCATTGCCTTCAACATGGCATTGCTTATGTTTGAGATGGATTCCTCCATTCTCTGCACACTCGCAGTTATCGTGGATGCAAAACCTGTCAGAGACTGCTGCACTTGTTGCTGAAGTTCTAGCACCCCTCTCTTTCTGGATGGCCCCAGAGGCACAGGGTCCACATGCAGAGCTAGGAGCTCCCTGCGGCCACCGACGAATACTCTCCACTGCTGTCCCTGTCTCCACCATCTGCTGATGCTCACTTGTAAGCTGTGATACACCAGGTGACAACACTAGTCTATCTCGCGAATGACCCACCGAGGTATGCGTCTCTGCCCTGGTGCTGGGTGCGCTCAATTCTGCTGACACTGCGCCCACAGAGGTTGCAGCTTCCTCTGGGGAGTCTTCCGGCTCTTCCTCCTGGACAGTGGGGAGGGGGGCTCTCGATGGTCCTATGGGGGCATAAAGGCATGAGTTAGATACGTGATGTTAACGTAGCAGGCACATCGAATTGTGCAGATGATCAGAACTCAATCTGTATGAACATCAGATGCCATATCCGTCACTCATGCAATCTAAATGAGAGGGCTGCAAATCTATTCTGTCACCAGCTCGCTCTACTGCGCCCGTCTGACCATCGCCCACTTCCAGATCCTCAGCACCTCCAACGATGTCGAGAGCAGCTTCCTCAGTGGTGGTCAAGTGGGCAATCGAAGATAGGCCTCCTCCTGTCCTGCCCATCTCCCTCTTTTATTGTGGGCTCTCCTTTCCTGCAATGAGGGACACAAGTGGAGTTTGAGTGAGAATGTTGGAGTGAGTGTAGAGAATCCATAGCATAGATGCTTAGAGGGAGACAAAGATGGAGTGACGTGCCAATACCAAGGGCCCTCCCTGTGCGTTGTTGGTTGTTGTCATTGCATAACAGTGATAGCGAGTGTGAGGGGTGCATAGTAGAATGGTGAAGTGATTCTGTATATAGAGAGAGAGGGATGGTTAAGGATACAAGGGATGTAAGGGTAAAGTGGGATGTGCAGGAGTAGGTTGACAATGCAGAGTGCTGGTGATGAGAGGAGATGGGAAGCAGATTGAAGGTAAGTGTGATGTTATACTCACGTTTGCTGTGCGTAGCAGGTCATTGAACCTTTTTCTGCACTGAACCCAGGTGCGACCACACAAAGACCTGGCGCTCACCTCCTCAGCAATTTGCAGCCAGGCTGCTTTGGTTTGCTGAGGAGGCTTCCTCCGTCCGTTTGAGGTGAACAGTACCTCTTGGCGTCCCTCTCACTCCCTCCACAAGAGCATGGAGGGAGTCGTCTTCAAATCTGGGAGATGCCTTTGGTCTTGAAGCAGTCATTTTCAGATGTGCCACACTGAGAAGCAGCAGAATAGGATGGATCAAAAACAAGGCTGCATGGGCCCCTTAAATGCAGCTGGCTGACAGACGTCAGCAGAGGCGAGCAGCAGACCCGAACCCACTGATTGGGCCGGGTAGCTCGCACGACGGGCTTAATCAGCCCACTTAAGGGAAAATCGTAATTTCAGGGCGGCTGAAACCGGCAGCGGGACCGGAACCCGCCGAACATCAAAGCCGCCTCCAACCCGCCTCCACTTGAAAAATCGCAGCCTCAGTATATTGCACTTGTAAACACCAATTCAGAAACCTCAAGTGATATTTTTCTTTTATCAACAGTTGACAAGTACAGCTGAATCCACTGCAGTAGAAACTGTCTTTGTGGTTGTACATAAAAGTAAATATGGAAAGGGAGATTTTGTTGGTTTTAAGAGATAGCCATAAAGAATGTTGCTTGCATCATCAACCCTAGTATGGTGTGTCAATATAGCGATGGATTATTGAACTTGACACCCATTGTACCAGTATGTAGATGAACACCATCAGTGAAATTCTAAGAGGTGTCCAAATGAAATTTAAAAAAATGTTTTTTAAATCATCAAACAGGATTAATGAAAAAGTAAATAAAATTCTGATGCTGTGATTTGTTTTGTTAATGGCTGACCATTATGATTTATTTGCTTGCAAGAGTGTGTTGAACAGTTGAATACAGACTCATGTGTTTCTTGTCAAAGCTGTGAATCATTTTTATTTTTGTTGATGGGTGCTCAGATTGGGAAAGCTGTTTATTTGCATAATTCCTAGACCTTGACTTCTATAAGTACTAGTCAGTGAAAATATCAGATTTGTAAGGAATATTGTATGTATTGCAATACAAAAATATTACATTTTGGGGAAAGAAAGCCCAGATTATTAAGTAAATAGGTAACAAAGGCAATTTGGATTTCTTTGCAGGAAATTTCAGTACACTGTAGATCCTCAAACTTTTACAGCCCTCTGAAATTTTGCAATGGGAATTGGTGGATGACTTGCTATCGTACAAGTGGCAAGGGTGTGTGCGCTTTGCAGCAGAGAGGCGAGGGTATCTGAGAAACACTAGCTGTGCATGAAGCGCTCAAAGATGCAGAATGGTGGGAAGGATGTTGTGAGGGGTGGAAAGGCGATCTGAGCACTGAAATCCTGGCCTGTTTTTTGGCACAGAAATCACAAAATCTGAGTGAGGAGGAATTGGGGACGAACCTGCTTAAGTGATTCGACGAGGACTTTGCAGCCCTCCTTCTGTGTTGGCATGCAGTAAGACGAGGGACTGGCAGGATACCGTTCCTTGCTGGAAATCAAGCCAGTTCCACCGAGTGTGTGGCCAATGTAAAGTATGTATACATGCATGCACGATGCAGGAGTACTTGCTGTGCAACTGCTGTATGTGGAGGCGTGTAACTGCTGTATGTGGGGGCCCACAATGCTGTTTCCCATCTCTGAGATTGAGCGTTATTAGAAAAGTGGCGACAACAGCAAGAAGCAGCTGAGGATTGAGAATTTTGTTTTTGGCCTACTCTCCTCTCTCTGCTGCTCCTCCCCCATTCCCACCAGAGGAGCAAGATGCCGCTCTGAAATTCTGGACCCGCTGCTGGGTGGGGTGACCAGGGAGTGCAGTATGCCATGGTGCTTGCCCCTTTTATGCAAATGACCCCGTCCCCTGGATTTGGGATAGGGTTGACCCTGGGGCAGACTGGTAGGTGGAAATCCCGCTGC
Source organism: Squalus acanthias (assembly GCA_030390025.1). Classification (NCBI taxonomy): domain Eukaryota; kingdom Metazoa; phylum Chordata; class Chondrichthyes; order Squaliformes; family Squalidae; genus Squalus; species Squalus acanthias. The sequence goes on along the minus strand of CM059429.1, from coordinate 43,980,397 downwards.
ACTACTGACACCGCAGTGGACCAACTGGACTTTCCAGGCTCTGATAATGGGGAGTGGCAACCATCATGCTCGAAGCATTGAGCAGATGGAAGGAGAATGAGGAAACGAGTCAGCATGCAGGAAATAAAATGGTCTGTTGAGTTAACATCCTCGTTGTCATTGCAAAGATTGTTGATTACTCCTTATGATTAGCTGTTGATTTTTCGTAGCTCCAGTAAGTAACGTGCTGCCACAAAATGGGAAATATGTTGTGACAAAAATACAGTTGATATTTTAGTTTTAGTTAGGACTGATGAGAAGGAAAAGATGTTATTTTTGGTTTCAGTGCTAAAGCTGGGAGATTTATAGACTTGGCATCAAGTCATTCTGTGACATGGCGAGCCTATTAGGTGCAATGATCAAGAGGAGGTGGATCCTGTTGTGAAATAAAACAAATATCAAATGAATTTAGGTTGCAACTTCATATATTAGCCAAATGTTACTGGCCAAGTCTCTCAACCATGATTTATAGGGGCTTGGGAAAGTACAGGACTGATTAAGACTCAAGTCTGTCTGACTGACATTGCAAAAATGAGTTCCCCTCAAGTGCCCACTCCCTCAAATGATCTATCCAATTCACTCTCAAATGTTCTCGACTATCTGACTCCAATGCCATCCTGGGCAGTCCATGCCACATGTTCATCACCCTCTCTGTGAAATAGTTAAATCTAAACTCCCTCTTCTAAGCTTGAGTCCCTGGTTCACAATAGACCTCTACAGGGGCAAAATAAGAGGCAAGCAAAAATTATTTTTATTGAAAAGAATGCAAGCAAACTTTGTGATAATCTCAAACATATTATTTGGGTTCAATTTTTTTATTTCCTTAAGGGTCTTGCATACTTGAATATTATTATCTCACTAATCATTTGTTATAAATCATAGAAACATCATCATAGAAGGAGATCATTGTGCCAGTGCTATCTCCACATAAGATCTGCTCTGATTCAGCTTGACTCGTTTGGTAGCATTCTCACTGTGGGAGTGAGTGATACAGGGTGCTATGAAGTGCTCACTTGTGTTTGTTCATTGGACTCTGTCACCTCCTCTTCTGAGGGTCAGCCTTGGCTCAGCAGTAGCATTCTCACCTCTGAGTCATTGGATTGTGGGTTCGATCGCTAGTACTTCAGCACATAATCTAGGCTGATACAGTACGGTGTTGGTAGTGATGGTATTCAGATGAGATGTAAAAATGATAAAAGATCCCATGCTGCTATTCAAAGCAGAGCTAGGATTTCCCCCAGTATCCTGAACAACATTCTTCCTTCAACCAACTCCATCAAAAAACAGATTATCTGGTGTTACGTAAATGCAAGTTCTTTAATATTTTCAAGTATTTAACTAATCCCCTCTTAATTTGTATGAATTGACTTGGCTTCAATACTCACTTGTGGTAATGTATTCTAAATTGTAATAGCCCTTTGTGTTCGTTATCTTGGGTTCAGTGAATACCACCTCAGTTTTTCAAATCTTTTATCATATTTCAATGACACTTTTTTTAAACTTCCTTGGAGTATTTCTTTGATATCTTAAAATCTTGTTCTGCACTTCTACCCTTCTGCAGTGAGTGACACTGGAAGGGAAGGTGTGTATTTGAAAGGGTGAGGAGGGAAGGAAGGGATGTGTGTATAAAAGAAAATATGCTGAGTCCAGATCAGCTGTCCTTTTCCAGTTGCACATATTTAAAAATGCCTCAGATTAGACCTCCTACAGGGGCAAAATAAGAGGCAAGCGAAAGTTATTTTTATTGAAAAGAATGCAAGCAAACTTTGTAAATTTGGTTTAAATATTTTTATTGCATCCATTCTTTTGGTCATGGATAAAGGTAAGAGCTTTGTAGATCTACAGCCATAATATCTCGAGTATAGCTGTGGATTAAGAAGTTTTTTTGTAGGAGGGACAGAGAGAGGAGAAATACTCATGAAAACATTTGCATTTGGAGATCAAGATCAAAGTGTTTAGCAAATATTTCAGTGTCAAATTAAAGCAGTTTTAAATCTTGTGCATATTTTAATTATTTGGTTGCATCAACTCTACAGAAGAGCTTTTTGCGCGAGTTTGTGTCGAATGAGAATGTTAGTCAGAATCACAGTCACATCATCACAGTTAATAGTGTTTTGTATAATTTACAAGTTGTCGCCTCTGGATAACGCAGAGGATTGACGAACCACTGTTGATTTCATGTTCTCTTTCAAGTGAAAATAAGCATGTGAGTTTGCCAAGTAATTTTTAATTAACTTTTTTCCCATCTTGGTAGCAGCAGGAGTGCAACCATTTGATTCAGCCTCCTTGGGTTAAGGAGGGATCCCTGCTCCTAATTCAGTAAGGACTCAAAGGACAGAATTGCGGTTGGCTGTGACATCCTGTAAACAACTTTCTGACCCTTCTTATCTAAGCTCACACATGATGTATGGGAAGTTGTAAAATGTGCCACAGGTGAGAGGATGACAGGTGGCAGCATAACTATCTCTGCGCCCACCAGCCTGTGACTTTTTTGTCCATTAAAATGAATGGGTGAAAAATCATGGGCTGGTGATCCCAGAGTGGAAAACCCGACCAACACCTTCAGGAGAAAAGAGGAACTCCCACCTGAAATAAATTACACCATAATTGACCAGAATATTAACCTGAAATAGTTCAGATCAGTGCCTTCTCTGTAATTACCATTAATGCAGAGTCTTGATCCATGACCAGTGGTTATTACAGATCTTTTTAGAGGGAACAGATATATAAAGAAATGATGCAATGCGCAACAGACAATTTATATTGCAGGCCAGATTTCAGAGTACCAAAGTCAACTCTTTATATTGCAGGCTCGATTTAAAATATAATTTGATGGCTATGACCTTCCCCAGTGTTGAACTGTCTGTACTTGGTTATGTGGATGGTCAGTAATTATTTCTCCATCCTCTTTTTTTCTGCACTCGCTTTTCTTTTTCTTCTCTTTAGCTTTTCTTCTTTCCTTACACCCTCCCCCTCTCTTTCCTCCTTCCTTCCCCCCCTCTCTCTCTCTCTCTCTCTCTCTCTGTTCACTCATTCCTTCTGTCTCCTCTCATCTCTCTTTTTCTCTCTCTCCTTCCTTTCTCTCCTTTCTCTCGTTCCTTCCTTCTCTCTTTCCTTTCTCCTTTTCTCTCGTTCCTTCCTTCTCTCTCTCTCTTTCCTTCCTTCTCTCTCTCTCTTTCCTTCCTTCTCTCTCTCTCTCTCTCTCTCTCTCTCTCTCTCTCGCCTTCTCTCTCTCTCTCGCCTTCCTTCTCTCTCTCTCTCTCTCTCGCCTTCCTTCTCTCTCTCTCTCGCCTTTCTTCTCTCTCTCTCTCTCTCTCTCTCTCTCTTTGTCTCTTTTTGTTCTCTTCCCTCCCTCGCTGCCCCATCCTTCCACTTATTCCAGGACCTCAAAATTTGGGACTCCTTACCTCTGTCAGTCTTTGCAACTTCCCACTGTTTATAGGCTTTTAAAGCTTATCATCACTTTATCACTACTTGCTGATTTATTTTGCCTTCTACTAATTCAACATTTGAATCCTGCACTTTGATACTTGTTCTTTCACCTAGGTTTCTCCTGAAACCAAAATTACTTTCTTGATTGTTAATTCATGCATTTGTTTCTTGCTATAACTGCTTGAGCTTTTGAGACCTGATAAAACTTGTTTTAATTGCTAGAGAACCCACAGACTGTCGTAAACGTACACATGCACCATTTTTCAATCATATAAACAACTAATATTTTTCTTACGAATTTTCATTTAATGAAGCACATGTTGCGATTTTGGTGCTGATCTCACTTAAATAAAAAGCTTTTCCCAAAGACCGAGCTGCAAGCTTTGTTCTTTGTTAGCTGTATTATCAGATTTAGTGTTGGGTAATTTTGTTCAGGATTGAGTATGCAAAACATTTTCTGTCTGCATTTGTTTCACTTTCCTGTATCTGCACATTTAAAAATAATTGGCTCTTGAAGCTATTCTTAACCTGATTGATGTAAATGACCTAATTTGAATCCCCACTGCCATTTAAACAGTGCATTGGTTGCACAGACAGTAATTCGACTGTCCAGTGCACGTGCTACTTCAGGGACAAAACACTGAGCAAAATGTTCAGCTTGGATCCCTGAATAGATTTTGATCTCCTGTGAAAATGGGGTAATAGTGCTGCACTTGAAGGTGACAGCGGTCTCATTTATTATCCACTAACTGAAACCATACTGCAATTAATGTGTAGCATTGAATTATTGCAATTCAAGGCATCTGATGAATTTTCTATGAATGTAATAATATGTAATTTGGGTGTGATGGGAGTTTTAGTAATCCAGCATTGATCTATAAAAATGTGAACTGTAGATTTAAATTTGCACTGTAGACTTTTTTTGGCATATAGTGAATTTGTCCAGCGCTGAAATTGATGTCATGTACCTGTAATGTGAAGAATTTATTTTCTCGTTCTCATTAAAGAAGGTAGGTACCACAATTAAAGTAATTAACTACACTGATTTAATGTTTTGTTCCTTGGCAAGCAATTAAAAAAAATAAAAACTTTAAAGCAGCTCATTTACATATATACATATATTTAGTGACTGTTTTGTCATCCTTATTTCTACCGAAAGATGTCAAGACCTCCATTTTCAAAATGATATTCTAAGTAGCTGGGTTATCGCATTGTGCATTTTTTTTAAGATTACTGTCATTTGCATTTAATTAAAAACCATCATAATTTATAAAAATTGTTTTAAAGTGGACTGTACTGCTGGAAGATGCTAAAAGTAAGCCTTCAGATAGCTTTAAAACACCTCAGGCCACAGTAGGGTTGCCAACTCTGGTTGGGTGTATTCGAGGGGGTTTCATCACATGACCTCCCGCCTCCAACCAGACCACCCCCTTCGCCATTCTCCCACCATTGGTCACCCTGACACGTCCATCCTCGGGGCCCACTGCCTACTCACGCCATTTGGAAAGCAAACCATCTCTTTGCTCCCCGATTGGATGATTCTTGGCTGTTAGTCATATATCCTTTTTTCCCCCAACTCCAATATTTTTACAACCAATAAACAAAAGTGTTCAAAGAAAATGAAAACACACAATTTTTTTAATGCTCCAATGATTTTTTTCCAAGGTTGCGTGCAGCAGTGTCCTGGAGATTAATCTTTAATTCCTGGAGGCTCCAGGACAATCCTGGAGTGTTGGCAGCCCTGGGCCACAGTTATGACATTTTCTCCTTTTTAAAAAGGCAATGCTTTAGTAAAAATGTTTTTAGCAGAAATGCTTTTTGTTTGCAAGCACATAATGTGATAATTGATGAAAATGGCACAAGGCAAAAAGTCTGACTGATTCTTTATTCATGGTCGCAATAGGCTTCATTATCAAACTGCAACAATAGTATTATGCCTGGTTAATGCTGCAGTTGCATGGCCATTTCTGAATTGGCGTAAAATGATTTTGGGTGCATCAGCACAAAAATAGTAGTATAACGTGGTAGTCGGTTACTGATCTGATTCTAGAGTGCACTAAAGCAGTCTGTGAGACTCGTTCCAGAAGGCCATCTCACACTGACCTCAGTTTGCACTAGGTACAGTATAATCCAGTACAGTATAAAACTGCCCAGACAGTACATTGGACTGCTCAAATGTTTAAAAATTGCGTGGAATCCTTTTAATGCTGATAGAGGGCTGAAACTTCCCCCTGCCCTTTTCAAACATTAATAATTAGTCTGTTGGGGAACAGAGCTCTGCATATGCATCCAACTGTGCATACATAGAGCTTCTTTGTGGCTGACCTTCACGCAACCTTCAGTAAGGTGCAGTTAGCAGTATAGTTCTGTTCTACCTATTTACACACTTAACAAGTACAAATGCAAGAATGGTAGCTGCAGTATAACTGAAGTTTAAAAGTTGAGACAACCAAATGTAATCTTAGGAAATCCTCTCTACTTAATCCATTTGTTCCTCCTGAACAGATTTTGTAGAACATGAATGCATTCTCATTACCAAATATTCACAATGGTGACATGTACTGTAATATTTTACACTAAAAATAATTTACTCTAATCTTATAATACTTATTCATTTGAGGGTTTTTATTAAAGCAAGTATATGGATTTTTTTTGTATGAATTATATTCTATTAAGTTTCAACAAAATTAAATTTACAGATAAATTCACAAAAATGAGCAATCAATATAACAGGAGTAACTAAATGTGATTGCTTACTCTTTTAAAAATTCCAATGTTGCTGTTACTGTAGCTGAAAATATTTGATTGAGTTGTAAGTGAGTGTTTCTTTATAGTTTCTCTCAGAATCCCATTTCACAAAAAAAAGGCACCTTTGTCACGTGTGGTGTTCTTCTGCCTGTTATGGAAAAGAAATTTGTAAATTATCTCTGGCACTTGTTCAAGGAGTACAATTAATTCATAAAATGTTAACACTTTAGTATCTGATTACAACTCAGGCGTACAAAAATTCATCAATAAAGACTCAAGAAAGGCAAGAGTATAATATTCACAAACATTGACAATCCGAGAATGAGTTGGGTGGGGACAACCTCACATTGGAACAGGAGATCTTTGAAAAGTTCTTGTGTTACAGGTTACTGTAATTTGTGTTTCCAAGGCACCTCCCTCTCAATTCTGCACCCTTCTGCTGCACACACGATCCCAGTCAGTAAATGTAACATGGTAACATCTTCTCTACATGTACAAAACGTTTCATAACCAGGGAGCTTTCAGATGAGAAGAATAACCTCCTTCATTATTAGCAGGTCTACCACCATCACATGACCATACAAAATGGCTCGGTTACTCTGTGTCAGAAGGTCATGGATTCGAGCCCCACATAAGGATTTGAGCCCATAATCTACGCTGACACATCAGTGCCCTACGGCTGCATTATCGTTTGGATGAGATGTTAAACTGAGAATCCTGTTTGCCTGTTCAGGTGGATATAAAGGATCCATGACACTATTTGAAGAAGAGCAGGATGTTCTCCCAGTGTCCTTGTCAACATTTATACCTCAACCAACTCCACCAAAAAACTGATTACCTGGTCAGTTTAATCATTGCTGTGTGTGCAATTTGGTTGCAGGAGAGAAAGGATTGCGAGACTTGGTTGTCTTTGGGAACATTACGCGTGGACTAGTTTGCCAACTTGCCAGTATAATCATCCTAGCCCTTTTATAAAGTGAGAGTAAAATAAGATGTTTTTCAAAATCTAATTTTATGTCAGGAATTATAATATGTCTTTTCTGAAGGAAGAAGACACTGTTAGCAACTTTTTTGCTGGATTATCCTATTTTGATTTAACTAAAAAAAGTTATTTTTATTCACCACAAAACTCTGAAATTGTTATCATTGGCTCATTGGTAGCACTCTCCTCGCCGCTGAGTCAGAAAGTCATAGGTTCAAGCTGGATTCCAGAGACTTGAACACATTGGCCCAAAAATTAGTGAGTGAGCCTTCGTGCGAGGGTAAGGCTTCCCCGCGATCTCTCACTGCGCGCTGGCTTTTTTATTCCCAGCTCGCACGAACTTGATGTTCTGGAGAGCAGCTGTGCAGGGCTTTCGTATCCCACAGGCGTAGTTAATTCGTGCGAGCTGTGGGATCACGTGACTCAGTTAGAGCCAATGGCAGCACACCATCTTTCATTCATAGCTTTCACAGCACGGCTGTGAAAGCTATGAATACTATACCCCCCCAAAAGAACAGCTAAACCTCAATTAAATTAAAAAAAAACCATCACATTAATAAAATAAGTATAGTTAAATAAATTAACCATTTTAAACAAAAAATAAAATTTTTGAAAAAATTTAAAATCTTTTAAAAAGTTATAAAAATAAACTTACCTGTCTTTAAAGTCTCTAAAAAAGATATACCTGTTAAAAAAAATTCAAAATAATACTTAATTAACTACTTACCTTGTTAAAAGAGGGTCTTACACCTCCTTTCTTTATGTCTAAAATGTTCCATGCTTACCTGCGCGTCAAAGCACTAAGTGCACTGTGTGCGCGCAGCCTGTAGCACGCACGCAGTTCACCTAGGAACCGCCCCCTTTTGAATTCACCAAGTGCCGGTTTTCAGCGCATGCGCAGTGCATGCAGAAAACCGGCAATTGGAGACAGAATACGCGAGAGTACACAGTGCGTACTCTCGCGTAGCGGCACTAATTTTTGGGCCAGTGTCTAGGCTGACACTTCAGTGCAGTATTGAGGGAGTGCTGCACTGTTGGAGATGCTGTCTTTTGGCTGAGAAATTAAACTGCAGCCCCGTCTGTCCTCTCGGTGGACGCAAAAGATCCAGCGGTACTATTCAAAGAAGAGCAGTGTGTCCTGTCGGTATCCTGCCCAAAAGTTATCCCTCAACTAACAGCACCGAAAACCAGACACTCCTGTAATTTATCTCTCTGCTTTTAGGGGACCTTGCTGTGCGTAAATTGACTGTTATATTTGCCTACATTACAGCGGTGACTACACTTCAACAGTAATTCATTGACCGTGAAGCACTTTGGGAGATCCTGAGGATGTGAAAAGCACAATATAAATGTAAGTTCTTTCTAACTTTATCAGATGTTCCATTTTTAGATACAGATAAGAGACCTTACACTCGTATTTGAGGATTATTTTGTGAAATGCTAACACACAAGTTGAAACACTGTCTATCAGCTTAAAACGCTGATGGTTAGCTTATATGAAAATTACCTATAGTACATATAGGGCCAATTTTCCTCCCCACTTGCTCGGGTTAGTGTAAGTCAGGCGGTGTGCATTTTGCATGACTTCAGCTCGAAGCTAGCTGAGCCTGAACATATTTCTGGGATTAGCTTGTGTGTTGGGTGAGTATTGAGCAGGACTGCAGCTTGGAAGTCTGCACTGACTTATAGTAAGGAGCGGGAAGCTGTATGCTGCTGCAGGCCGTAAAGGGCAGTAGCAGCACGAACTCTGGTAAACTTCAGGCTTGCTGGCTACAGCGCCGAGTGGCCTTCCAGTAATGCAACCCTGCTGTAATATATAATTTAAAAAAAACTCAGCTGAGATCCGAGGAAGTTGCTGTTTCCTCCTCTTCTCTTCTGAACTGAAGGGGCAGCCTGGCAGTGCCTATCGTGGGCGTTCTGTTACCCAGGGTATCTGCTCAGCATTCAGCTCAGCAGTTGATGCGGATGATATTATGATGTCACGACACCATCACTTACCTCCAGTTTAAATGTTCATGCTTGTTTCTAGCAAGAGCTTCCCACCCATGCTGGGGTCCCCCAGGAAATGTGTATCAATTGCAAATAGAAACTGCAGCAAATGGGGCATTATTCAAAAGCAAATCGGCCCCCATGGTGTCAATTCCCTGATGTGCTAATAGCAATTTGTAATGTACTAATTAATGTAACCGGTTCATAAATGCTGGAACCAGGCATATGGTGTACCCATGGAGTCCGATTTAGTTGCAATCAGAACTGGCAAATAGCATTGAGACATGGTGACATTGAACTACCAATTAAATGCTGCAAATCAAGAAGGTTTTATTTTTTCAAAGTGCATAAATGTGCATACTTTGCATGTCTATACAAGGGGAAAACTGTAATATCTTCCAAGCACAACTGCCATCTATTGAGTACCAGAATGCACAGCATGTCTTTTTTAAACTTGAAGGTACAAATGCTAAGTCTGTTGTTGTGCTATATTTTTGTATTAACTTGACGGGGAAAAAAATGATTTTTTTGAAGTGATTCAGTTCAATTATTTCCCTACTAATCAATCAATCACAAAGAGCCTGAATGCGATACTCACCTGTGATTTCAGACCACAGTCTCACCTGGTGTCTATGTGTTAGTTTCCTTAAGGACAGATCCAACTGCATTGCTGAAAGATCAAGCCCATATATGTCTGTGGTTGAATCTATTTAGGGGGTTTCACCATCTGTCTAATCAAGTTGCTTGTGGGAGGTTGTTTTTTTAAAAAAAATCAAAAATTAAGCCAGTTCAATTTATTTAATGAATACTATAATTGCCTTGTGTGATATGTATGCAACATCAATTAGCTATAATAAAAACAGAAAATGCTGGAAATACTCAGCAAGTCAGGCAGCATCTGTGGAGACAGAAACAGAATTAGCTGTTTGTTTAGTTACTTGCATCAGTTACAGAAAATTCTCATTAGTTATAATCCTTTAATTCTACTATTTCAGATGATTACTTTCATGGCATTAGTTTTAGCAATTTTTGCTTTACCTGTCACCATGTATTATTCACCAGCCAGGAGGGTGTTCAGGTGACCTGCTGCTACAGCTTTGCCAGTTAGACTTTGTAACTGACTGCTGAGAAGTCCAAAAGGGTTGCCCCATGAGCAAAGGAGGACCAAGAAATTGATAAAGTGAAAATAGAATATGAGAGTAAACTAGCGAGAGACATAAAAACAGACTGTAAAAGCTTCTATAGGTATGTAAAAAAGAAAAGATTAGCGAAAATAAATGTGGGTCCCTTACAGGCTGAGACAGGAGAAATTATAATGGGGAATAAGGAAATGGCAGAGAAATTAAACAAATACTTTGGCCGCGATTTTCCGAGTGGAGGCGGGTTGGAGGCGGCTTTAATGTTCGGCGGGTTCCGGTCCCGCTGCCGGTTTCAGCCGTCCTGAAATTACGATTTTTGCTTAAGTGGGCTGATTAAGCCCGTCGTGTGCGCTACCCAGCCCAATCATTGGGTTCGGGTCTGCTGCTCGCCTCTGCTGACGTCTTTCAGCCAGCTGCATTTAAGGGGCCCATGCAGCCTTGTTTTTGATCCATTATTTCCTGCTGCTTCTCGGTGTGGCACATCTCAAAATGTCTGCTGCAAGACCAAAGGCATCTCCCAGATTTGAAGATGACTCCCTCCATGCTCTTGTGGAGGGAGTGAGAGGGCGCCAAGAGGTACTGTTCCCCTCAAACGGACGGAGGAAGCCTCCTCAGCAAACCAAAGCAGCCTGGCTGCAAATTGCTGAGGAGGTGAGCGCCAGGTCTTTGTGTGGTCGCACCTGGGTTCAGTGCAGGAAAAGGTTCAATGACCTGCTACGCACAGCAAACGTGAGTATAACATCACATTAACCTTCAATCTGCTTCCCATCTCCTCTCATCACCAGCACTCTGCATTGTCAACCTATTCCTGCACATCCCAACTTACCCTTACATCCCTTGCATCCTTAACCATCCCTCTCTCTCTATGTACAGAATCACTTCACCATTCTACTATGCACCCCTCACACTCGCTATCACTGTTATGCAATGACAGCAACTAACAACGCATAGGGAGGGCCCTTGGTATTGGCACGTCACTCCATCTTTGTCTACCTCTAAGCATCTATGCTATGGATTCTCTACACTCACTCCAACATACTCACTCAAACTCCACTTGTGTCCCTCATTGCAGGAAAGGAGAGCCCACAATAAGAGGGAGACGGGCAGGACAGGAGGAGGCCCATCTTCGATTGCCCACTTGACCACCGCTGAGGAGGCTGCTCTTGACATTGTCGGAGGTGCTGAGGATCTGGAAGTGGGGGACGGTCAGACGGGTGCAGTGGACAGAATAGATTTGCAGCCCTCTCATTTAGATTGCATGAGTGACTGATATGGCATCTGATGGTCATACAGATTGAGTTCTGATCATCTGCACAATTCGATGTGCCTGCTACATTAATATCACATGTCTAGCTCATGCCTTTACTCCCCCACAGGACCATCGAGAGCCCCCCTCCCCACTGTCCAGGAGGAAGAGCCGGAAGACTCCTCAGAGGAAGCTGCAACCTCTGAGGGCACAGTGTCAGCAGAATTGAGCGCACCCAGCACCAGCACAGAGACGCGCACCTCGGTGGGTCATTCGCGAGATAGATTAGTGTTGTCACCTGGTGTATCACAGCTCACAAGTGAGCATCAGCAGATGGTGGAGACAGGGACAGCAGTGGAGAGTCCTCGTCGGAGGCCGCAGGGTGCTCCTAGCTCTGCTCAGCTGCATGTGGACCCTGTGCCTCTGGGGCCATCCAGCTGGAACTCCAGCAACAACTGCAGGAGTCTCTGACAGGTTTTGCATCCACAGTAACTGCGAGTGTGCAGAGAATTTGAGGAGTCCCTCTCAAACATAAGCAATGCCATGTTGGAGGCAATGGTACATGAACATGCCACCATGGAGAGGGTGGCAACCTCTTTGGAGGACATAACTCGCCAGACTCAACAGAGCATGGTGACTCTTCTAAATAGATGGTCTGCTATGGAGGATAGATGAGCAGCTATTGAGGAGAGACACCAGAGGTACATGGACGTCCCTGTTATGAGGACTGTCAGTACAGAGACGGGTCCTCATGGCCCCACTGATGTGCAGCAAGGTACTCTCCAGCTACTTGCTAGCAGTGAAGTGCGGGCGACCCATGAGAGGGATGTTGGTGGTCGACAACAAGGAAGTGTGGGCTCCTCTCCAAGCGCTCACACTCCCATGCCAATGCGGAGCCCTCGGTCAGAGCCCCAGATTCCTCACCCAACTGAGATGGCTGTCTGAGCCCCTGCACAGCTGCAGGAGGAGCAGACTGTTGCCGAGCCCTCCCAGGCTCCCAAACCCAGAGGACGCCCGCCAAAGGTGTCAAAGCAGGAGCAGCATGAAAGTGAGCAAGGTGCCTCCACATCTGCTGAAGCCACAGGGGAAGCACCACGTAGAAGCACGCGTAAGAGAAAGTTAACACAAATAGTCACAAGTGTAGTCACTTGGGTGTTTTGATGTAATACATATTTAAGATTATGATCGGTATTTCAATTGTAATAAAGAAATGCGATGGCAAACATTCAAAGAGTTGACCTACGTGTGCCCAGAAATGGAAGTGTCACAGTGAGGTTTCAGAGCGCCTTGCAGCTGTAATGATGGTGGTGAGAGTGATAGGAACCCACAGTTTATTGTACAGATTGTGTATGGTATGTTAAGAAGGTGGCAGCAACATGTGTTTGCTTCGTAAACTTAAGCGAATCTGGCATGGATTAGTGCATCCCTTGCATCACGGCCAGCAATGTGCTCGCCTGCTGGTGAAACTGGTACATCCACCTCTGCAACGTCTTCCTCCTCCGCAACATCCTCCTCCTCCTCCTCCTCTGAGGAGGAGGAGGCTGTGCGGTAAGCCACGCTGCTGTGCGTTGTTGTGCAGTGCACAGCAGACCACGATGATTCTGGAGACCCTGGCTGGTGAGTACTACATATGAACATACGAATTAGGAGCAGGAGTAGGCCACTCGGGCCCTCGAGCCTGCTCCGCCATTCAATAAGATCATGGCTGATCTGATCACTCCACATTCCTGCCTACCCCCGATAACCTTTCACCCCCTTGCTTATCAAGAATCTATCTACCTCTGCCTTAAAAATATTCAAATACTCTGCTTCCACCGCCGTCTGAGGAAGAGAGTTCCAAAGACTCACGACTCTGTGTAAGAAAAAATTTCTCCTCATCTCTCTCTTAAATGGGCGACCCCTTATTTTTAAACAGTGACCCCTAGTTCCAGATTCTCTCACAAGAGGAAACATCCTCTCCACATCCACCCTGTCCAGACCCCTCAGGATCTTATATGTTTCAATCAAGTCACCTCTTACTCTTCTAAACTCCAGCGGATACAAGCCTAGCCTGTCCAACCTTTCCTCATAAGACAACCCGCCCATTCCAGGTATTAGTCTAGTAAACCTTCTCTGAACTGCTTCCAACGCATTTACATCCTTCCTTAAATAAGGAGACCAATACTGTACACAGTACTCCAGATGTGGTCTCACCAATGCCCTGTATAACTGAAGCATAACCTCCCTACTTTTGTATTCAATTCCCCTCGCAATAAACTATAACATTCTATTAGCTTTCCTAATTACTTGCTGTACCTGCATACTAACCTTTTGTGATTCATGCACTAGGACACCCAGATCCCTCTGCATCTCAGAGCTCTGCAATTTCTCACCATTTAGATAATATGCTTCTTTTTTATTCTTCCTACCAAAATGGACAATTTCACATTTTCCCACATTATACTCCATTTGCCAGATCTTTGCCGACTCACTTAACCTATCTATATCCCTTTGTAGCCTCCTTATGTCCTCTTCACAATTTACTTTCCTACCTATCTTTGTGTCATCATCAAATTTAGCAACCATATCTTCGGTCCCTTCATCCAAGTCATTTATATAAATTGTAAAAAGTTGAGGCCCCAGCACTGATCCCTGTGGCACACCACTCGTTACATCTTGCCAACCAGAAAATGACCCATTTATGCCTACTCTCTGTTTCCTGTTAGCTAGCCAATCTTCTATCCATGCCAATATGTTACCCCCTACACCATGAGCTTTTATTTTCCGCAATAACCTTTGATGTGGCACCTTATCAAATGCCTTCTGGAAATCTAAGTACAGTACATCCACCGGTTCCCCTTTATCCACAGCACATGTTACTTCCTCAAAGAACTCCAATAAATTGGTTAAACATGATTTCCCTTGCACAAAACCAGGTTGACTCTGCCTGATTACTTTGAACTTTTCTAAGTGCCCTGCTATAACGTCTTTAATAATAGCTTCTAACATCTTCCCTCTGACAGATGTTAAGCTAACTGACCTGTAGTTTCCTGCTTTCTGTCTCCCTCCCTTTTTGAATAAAGGAGTTACATTCGCTATATTCCAATCTAATGGAACCTTCCCCGAATCTAGGGAATTTTGGAAAATTAAAACCAACATATCAACTATCTCACTAGCCACTTCCTTCAAGACCCTAGGATGAAGTCCATCAGGACCCGGGGACTTGTCAGCCCGCAGCTCCAACAATTTGCTCAGTACCACTACCCTGGTGATTATAATTTTCTTGAGTTCCTTCCTCCCTTCCATTTCCTAATTTACAGCTATTTCTGGGATGTTACTTGTATCCTCTATAGTGAAGACCGATGCAAAATACCTGTTCAATTCAACTGCCATCTCCTTATTTTCCATTATTAATTCCCCAGACTCACTTTCTATAAGACCAACGCTCACTTTGTTAACTCTTTTTTTTCTTTTTAAATATCTATAGAAACTCTTACTATATCTGTTTTTATATTTCTAGTTAGCTTTCTCTTGTACTCTAATTTTTCTCTCCTTATTAATCTTTTAGTCATTCTTTGCTGTTTTTTATATTCTGTCCAATCTTCTGACCTGCCACCCATCTTTGCGCAATTATATGCTTTTTCTTTAAGTTTGATACTATCTTTACCTTTTTTAGTTAACCACGGATGGTCGGTCCTCTGCTTGGAATTTTTCTTTCTCGTTGGAATGTATATATTCTGTGTATTCTGAAATATCCCCTTAAATGTCTGCCACTGCAACTCTATTGACCTATCGCATAACCTAATTTGCCAGTTCACTTTAGCTAGCTCTGCTTTCATGCCCTCATAATTGCCCTTATTTAAGTTTAAAATGCTAGTCTTGGACCCACTCTTCTCTCCCTCAAACTGAATGTAAAATTCAATATTATGATCGCTGCTACCTAGGGGTGCCTTCACTATGAGGTCATTAATTAATCCTATCTGTAGGGTTCCACCTGATCTGTCGAGGCATCTGAATCGCATTTTGAGCAAGCCGATGGTTTGATCGATGATGGCTCTGGTGGAAATGTGGCTCGCACTGTAGCGTTCCTCAGCTTCGTTTGATGGCCTCCTCAATGGCGTCATTCGCCACGTCTTCAGGGGATAGCCCTTATCTCCAAGTAGCCATCCAGAAAGTTGGATTGGCGGATTGAAGAGCTGAGGCACAGTAGACTGCCGCAGGATGAACGAGTCATGGCAACTGCCAGGGAACTTGTCGCAAACATGCATAATGTTCTTCCTGTGGTTACACACCAGCTGGACGTTAAGGGAGTGGAAGCCCTTGTGGTTCACAAATACAGCTGGGTTGTGATGGGGTGCCCTAATGGCCACATGTGTGCAGTCTACGACGCCCTGCACCCTTGGCAAGCCTGCCATATTTGCAAAGCCAACCGCACGCGTGGTTACACTTGCTTCATCCGTGGAGAAATGGATGTAATTGTGCGCCTTTGCAAAGAGGGCATCGGTAACCTGTGTGATGCAAGTGTGTGCGGCCGACTGGGAGATGCCGCTGATGTCTGCTGATGGTCCCTGGAAGGACCCTGAAGCAAAAAAATTGAGGGCGGTGGTGACTTTGACAGCCACTGGTAAGGAGTGTCCACCCGCTCCTCTGGGCTCCAGGTGTTGGTGCAGCATTGCGCAGATGTCAGCGATTACTTTTCGTGGAAGTCTCAGCCTCCTTTGGCACTGCTGCTCAGTCATGTTGAGGAAGCTCATCCTCTGCCTGTAAACCTTGTGTTGGGGGTATCTCCTGCTGCGAGGTGCAGCCCTGCGCTGATGCCCTCTGCCCTGTGCAGCATCAGGTGGGTGAAGAGGAGGTTGGCGCTCCTGTTGTAGCTGCTGCTGTTGTGCCTGGTTCTGCTGCTGCTGCGGCTGCTCTTCCTCCGATTCTGAGGACCAGGATGAGAGGGTATAAATGGTTCCCATTCTGCTGGTATATATCTCAGTTGAGGAATAGATGTTATAAGCGCTCAGGCAATATGGGGAAAGGGTTTTCCAAGGAAGTCAGTGCATATGGATCTCAGCTTAACCACTTACAAGCTCAGTAGACCTGCAAGAAGTGTTCGAACACCTCAAAAAACAAAGTTCTGTCATCGGAAAGTCAGCCATGTTACAGGTCCGCTTTTATGCTGCAGGTGCAGCTGTCAAGAATTCGTGTAGTTGCTGAACCCGGCACAATCAGCTGGCGTGTTTTGCGAACGGTGTGGAACACGCTGAAAATGTCGTAAAATGGGAAGAGCCTGCTAAAATGGGATTATGTAGGCAGTTAACAAACTGTTAACTGCCTTAAGTGCCTCTCCCACCGCTTGGTGTCGGGTCTGATCCGCTCTCCCAGAGCTGACACTTGGCAAAGTTGCGTGGAGGCGGGTTGACGGCGGATTCGGAACCTGCCATCTATCAAAACGAATTTAACCTCTGACCTGCCTCCAAACCCGCCCTCTGAGTCCTGGCAAAATCGCGGCCTTTGTGTCTGTCTTCATGGAAGAAGATGCAAAAAACCTCCCGGAAATAGTGGAGAACCAAGGGTCCAGTGAGAATGAGGAACTGAAAGAAATTAATATTAGTAAAACAATAGTACTGGAGAAATTAATGGGACGGAAAGCAGATAAATCCCCTAGTCCTGATGGCCTGCATCCTAGGGTTTTGAAAGAGGTGGCTATAGAGATAGTGGATGCATTGGTTGTCATTTTCCAAAATTCCATAGATTCTAGAACAGTTCCCGTGGATTGGAATGTAGCAAATGTTACCCCACTATTTAAGAAAGGAGGAAGAGAGAAAACTGTGAACTGCAGACCAGTTACCCTGACATCAGTAGTAGGGAAAATGCTAGAATCTGTTATTAAGGACATGGTAACAGGACACTTAGAAAATAATAATAGGATTGGGCAGAGTCAACACGGATTTATGAAAGGGAAATCGTGTTTGACAAATCTGTTGGAGTTTTTTGACATTGTAACTAGCAGGATAGATAAGGGGGAACCAATGGATGTGGTTTATTGGATTTTCAGAAGGCATTTGATAAGGTGCCACACAAGAGATTATTGAACAGAATTAGGGCTCATAAGATTGAGGGTAATATACTAACATGGATTGAGGATTGGTTAACCGTCAGAAAACAGAGAGTAGGAATAAACAGGTCATTTTCGGGTTGGCAGGCTGTAACTAGTGGGGTACCACAAGGATCAGTGCTTGGGCCTCAGCTATTCACAATCTATATCAATGTTTTGGATGAGGGGACCAAATGTAATATATCAAGTTTGCTGATGATACAAAGCTCGGTGGGAATGTAAGTTGTGAGGAAGATGCAAAGAGGTTTCAAGGGGATATAGACAGGCTAAGTGAGTGGGCAAGAACATGGCAAATGGAATATAATGTGGAGAAATGTGAAGTTATCCACTTTGGTAGGAAAAATAGAAAAGCAGAGTATTTTTTAAATGGTGAGAGATTGGGAAACATTGGTGTTCAGAGGGACCTGTGTGTCCTTGTACACAAATCACTGAAAGTTAACATGCAGGTACAGCAAGCAATTAGGAAAGCAAATGGTTTGTTGGCCTTTATTGCAAGAGGATTTGAGTATAAGGGTAAAGATGTTTTACTGCAATTATATAGGGCCCTGGTGAGACCACACCTGGAGTATTGTGTACAGTTTTAGTCTCCTTACCGAAGGAAAGATATACTTGCCATAGAGAGAGTGCAACGAAGGTTCACCAGCCTGGTTTCTTGGATGGGGAGGTTGTCCTGTGAGGAGAGATTGAGTAGACTAGGCCTATAGTCTCTGGAGTTTAGAAGAATGAGAGGTGATCTCATTGAAACATACAAAATTCTTACAGGGCTAGACAGGGTGAATGCAGGGAGGATGTTTCCCCTGGCTAGGGAGTCTAGAACCAGGGGTCACAGTCTCAGAATAAGGGGTTGGCCATTTAGGACTGAGATGAGGAGAAATTTCTTCACTCAGAGGGTAGTGAATCTTTGGAATTCTCTACCCCAGAGAGCTGTGGAGGCTCAGTCGTTGAGTATATTCAAAGCAGAGATTTCCAAATCCCTCCAGGATGGAACTCATTGTTTCTTTTGAGGGCCTTTGGAATCAAATTTGCAATGTTATATCAGTATAAATTAGGAAATAATATTAAATGAAAGAAAACACAACAATTTCTGTTTTGTAATTGGTGTTATTTACAAAATTTTTCAGGATTCTAGATGTTCTGTGCAAAAGCAAATATGTTTGAGACTTAAAATGTCTGAGTGTACAGAATACTAAATGAAGTCAACATAGGAACAGGAGTAGGCCATTCAGCTCCTTGAACCTGCTGAAACCCTCATCCATGCATTTTGTTACCTCGCGTCTTGACTCGCTGTCCTGGCCGGCCTCCCATCTTCCACCCTACATAAACTTGAGCTCATCCAAAACTCTGCTGCCCATATCCTAACTTGCACCAAGTCCTGTTCACCCATCACCACTGTGCTCGCTGACCTACATTGGCTCCCGGACTGGCAACACTTCAATTTTAAAATTCTCATCCTTGTTTTCAAATCCCTCCATGGCCTCGCTGCTCCCTATCTCTGTAATCTCCTCCAGCCCCACAACCCTCTAAGATATCTGTTCTCCTCTAACTTTGGTCTCTTGAGCATCCCCGATTTTAATCGCTCCACCAATGGTACTGTGCCTTCAGCTGCCAAGGCCCTAAGCTCTGGAATTACCCCCCTAAACCTCTCCGCCTCTCTACCTCTCTTTCCTCCTTTAAGACGCTCCTTAAAACTTACACCTTTGACCAAACCTTTGGTCATCTGTTCTATTTATCTCCTTATGTGGCTTGGTGTCAAATTTTGTTTGATAACGCTTTTGTGAAGCGCCTTGGGATGTTTTACTACATTAAAGGTGCTATATAACTGCAAGTTGTTGTTGTTGTTGTTCTGCCATTCACTTAGATCAAAACATTAGATTAAACATAGAAATAGCTCATATTTAAGAGAAATACTGTTATTGTGTGAAGAGAAATATTATCAATGCATCTACACAGTCTTGACTCAAGTAATAAAAAATGCTGTGTACCTTTAGGCGAGGATGCATTGTATCTTGGTAATGCTGAAAGTAACTGCTTTAAACACTTAGTGATGCTTTTGACTTAAACTGTATCTAAGACTCAGTCATTACATTTATTCATTCAGAATGATGAACCTACTTGTTCAACACAAATGCACCTTATTACCAATGTCCTTTTTATTTAGTCTTCTGTCACTCGAGGAAAAATATGTGAAGGAAGTAATTTCTTGATCTTTAGAAAAAAGAAGTAACTTGCATTTATATAGTGCTTTTCATGATCTCAAAATATCCCATAAGGCTTCACAGTTAATTAAGTACTTTTGAAGTGTAGTCACTGTTGTAATGGAGGCAGATGTGGCTGCCAATTTTTACACAGCTAGGTCCCAAAACAGCAATGGGATAAATGATTAGATAATCTGTTTCAGTGATGTTGGTTGAGGGATAAATGTCAACCAGTGTGAACTCCTCTCCTGCTCTTCAAATAGTGGTATGGGATCCTTTATGTGCACCAGAGAGGGCCTCAGTTTAATATCTCATTTGAAAGATGTCACCTCTGACAGTGTAGCACTCCCTCAGTACTGCAGCATCAGCCTACATTATGTACTCAAGTCTCTGGAGTGGGTTTTGAGCCTGTGACCTTCTGAGTCAGAGGTGAGCGTGTTGCCACTGAGCCAAAGCTGGCACTATGTCCTGATTCCTGCCTTTTTTACTATATGTAATCATGTGAGATCCTGCAATTAATTTTGGCCAAATATTGATTTATTTTTTAATGCTGTATCTCTGAAATCCTACTTTCAAATGAAGAAGTTCATGACTGTTTAGTTTACCCTATAGATGTACGGCACCTGTTGCATTTTATCTCACTTAAATGTAAGGATGAACATGTGATAAATTTTGGGCTAGTTTTCTCTGAATTCAAACTTTGAAATAATGAGGCTGTATGCCTGATAAAAGATAGCTTTTATTGTGTTAATGGGATATTTAGTTGTCTCCTTGCCAGCTGGCTGTCTCCCATGAGCAACTTGATCACCAGGGTGATGGACATATAAAACCACCTGCAATGTGGCATGTCAAAAGACTCCACCCTTGAGCTGTGTCATTGGCCCAGTTATTAGGAAATTAATACAACGGCAGCTGTGAGATTTTTTGTCAAACATAATCACAGTGGTATGTCACATAAATAGGGGAGTATCTCATTAGGCTCTATGTGAAAATACTCAATATAGATGTATCATTGACATTGTCAGAGCCTCATTAGCTTTTTGTTTGAAAATCTCCAGCTTGAGACATTCCATGTTGAACAGTGGGTTACCGGGAGATGGATCACATGATTTCCTTCCCAAATAAATGGCTGCTAAGATTTTGTTGCAAGAATTGAGCCAGTCAATGGCCTATTAACTTTAGAGAATAGAATCTCCTAAATGTTCATGTGCCTCCATTTCCTCTAATTCAAAGAGTTGTGTATAAGAGCGGAGGGGAGGACTGTGACCCTAACACCTACTTATTGATCGAATGGAAAGCCTCGTTTTTTTAGCCTGCTAGAACTGACCGTCGGCTGGCCCGCATCTAAGATCCTAAAGATGGGACCTAACAGACTTATTGCAGATGAAGGGCCAGTTGTCGCATGACTCCCTTCGGCTACTGTCTTTGATTACTGTCAACATTTAGAAAAGACTTTTAACTTAAAAGTTTACAATGTCAAATTAAAAATGTTTGTCTTTTGATGCTGGTGTAACCTTTTTTTTAAACTCTTTTGGGATTTAAAATCCTACGTACTCTGACTCTTGTATATTGTTAAATCAAGATCAATCACCTAGGGTTTACAGCAGTCATCACAGCTTGTCACGATTGATTGTGGGAAAACACGGCGGGAGAATATTTAATGGTATTTAGGTTTACGAGTGGTGCTTTAAGCCTTTTGTTCACGTAACATAATTAGCTTATGGCCTGAAAATATTCCACACAATTTTGTGTCTGATTCAGTTTGAACTTCTGATTTTGTGTTCCTCACTTCCAAAATGTTCACCATTTTTA